>JAKFHU010001569.1:42691044-43913805 GCA_023783475.1 Daubentonia madagascariensis | reverse complement strand
AAGCAAGAAGGTGGAGCTCCCAGCGACCTGCGTGTGGGTCTAGGGGGTAGCTCTGTGTTCCTGCCAGTAGTTGAACCTCATCAGAGATACCAGCAAATGATATAGCCCACCTGCAAAAGTGAGCTGGTCACTCACAGAAGCCCAGTGGGAAGTTCAACCTGGCTTACATCTCTAGACAGCCAGCCTCCACATCCAGCCTCAGAGCCCACTCCAAGGCCCTACCCAGGTAGGGAGATGCTCACCATGGTGCATTTCTGCAAAGCACAGGGGCCAGACTTGCCCAACTCTGGAGTCTAAATAGCAGCTCCACCCAGTATCAAAGCCTGCTCCAAGGCCCTGCCCAGGCAGGGAAATGCTTGCCATCAAGCATTTTGGCAGAGTGAAGAGGCTAGACTGGCCTGATCAGGGAGTATATACAGCAGCTCTGCCCAGCCTCAGAGCCTACATCATGGTTCAGCCCTCCCAAGGATATGCCTGCCAGTGTACATTTCTATGGAGCATAACCTCTGGACCTGTCCATCTAGAGCAGTGACTCCATCTAAACCTGGAGTCCAGCCTACAGCCCTGCCCAACTGCAGAACCCATACAGCAGCAGCACCACCCAGCCAGGAAATATACCCTGTGACACTGCCAGATCAGAGGCAATTGCAGTGCCCAGCAAGCAACTCTGCCTGATTGCAGAGTACAGCAAGTGGTCTTGCTGGACAGCAGAGCCCAGCCAGCAAGCTGACCTGAACTCAGAGCAAAGGCAGAGGCCCAACCAATTAGAGACCCCAACAGCAAGCTCTGCCTATGGAGGGTTGATAACAGTGGGTATATCCTGAATCACAGACTAAAACTAATGAAGTTCAATCCATGCCAAAGAACACCTGTAAAGGACAGAAGAGGTGGCTTGTCTCCTCAAATGCACAGGCATCAACGCAAGTACACAAAGATTATGAAGAACCAGGGAATCACGACACCACCAAAGGAAACTAATAAAGCTCTGATAATGGACACTAAAGAAATGGAGATCTATGAAATGACTGACAAAGAATACAGAACAATCCTCTTGAGGAAGTTCAGCAAACTACAAGAATATATAAATAAAAACTTAATGAAACTAAGAACACAACACATAAATAAAATGAGAAATTTGACAATGAAATGGAAATAATAACAAAAACCAAATATAAATCCTAGAAATGAAGACTACCATAATGGAATGAAAAATTCAATAGCAAGTTGAATAGAAAATTCAATAGCAGACTTGAAGAACAAAAGAAAGAATTAGTGAGCTCAAAGACAGAACCTTTAAAATTATCCAGTCAGAGGAGCAAAAAGAAAAAAGAATTAAAATGAATGAAGAAAACCTATGGGAATTATGAGACACCATCAAGAGAACTAACATTTGCATAATAAAATTTTCAGAAGAAGAAAAGAAAGTGTCAGAAAGCATATTTAATGAAATAATGGCTGAAATCTGGGGAAAGATGACAACCTACAGGTATAGAAAGTACAAAAGTCTCCAATCAAATTCAACCCAAAGAAGAATACACCCAGACACATAACTATCAAAAATTTTAAAAAAACTTCCAAGAGCAGCAAGAAATAAGAAACTCATCACACACAAGGGACTTGCAATATGGTTATTAGTGGATTTCTCAGCAAAAACCCTGTAGGGCAGGATGTAGTGGGATGATATATTCAAGGTGGTGAAGGAAAAAAGACTGCCAATCAAGAATACCGAACCAGGCAAATCTGTCCTTCAGAAATGAGGAAGAAATAAAAACTAATGGAGTTCATCACCAGTAGGCCTGCCTATTGGAATTGTTAAAGGGAGTTCTTTAAACTGATATGAAAGGCCACTAATTAATAACATAAAATATATGAAAAACATAAAACTCAGTGGTATAAGTAATGTAGAGTCATATTAAGAATACTCTATAACTATAATGGTGGTTTGTGAAACAATTTTATCTCTAGTATGAGGGTTAAAAGAAAAAACTATTTAAAAATTATAGCTAAAATAAGGGATACAAATTACAAAAGGATGTAAATTTTGATGTTGAAGACATAAAATTTGGGGGTGGAAGAGTAAAAGTGTAGAGTCGTTACATGTGATCAAAGTTCAGTTGTCATCAGCTTGAAACATCCTATCATAACATGTCTTTTGGAAACTTCATGGTAACCACAAAGCAATAATCTATAGTAGAGGCATAAAACATACACTTTGAAAAAATTCAAAGCATACCACTATAGAAAACCATCAAACCACAAAGGAAGACAGCCAAAGAGAGGAATAAAAAACAGAGTCTCTACAAAACAATCAGAAAACAAACTACAAAATAACACTATTAAGTCCTTACCTATTAAAAATTACTTTGAATATAAGTGGATTAAAGTCTCCAATGAAAGACACAAAGTGGCTGAATATATAAAAAACAAGACTCAACTGCCTACAAGAGACTTACCATACTCTTAAGTCACACACAGAATGAAAGTGAAGGGATAGGCAAAGATATTCCATGCAAATGGAAACTAAGAGAGAGAAGGGGTAGATATACCAGACAAAATAAAATGTAAGTAAAAACTATAAAAAGACACAGAGAAGGATATTATATAATGATAAAGGGACCAATTCATCAAGAGGACATAACAATTGTAAATATATATGCACCCAACACTGAAGAACCTAACTGTGTTGAACAAATATTAAAGGATCTAAAAGGGAGAAATAAATTGTGATACATCAATACCACACACCACACTTACAACAACGGACAGATCATCCAGACAGAAAATTAATAAGGAAACATTGGACTTGAACTACACTTGAACTAGACCAAACGGACCTAACAGACATAAACAGAATGTTCCATCCAACAGGAAAAGAATACATGTCTTTCAAGCATACACGAAGCTTTCTTCAGGATACTTCATATGTTAGGCCAAAAACCAAGTCTGAACAAATTTAAGAGAACTAAAATCAAGTATCTTTTCTGATCACAATGGCATAAAATTATACACCAATAATAGGAGAAATCTTGGAAAATTCACAAATATGTGGAAATTAAACAACATGCTCCTGAACAACCAATGGGCCAAGAGAGAAATCAAAAGCAAAATAAAAAAATATCTTGGGACAAACAAAAATGGAAACACAACATACCAAAATCTATGGGATGTAACAAAAGTAGTTCTAAGAGGAAAATTTTTAGAAATAAATGCTTATATCAAAAAATAAGAAACATCTCAAATAAACAACCTAATGTTACACCTCAAGGAACTATAAGAAAAGAACAAACTAAGACCAAAGTTAGTAGAAGGAAAGAATAAGCAAAGATCAGAGCAGAAATAAATGAAATATAGACTAGAAAAATGTTAGAAAAAAATCAAAGAAACCAAGTTGGTTTTTTGAAAAGATAAAATTGACAAACCCTTAGCTAAACTTATTAAGAAAGAGAGGACTCAAATAAATAAAATCAGAAACAAAAGAGATATTACAATTGATACCACAGAAATACAAAGGATCATAAAAGATACTATGAATAATTACAAGGCAACAAATGCAGTAATCTAGAAAAAAATGGATAAATTTCTAGACATATGTAATCTACCAACACTGAATCAAGAAGAAATTGAGAAAATCTGAACAGACCACTAATGAGTAAGGAGATTGCATCAGTAATAAAAAGTCTCCCATCAAAGAAAAGCCCAAGGCCTGATGGCTTCACAGGCAAATTCTACCTAAGGCTTAAAGAAGAACTAGTATCAATCCTTCTCAAATTCTTCTGAAAAATCAAAAAGGAGGGAATTCTTCTGAACTCTTTTTACAAGGCCAGTATTACTCTGATGTCAAAGCCACACAACGACATTGCAAGACAAAAAAATTACAGGCCGATATCCCTGATGGAACATAGATGCAAAATTCCTCAACAAAATACTAGCAAACCCAATTCAACAGCACATAAAAAGGATCATTCACCACAATCAAGTGGGATTTATCCCTGGGATACAAGGATGGGTCAACATATGCAAATCTATAAAGGTGGCACATTACAATAACAGAACAAAAGACAAAAACTACATGATCATTTCATTAGATGCAGAAAAAGCATTCGACCAAAATGAAACACCTTTTCATAATAAAAACTCTCGACAAATTAGGTATAGAAGGAGTGTACCTTGCTTTGGGAAAAACACTCCCCAAACCGTGCTTTCCTCTAAACTCCACAACAATCAACACAGAAGAGGAATTCTGTGACCAAATGTGGGGTTTCTCCTATATACACCAAGCAGTGGAACACCAGCTAGGTGTCCTCTTATTCAACTATCTACCTGAAGATAGCATCAGATCCCACAGGGTGAGGGCTCAGTCCCCAAGACAGTCCCCCGTCCCCCAGACACCAGTCGCAAGTCCTGGCCTCTGGAGCTTCTGACCGACCAGCTTCAAGACAGGGTTCCCATGAACCCCCCTCCCTCTTTGGGTTCAATTAATTTGCTAGAATAGCTTACAGACCTCAGGGAAACACTTACTTACATTGACTGATTTATTATAAAGCATAAAGCGTACTACAAAGGATGCAGATGAAGAAGAGATGCATAGGGTGAGGTATGTGGGAAGGGGCGGGGAGCTTCCATGCCCTTCCTGGGCGCGCCACCCTCCAGGAACCTCCTCGTTTTCAGGTCTCCAGAAGCTCTCCAAACCCAGGTCTCTGGGGTTTTTACGGAGGCTTCATTACATAGGCATAATTGACAACCATGTAGAAATGTGATCGGACAAAAAGTACATGATCTAAACCCAGCAAGACCTGTCTGTTCAGATACTTCCTGGCCTCTCTGTGTAGCATTCCCTCCCTTCAGGGTATGAGGCAGAACCCTCTCTGGAATGAGGGTCTTTTGACCCACAATCAGATTAGAGTCCTGCCTTGGGCAGGTGAAAGGAGGACAAGAGAATGTCAGAAAGAAAGATTTTATCATATCTCCTGAGGCCTGCTCCTGAGGCCTAAAGTGCCCCAACATTATAACAAGGACTATGGGAGTTATAATTGTCTCTGTTTATAGATGACATTATCTTATACATCAAAAACCTTAAAGACTCCACCAAAAGATCTGTTAGAACTAATAAACAAATACAGTAAAAGTCACAGGATACAAAAATTAACACACAACAATCAGCAGCATTTCTATACAATAAGAATGAACTATCCAATAAAGAAATCAAGAAATCAATACAATTTACAATAGCTACAAAAAAATAAAATACTGAGAAATTTAACCAAGGAGGTAAAAAATCTATACACTGAAAACCATAAAATATTTATGAAAGAAATTGATGAAGACATGATTAAATGAAAAGATATTCCATGTTCACTCTACCTGATTTCAAACTATATTACAAAGTTATAGCAATTAAAACAGCATGGTAGTGGCATAAAAAAAGACATACCAATCAATGAAACAAAACAGACAGCCCAGAAATAAACCCACATATTTATGGCCAACTGATTTTTGACAAAAGTGCCAAGAACACACAATGGGAAAAGGGCAGTCTTTTCAATAAAGGGCATTGGGAAAACTGGATATCCACATGCAGAAGTGTAAAATTGGATTCTTACATCACACTATACACAAAAATCACCCTAAAATGGATTAAAGACTTAACTGTAAAACCTGAAACTGCAAAGATACTAGAAGAAAACATAGGGGAAAAGACCATGACATTGGTCTGGGCAATGACTTTCTAGATTTGACCCCAAAAGCTGGGGCAACAAAAGCAAAAATAGACAATTGGGATTACATTAAACTAGAAAACTTCTGCAGAGCAAAGGAAATAATTAGAGTAAAAAGACAACCTACAGGGATCGGAAGAAAATATTTGCAAGCCACACATTTGATATGGGGTTAGCATCTAAAATACATAAGGACATAAAAACTCAATAGTAGGAAAACACATAACTTGGTTTAAAAATGGGGAAAAAACCTGAGTGGACATTTTGCAAAAGAGGACAACAGGTATACGAAACAATGCTCAACATCACCAATCAATAGGGAAATGTAAATTAAAACCACAATGAGATATCACCTCACACCTATCAGAATGGCTATTACTAAAAAGATAAAAGATAACAAGTGTTGGTAAGGATGTGGAGAAAAGGGAACCCTTGTACACTGTTGATGGTAATATAAATAAATACAGCCATTTTGGAAAAATATACAGAGGTTCCTCAAAAAACTAAAAACAGAATTACCATATAACTCAGTAATCCCATTTCTGAGTATATATCCTAAGAACTTGAGATTGGTATGTCATAAAGATATCTGCACTCCCATGTTCACTGCAGCATTATTTACAATAACCAAGTTATGGAATCAACCTAAGTGTCCGTCAAGGGATGAATGGATAAAGAGAATGTATATATACACAATGGAATAATTTAGCCTTCAAAAAGAAGGAAATCCTGTCATTTCAGACAACAGGGATGAACCTGGAGGACATTACGTTCAGTGAAATAAGCCAGGCACAGAAGGACAAATACCACATGATCTCACTTATTTGTGGAATCTTAAACAATAGAACTCATGAGGCAGAGAGTAGAATGGTGGTCACCAGAGGCTGGGGGTGGGAGGGATGGGGAGGTGCTGGTCAAAGGGTACAAGGTTATAGTTAGGAGGAATAAGACTTTTGAGATCTACTACACAGCATGGTGACTATAGTTAATAACAATACATTATACATTTCAAAATTGCTAAGAGAGTAGATTTCAAATGTTTTCACCACAAAAAATAAGTACTTAAGGTGATAGATCTGTTAATTTGATTTAATCATACTACACTATATACATATATATAACATAACTTTTTTCCCTATAAATATGTACAACAAACAAACTTTATGTATGTTAGCTCATTTATTCTTCCAAATAATCATATAAGTTAGGTGCTGTTACATCCCTATTTTACAGATGGGCAAACTGAAGCATAGAGAGATCAAATAAATCTAGAAGTGGCAGAGCAAGGATTCAAACCCAGGCAGCTTGGCTCTTATTTCTGCGATGCAGCCTCTTCTAGGATATCAACTGTAGCAACTACTCATCCTGTTTTTAGAACAGATATACTGATTCACAGCCAGAAACAAAGACACCTGGAGAAAATACAATTTCAAACTGTTCACAACTCCTATAGAAAAACCCATCTGAGAAATTAATGTTTACAGGACAGCCCTTAAAGGCTATACAATTATTACCTCTCTAGGTACTCCAAATCTTTGGGTCAAAGTGGACCTCTAGTTGCTTACATACTTGATGTATATCACCATAGTCTTCTCTTGGAATTATTTGTACCTAGCGTGACTTTCAGTTCTTTTGGGGCAATTAGTGGTGCTGTCTTAAAGGCCTCTGGAAGCTGACTCTGGGTTAGAATGGGGACAAGACTGTGTCCAAGCTCCACTTCGCATAGACTGGAGACCTCTTGTCCCTGGTAGAGGAAGCTGAAACATCTCATAGCCCCAGGGTCCCTGGGTACTGAGCTGCTGACATTCCCAGACAGCTCCTTGGAGCTCCAAATCCAGCCTGTGATGCCAACTGGTCTGCTTACCGCTTCCTGACAAGGCTGCTCTCACGTGTGGGCTGGAATGGTGGAAAGCAGCAGTGGGGAGGAGAGGTCCCTCCACTGGGCCATAGGCTTACATGGTAGGCCTGGTGTGCCCAGGCCCTGAAAGGAAGCTCTGAGGGATGCAAGGGGGGACAGGGGGCTCATGCCTTTACTTCTCTCTTACTGTCCCTGGTTGTCATGTTCAGGGCTACACTGGTCCTGTGAGTTTTCCCTTTCCCCAATAAAGCCCATTCTTTGCTCATGCCGTGTGATATAGAAGGATTCATCTAGAACCCTAGTTTATGACATGAGAAGACTTGAGGGGGGTCAGTCCTATATGACAGTCTCTGTTATTGAGGAGCAGCCATATGGAATCCTATACTACCTCTACTACAGGGAGGTGAATAAGAATTTTGGTCTACCTTATCTCTCACTACTCCCTATATGAAGCTCCTTATATAAACTACTTATAAGTACTTTAGAATTAAGTGCTAAGAAATGTTCAACTTTCTCTTAGGAATTGGTATATTTCCTTCCTTCTGATAATAAGAATTAGATAGCTGATTCTGTTTCTTTTTTATCTTTGGCTTCATAAAGTTTAAAGCCAAGTTCGAAACTTATCTATAACAATTAAGTTAGTTTTATGGTTTGAATGTTTGTGTTTTTCATTATTTTCCTCCAATATATTCTTGATGCAAACTGTAAATGATCCAGGGAAGGAAAGAAGGGCAGAAAGGGAAGAAGGACGAGGAGGAGGGAGCAGGACAAGGGGAGAGGAACAGTCTGAGCACTCAGGCCCTCCTTGCAGCACATCTTGCAGCCTGGCCACACCAAGGCTGCTGGCTGGGATGCCTGCTTAAGCCAGGCCTGGGAAAGACCAGCTCATTTTAAAATGCGATCTTTTGGTCAATCACCTGTCCCTTTAGAGTTCTGAGTCACAGCAGCTATTCTGACAAGACCAAATCTTCCACACTAGCCACTAACAGGACTGCCAAAAGAGCCATGAAAAGCAAAACTAGATTTGATTCTGTATTATCTATCACTGACATAATTACATGAAAACATCAAATGCAGACATTTCATTTCTGGTGCTTGTTTGAAGAGGCTGAAAGAACACAGCTTGAGCCCTTCCTTCCCCCTGATTCCATGTGGAATTTGAGACACTGGCAGTTAAAAAATAAATCACCATCGGAAGTGCTTTAGGAACAAAACAGAAATTAATCAAGGTGTTATAAAATGCAGATAGCCCAAACGCCACAGTATCATTCTTACAGGCTACCAGTGTAAACATAGCAGCACTCTCAAGGCTAAACTTTACAGCTAGGAGGCAGTGTTCATCAGGCAAGCACTGCATCCCCGGTGGGGACACTGGTATTCAGACGGCTCACGCCACGCAGGTGCCAGCCTTCCACAGTTTGTTAGGCCAATCGTGAAGCAAAGTGAGACAAAAGTCCCGTTGCTCTGCACCCACGCCCGACACCAGTGGTGGCCGAGAGACAGACATTTGCATCACCCCCTTCCATGCTACCTGCCACCATGCTATTCCTCCTCTTGGCGAAGGCCTGGGAAGGCAGCAAGACCGCTGAGTGTGTGTACTAAGATCTGCAACCAGCCAAAGAAACGAAAGGGTGGGGGTGGAAACACGATTCTGTTCAGAGGACAGGGTAGCTGTGCCATTCTCCCTGCACAGGATAAAAGGGTCTTCGAGAGAAGAGAAGAGTGTTGGAGGTCTGCAGGAGGCAAGGGCATCTCTGGAGATTCCTTAGGGAGCCTGCTTTGTGGCATGCAGGGTCATGTGAGAGCCCCAGGAGAGAATGAAGCAGGAGGTTGATGATTTGGGGTGAATCAGGGATCAAAGCAGAGGTTAGAAAGGTTCCTTTCTCAGAGTCTAAGACTGTCTATCCCACCCGAGCAGGTGGGAAAGGAGGCAGCGGTTTCAGGTAGACATTCTCTACGAATAAAATTATACATTTGGCTGAATGATCCTGGTGCACTGTCTGGGAGCCTGTATGCAACAGAAGACAGTGAGATGAGACATTTCAGCAGCAGGAGGTCACCACCAAAGTGGGAGTTTAGATTCTCTTTAAAATTTTCTGTCATTTTCCTAGATGATACATATAAGCATTCAAATGCTGTTCCAGGACCAATCAGAATGAAAACAAACAGAAACTTCTAGAATAAGATGTGGGGTATAGTGGTTACAAGCACAGGCTTTGGAATCAGGTAGCCCTGGGTCTGCAGTGTAGCTCTGGGATCTCCCACTTTGCAGCTGTGCAGCTCTGGAAGCTTTAACCCTCTTGGAATATCAACTGCCTCACAGGCATCATACCTAACTTATAAGTGCTCTGAGGGCTAAACGAGAAAGTATCTGTGAAACATTTCGCATAGGCTTGACATATGATAAATGATTAAATAATAGTTGCTAGAAGTAATAAAAGTGATGATAAACTAAATGTTCAACACATTTATCTGTGTGCTCCTAACCTCGCCAAAGTAGTAGCAAAGAACAACAAAACAAAACAAATCCGAGATGGTGGCTGCCTCTGGTTACGATGCTGAAATCTGAAACCTGGAATTAAGAATCTAGAAACCTCAGGGAAACAGTTATTTCAGGGCATGGATTAAGGACCTCAGATTCACAAGTGGAAAGAAAAGACAGAGCACATCTGGGAGTCTTAGTGTTGAAAGTGCTAAGAACGGAAGCTGCAGAGATGGCCTTCTTTCAGTTCTACAAAACACTCAGGCACAGAGTTTGGAATTTCAGGCAGTAGATGATCAATACAAACTGTACATCCTTCTACTCCTACAATTAAAAACAATCAACATGGGCTGGGCATGGTGGCTCACGCCTGTAATTCCAGCACTCTGGGAGGCTGAGGTGGGAGAATCGCATGAGCTCGGGAGTTTGAGACCAGCCTGAGCAAGAGAAAGACCCCATCTCTACTAAAAATAGAAAAAATCATCCAGGTATGGCAGTGCACGCCTGTAGTGCCAGCTACTTGGGAGGCTGAGGCAGGAGGATGGCTTGAGCCCAGGAGGTCGAGGCTGCAGTGAGCTGTGATCGCACCACTGCACTCCAGCCTGGGCGACAGAGGGAGTCCTGTCTCAAAAAAAAAAAAAGACATGAACGCAGCATTCTACGTCACTGACGGTTTCCTTCTCCCAGCACTCCTCACCCGGCTGCAGCCACAAGAATGTGGTCCCTATCCCGACAGCTTTCATTGCTCTCTCATTAGGCCTAGGTGGCAATGAAGCTTCTTAGCAGAGCAGGCTGTGGACACCGTCAGAGACAAACTGTCCCCTCAGGGGCAAAGGTGGTGAGGCCTGCCTAAAGGCAGGGTCTGTGTCCCTGAGCTGGTGAAGGGCATTCATCCATTTTCTGTCTTTTGCCTCACAAAGATCTGCATTGACAATGTCAAGGGTCACAGCTTTCCATCTTCTGGCCAGGGGGAGTGAAGGTGACAGCCTCACAAACACTACTTAGGGGATAATGCCATGCTGTAGAGAGATGAACAAAGATGGGGTCTGGACAGTTCTGACACATGTGTCTTATGTAGAAATACAGATCACCTAGGGGAAAATCACTAATGTCAGCAGCTTTCCAAGGCAGCATTCTGTCCTGGGTATAAAAAGATCCCTGCTGCCTGAGAAACTCTAATGTAGACAGTAAAATGTAAATGCATGCAAGAAGCTTGCACTGTCCTCTAATATTACTGTCAGGAAGAAAGTGCCCTGTGGCAGATGGCTGCATGATGCGGGAAGGGAACGCCTGCTAGAGGGCGTGCATATGTATGAAAGTGTGTGTGTGCGCGTGTGCATGCATGTGGTGGGTGCTGTACCTGGGGTCTGGACTGGAGGCTCTTTGGCTGGCACTGTCACCTTCCTTACTAAAGGGCCCTTGCACTGAGCCTGGTGCCCTCCCCTACAGCCCCTGCCTCCAGTTCAGACTGAGGCCCTCTGTGGCTAGTGCAACTTGCTAGGTTTCGGCCATTTGGCTGCCTCTTTTTCTTGTCACCCCCCCTTACTGGGTAATGTTTTAGTATATGTTATTTTTTTTTAGCTTTATTGTTATCTTTAAATGGGAAAAACAATGCAAGAGGGATTTAAAAATAATACTTATTGACTTTTATGAATACAAAAATAAAACTGAGGCATAAAATTTGAAAAATATAGAAAACCTTAAAAGAAAAACCACTAGTGACAATCCTACTATCCAAAGATAATATTTTAATGTTTTTCCTTTTTGGCTTTTCTTTTCCATACATACAAATACTATTATTTAAAAAATAGTACGAATCATACCATATATACTGCTTAGCAGCCTGTTTATTCATTTACTGATGCATTAGGGAGTATTTTTCATTTTACTAGATATGAACTAACATCATAATTGTTAGTGGCAACATATATTTGATTCTATGAATGTGGCATATTTTATTTAGCCAACCCCCTACTGACTGCCATTCAGTTGGTTTTGGTGTGATTCAGAACATTCGATGAAGACATCCATGAATGAGAGCCAAGGTCTAATATGTACATGGTCACTGGATGATGCCTATTCCTTGCCACAGCCCACAGCACAGATGGAAGAAGTGCACATATTAATAAGAGTTCTCCATTGCAACTGCTCAGGACTAATTCTGGAGAAGAGACAGATCTCTAACAAGTTTTTGTAGGTAGGCAAAATAGAGGGCCTATAATTCGGTTACTAGAATAAAGATTGCTCTGTACTGCTCACTCCTTTCTAGGAAGGGATTTGGGAGGACCCTCCACATACGTAAGCTTTCCCACGTCAATTCTCTTCATGTGACAACTGCAAAGAAGCTGGCAGGGCCAGAGGCTTTCCCAACAATGGTGCAAAGCAGAGGCAGTGGCACATGTTCATATCTCTCTTCTTCTCAAGCTATGGGACTGGAAATATTCTTTGCAGACCAGGGCTGGATTTGAGCTCCATAATATAATATGCTTCCATTTTATTTCTTGATCCAGTTAATCCTGGACTCTTTATAAAACAGTTGTCCTAGTCCCATTAAACAACTGAGAAAGTACTGGGATCAATTCAGTAGATTTCTGTAGATTCAATATTTTGAATAGGAATTTACTGGTATATGTAAATCTCTGTTGGAGATTTCCCATTAATTTGAGTTATGGAGGATGCTCCATAGGCAAGATACAATTATTCTATGTGCCTGAGGCCTTGGGAGCTAAGGGGTTATCTGCAGGAGGAAGCTCAGGGATACCAGAAAAAAAGGTATAAATCTTCATAGTTTGTAGAAAGGAAAACACTCTGCTCCCTGCCACTAGAGCAACTTAATGTTCAAGAGTTAAGGGCCCTGTGAGAAAGTTGAGAAATTGCTAGATGCAAACCATTAGTGGGTCATGAAACTGATTTAGTGAGTTATTAATAAAATAATCAAATGAAATAGAAATGTCAGAGACTATCACATGAAGTAAGTATAATTATTGTTTCATGAACCTTACATATGGGTATGTACATAAGTTTGAGTGTGTTTAAATGTCTGTATGCAAGTATATACCAAATTGCAATAGAATATATTTCTTACTGTGAGTCATGGTCAAAAGTTTGAAACCCTTACTCCATGAGAAGCTAGATATAAAAAATGTAGGATTTTAAAAATTATACACTGATCAATCATTAATTTTTGATTCTATAAATACGTACTAGAAGGTGTCATGAGATAAGAGGGTTGACAGAAAAGTCCCATCTTAAATGGCTTAAAACAGATTTGGTCTTATGTGAAACTCATCCTCAGAACTCGTATCTCAACACCATGATACAACTTTAAAAGTGTCTGGATAAATTCAGGCCACCTTGCCTTGGCAAATGGAAGATAAGCACTATTTTATACATTCACATGCAATAAACAACTAAACATGGACTTGGGACAATAAAAAATAATAGCCTGTTCTTAATACAGCAATGCCAAATCACAGCTTTTCTCATAGCTAGATGGCTAATATCCCCCAGTATGTCAACTGACTCAGTTAGCCAGGACAACCTTTTATTACCCAGCTGGGAATGCTGTGTTACCACCTCACTCAAAGTAAATGACTGCACAGAAGTTTCATTAAGGTTACTTTTATGGTAACTGGTGGCTTGGTAACCACAGGACCTCCTAATCTTTCAACTTATCCATGTTTGGTAGTGTGGAACTCTATAGCTTCAACAAAATATTTCAATACTTTTTAAAAGATTTGAGCTGATCCAAAGAAGGTATCTGAAAACACTTGTGATCTTACTTTAAGTTTTCCTGAAACCTGCCTCTGTATAATGGGCAGTGATCCTTCACTTGGGAAAAAATAAAATTCAAGCTGTTGTGTTGGCATTAAAAAAAAAAAAGAGCACCTGTGCTAGTTACAAATGGGCAAAGTAAAGTATGTGGTTCCCCTCTCAATCAACAATATTGGATTCTTATATTTCACCTGAATTTTCTACTACCAAAGTTTGATGACCTAAGAGAACAAAGCAATCACTTAAAGGACAGACTGCTTATTGACTACTCTAGTTTCCAGTACTGAGTTGGTTTTTAGAAAGCTGCATGCCTGGACTCTATTACCTTATCTTTATAGAAAAATCTTCAAAGGCCATTATGCCCTTGGATATTATGGATAGTTTATATTCAAGGCTTCCCATCTGGTATGCTGTGGTCAAAAAAAAGTTATAAGTATTATAAGTATTACATTGATCGCCCTTGAGTTGGTCACCTGTTTGAATGTAAATATTTCCTATGTATGCCATGATGTAAAAAATTTTGGGAAGTTCTGGTTTATTGAGTAAACAGCCATATGCACATCTCCTTATCTTCTAAAAATCTGCTATTGAAGACCCCAGTCATTAAGTTATTCAATGTTCCTTAACCTGAATTGATAAAAGCCTATCTAAACATTCAGCATGAAAAGGACTTTTCTCTCTGTTAAACTGGTACAGTCTTAGATCATGAATATGAAAAACTCATTGTTTTTCTCAATGAACTGGTTCTTAAGAAGCCCAATCCCAAATTTGGTGTCAACTGCATTAGGCTAAGTTATCTACTACATTTATAGTCATTCCCTGTATTTCATCACTGAATTCAGTTTTTTTAGTACTCCATTAATTAGTGGTTTTTTAGAAAATTTTTTTTAAATTAAAAAAAAATTTTTTTTTGTAGAGATGAGGTCTCTCTATGTTGCCCAGGCTGGTCTTGAACACCTGGCCTCAAGCAATCCTCCTGTCTCGGCCTCTCAAAGTGATGGGATCACAGGCGTGAGCCACTATGCCCGGCTTCATTCAATAGTTTTGTTATATCCATATCTTGGACTGTAACTTAAGACCTTTCTAGAAGAAGATTAGGTTAAAAATGATAAGTGAACAAATGAAAATTTCAGTAAAAGATGTCTATATAATTATGAAGTACCTAGTATTAGTATCAATATACTTCTGTAAGAATGGGAAGTTTAAAAAAAAAAAAAACCTTAGGAAGACCAGAATTTACTAACTCAATCTTGTGAATTGTAACTTAAAAAGAAACACACACACACACACACACACACACACACACACACAGAGCATATAATTCTATATGGGTTTCTGATTTGAACAGTAATTTCTAAGATGAATCCTATGAAATTGCCATTGTTGTAGGTCAAAAATTTCTGAATACTGGCAATTTTATATAGTTCAACCTAAATAGGAAGAAAGAATTTGCAAATAAGATATGAACATATTAACAAAGAATTAAGTCTCACCTGAATGACCTTAGCATTCGATACGACTTTCCTAAGTTGGAAACACGTCTGCAGAATGGACCCACAGCCAACTCCATCTGAAATATTAAAAGATAGTCCATAGCTTTTAATGTCAGAATCCTAAGGTGAATTGGGGACATACCTGGATCAAAAAAGGTGTAGCTTGTAGTAAACTTAATATTATCTGGACTGTAAAATAGCAAGTTTAGAAAATCAATTAAATTTATTAAAAGGCAAGAACTTAGATAATTTTTACATTTATTTACTAAAAGGGCCCAAGATGAGACAATTCCTTCATGAAAACAGAAGAACATTTTTTATTATATAAGAGGAGAAGGTTTAGATTAATTCTCCATTGAAAAATCAGGAAAAGGAAGGTTTTCAAGAGTGTGCGCCTCTATTTTAAGTAGGCTTTACAGGTCTTTTCATACTCAATATAAATG
Organism: Daubentonia madagascariensis; assembly: GCA_023783475.1. Taxonomy (NCBI): domain Eukaryota; kingdom Metazoa; phylum Chordata; class Mammalia; order Primates; family Daubentoniidae; genus Daubentonia; species Daubentonia madagascariensis. Next base: position 43,898,041 of record JAKFHU010001569.1, on the reverse strand, counting down.
ATGACAGTTTTTATTGTATCAGTCAGTGTGGCCCAAGTGGTTAAAAGCACTAATTCTGGAGCTTCTAGTAGCACATTGGTGCCAGAATTCCAAATCTGCAGTTACTAGTTGTTTGACCCTGGACAACCTCTTGATGTCTCAGGTCTGTCATCCACAAAATGGAGATACTAATACCTACTTAATAGAATGAAGCAAATTAAATAAGTACTTCCATACAGCCTTATATGTACGGCATATAGTAAGTGCTTATCAAATGTCAGCAATTATCAGTGTTTAAAACATTTTTCTCTTTTAAATTATTTGTAAATTAATCTGCTCCCTGACTCAAGAATTTAGCAAATATTAGTTTCAGTTCTCTTTATGTTCCTCCTTTGACTGCAAATTCTACTTGTCATTAATTAGGCTACCTGTTCTTTATCTACCAAGTGAATAGGCAAACTTTCTGCCTACACTACTCAGATGATAAACTGTTTCTCCAGTCTTGCTATAAATAGCACCCTAGTAAAGAACAGTTGAGAAAATGAGAATAGGCTGGTAGTGCAGTATCTTTCTTCAAGCAAAATACATGAAGTGAGGTTTTCTGTCCTGCTGGTCATCCTTACAAAAAATTTCTCAAAATCTCCTTGTCATGGGTAGACCACAGAGACCTAATCAATCAATCATTCGAGAAACATTTTGACTCCCTTATTGCTGGGCACCAAACCAGACATGAGGATAAATAAGATGATGAATTTGAGGGTCTTGCCTTCACTAAATTCTCAAATTTAATGAAGAAAGGGATACTTATTCATTCAAATAATATGATTATTCAACAAAATCATGAGAAAGGTATGTGTGTATATGTCTGCATATAACACATGATTATTATTAAGCAAAATGATAGGTGCCATATCAAATGCATGACCTGAGTGTCAAGACAGACTTGGAGGACAGCTTCCTTGAGACAGTCTTGAGGATGAATAGTGGCCAGGTTAATTTCCTTCTTAATGTACGAAGACACAAAGTTATACTCTGTGTCCTAGAGGGAAACCTCACATGGTGGGAAAACTCTCTAAAATACAGAAGAATAAATAAATATGAAGAAAAAAATCTAAGGAAGAAAAAGTCAGGATTCTTGCTAACAATGCAAAACAGAACAGCTATAAACCAATGTTCTTAATGCAAAAGATAGTGGGTGACGGGCTGTTCCTTGGGACCTGTTTTGTTTATTCACTGGGTGGGAGTTTCTGGTTTCTCTCAGAATGTATCATTTTACTTTACACTGAGTACAAAGGAAAAATATCACTATCATGTATCTTTAATTTGGTAATTCCATTTACATACCTAACTGTATATGTATAAAATGGTTTTTTATACACGGAAATTATGTGATGTATTTTTCATGAAATATTTTTGTCCATTTTTTCTCAATTATCCTAGTAGGTTCACTGTCTTCAAAAATCAAACCAAACAACATCTGCCTTAGCACTTAAGTAGGACTAAACATTAAAACAAATAAATGGCTAGGAAAAATTTACTACGTGAGAAAATATGACCTCAAATGGCTATAAAATCTATGATAATGCAAAAGATCTATGCCATAGGACAATTTCAAAATGTTTAATGTTTAAAATAACTTTCATCCATAAAGGACCTCTAGGGTATTGAAAATCATTTTCTTTTGCCAGAATTCCATTAAACAATAAAGGCTACATTTTAAAGGGCAGGAATGTTCCTTTTAGAGGAGGTGACTCTGCAATTAGCTGTGGACAAAAATGGCATGTACAACTGCTTCTTTCTAGCCCTCCTGTTTGGAGGGAATGAGCAGTCAACTGCAGGCATGGTGAACTAATTACATAGCTGCTCTGTACCCACCACAGACATTTGGTTAACCACAGGGCATCTTTGGATACTCCTAGGGCACTTCTGCCCTGGCAATGTTGAGGAGAAGAAAAGGCAACAGGAATTAAAACAGAAATTAGAATTTTGATTATCTTGTTTTCTAAATTTATATTTTCAGACACAAAGTAAAACAGACATAAATGTATACATAAAGGGCACTGGGAGATCAAATAGAAACTACTAGAAGTACCACTGAATAATTTAATACCTAGTTCAATAGCCATCCTTTCCCTCAAAAAAGAAGCTGAGGGGCAGAGGGGAGCATGTGCTTCAGAGGGCACTGCGGCCAGTCCGCAGAGAGAGTCACAGTCGGCAGAAGTCCAGTGCCTTGGCCAAGCTTAGTGCTTTCAGAACAGCCATGTGATTAGTGTGGAAACCGAGACCATGTGGTCACAGGAGGGAACTAATTACCTGTAGGAAACCACCTCATGCCCATGACCTGGATTCCTAAGGGGGCTGCATGTTGGGCACTTCCCTCACTGTGAGCCTTCCAGATGGCACCCTGCAACTACGTTTTCTTTCTCTGCACCTGTGCCAGTGGGGAACAGTCAGAATTCTTAAAGAAATCCTTAAATATATCATTATTTTTCTTTGCAATTGGACTTTACGCCAAATAAACAGCATTCCCAAACCTACTCTATTGGTCCTTTCTTGAGCTCTTTCTCTTCCTGTTAATTATGCCATAATAGCAGGCACTTTTATCACAAGAACACTTTTCAAACCCATAGTGTATTTGTATATTCTTGATTCCAGTGACCTCAATGGCTTTGTTTAATTTTGAATACAAATTGATAGAACTTTCAATAAGAAGGCTTCCAGTCCCTAGTTGATGCCTGTCATGAACATAAATGGTAGGGTAATGCTATTTAAGTGTTCTGACTGACCCCCTAAAAACACCTGAAACCAAGTATGATGCTGAAAACTGAGGTGCAACAACATATAATTGCATTTGTGGCAAGAAACCAATCCAAATGAAATAAATTCCCCAAATTTAAAATTTAATTTAAAAAAGTGGGTAGAGGGGATCATGACATACATAACAGCTAGACAATATGTGCCAAAGTTACTGGTCAGAAATATGATTAATTATCATAGTACTTCTACTTGTCTTCCCTGTGCCCATGACCCACAGGACTGGAGCCATCCCCAAGGTGAGTGGCAGGATGTTTGGAAACTGGGACATATTGTAAAGGGTTAACAAAGGAATCTGCTTCTCAATACCACACTGCCAGCAGCAACCAAATGTCACTGCAGGGCTAGAAGACACACTCTTAACACTGCATAAATGCTGCATGTGTAAACGCCTTTTCTATAACTTAAGAAATAGAAAACAGAGGCCTTTGAGCATAACTTAGTACTAATGACTGATGAGTTTCATTGATCTTAAGGAAAGGGACCAGGGAAGAGTTTGGCTTACTGGGCAACTTAAAAAAGGAATGCCAAATAAAATTTTTAACAATGCAGTTTTTGGAAAGTGGAAGCTCACCCCTGCCACTGGATGCTATGCATTTTGAGCAGGTGCTAGTTACAGTAGCAAGGGTTAAAGGACAATGCTTTACATCTTCCAAGACTCATAGGGAACATATCATTAAAACAAAATACAAAAACAACAAGCCTCTCTCCTACAGCACTCTTGTTTTGGCCATCTCCTTCTCGGCTGCCACTCTAATTGGACTTGAAGTGCTGCCTCCAGGAAAGTGACTCAAGAACCAGCTGGAGCAGAATGCAAATAAGCTAGTGGGGGAGGGAGCCTAGGGAGAGAAGAGCATAGGAAAAGAAAAACAAAATTAAGGAGGAAAGGGGAAAAGGAGAACAGAGACCCATCTGAGTATAGTTTACAATGTTTTTAACAAATAAGAGCAGCTCCTAGTATATTGCCGGGATTTCACTTCAACAAGCAGCCTGTAACCCCAGTAAGGGACAAGTAAGACACTATATACAATTCCCTTTAAGTCGAGTTTACCTGTGAAACAAAGTGAAAGGGATCGGCGCATAAGAATGAAATCGACAAAAATGGAAAAGGTAAAAAAAGCCATGTTAATGGTAACATTTAATTTCTATTTTCATGCTGTGGCTACTAAAGACATATTTTCCAAAGGGAGGCTCTCTTGTGGTCTAGTGGCCTCAGGCATATCATTTGGGGATGAAAATGACTAATTGCTGCATCAATTAACATGCTAAGAGCCAGGCTCCAGAAACCTTAGGTTTGTGTTACCTGTTCCTTTTTTGTGAGTATATCAAGTCTGAGGGGGCATCTGACTGCCATCACCCTGGAACAAGTAGTCTGCCCAGGTCCTTTCCTCAGTGCAGAATTTATGAAACAAGACATACTCTCAGCAACATGCAAGAATAAATATTGACATTAACATTTCTCTTAATAAGCAGGGAGGACCTGGCATATCACTATGAAGATTCCATTTGAATAACTGTTTAGACTAGTAAAGCTAACAGCTTTGAAAGGCTTAAAAAATGATTGCACCCTTGACATGGTATGTAAATAAGAATTATCTCCGTTTCTGAATATTTTAATGAAAGTATATGTTTGGAATGTTTCTTCTTTCCCTCTGATGTTATTGAAAGGCTTTAAAAAATCTATCTAAAGGACAAAGAAAAAAAAACTTTCTACAAGAGCTGATTATGTTGTACTATTTTAATGTCATTCTATCTCACACATATCAGATCGTTTGGAATGATTTCAAGGCTAGCCACAGATAAGAAATGTATTCTACTTGATAGAGAGAGATCAAATAATCAGATTCTATATCTACCTGGTCCATAGTGCATCTAAATGAATTAGAACACTGTCTTGGAATCACTACAGGATTACAGGTGTGCTGGAGTTTTTACACGACAACAGACAGCCACCTTTCCACTGTCTAAAAGGTTACTTTACTGCCCACGCTATTGTCCAGCAAGGTCAATCAATTGCTATTATCAATACGAACCTAGTGGGGTAGTAAAATAGTGAGAAAGTCCCATATTATGTAAAAATGGGAAATGCTGCTTTACTAAGGAATGAGCTACTTCACCTTAACCTTGCAATATCAAAGATGAAGGGTGATTATTTTGTTTAAATACAAAGAAAAAAATATCTGGTATGAAAGTATCTTTAAACTCATCTTTTTTTTTTTCCACCAATTAGGTTTAAGTGGCCTTAATTTTCTTCATGCTGCAACTCTAAAAACACTGATGAATATATATTTAGTCTTTTATTTAATAGATAATATTGAGGCCCAAACATTTTTCCCTTTGTAGCAATGCCATCAATTTACCTGTGCAAAATCAGCAGCAAGTCGCATCTTCCCACCTTCACCAAGAGGTCTTATGAGACTGGCATGGCGGACAAAAAGTTCAATTGCTCTTTGCGCAATAGCTTCAGTGTTATCGAAGACAAAATCTAAGCATTCAAAGTGTTTAAAATAGTCACTCATAACTCTGGCAATGAAACCTTGTAGCTCCTTCATGTACAGAGAACAAGGAACATCGAGCTTTCCTGAGCTGGATGATGATCTATAAAAGAAAAAACAGCCATTTTCAGCACCAATGCACTAAACTGCACTCTGATTTTGTACCCTACGCCTTCTATTTCAATCCTGTGCAATTTTTTCCCTTAATGATACAAAAGGCATCATTTATTTTTTGGTAGTATTAAAGAGCATAAAACAAGATTATACTCTAAAGACTGTTTTAAATGCTAGGAAGATTACTGAAGGAATTTTTGAATCCATTTACCTAAAGATTATTAAGAATGAAACAGACAACCATCTGTGTTGAATGAATCATGTGAGTGCCACTCTCTGGCCTCTCAAGGTCCCTCCCAGCCTCACAACTCTCTATCCACTCACATGTTTTGCCCGGTAAGTGAATGCATCAATAATGGATCCTGAAATAGCATTTTACTCTTTGCAATGGCAGAAAATGCTGCCTTCCCCAATCAAATTCTTGGCAAAGATCTCTGTTCTTGTGCTATGTAATCAGATCAGTCCAATAGCAGAATTCTGACTGTTATGTAACAGTACACATGGTATGCAATTTTTTCCTCCAGATGATGAGGTTTGGAAAGGCTTTAATTTGGATTAACAGATGATACCAGCTGATGCTCCATGAAATACTATTTATAATTTATAAATGTTTATAACTGCCCTTTAAAGAATATATTAAAAAAATATGAAATATTTATAGAAAAGAAGAGATATACCAAAATTAGATAACACCTGATAATTGTCTAATACATGAGATCATTGGCTACATAATGCTGAATCTTTTTCAAAAAGTAAGTTAAGTGTTTCCACATTCTGAAAATGATGTAGAGAAATTGGTGATGGTCTGCAGAAGAACAACAGCTATGACTAAAACACCTAGAGCAAGAGCATGAGGTGAACTTAATTATCTTCAAATACAGCAAGGGTCACTATAAACAGGATGCCAACCAGAGGTCCTCCACTTCCAGAAACAGACAGAAATAGAGAAAGTAGGTTTATATTTCAGCAGGAAGTAATTTCATCCAGATATAAGAAAGAATGTGCCAACAATAGCAAGGCCATTGAGGGGTACACAGTGGAGCATTTCTATTTGCAGTATCATCACAGGGTAGAGTGCTGCTTGGGAACAGAGGAGACTTAGTAGTGCCTGCAGTGTTCATGTGGGGTTTGGTTTTGCCAGATACAGACTACTGCATGGACTCCTGACTCAGGTTTCATCACTCCAAAAGGCTAGATTGCAAAAAAAAACAGTGCCAATCTCTTTCGTATCTTCTTTTTACTATTTTTATTTTTAGATGAATTCTAATTATATGTAATTATGGGGTACAAGGTATATAGTGTGGAATGACTGAATCAAGCTAATTAACATATCTGTCACATTAACTAATATTTATTCCTCCTAACTGCAACTTTGTATACTTTCACTAACATCTCCCCATTCTGTCCAACCCTCAGCCTCTGGTAACCATCATGGAGATCAATTATTTCAGACTCCAGACATAAGTAAGATCATGTAGTATTTGTCTTTCTGTGCCTGGCTTACTTCACTTGGTATAATATTCTACATGTTCATCTATGTTGTTGCAATTGATGGAATTTCCTTTTTTTGAAAGCTGAATAGAATTCCTTCTCTACATATACCACACTTTCTTTATCCATTTGTCAATCGAAATGTTGATGGACATTTAGATGGATTCCATAACTTGGCTATTGTAAATAATTCTGCAATGAACATGGGAGTGCATGTATCTCTTCAACATACTAATTTTAAGTCTTTAGGATATATACTCAGAAGTGGGATTGCTGAATCATATGGTAATTCTATTTTTAGTTTTTTGAGGAACTTCCATACAGTCTTCCATAATGGCTATCTAATTTACATTCCCATCACAGCATGCAAGGGTTTCCTTGTCTACACACCCTTGCAATACTTGTTATCTTTCATCTTTCTGATAACAGCCAATCTGACAGGGGTGAGGTGATATGTCATTGGGGGTTTTAATTTGCATTTCCCTAGTGATTGGTGATGTTGAACATTTTTTCATATATGTGTTGGCTATTGATATGTCATCTTTGGAGAAATGTCTACTCAGGTTTTCTACCATTTTTAAATCAGGTAATTTGTTTTCTTACTGTTGAGTTGTTTGAGTTCCTTATGTATTTTAGATTTTAACCCCATATCCGATGTATGGCTTACAAATATTTTTTTCCAATCTGTATGTTGTTGCATCACTCTGTTACTTGTTTCCTTTGCTGTGCAGAAGCTTTTTAAGATAAATGTAATCCCATTTGTCTATTTTTGCTCCTGTTGCCTAGCTTTTGGGGTCAAACCCAAAAAACTGCCCAGATTTTTCCCTATGTTTTTTTCAAGTAGTTTTATAGTTTCAGGTGTTTTGTTTAAGTACTTAACATATTTTGAGTTGATCTTTGTATATGGTGTGAGATGAGAGTCCAATTTCATTCTTCTATATATAGATATCCAGTTTTCCCAATGCTCTTTATTGAAGAGACTGTCCTTTTCCCATTGTGTGTTCCTGGCACCTTTGTTGAAAATCAACTGACTGTAAATGTGTGAGTTCATTTCTGGACTCTCTGTTCTGTTCCACTGGTCAATGTTTCTATTTTTACGCCTGTAATATATGCTGTTTTAATTACTATATGGCTCTGTAATATAGTTTGAAATTAGGTAGTGTGATGCCTCCAGATTTGTTCTTTTAGCTCAAGATTGCCTTGGGTATTTGGGGATTTTTGTGTTTCCATATGAATTTTAGGGTTATTTTTTCTATTTCTGTGAAAAATGACATTAGAATTTTCATAGGGATTGCATTGAATCTGTAGATCACTTTGGATAGTATAGACTTTTTTCCCTCCTTTTTCCTGTCTCTGGTGCTTGAATCAGTAAGTATGGACATTTTAACAATATTAATTCTTCAAATCTATGAACATGGAATATCTTTCAATTTATTTGTCTTCATCAATTTCTTTCATCATTGTTTGATAGTTTCCAGTGTACAAATCTTTCACCTCCTTGGTTACATTTATTCCTAGGTATTTTATATTTTTTGTAGCTACTGTAAGCGGGATTGTTTTCTTGATTTCTTTTTCAGATAGTTCCATTGTTAGTCATAGATTTAGTGTTAATTTTGTATCCTGTAACTTTGCTGTATTCTTTTATTAGTTCTAACAGTTTTTTGGTGGAGTTTTCAGGGTTTTCTATATATATAAGATCATGTCATCAGCAAACAGTGACAATTTCACTACTTCCTTCCCTATTTGGTTGTCTTTTCTTTCTTTCTCTTGCCTACTTGCTCCGGCAAGAACTTCCAGTACTATATTGAATAGAAGTGGTGAGAGTGGGCATCCTTGTCTTGTTCTTGATCTCAGAGGAAAAGTTTTCAATTTGTCATCATTTAGTATGTTAGGTGTGGGCTTGTCATATATGGCCTTTATTATGCTGAGGTACATTCCTTCTGTAACTAATTTGTTGAGAGTTTTTATTACAAAAGGGTGTTTCATTTTGTCAAATGCTTTTTCTGCATCTAATGAAATGATCATATAGTTTTTGTCTTTTATCCTGTTATTGTAATGTGTCACATTTATAAATTTGCATATATTGACCCATCCTTGCATCCCAGGGATAAATCCCACTTGATTGTAGTGAATGATCCTTTTTATGTGCTGTTGAATTGGGTTTGCTAGTATTTTGTTGAAGATTTTTGCATCTATGTTCCATCAGGGATAATGGCCTGTAATTTTCTTGTCTTGCAATGTCCTTGTGTGGCTTTGACATCAGAGTAATGCTGGCCTTGTAAAAAGAGTTCAGAAGAATTCCCTCTTCTTTGATTTTTTTCAGAAGGGTTTGAGAAGGACTGATATTAGTTCTTCTTCAAACTTTTGGAAGAATTTACTCATGAAGCCATCAGGCCTTGGGCTTTTCTTTGATGGGAGACTACTTATTACTGATTCAATCTGTTTACTCATTATTAGTCTGTTAATGTTTTCAATTTCTTTTTGATTCAGTGCTGGCAGGTTTTATGTGTCTAGAAATTTATCCATTTTTTCTAGGTTACTGAATTTCTTGCCATAGAATTGCTCATAGTAATCTCTTTATGATCCTTTGTATTTATGTGTTATGAGTTGTAATGTCTCCTCTTTCATTTCTGATTTTTAGTCTTCTCTCTTTCTTTGTTAGTCTAGCTAAGACTTTGTCAATTTTGTCTATCTTTTCAAAAAACCAACTCTTGGTTTAGTTGATTTTTTCTAATGTTTTTATTAGAAAACATTAGTCTCTTTTATTTATTTCTACTCTTATCTTTGTTATTTCTTTCCTTCTGCTAATTTTGGGCTTAGTGTGTTCTTTTCTTGTAGTTCCTTGAGGCATAACATCAGGTTGTTTATTTGAGATGTTTCTTCTTTTTTGATATAAACATTTCATATTATAAATTTCTCTCTTACAACTGCTTCTGCTACATCCCATAGACTTTAGTATGCTGTGTTCCCATTTTCACTTTTCCCAAGGCATTTTTTTATTTTGCTTTTGATTTCTTCATTGACCCATTGGTTGTTCAGGAGCATGTTGTTTAATTTCCACATATTTGTGAATTTTCCAAGATTTCTCCTATTATTGATGTCTACTTTTATGCCATTGTGACCAGAAAAGATACTTGATATGATTTTAGTTCTCTTAAATTTGTTCAGACTTGGTTTTTGGCCTAACATATGAAATATCCTGAAGAAAGTTTCATGTAAAAGACATGAAAAGACATGTATTTTCTTGCTGTTGGGTAGAATGTTCGGTTTATGTCTGTGAGGTCCATTTAGTCTAAAGTGTAGTTCACACCCAATGTTCCCTTATTAATTTTCTGTCTGGATGATCTGACCATTTTTGAAAGTGTGGTACTGAAGTTCCGTGCTATTATTGCATCACAATTTCTCTCTCCCTTTAGATCCTTTAATATTTGCTTTACACATTTAGGTGCTCTGATGTTGGGTGCATATGTATTTATAATTTTTATATCCTTGATGAACTGACCCCTTTATCATTATATAATGACCATCTTCATCTTGTTTTACAGTTTTTGACTTAAAGTCTGTTTTGTCTGATATAACTACCTCTGCATTCTATGGCTTCCATTTGCATAGCATGTCTTTTTCCATCCCTGACTTTCAGTCTATGTGTGCCTATATAGGTAAGGTGAGTCTCTTGTAGGCAGCGCATAGTTGATCTTTCATATCTTCTTATGCTTAATCAAAAGCAGAATTAAATGTTGATACTACTCTGGAGTATTATCTCAAGAATTTTAATCTAGTCATTTGAAATGATTTCACTGAGGAATAGAAAATAACATACAAAAAGAAGTTGCATAAGTACATGTCAATATAAGTAAAATAAAACAACTTAGTAGACAAAATTTGGCAATATATATTAAGAAATCTCTTTGTGGATTAGATGTTTGATCTAAATTTACCAGAATACAAATTTGCTTGGCTATTGTAATAGCTCTCAGTTTTCCCAATTATACCAAAGGCTTTACTAAGAGGTGCTCAACTGATAAAGCTCAGTAGTGAGTTGTGCAGAAATTTAAGGGTCTTGATAATGACAGCTTGAATGCAGAAGTTGAAGACAGAAAGATTAAACATATGCCTAACTGAGAAGTGGTAGATGTTCATCTTCATGTCACCAGCCTTTTGTGTGTGTGCTCTCCCCCTCTCAGGGTGCTCATCCATCACTTTAAGGATCTATGGTCCTCCTTTTACTGCCTTCCCTCCCCTACTAAAACTGTAAGCAGACATGAGTCATTTTGCATTAAATGAAATAATTTTAATCAGTGTGCTATGTCAATCAGACATTTACATTTTAAGTTTTATCTAATTTGGAAAGAAAAATATTGGTCCAGTAAAATAAATTTCAAATACTAAAAAACCACGTTGAGGATTACTTTTTAAATAGCAGGGGATTCTGTAACCATACTAATATAAGGTTGGCCTAGAAGGTAAACTTGATTTATTCCTTTTACCTAAGAGGTGTGGAGGGCTTGAACGGACAGGTATTCACTGTTATTTTTCCAACTACTACCCCTGGGGGCTGGCCCTAATATTACTACTTCTTGAATAGTTTAAGCCAACTTCACCTTATATTTCATGTAAGTCATACATACATGAAAGGACATGACAGAATTACTAATAACAACATTCTAGAAAGTGGGAAAATTACTACCATGGGGGCAATACTTCAAATAAAAGCAAAAGTGCTCTACACTCCTATACTACTACATATGGAGAATGATTTTCACTGGACTCTCAAATGACTGCTGTATACATACTGAGCTGAAATGGAGTGCACCAATGTCACCAAATGCCATTTGGGACAAATATATAAGGACAATGTTATGCACCTCAAAATAGTCCTTCATGCTCATGGCAACCAATCAGTTAAAGAATCAATCTGGTTCACTAATATTTAAGCAAACTAGTAAAAACATACCTATCTGGGAAACTAATTTTTAGATGTTAATGTCTAATGTGTTATCTGTAGGCACTAGTCATGGCTCACCAATTAAATTACTAAAGTATCTGACCATTCCTATTATAGAATAAGCCTCCAAAAATTATTTCATTTTGGCTCCCTTTTCAGAGGCATTCATGATTAGTCTAACTGGGACATTTCAAATCACTTTTGAACAATATCCATTTCCTCCCAAATATAGATAATCAGACATTTTATATTTCTATCTCCTATTGGGTTTCAAATATAGCATTTTTTGATAGAATTCACTTTACTCTTCTTTGCTTCATATTGTTATTAAAAATAAAGACTGGTCTTTTGACATTTCAAAAGATACTATGTAAATGAAATGATAAATAATTTGAAAAATTAGAGAACAGTGAAATGAGTATTTTTCTACAAATAGCTAAGCTAGTGGCTGGAAATTTCATAAAGCAGATATTCTTTTAAACAACATGAATACAAAGAGAAACAGGATAGTTCAAAAATAGCAACTAACTATGGGCCCAGGAATATAAAATACTTATCTACATATTAATATTTGAATGTTTAGCTCTAGAATGTAGTTAAGTTTTTAAAAAATCACTCTAAGCATGTGGAAATAACTATTCCAAATTCCCCACAGACAGTTTTCTAATACACTGAACCAAAACCATTTTACACTATTTTAAAAGATTTCAGTGAACATCGGGTTAGGAACTATCCTTAATTATTCTCACAATACGTACGATATAGGTGAACAATACACATAGGAGACAGCCACGGAATAATACCATAGTGTTTGTGGCTAGGTGTGATATGATCAGATGAGATTGCCACAGAAACTCTGAGGAAGGAAAATCAGTCTTGGAGGGGGTTAGGCAGGAGCTTGCCCTCAAAGCCAGAGCAGGATTTGGACTAACACACTGGCAGAGGCAAAGCATTTCATACAAGGAATACCATCCCTACCTATGCCGGGGTAACAAAGAGCCTGAGGTTGAGGGTATTTGTGAGAAGAAAGGAAAAAGATAAGATTAGAAAGGGAAGATGGTACAAACTACCAAAAGGCCTGAAGTGCCAAGCTGAGTCCCACACTTATTCTGTGTTTCAATAAGAGGAATGAAATGACAAAAATGAGAACTGAAAAATTTTAATTTGTTAATGGCTCTCACAATGGATAAAGCAGGAGAGGGCTGGAAACTAACTCCATCACAAAAGGAAGAAGGTCCTATATGGAGGTGGGAATGAAAACCAAAGGCAATAAAAGTTAGTAAAAATTGGGTTAAATGTTATTACCCAGAAAAATCTTCTTGATGCATGGTGATGATGATGGCCTCTATGGCATCTCCCACTGAAGTAAGTAAGGGTTGCACAGCATTTCCCATAAGAGCATGGATCACCTGAAAAGAAAAAAAAAATAAAGGAAGGAGAGGCAAAATTAAGGAACACCCACACAAAGATAACTGAGATGTGAGAAACATGGTGACAAACAGTTTTCATGTTATATCAAATGCAGACTATACACAGTTAACTCAACAGAAGTCTGCTTCTCTAACTGCTGTCAGTAATGATTTTTCAAGCTTAAAATATGTGGAACATGGCACTAAAAAATTTCAAAACCCCCACTCCTTTCATTTTTTCAAAAGGTTTAGTGGTTAAATGAGCCCATGGAGAAAGGAAGACATATGCGAGGAGAGGGGAGTTGTTTTACTTAGGAAGTAAAGGTCAAATGAACACATTTAAGTTTCTCAAAAGAGTGAGGCAAGACTAAAAGTAATCTACTAAACACTGGAACAACATCATATGCTTTTAACCAGAGTGAATATAATAAGTATAGTAGTGATTCTTACAGGGAAGAAGAGTTAGGTGTTTTGTGAATTAGGTTTCTGTTGAGAGTTCTACAGTAGTGATTCTCAACTGTGGGCAGTTTTGCTCGCCAGGGAACATTTGGCATGTTGGAGACATTTTTGATTGTCATGACTGGGGAGTGGGACATAAGTCTGCTATTAGCATCTAGTGGGTAGAGGACAGAGATGCTGCTAAACGTCCTATATCACACAGGACAGCCCCCCAAAACAATTACCCAGCCCAAAATGTCAATATTGCTAAGGTTGAGAAACTGTTCTACAGTGAGATATAATCACTGGTTACTTTATGTAAGACCCTAGGTCTCAGTTATGGGCTTTTAGTGTGAAAATAATGACTGAGGCTCAAAATACTCAAAATCAAAAATTTAAATATATTATATATGCTTCAATGATGATTTCATACAATGAAGAGAGATGACTTTGGCTCATACAAAAGATCAAAATCAATGAGGAAAAGTTATTTCAGACTCTTATTCATTAAATTCCTAATCTGTAGCCGTTAATCTCTGATAAAAATAACATACTACATACAGGATTGAGTGTATGTTTGTGTGTACGTACAGTTTGCCCTCCATATAAGAACTCACAGTCTAGTGACAATAGATACAAAGTTATACAGGTTGAGTATCCTTTCTCAGATATTCATGAGACCAGGAGTGTTTCAGATTTCAGATTTTTTTTGATTTTATAATATTTGTATTGTAACGGTCGAGCATCCCAAATCCAAAAATCCAAAATCCTCCAATGAGCATTTCCTTTGAGTGTATGTCAGCACTCAAAAAGTTTCAGATTTTAGAGCATTCTGGATTTGGATTTTTGGATTTGGGATGGTCAACATGTAATATATTAGTAACTACTAACAGTGATGTGGGATCATGGAAAGGATCTCTGACTCATACCGAGAGGATCTGAAAGACAAAAGATGTTGCTAGAACTGAATTTCAAAGGACAAATAGGTAAGAAGAAGGTGAAGAAGGGCAGGGCTGGGAGTGCGTCTGTTGGAAGGCATAGGAGTCTGGGAAAGCTGAAACGTGGGGAACTGCAAAGCATCAGTACATACAGAGAGTAAGTGGCTCCCTATATGGAAAAGAGAGAGGCAACAAGAGATGTACTCTGTGTAGGCTGCTAAGGAGTTGGAAATTTATCCTAAAGGGACCAGGAAACCAATGATGGGTTTTAAGCAATGAAAAAAAGTGGTTAAAGATTTGAAGTTAGGAAAAATCATCTTGGACAGTAGACTAGATAAATGAGACCAAAGAGAGGAGGATAATTATGAGCCTGCAGTAGTAGTACAGATGCAAAATGAGTAACTGAACCAAATCAGAGGCAGTAGGAATTGAAACAAGGAGACAGATTGGAGACACTTTGAAAGGAGAACAGCAGGACTTGGTAATTCTCAATAGATCTGAGATGTATGCAGTGGAAAGATTTAAGAGTACACTTAGATATTTTTCTTCAATGATTTAGTGATATTATTAGCTGAATGTTTAAATGCAGAAGAAGCAGAAGTTGATCTGGGGATGAAGGAAAGAAAGGGAGAAGAGTTCTGTTTGGGACATGAGTTTGAAGTGCCTGTGAGAAATCCACATGTGCTATCCAGTAGGTACTAACATATTTACGCTTGCAGTTCCTGAGACATTTTGACTAGATTTGGTATTCACTAGCTTTTAAGATGAGAGATGATGCCAAAAGAATCAATAAGATCCCAGAGGATGGTGTGTAGAGTAAGGCCAAATGCCATTTTAAGGTCATGCAGAAGAAGAGGGGCCCTGGAAGGATTAAGAAGGGTAAAAACATTTCGCGAGAACACATTATGTGCTGGCCACTGTACTATGTGCTTCATATATAAGAATTCCACCTAGAACAAACTTATTCCTTCTCCAAAAAATTATTAAATTCTTTAATTTATAGACGGAGAAATCTAAAATAATTTACCAATGAGGAAACTGAAGTCAAATTAAGGAGACTGTCCACAGCCATAAGTGAGCAAGTAGAAGAGCTGGGATTTTCTAGGTAAATCTGACTCCAGTGACTTTTGGTTAGACAATGCCATTGGGCAGAAAAGTAGGAAGAGACCTGAGAGTATGGTGGAAATAAATAGACAGGATTTCAAGAAGGAAGAACAGATTTTTTCCTTCTGATACGAAGGAGTGAGTCTCTACAGATCCTTCTACAAATAACTATGGAAAAAAACAGCGAAAACAAAACAAAACAAACAAAAAACCTTTTGGAGAGCTCTGGGAACAGAAAAAAAACCAGTTAGTTTTAGAACGGTGTAGAAATGTACAGTATGCAACCAAAAGCTGTTTTTAGTGGCTTTGCTCTAAGGGTGACTATATTCATGGTAATGGCAAGGCTGTGTAGCTAAAACTCTGAGAGGGGAAAAAAAAAAACAAGCCATCATCTTTCAGGCCAAAGCAACAGAGGAAGCCGCTGGAGAGTGAGAGGGGAACCTCAGAAAGAAGAGAGCCAGGAAGAAGGATGCCTAATTTTATGTTTAAACTCAGCACTAGTCTTCAGCTAACTTATCAGTCATGCATGTGCAGAGCAAACTAAATGTGGCTTGCAACTAAGGCTTAAAGAAGCGAACTGAGATCTGAGGTGTGGCCAACTGCAACTATGACAGCGCACAGTTTGAGTCTAATCACATTAATTGCCTACCAAAACAAAATCACCAACACTCTTAGAAGAAATATAAAAAAATACTGAGTCTATACAACATAACATTACCAATGTCTAGGATATATTCAAAATTACTACATGTACAAAAAGCTAGGAAATTTTATCAATTCTCAAGGGAAAAGATAATCAACAGATGCCAACCCTGAGATGACACAGACCTTAGAATTATCAGGCAAGAACCTCAGTGAGGCAAAGAAAAATATGTTCACAATAAATAAAATAATAGAAAATCTCAGTAGAGTGACTGAAATTGTGAAAAAGAATCAAAATGGTGATTTTAAACTAAAAAATTACACTATCTGAAATTTAAAAACTGACTAAATAGGCTTAGCAAGAAGAATTGAGAGGACAGAGGAAAGAGTCAACAAACCTGAAGGCAGAACCCATACGAGCCTGTCTAAAGAACAGGGAAAAAAAAGTGAACAATAACTGAACCCACAAAACAGTTGCAACAGGTCTAATATATTGGTAATCGGAGTCCCATAACAAGAGAGAAAATGTGGCCGAAAAACTATTTGAGAGAAAAAAAGGCCCCAAACTTCCCCAAGTAATGAAAAGCATGAATTTACATATTTAGGAAGATCAGCAAATCCCAAACAGCATAATTTTGAAGAGAATTATGCTTAGGCACATCATACTCAAACCACTGAAAACCAAAGATAAACAGAAAATCTAGAAACTAGCCAAAAAAAAAAAAAAAAAAGATTATGTACAAGGGAAACAATTTTAATGACTAATGACTTCTCATCAGAAAGCACGGAGGCCAGAAAACAGAGGAACATATTTAAAATGCTAAAAGAAAAACAACTCTCAAACCCAAAATTGTATTTCCAGTAAAAATATCCTTCAAAAATGAAAGAAATAAAGACATTCCAGGCAAAAAGAAAATAGGGGAGTTCATTAACATTAGACTTACATTATAAGAAATGATAAAGGAAAGTTGAAGGAAGATGATACTAGAAGGAAATTAAAATCTCCAGGAATGAATACACAGCACAGGTAATTATAAAAATAAAGATAATAAAAAACATTTTTTTCTTCTACTTTAAAAATATATATGATTTTTAAAAGCAGAAGTTATAGCATTGCCTTAAGGGGTTTATAATGCATATAAACGAAAATGCACTTCTAAAATTGCTAGGTTTCTATAGTTTACATGACATGGTATAATATTAACTCTAAGAAGACTGAAATGTTAAGGATGCATACAGCAATCCACAAAGGAACCACTAAAAAAGTCATGCAAAGAGATATGATGAAAATTCAATAAATAAATTAAAATAGAATTCTAAAAAAATCAAATCATCCAAAAGAAGGCAGAAAAGGGAGAAAAGAGGAAAAACAAACAAAAAACAGAGGGGGCAAACAAAAAACAAATAATAAAAATATACACCTAAATAAAACATTATTAATATTTTTATTATGTTAATGGCTAACCACTCCAATTAAAAGGCAGAGATTATTAGAATAGACAAAAAGGCAAGACTCAACTATACACTATCTATAAGAGATGCATTTTAAAAATAAAGACACAGACCAGGCGCAGTGGCTCACACCTGTAATCCCAGCACTTTGGAAGGCTGAGGCGGGAAGACTGCCTGAGGCCAGGAGTTCAATACCAGCCTAGGCAACACAGTGAGACACTATCTCTACAAAAAATTTTAAAAAATTAGGTAGGTGTGGTGGCACCCACCTGTAGTCCAAGCTACTTGAGAGGCTAAGCCAGGAGGATTGCTTGAGCCCGAGAGTTGGAAGTTACAGTGAGCTGTGATCATGCCACTGCACTCCAGCCTGGGCGACAAAGTGAGACCTTGTCTCTACAAAAAGTAAAATAAATAAAGACACAGAGGAATTGAAAGTAAATGGATAGAAGATATAACATGAAAATATTTAGCATAAAAGGGCTGGAGTAACTAAATTTATATTATATAAAATAGAATGCACGGCAATAAGCATTAACAAAGCTAAAGAAGGATCCTTCACAATGATAAAAGAGTCAGTTCATCAGGAAGGCATAACAGTGATAAATATAAATATGCCACAGCTACAACAGAGCTAGTAACAGAGCTTCAAAATCGAGGAGGCAGGAACTGACAGAATTAAACGGGAAATAAGGAGGACCACACATATAGAAGATTTTAACTCCTCTGTCTCAGCAGGTGATAGAACAACTACATAAAATATCAATAAAGACAGAAGATCTGAACACATTATCATTACCTTGACCTAACTGATATTTATAGAACACTATACTCAACAACTGGAAGTCACACATTATTGTCAAACATAGATGGTTCATTCACAAGACAGACCATACGCTAGGCCACAAAACAGGACCTAAGTACATAAAAGCATACACATGTACAAAATACAAATACATACATACATAAAATAAGAATCAATACATTTAAAGGAGTGGAATCATACAAAGTACAGTCTCTGATAACAGAATTAAATTAGAAATCAGTAAAATAAAATATATACAAAGCCCAAAAATACTTGGAAATTTTAAAAACACATTTCTAAATAATCCATGACTCAAAGAAGAAGAAATCACAAAGGGAATTAGAAAATACTTCAAACTGAATGAAGATAAAAGTACAACATATCAAATTGCCGTGCTTATAAGGAACTTTACAATTTTAAATGTTTATTTTTGAGAAAAAGGTCTAAAATCAATGGTGTAAGGTCTCAAAAAAAATCTTTAAAAAAATCCAAAGTAGAAAGAAGGAAATGAAAAAAGATAAAAGCAGAAATCAATAAAATAGAAAACAAACAATAGAGAGAATTAATAAAGCTACAAGTTAGTTCTTTGAAAAGATTAACAAAGTCGATAAATGCCTAGCTAGACTAATAAAGAAAAAACCAGAAAGAGAACACAAATCAGCACTATCAAAAATGAAAAAGAGGTTATCATTATAGGTCCTAAAGATATCAAAAGACAGTAAGTGAGCCTGGCACAGTGATGTGCGCCTGTAGTCCCAGCTACTCAGGAGGCTGAGCCCTGGAGTTTGAGGCTGCAGTGAGCTATGATTATACCTGTGAATAGCCATTGTACTCCAGCCTGGGCAACATAGTGAGATCCTCTCTCTAAGCAAACAAAACCCACAAAAGGATAATAAGTAAGTATTACGTACGTTATTCCAACAAATTAGATAACTTAGATGGATAGATAATTACCTTGAAAGTCACGAAGTACCAAAGCTCATTCAAGAAGAACAGATAGCGCTTTATCTATTAAACACATTAAAGTTGTAATTATAAGCCTTCCTACAAAGAACACTACAGGCATAGATGGTTTCACTAGTGAATTCTACTAAACACTTAAGGAAGAAACAATATCAATTCTACATAAACTCTTCCGGAAAACAGAAGAGGAGGAAACATTTCCAAATTCATTTAGTGAGGCCAGTATTAACTTGCTACCAAAACCAGATAAAGACAATAAAGGAAAAGAAAACTATATACCAATATTCCCTATGAATATAGACATTAGCATCCTTAACAAAAATTAAGTAAATCTAATTCAGGAATACAAAAAAAGGATAATAAATCATGACTAAGGTTGGTTTGATATTTGAAAATAAATTGTAATATAGCAGAATAAAACAGTACAACTATATCATTATTTCAATAAATGCAGAAAAAGCTATTTGATGAAACTTAATAACATTTGTAATAAAAAAAAGTATCAGAAAACTAGGAATAGAAGGAAACTTATTTAATCTGATAAAGGCCATCTGCGAAAAGCCTACAGTTAACATCATTATATCATTAACCTATAGCCAATATTATACTTAAAATACTAAAATATTTAATGCTTTCACACAGGTCAGGAACAAGTAAATGAGGTCTACTCTCACCAGTTCTATTCAACACTGTACTTGAGGTCCTGGCCAGTGAGACAAGGCATGGAAAAACAGGCAAAAAGATCAGAAAGGAAGAAAGAAAACTCTCTCTTTGATTAAGATATCATGGTTTACACAGAAAACTTCATAGCTGGGTGAATTTTGCCACTTAGGGAAGACATGAAATAGGAAGAGAAGAGAGCATCTTGAGGAATGCCTTCATTTCAGGATGGGTAGAAATTAACAACTACCAAAGGAAACTGAGAAAGGAGATTAGATTATATTTCATATGCTCTTTACAAAGCAGGGAAGTATTTCCACATTTTAAAAAGATTTACCTAAAATAGCTAAAATTACAAAAATATTGGAGCCTCAGCAATCTGGAATATTCCTATATATAGAACATCAAACCCACACAAAAAGGGAGAAATGAAGCATTGCCATATATAAATTTGGCAATGTGACCACTATCTGCACAAGATAATCTCAGTAAAAAATGGATCACAATTATTGGGCCAAGGTGTTTAAATGCAGCTTATAGCCATGGTGGTTATAATGAAATGACTCTAAATGTATACTCAATATTTATTGTACCATTCATTACATATTAGACAATACTTAGAATATGCAATGACAGAGGCTCTGTGTAGTCTATTCTCCACCCCACTCCTGTTCTGCTCCTTCTCCAACCTCACTGCCTGCTCCTCTGCTCTTACTCACTCTGCTCCAGCCACTCCGGCTTCCTGGCTGTTCTGTGAACATTATAAGCATGTCCAATTCAGGTCTCTATTCTTGTGCCTGGAACACTTGCCCCAGGTGGCTGCTTGGCTCACTCCTTCACTTCCTTCAGAGTTGTGCTCAAATGTCTCTTGATTGGAGCATAAAATAACATAAAATAGCACTTCCTTTCCACCCTCATTCTCTATCTATCCCTTACTGTGCTCTTACCTTTCATCATAGCACTTGTCACCACTGGGCTCCTTACTACAATAAAAGGTCTACAAGGGCAAGAACTTTATCTGTCTTTCACTGAATACCACTAATACCTGGCTTATGGTAGGCACTCAATGTTTTTGAATGAATAAAAAAAAGAATATGCAATGATGAACCTCAAGCCTCAAATAACATTTAATTTTGGATAAAATCTCAACAAGGTAGAGAAGAAAAGACTATATTATATGTCTATATCTATATTTTTTAGTGAGTAAAAAAGTATATTTAATATTTTCTCTATCAGCCAGGCACAGTGGTGGCTCACGCCTGTAATCCCAGGACTCTGGGAGGCCGAGGCGGGAGGATCGCTTGAGGTCAGGAGTTCGAGGCCAGCCTGAGCAAGAGTGAGACCCCGTCTCTACTAAAAATGGAAAAAATTAGCCGGGTGTGGTCGTGCACACCTGTAGTCCCAGCTACCTGGGAGGCTGAGGCAGGAGGATCACTTGAGCCCAGGAGTTTGTGGTTGCTGTGAGCTAGGCTGACACCACAACACTCTAGTCTGGACAACAGAGTGAGACTCTGTCTCAAAAAAAAGTAAAAAAAGAAAATAATTAACAAAAAAATCCCATTAAAAATGAAAAAAAAAAAAGAGAAAGGTTATCTTTGGTAGAAATGACAATAAAGAAAAAAATTTAAAAAGATATTTTCTCTGTCAAATAAAATCATAGATTTTTGGTCATGGGCTACAGTCATTTATGCATCATAACATTCTATTTCTAATTCAAAGTGATTTGATAAATTTCCTACAATTTTATAAAACTCAAGGTTTCCTTTTTTTCAGGTCAGAGGGTTTTGTTTGTTGTTTACTGAGTAAGTCATAATGGTTTTTTATAAGACTTAACTAGATGTCCAGGCACGGTGGTTCATGCCTATAATCCCAGCACTTTGGGAGGCTGAGGCGGGAGGGATTGCTTGAGGCCAGGATTTTGAGACCAGCCTAGGCAACTTAGCGAGACCCATCTCTACAAAAAAAAAAAAGAAAGACAACTAGAAAGCAAAGTCAAAACTTTCACTGAGTGTGTTAACATGAGCAATTAAGCCTCCAACTGACAAGACCACTGCAGGAGGGCCTTGATCTTTTTGCTAATCTTCTCTTACCCAGTTCTCAAGGGCAAAATTGGTGATGCCTCGGCAACCTGTAGCACCCACCTACATATGGCAACTGGTCCTGGTGAGCAAACTGAGAGTGAAGGCTGTAGCCTAAGATCAGGGCAATATTTCCTGCACTGGCTCCAACTCCCAGGCTCAAAATGACTAATATTAAGAATAATTTTTGTTGTGTGTTAAAAATACAGATTCAGAGAATCCACCCTACACTGAATTATAATCTCTGAGGAATTTTTATTTTTAACTTTTCCAAGTGCTTTTTATCATCAAAGTGAAGGCACGCTGTCTTAAACTACAGAATGGACTTTCTCAAACTATAGGTTGTGACTATTGGGGGTAAAAAAATCAATTTAGTGAGTCACTATCAGAGTGTTTTTAAAAGTAATACATTAGCATAGAAAGTATTAGAGTACATACACAAAATAATAAGTATTATTTTGTGTCAATTATAGAAATGTATACAGATACACATTCTATATATATGTGATTACAAATGTATATCTATTTGTAAATGCTTGTGTATTATGTATGGAATCACAACGCAAAATGTATTTATTTTGGGTAGTGGTCAACAAAGGTTTGACAGCTCCTGCTAAAAGACAGGAAAATAATGTAAAATTATAGAAAAGAAAACTATCTGTTCCTTTCCTGCAATCAAAAATATTAAGACTTTTAGGTTTGTCACACTGATCTGATTTCATGGTATTTTTATGATCATCAATAAATTTGACAACTCTTACTGAAGACAATTATTTTGTTATGGCAGTTTTCATAATATTTAATCACAATGAGATGAGCCCAATGGGGAAAAGAAAAGGGTACAGAGAAAACATCCAAGTGTATTTTCACTATGCTGAGGGAAAATAGACTGTCTCCTCTTACCCTTAATGAATCAAATCCATTTATACATGAATTTAGTGTCCTTTCAGTTTGATGCCTGTTAAATCCTCATCCACGTAACCTATGGACAGCATTTGACTTCAGAAGTTCCTTTCCGAGAAGTCACAACTGATACCGTGGAAATACAAAACATCATCTTTGAATACTACAAAAATCTCTATGCCCACAAACACGAAAACATGGAGGAAATGGACAAATTCTTAGAAACACACTACCTCCCCAGGCTCAACCAGGAAGAAACAGAATTTCTAAACAGACCAATATCAAGCACCGAAATTGAAGCAGTAATAAAAAATCTACCCACAAAAAAAAGTCCCGGACCAGATGGGTTCACACCTGAATTCTACCAAGCCTACAAAGAAGAACGGGTGCCTATACTGCAGAAATTATTTGAAAATATCCAGAAGGATGGAATCCTCCCAAACTCATTCTACAAAGCCAATATCACCTTGATACCAAAGGCAGGAAAGGACACAACAAAAAAAGAAAACTACAGACCAATATCCCTTATGAATATAGATGCAAAAATTCTCAATAAAATCCTTGCAAACCGAATTCAAATGTACATCAAAAAAATAATCCATCATGATCAGGTGGGCTTCATTCCCGAGATGCAGGGATGGTTCAACATACGCAAATCTATAAATGTAATTCACCATATAAATAAAAGCAAGAACAAAGATTATATGATCCTTTCAATAGATGCAGAAAAGGCTTTTGACAAAATCCAGCATCCTTTTATGATAAGAACTCTTAACAATATAGGCATAGATGGCTCATTCCTAGAAACTATTAAAGCCATATACGATAAACCCAAAGCCAATATCATACTGAATGGGGAAAAATTGAAGGCATTCCCCCTTAAAACTGGCACCAGACAAGGGTGCCCACTATCTCCACTTCTTTTCAACATAGTGCTGGAAGTCCTGGCCGCAGCAATTAGACAAGACAGAGGAATTCGGGGCGTCCAGATGGGGGCAGAAGAGGTCAAACTTTCCCTATTCGCAGACGATATGATATTATACATAGAAAACCCCAAAGATTCAACCAAGAGATTACTGGAATTGATAAATGAATTCAGCAAAGTCTCAGGATACAAAATTAATACACACAAATCCATAGCCTTCATATATGCTAATAACAATCAAGCCGAGAAACAAATTAAAGATGCAATACCTTTTGCAATATCAACAAAGAAAATTAAATATTTAGGAACATATCTAACTAAGGAGGTCAAAGACCTATATAGAGAGAATTAGGAAACACTGAGAAAAGAAATTGCAGAGGACGTAAATAGATGGAAAGCCCTACCATGCTCTTGGATAGGCAGAGTCAACATAGTAAAAATGGCTTTGCTACCTAAATTAATTTACAGAATCAATGCAACCCCTATCAAAATATCAACATCATTTTTTGCCGATCTAGAAAAAATAATTCTACGCTTCGTGTGGAACCAGAGAAGACCCCGTCTAGCCAAAGCAATCTTAAGCAAAAAGAACAAATTGGGAGGCATCTGTCTACCAGACTTCAAACTATACTACAAAGCTATAGTAACCAAAACTGCATGGTATTGGCACAAGAACAGAGACATAGACCAATAGAACAGGACTGAGAACCCAAATATAAAACCAACCTCATACAGTCACCTGATCTTTGACAAATTCCAGAAAAACGTACACTGGGGAAAAGATTCCCTATTCAACAAATGGTGCTGGGAAAACTGGATGGCCATATGTAGAAGACTGAAAGTGGACCCACACCTCTCACCTCTCACAAAAATCAATTCACAATGGATAACAGATCTAAACCTAAGACATGAAACCGTAAGAATTCTCGAAGAAAACGTTGGAAAAACTCTTATGGACATTGGCCTAGGCAAAGAATTTATGAAGAAGACCCCCAAAGCAATCACAGCAGCAACAAAAATAAATACATGGGACCTGATCAAATTGAAAAGCTTCTGCACAGCCAAGGAAACTATCACTAGAGTGAACAGACAACCTACAGAACGGGAGAAAATATTTGCGTGCTACACCTCTGATAAAGGGCTGATAACCAGAATCTATACAGAACTTAGGAAAATCAACAAGAAAAAAATCAAACAACCCTATTAAAAAATGGGCAAAGGACATGAACAGAAACTTTTCCAAAGAAGACAGAATAATGGCCAGCAAACATATAAAAAAGTGCTCAACTTCTCTAATCATCAGGGAAATGCAAATCAAAACCACAATGAGATATCACTTAACTCCAGTGAGATTGGCTCATATCAAAAAATCCCCAAATAACAAATGTTGGCGGGGATGTGGACAGATAGGAACACTCATCCACTGCTGGTGGGACTGCAAATTAGTACAACCTCTATGGAAAAGAATATGGAGATACCTCAAAGAATTAAAAGTAGAATTACCATTTGACCCAGCAATCCCATACTGGGTATTTATCCAAAAGAAAAAAAGACATTTTATAATAAAGACATCTGCTCTCGAATGTTCACAGCAGCACAATTCACAATTGCAAAGTTGTGGAAACAACCAAGGTGCCCATCAATACACGAGTGGATCAATAAAATGTGGTATATGTATACCATGGAGTATTACTCAGCAATAAGGAACAACAGTGAATTAACACATCTGGTATTATCCTGGTTGGAGCTAGAACCCATTCTTCGAAGCAAAGTGTCACAGGATTGGAAAAACAAGCACCACTGGTACTCACCATCAAACTGGTACTAACTGATGAACACTTACATCACACAGGGCAATAACATTCATCAGAGGGCGGGCGGGCGGGAGAGGGGTGGAAGGGATGGGAAAAACTCTCACTGAATGGATGTGGGGAGCACAGTTTGGGGGATGACCACGATTGTGGCTCTGACACGGGCAGAACAGGGGCAATGGGTATGGCCAAAGTGTTGTACCCCCATGATATTCTGAAATTAAAAAAATAAATTAAAAGAAAAAAAAAAAAAAAAGAAGTTCCTTTCCCCTTTGGGATTTTTGACATTGTACACTCCCAATTTTCTTCCTTCTTCTCTATTTTTTCCTTGTATCATCTTTACTCTCTAAATGTAAGTGTTTCTCCTTGGGGTTTACCTGTAGATCGTCATCCTACATTTTTTTTTTTAAACTCTCCCTTAGTGATCTAAATCTAACCTATAATTGAAATTTATTACCTTTTTTTACGTTTACTGCACCATTTTATAGATGTAGAAAAAAGGGAAACAGAAAGCTTATGAACTTGTTTGAGCTCATATAGCTGGTTAAACAGCTGAGATGGGATTCATATACAGGTAGTTTGGCTCCAGAGTCTATGCTATGTTATATGGCCTTACTTACTTACTAAGTACTAAATAAATATTTAGTAAATGAAGTAATGAATGAATGATAGTGGTAAGATATAGTAGACATGACTCTTTTGAGTCAATGGGGTCTGGGTTTACCAGCTATATGGCCTTGGGCTTTATTATTTCTAAGATGTATAAAATGGGAGTAATAATACATGACTTGAAGGGTTTTGCTGTAATATTTCAAAATGGGCCTCTGCATGTGCCTGGCAAGTAGCAGGTGCTATATAAATGATATCTATTACTGTTACAAGAATGAATGATTTGCTTGTTTTTTAAAGAGTTACTTACTGTCAACTCCCTATGGCTATTAATCTCATGCCCTTTATTTTTTGCTCAAACTCCTTGAATGTTAGAAAAGGAGTTATGTTAGTATATTTAAAAAAAGAGAATATACCCTGGTTTTGCACCATAGTTTAAAGTAAGGTTTCTCAACTTTTGCATTACTGACATTTTGAGCTGGATAATTCCCTGTTGTGGGATGTGGGTGGGGACTGTCCTGTGCATTGCAGGATGTTTAGCAGCATCCTTGGCCTCCACTGACTAGATACCACTAGCAGCCCCCTTCCCCAGTCATGACAATCCAAAATGTCTACAGATATTGTCAAATGTCCCCTAGGGGACAAAAATCACTTCAGTGAAGAACCATTGCTTTACTGGGATAATACTGGGTATACTGCCCTTAGATACAGTAAATACTTCTAAGGCTTTGCTTCTGTGTATACAATTATCATAAGCAGAACACAATCTGTAGACACAAAAAGGGTCTATTTTTAAATTCTAGAAAATACAAACACACTCGTATACTCTCTCTTTAGGATAATTATCAACATGCTACTTTTGTATATATAGAGGATTTTGAATTATTTTTAAAATGTGAAAATAATTACCACTCAGCCAAACAAATAATTCTGAAACCACTTTGATCTATAGAGTTAAAGATTAAATTAAATTCTTTTACCTTTAGGGCTGAAATTATAGTTTGCTCAGCTGCTGGTGGAAATGAGCTCTGACTGGAAAGTACCTAGAACAAGGTTTTGATTCAGTTAGAGCTTTGCTTAAGTTTATTTTTGTAAATACTAATTTTGATCATAACATGATAAAGCTGTTTTCACAAGCCATATATAAAGTGTTATCATTGTAGTAATGTCTTTTATATGATTTAAAAACTCATTAGTACTTATTAAGATAGGTTGGAAAGTACTTTCATGTATAAAGCAAACACATACTTCAAACAAATAACGTTAAGGATACTAAGAGCTAGGTTTCCTTTATTCATTTTACACAGGTTGCAATTATAAAGTTTTATACTGAAAAGGTCAGTATAAAACCACATTTACTCATTTCTTTGAAAAAATTCACTTTTCCTTATGCTGACTCTAATTTTCAACAAGTCTTTAAAATACAAATGTCAGCATTTCCACTTTTACAAATCAATACAAACATCATGAAAATTTTGAAAATATCAATAAAGACATTTAAATTGGGCTAAATAGAATATAACCTTTCATTGCTTGTCATGCTTTAGAGCAATGATTAAAGGAAATGGGAAATACATCATTTAGTGTTTTTGATAATTTTACCTTTCTGAGATTTACCTGTTAAGAACTCTTCACAATATATTTTGTTTAGTTTGTGAAATACATGTTTTTAGAAACCCCTAATTGCTAAAAGGAATTGTTAAAATTTTTAAATAAATGAATAATAGTCATTTATTCAATTCAATTATTCAAAAATACAATCTAGCATATTAAAGCTCATATTAGAGATCAGGTTTTCAAGGTCATCATCTAACCCTTAGCTTCTTTCAGGTCTTCTAAATTCTTATCTTCCTACTTACTAAATATTTTGAAAATGGTCTATACAGAATAATTAAACACAAGCTACTACAGAGAATAACTAAACACAACAAAAGTCATAGATGGAGTTGAAAGTGTTGCTTTCCTAGTAATTAAGAACACAGTTTAGCTCAGACGTAATATATGGAGGCAAATAAGGTTAAGGTGCAGCCATTTCTTTAAATGCTTTAGGAAAAAAATAGCAAAGAGAAAAAAATACATATTGTCTACTTGCAAGTAGTCATCAGTGATTATATCACAAAAATTCAGTTCTTTATACAGCTCCTCCCTGCCTTTTTTGTGCAAAGATAGAAACTTTTTGACATGCTGAAGGGCTAAGGGGTCTTATTCTGTCATTAGCTTTGATATAATTTACTGCCACCCACTCTATATCAAATTATGCTTTTCAATAAGCATGAAACATGTATGATTTACCCTCAAATAACTTGTTCAATAAACTTGATTAGCTTGAGGATCTATATTTCACGTGTTTTAAGCCCAACATATAGATAAAAAGTCACACAAATAATAAAAGCCAAGATCAAAGACTGTTTAAAAAGACATAACTCTTTAGCTTATTATATATCACATTCCATTGATTCTTCAAAACTAATAGTATGTAATTCAATTGTCAAGATAAGAGAATCACATAGTAAAAAAAAAAAAAAACCAAAACTTATAATAGATTCTGTTCGATTGTGATTTCGTGATCACTACTGCCACATTTCTTCTCTGTCCTTCAGTAAGAGGCCCAATCACCTGACTTGCATCTCCTTGCGTGGAGAGCTGTAAGAATTCAACACCAAAAAAATTACCACAATGATAATTCATACATATATATATATATATTTTTTTCTTTAACTGGGGAAAAGTTTAGTCCTGTCTGACAAAGAGAATGTTAAATGGAAATATTCAGGTTGAGTTACAGGTTTGGACTGTAGGCATAGCCAGGAATCTCTACAGGGATAACAGCATGGATGTGGAAACCCTATTCATTTTGTACAGGAAGAACATCTCTATTAATACTTCATAGCTTATGGACCCCTGAGGCAGGTGTGACCCAAATGCCCAGTGTGTGTTATTTTTATACATTAGCATAGTAATCCTAAGGAATACCCTCTGGCAACTGCCCATTAGGTTTCTTCCTATTCAAAAACTCAGAAATAAGACCTCAAAATAAGGAAGAAAAGAAGGAAAGAGGGGAAGGAAGGGAGGGAGAAAGAAATAAAAATAAACCCAAATTCTATGTATATTTGACAGCCATCCTAATACTCCAATGAAATGGGTGATGCAAAGAGGGTATTACTGTATGGGGGACTGACATGACAATATGACACCTGCTATGGCCAGGCACTCCTGAGACCTGACAAGAAAATGAAGCCAAAAGGCTGCTAAAGATAATGGCTATGGACACTCCTGTGGAGGGCTGTAAAAACTACAAAGAAACTGACCATGGCCAAGACACCTGCAGAAACTGTGTCCCTGACAACCCAGAGGCCTGTTTTCCATAAGCTGGGGTTGCTGGAAGCCCAGCTGAGAAAAGAGCAGTGAACCCTGTTGGCTAGTGTTCTTAGGAAAACCAGACCACCAATCCATCAGTCAGTGAGCTGGTCTTCCCAGCTACTCCCTGTGGTTCCTTCCCTCCCCTTATTACCACCTGTGTGTGCTGAATGTATTTGCATTATTGTTGGTGTGTGAAAGCCTCCCAGTAAACTGTGAATTCCTAAGCATTTAATTGCCTACTGAGTCATCATGAAACCTCCCGGTCCCCCAGTCTGAGTTAGCACAACTAGGCTGACTCAAACCTGACACAAGACTCACTCTATGAATGTGAATTCTTATCTCAAACATAAGAAAAATTGGTCTATTAGGAGAGTCAAAACTAAGAGCATCTTTCCATTTTTATAGTGAGCCAAATAAAATATGAGAAAAGAAATACTTTTTTCTACTTTCCTTTAATAAATACATATACAAATTTTCAAAATTAAATCCCAATGTCTACATTTTCAATTCTTACTTGTAATGGAATACAAAAGCATTAACAATTGCAACTCAAAGAAAGGAAATAATCTTTTTCTAAAGTGGCAACCCATGATGGTGGTTATTAAGTCAACATAAGACTTTTGGACTTGAGGCTAAACAACTCTATCTATTTATTTGCTTATTTTTAGAGACAGGGTCTTGCTCTGTCACCCAGTCTGGAGTGCAGTGGTGCGTTCACAGCTCACTGCAACCTTGAACTCCTGGGCTCAAGAGATCCTCCCGCCTCAGCCTCCTGAATAGCTGGACTATAGATGCGCACCATCACAATTGGCTTTTTAAACTTTTTTTTTTTTTTTTTTAGAGATGGGGTCTCGCTATGTTGCCCAGGCTGGTCTTGAACTCCCAGGTTTAAGGGATACCCCCACCTCGACCTTCCAAAATGCTGGCATTAAAGGTATGAGCCACCACACCGGCCTCCAACTTATTTTTACTTTCTTCATGGACATAGATCATCACGAACTTCAATAAAGCTGTGTTCTAAAATGGTCATTTAAGTCAGTGGTATGAAAAACAACATATTTTCCTGTGACACTATGTTAAAAAAATAATGGTTAGATGATCAGAAGAGCCCACAAAATCCAATTTAATCTATAATGTGGCAAACTAATACTAAGAGAAGCTCTGAGCTCCTAAGAGAAAGCAAATGATGGGCTTTGTGCTAAAGTGAGGATGGGAAAAAGCTCCCAAATAAGGCACTTTGGAGATTAAAGTGGCAATGGTCATTGGCATTAACGGGTATGGCAGACTCCAGGATCAGATATTAAATATATGTCTGACTATAATGGGCATTTAAAAGTTACAAGCTCTGGTCAGGCGAGGTGGCTCATGCCTGAGATCCTAGCACTTTAGGAGGCTGAGGTGGGAAGATTGCTTGAGGCCAGGAGTTTGAGTCCAACCCAGGCAAGATAGTGAGACCCTGTCTCAAAAAAAAAAACCAAAAACCTGTAATCTCAAACTTACAGAAAGTAGCAAAAATAAAAATAAACAAGGAACACTATATGCCCTTTTTCTAGATTTACCTATTAACATTTTATCTTATTTGCTTTATTATTTGTATTCTTTCCCTGTCATGCACACACACACGCATAATTTGTTCTCTTAATAATACATACATTATGGCCCCTTACCCCTAAATATTTCAGTGTGTATTTCCTAAGTATAGGGATATTCTCTTACAAAACCACATTTGTTATCAGCTTCATATATTTACATTGGTACGTTGATATTTTTATCTGGAATCAGCCACGTCTCCAAGGAGTCCTGGCTCCTTTTAGTGGGAAGTGATATTGGAGATCAACGTCTGGGCACTAGGTATGCTCATTGCTATTTACTACTGTAATAATTTTTTTTTTTTTTTTTTTTTTTTTGAGACTAGAGTCTTACTCTGTTGCCCGGGCTAGAGTGCAGTGGTGTCATCAGAGCTCACTGCAACCTAAAACTCCTGGGCTCAAGTGATTCTTCAGCCTCTGCCTCCCGAATAGCTGGGACTACAGGCACGCACCACGATGCCCACCTAATTTTTCTATTTTTTTTTTTAAGTAGAGACGGGGTCTTGCTCTTGCTCAGGCTGGTCTCAAACTCCTGAGTTCAAGCAATCCTTCTGCCTCGGCCTTCCAGAGTCCTAGGATTACAGGTGTGAGCCATGCGCCTGTCCATAATTCTTGATTAATTCAATATTCAATTGGTGATCCTTCCAATACCCTGGACTCTCAGTTCCTTGTCCTCTTTTCCTTCAGTGATCTCATTATCCACTCTAACTCACCTCTTCCATGGCCATACCCCGTATCTTGCCATTACAATGATTGAATTCCCTATAGAATCTGAGTTTCAAGTACCCTACTCTTAGACTCATGCTTCCTATCTTTCCCTATGATTCTAATTCCAATAATTCCTTGACCCCCTTGGGACCTTCCAACTCTACTACCTTTTCATTCTATCTCACAGCTGTCCCTGACTTCCATTTCTTTACTTTCTTCCTTTCTGGCTTAGATTCCATGATCAATCGTAATCAATTTCAGCAGTGAGTGGTATCCTGGAAGGGAATGGGATCCAGTGCACCTGTGGAGGTACTGGCTTTAAATTGGGGCCTGGAGAGTTTATTGGTTTTTAGAGAGAGGGGAGCAAGGAGTTAAGAATACATGTGTTCATGATCACTTAATAAAACTCCAGTCCTGGTTGAACCCAAGTCCACACCTGCATGTGAGAAGCTGAACGAGCTTCTTACTAGTCAGACTTTACAGTCATAACCACTAACCTAAGGTGGGTTCTTGGTGTTGCCTGTCAATCCTGTTAAATATCCCATTCACTCTCCTAATTCCCTAGGGGACTGTTCCTCACCTTTTCCTCATTTCTCTTATCTCCAAACCTCCTTCCTTCCTTCTTATTCTCAGCTGATAACTTTTAGGTATCCGGCCCTGAAAAAATAGGAGCAATCAGAAAATTTCTATATTACAACGTTGCCTGCATCTGTACCCCTAGAGTGTCTGATTATAGATGCTCCTATCTGTGGGCAATCACTCCTCAAGTGCACTAGATCCCATGCCTTATCGAGATTATCATTCCTAAAATTGTGCCCTCTCTCTGCTGTATCATCAATTTTTCCCTCTCCATTGCATAATTCCCACCAGCATTTCAGCTGCTCTTCTTTCTAGCAAAACTCAAAAGCTGTTTAAGCTTGTTTCCATTGCCTTTCTTCCTATTCTCTCCTAAAACCACTCCATTCAGGCTGCTGTCTCCATCTAACAAAACAGTTCCTGCCAAAGTCACCAGACTTCTGCACTGACAAATCAAATGGTCTTCATCTTGTATCTACCAGCAGCTTGACAGAGTTGAACACTTCCTCCTCCTTTTAACACTTGTTCACTTGGCTTCCAGAACACCATTCTTTCAGTTCTCCCCCTACCTCACTGGGTTGTTCCTTCTCAGGTTTATTTCTCTTTAGTAGTTTTTCCACACTGTCCCAATCTCTTGTCTTTTCTATCTATATCTTCTCCCAAGATGATTGCTTTAAATATACCGAAGTCAGTGCTATTGACATTCTGAACCAGATAATTCTTCCTTGTGAAGGGCTGCATTGTAGTATGTTTACCAGAATTCTTGGCCTCCACCCACTAGATGCCAGCAGCACCCCACCCCCAACCCACATACACACAACTGACAATCAAAAATGTCTGCAGATGTTGGGAAATATCCGGAGGGTAAGGGGAGGGGACAAAAAAAAAATCACCCCTGGTTGAGAACCACACTGAAGCATACTGAAGATTCTCTGTCCTTATGTCTCCCCTGAACTCCAGATGTAGGTATCTCAGTGCTTATTCAATGCCTCTCCTTGGTACTTCAAACTTAATATGCCCAAAGCCAAACTCTTGGTTCTCATCTCCCTCCATCTTCCAGCTATTCTCTTTGTTTGGTAAGATTTAATCAGTATACATTTTTAAAATTATTTTAAAATTATTTTTATAGATTTATAGGGTACGTGTGCAGATTTGTTACATAGGTGTGTTGTGTAGTGGTGAAGTCTGGGCTTTTTGGGTAACCATCACCTGATTAGTGTATGCAGTACCCATTAGGTAATTTCTCATCCCACACCTCCCACCACTCTCCCACCCTTCCAAGTATCCAATGTCTCTTATTCCACTCTCCAGGTCCATGTGTATTCATTATTTAACTCCCACTTGTAAGTGAGAACATGTCATATTAGACTTTCTGTTTCTGAACTGTTTTGCTTAAGATAATGGCCTCCAGTTCCATCCTGTTCTGTCAGTAAATGACACCCTCTACTCTTAGCATCTCAGGCAATAACACTGGAGTCATCCCTCACTCTCCTCTTCACACCCCATATCTAATCTATCGGCAAATCCCATATTCTAGACCCTATGCTTTTATATCGAAGCCTATGGCCATCTTAGTATAATACTTTTGGTGACAAACATTACTTTTTCAAATTAGGTTTACAGTCATCCAAAAATCCCACACCAATTTTAAATTGACTGCAATATTTGTCCTGTTTGAATTTACATAGTTCATTTTTCTGATGCTAAGTATAAGAATTTATACTGTTTTAGATAGGTTATCTTTTTTTGTTGTTGTTCTTTTTAATTCAGCCCCATTCCTTTCAATGATACTATTTTGGAACCTTATTCTATCAATGAATATAGTCTATACCCCATCCAGATTTGTGCCATCTGCACATGCTTTAAAGATAACATCTATATTTTCATCGAGCTCACTGATAAAAACATTGCACAAGACAAAGCTGAAGGCATACTTTTTCTCCAAGATGAAAATCAAGCATTAGTCAGGACTATTATATACTTAGTAAATCATTCGGCAAATCTGCTTAATTACATTACTGTCCAGTTCACATACTTCCATCGTGTCCACAAGGTTAACATGAAATATTGTCAGTTGTTTTGTTAAAATCTAGACATAATATCTCTACAGCATTCCCTTGATACACCAATCTAGGAACCCTGTCAAAAATGAAACAAATCTAGTACACCGTGTTTCATTATTTAAAAGTTTTCAAGTCCCAGTGCTTCGTAAATGACAATGAATTAAACAGGAACCAGGGACTCACAAGGATGGAAAGGATGTTGAAATATAAACTATCCTTGGCTTTAGGTGGGGCCACATTCAGAGCCAACATGGAAAGACATTTTTAAAGAGCTCCACAGGCAACGTTTCACAGACAGACCTTGCTGCCACTATGTTTTTCTTCTTGAAAGGTTTAAAATAAATTTTTCTCACATGTATTTTCTTAAACACTAAAAGTAATACATAATTTATTTTTTCTAACATTTTTATTGTGAACATTTTCGATTCTATAGAAGGGTTAAAAAAATTGTACCATGAATACCCATATATTGATAAGCTAGATTGCACAATTAAGTTTATAATACTTGCTTTATATCACATATCTATTTATTCCTTTATCCATTTTGTATTTTTGATGCATCTCAACATAATTTGCAGACATCAGTATACTTGTTACCACTGACTTCACCCCATTGATTAGCTTTGCTTATTCTGTAACTTCACATAAAATTTTTTTAATGTGAATGTAAAGCCTCTTTCATTTAGCAAAATGTTTTTAGTATTCATGTTTATTCCTTTTTATTGCTGTTGGTATTCCATTATATTAATTATCAGAGTTTGTTTTATCCATTCTTCTGTTGTTCCCAGGATGTCTGCAGTAGAATAAACACTAGACTTACGAGCCTGAAAAGACTTATCTCTACCACTTGCTAGCTGAGTGACTTGTGGCTTCAATTTCCTCACCTGTGACGTGGAACTAATAATACAGTTTATACCAAAGTATGCTGTGTAAACTCTAAAATGCCTCAGCAATATAAGGTATTATCATTTTTTATCTCCAGACAATTTTGTCTTATTTTCTACTCACTTACCCTTTGCTTGGATCCTATTCCCTACCACACATTCCTCCAACCTTTTTCCTATGCTGGCTAGGGACCCAAGGCACAGATTAGCATTTAGGAATCAAAACCAAATGCCAGTGAAGGTGTCAGGAGTTATGGTTTTGCTCCATTTGCGTTTGGAAACAAAGCATCTTGAACAGAGTAGGTACTCTCTAACTACTTCATAATCCTCCAGTCATCTTGTGCCACTTTAACTTTTATTATCTCAAGCCATTTCCTGTATCCAAATTCCTTAAAATCGACTTATCACTAATTCACATACATGTTCAGAAAGGTTATCTTTTTTTTTCACAGAAAGGTATCTTAAAGTAAAAGATGATCATTACATATGGTTGCTTTTTCAAAGCCCAACTTACTTGAGATGAATAAAATTGTATCGAAGTGCAAAAACACAGCTTTGGCTGTAAAGTATTGGGAACTAGGGGACTAGAAAAGTGGGAGCAATAAGAGAGTCAGCATTTTAAAATGTGAAATATACATACTGTGAATCATGTTACACTATTCCAGTGCAGTGTGGAAAGATGCTAGAAACCAAAAGAGTTGCATCTGAGTTTTAAAAATCACACACACATGCGGAATGAGAGGGAATCCAAATGCTAAGTAAATCCTTAAATAATAATTAAAATGGTTACTATGTGCAAATGACGAGATATACTATTCCTTTTTAAATTTAACTATCTGAACAAAATATTTTTCAGAAATTCTAATTCTGTACATTTGCTTACTAGGAACAGCATGTAAATTCAATGTGTGAGAAACAGTTAATGAGACTAAATCCCTGAAACAATAAGCTACATAGTTAACATGAAGAATGTTTTTATATAATTGTTAATTTGCAGATGAAATGACCAAGATCTTCCTAATCATCACACCGGAGGGCTAGAAGTAGAAGAAATAAAACTGATAATTCAAGGGATGAGTTGGATGAGATTTAAGTTTCTATTTAGAAAATCTGAAAATTACTCATGGGGAGTTATAAAGTTGATGACTCAGAAAAATGCCTAAAAAGAACAAAAACAAGAAAATACATTGTGGATTAGTTATTAATTACAAAAGGGTAAGTTACTTTTCAGATATTAAGGAAATAATACTAGTGGTCTGTTTATCTATAATTTCCATTACTGCTAAGGAAATGTCAAGATTATAGGATAACTCCTTTTTATGTGGATTTGTTCGTAATTATCCTAATTATTTCTTGGTAAGCAAACATAAAACAAATGAGAAAAAAGTCTGTATTAGAATTTCATAGGCTTAGAGAAGCACAACAATGTGAAATGCATACTGCTCTACAATGTTTCCCAGGTTAAAAATAAATAAACATTTTTATACTCAAATCAATTATTTTTATAAAAACTTAGAAATAAGTTCTGATTAACCTTGAATTATAGTTATATCTATACTTATTTTTCTGGAAGTGGTGAGCATGTTTGTATTACAATTACTAAATTATTTTTAATGTGAAATTTATATTAAGACAAAAGCTTTTGCTCTAAAATATGCTTTCTAGCCAATTTGGGGGTTTATAGCAAAACATAAAATGTACACACAAAAAGGGTAAAGTATTATTATTGTTGTTATTATTTTAATAAAAAGTATACAGGGCAAACAGCTGGCTCTCAGACTGTTACTACCCCTCCTATGCATATAGAAGACATAAATAATCAATTGTGGCCCTGTTATGGTCTTTTAACACAGCACTCCAGGCAGTGATTACAAATCTCTTAGACTTGACCCAGGAGATGAAATCTATTAGTAATCTCTGATCTATCATATCATATCAGTTTTTTGGACATATGGTCCAATGAACCTAAGTGTAGTCTATGGCTCATCTAAATGTTTTCTAGGTCAAGAGATACTAAGAGGTAATATATTCCAAGAGCCTCAACATTGCTAACTCTTACATATTCCTCTATTAGAAATGTATCTTTAGAAAATAATATAGAAAAGTTTGCATATAAAAATGTTATTTATAAAACAGAGAAATTGGAAAACCCTCAACGTTTACAAATAAGGGAATGGTTGGGTATATTAGGTAATTCATATGATGGAACAAACAATGGGAGATGCTTATGTTATACTGTTAACTGTAAAAAAAAAAAAACAAAAAACCAAGCAGATATGTTTATGTAGCAGTTTGCTCTTACAATAAGACTGGAAAAAAATAAAGTAAAAATGTTAAAAAATAGTATGAAGCATTACATGAAGAGGAAGGTTAGTAAAATACTAATAAAGGGCACTGTGGGGCCGGGTGCATTGGCTCATACCTGGAATCCCAGCACTTTAGGAGACTGAGGCAGGAGGATTGCTTGAGGCCAGCAGTTCGAGACCAGCCTGGGCAACATAGCAAGACCCTGACTCTACAAAAAAATTTTTAGAATGTAGGCGGGTATGGTGGCACGTGCCTGTAGTCCTAGCTACTCAGGAGGATCACTTGAGCCCAAGTTGAGTTTACATACAGTGAGCTATGATCGCACCATGGCACTCCAGCCTGGGTGACACAGTGAGACCCTGTCTCTTAAAAACATTTTTTAG
Organism: Daubentonia madagascariensis; assembly: GCA_023783475.1. Classification (NCBI taxonomy): domain Eukaryota; kingdom Metazoa; phylum Chordata; class Mammalia; order Primates; family Daubentoniidae; genus Daubentonia; species Daubentonia madagascariensis. Next base: position 43,859,599 of record JAKFHU010001569.1, on the reverse strand, counting down.
AAAGGGCACTGTGGAATTCTATTAAGTATCTAAAAGGTTCACTTGCAGAATATACTTAGAAATTATTACACAAGATAATTTCATCCATTATAAAAATTAAAAGTTTACAATTTCTTGAAAGATTTTAGATTATATGAGCAAATAAATTGCTTTGGTTACTGTTAACTTGACCAAAAGTAGGATTTGGGGAAAGATAATCTTTTTAGGTACTTTTTGATCTACTGATCTGTGACAGGGATGAAAATAACGATTTTTATTAATATTTATCAAATGCTCCATCAAAGATTATCTGGTTCAGATTAAGAAATAAAAGAATTCTGACTGAACATCACAGCTTATTATAACATGTCAATTATCTTATAAAATATAAAATTATGTTTATATATGTGCTCATAATTAAATTATCAAATATCTTTAATGTTATATATAGTTTGTAATACATTAGATATTGTATTTTACTTAGAATCCAGATTTAGGGTATGTTTCCGCAAATGTAGAGGAAAGGACAAATCCATAGATTTACATAGCAATTGTTCATTTCCCCAGCACATCAACTTAACTAAACTTCCACAGCAAATAAAACTAATTTTCTAGAGTGCTAAAATTATCAGAAAATATTTTCAAGAAAATCTTTCCACAGAAATGTATGTCACATTTCTCTGGTTTCATAAATAAGATACACAGAACATGTGCCTTAAGAAGGTAAATTCTACTTACGTTAGCCATTATAGATGTTCGCTAGTGTTTGAGCAGTTTTTGTGCTGTTACATATCTTCTCTGCTTTTAGTGACTGTATCAGACCTTAATGTGGTATATATAGCTGCTACCCCCTTCACTCATTAAATAACCTTACAATATATTATATCTTTTGAAATTTTGTATTTCCTTTTTCTTTAAATTTTGGTGATTTTTGAGTTCTTCCCTTATTCGTAAGGTGTAAGCTTTCTCTTTGTTGATCTCTTTTCGATATTCTCCACTCATCTTGGTCTACTTTGCTTTAAAGTGGGAAACCAGAGGACTAACCATGTTAAAGCTGGGAGACTTTCCTACGAGTTCTTTAGTGTACGGGCACCGTGACATCAATTCCAGCAGTTCAGAGAATGTTTTCATTGCCTTCCTGGTTCTTAGTTATATTCCAGACTGTTAAATTTATCAACTATTTCACTACTTTGATTAAATAGAAAAGAAGTGTTACTACACAGCTATTTAAAAAATAAGAACAGGTATATTCAACTACAGAACAGATTCAATGGTAATATTACACCTTGACATCAGACTAAACCTTCACATAAGTCTTTTATCAAAAAGATAACAGGTTGAGATGGGTTCCCTTTTGGACAGTTAACATATAACCAAAAGGTGGGAAACAAAATGAAATCTTGTTTATACACGTGAGATGAGCAAGAACAGCATACAAAAACAAAACACAGCTTTGCAATTCAAAGCTGTATTGCTCAGGCACCCTGAATTTCTACTACAAAGCTCTTTTCTCAACCTATCTCATTAACCTGGCTAGATTTCCCATGCTCTTGTCTTCTAAGTCAAAATCTCCCCCTGGCACTACAGGGGGTGAGGAAGGCAAACACAATTTGCTAAGAATGAATCATTTAATCAAGTCTATTATCCTCCCAAAGAGCTTTTACTTTGTTTTTCTTTAAAGGGTCTTAAGCTTTTGAGCAGCACCTAAAATTTCCACGCACCTATGACCAATCACTGGCTCCTAAGCACTGGCCTTGTTAATTAAATACAGAATCACAAGTCTGCATATTTTTAATTCTTTGAAAAAGAAAGAACTGTTCACTGTGAGGTATGCTGAGCTTTTCCCACTTTCCAATAAAGAATACTATGACTAATTTGTTAATCAACAATAAAAACTCCTTAATTCATACACAAAATATAGAGAATAAAGACTCTTTGATTTGTAGTAATTGGAGTATAGTACAGGCTAAATTGCACACTACAGAATTTTCAAAAGAAATGAAAGTTTATTACTCTCAGGAATATAGAATAACTAAATCCCAGCATCCTAGTACTAAGGCTTAAATTAACCAATAAAATTAAAAAAATAATTAATGTAATTAAATATATAATCTTGCATGCATTACTTATAGTATAAAATTCTTTATATATAGTCTAAAGATAAACTTCAGTTTAAAGTCCTAATAAAAAATATATATTATTGAACTCCAAGTTAATTGGGTTCTTTCTGTATGTTAATCTTAATAGCAATGTTTATAATGTCAAACCAGAAAAAAAAGGTTAATTATGTAATTGAAAGCAACTGATTATCTAAAGACTTAGAAATTTACTTTGCAAAATCTGGCTCTATTATATTTGTCATTCTATGTGTTTGTCATTAATGACTATAATTGTCTGAGGAGGAGTCTCAAGGAGGTAGTTTTGAAGAATATCATTCCAATGTGGCATGTACGACCCCATTCAGCATCCGAATCTTCAATTTTGATAGCAGATTTGTCAATTTCTCTCTGTAATTCTGTCCATTTTTGCTTTATTAGTTTGAGGCTATGTAAGGTGTATCATAATTCTTATACCTTCCTAGTAAATTGTTCTTTTTCTCATTTATGTGACCCTCCCATTCCCCAATAACACCTTTTGACTTAAAGTCTATTATGTCTGATGTTAATATAGTTATGTCCTTTCTTTTGATTAGTATTTGAAATATTTTTGCTCTATTCCTTTGCTTTTGTCCTTTATCTGTCCCTGTATTTTAGGTATGTCACACAAAGCTAAATGCAATCACTGATTCTATCCAAACTGAAAAATGTCAGTGGCCAGTTTAGTCTATTTACACTTACTGTAATCAGTGATGTATTTGGAATTATTTTACTGCCTTACTATGAACTTTCTATATATGATTTTATTTTTTGCTTCATTTTGTTCTGTATACTTTTTAGCCTTTTATTGAACTCAGTTTTCTTTTTTACCCTTTTCCATCAATCGTTAGAAGTTATATATTCTATTTCTATTCTTTCAGTGGTCATAAATTATTAAAATTCATATTCAATTGAAGTCAAAGTTATTTATGGCTTTACAATCCTCCTGAACAATATAAGCATTTTAGAACGCTCTAAAATTCATCACTCCTTCCTCATCTTACACCTTAATGTGGACTTGTATTTTAGTGCCATCTTACTTCTGTTTCATATTAGTCACTATTATTTTTTATTTTATGCAATTAAAGATTAGACTTACCTACGTGTTTTTCATTTTTTTCTGCTTACTATATTACTTCTTGCATTCCAATCCTTCCTTTTAGAGTTATTAATAGATCTCCTCATTCTGAGTTCAACCATTAAATAGCTTCCCTCTCATTCAGAGTGAAGGCCAAAGCCCTTGCTATATAGCCTGCAAAGTCTGCCATGATCTAGGATTAAGGTTACACAATTTCAAGGATATTAGATTGAGTCACAAGGAATTCTGGGAAAGCAAGAACATTTAGTCAGTTTTTAGTCTGACAGTATCCAAGAATCCAGACATACAAGAAAGGCTGAAGAAGCGTAGTCTTCTAGACTGGAAGATCTGGAGTTGAAGATGCCACTTTATGGTGGTATAACCCAAGTCAGAACACAAATTGCTTCAACAGCTGCCAGAAGTTCTGCTGGTTTTTAACCCACTTGTACCTGCCTCTTCAGTCCCATTCAGTGTGATCAGTCCCTTGGGGTACTAATTAAACTACTTCTTCTAAAAACTTGCATATGGCAAAAATTAAAACAGAAGTAAAAAGCATTATGTTATGCCTTAAAAACAGAAGTTTTCCCTCCACATTCTCTGTCCCCTTCTCTAGAATCAGAAACTAACAGTTTCTTGTGTGGCCTTCCATAAAAGAAAAGAAAAAGCATAAAACAGCATTTATTATGCATTTATTTTACTTACAGGTGGGACTACTAAATGTACTATTTTTACCTTTTTTCCCTAGCCTAATTATACATCTTAAAGAGACTTTTCCAAATCAGCCCATACAAATCTTTACAAGACTACAAAGTATTTCTCTCATTAATTTGTAACCAAGCTCTCAAATTATCAATATTTTCTTGAAGATACATTTTCTGGGGATGCATGAGAGAGAAAGTAAGGACAGCTGAATTCCCCAGAGCTCAATATTCCTTGTCATTGTTGTTAATCTTTGAAGGTTATTAGAATGATCATAGTTAGAAATTCAAATTCCAACTGAGTTGGGTTTTTAGCAAAGATAGTGCTCACATATGTTTGGAATTAACAAAAGTGAAAATAAGAAATCTAGACCCAAGGAAAGAAAGATGTCTCTTACACACACACACACACACACACACCCCCCTTTATTCCTTTATTTTCTCCAAACTTCCAAAACATATAACATATTATATTTAGTTTTGGTAAAATTATTTTAGGAAGTTCTTGGATATTTAAACTGGGCAAAGGTGGCTGTTTGGTTTAACTAAGGAAGAAAAAAAGGTATTTCCAGTACTGGACCTGTGTCCTTTTTCAGTTTCTTATTCTAAGATTAGTTTAAATCTAAGAGATTTACCAGCTGTCCTTTTCCCAGTGCTCTCCAGTGCCATCTTGTCACACAGAAAGTGACTGCATATGTGTAGGACTGTTTCTTTTTCAACATTTCTATTTGTCTACATTTGTGCTAATACTTCACTATCTTAAGTGTAGCTTTTTTTTTTTTTTTTTTTTTAAAGAGACAGGGTCTTGCTCTGTCACCCAGGCTGAAGTGCAGTGGCACTATCATAGCTCACTGCAACCTCGAACTCCTGGGCCTCAAGCTATCCTCCTGCCTCAGCCTCCCCAGTATCTGCTCTCATCTTTATTATTTCCTTCTTTCTACCTGTTATTGGTTTAATTTGTCCTTTTTTTTATTTTTAGTTTCTTGAGACAGAAGATTACATCCTTGAATGGGAGACCTTTTTTTTTTGCCCCAATAAAAACATTCAATGATTTGAACTTCCCTGTGTTAGCTGCATCCTACAAATGCTAACATGTTGTATTTTCATTTTTATTTATTTCAAAATATTTTTTAAAAATTTCCCTCTTTGGCCCATAGGCCATTTAAATGTTTGCTTTATAACTTCCAAATATTTGGGGGATTTTCCAGATATCTTTTAGTTATTTTGGGTGGAGGAGTCACAGACCTCTTTGAAATCTGTTGGAGCATTTTCCCAGAAAAAATTCACATAACATTTTGTAATTTCATAGGGTTCACAAATCTCCTGAAACTCATTTGCATTGTTAGATTAATAATTCCTACCCTAAGATATAGAAAAATGCTAAAAAGATTGTCCAAGAAGAGAAAGACAAAGAGTATTTTCTTGATTTCCATTACAGAGAGATGCTTTCCATATGTAACCATTTTTGTTTTTAGATATGTCTCAGAAAATACCCTAAACTGGCACAACCTCAAACTAGTGAGTTGCCCAAAAGTATGCTATGTGTCTTATTTAGTAGAGGATAATCAAAAACAATCAATAGCTTCCAAGATGCAAATGAGCTCTTTTATGCTCAAATGTACCGAGTTTTAGTTTGCATACCAATTTTTAAAAGGACATGTTTGTCTTCTGCCTTTCTTTCAGTTTGTCCCTGGTGTCTGGGGGGTGTATAGTTGCCCTTTTAATCGTGTCTCCCTCCCCACCATTACTACCATGGCTTTCCAATCTGGAACCATATCTAATGCTGACGGCTACTGTCACACTGGGATACTGCAGATCCAATTCCTGAACGTGTTTTGGCCTTAGTTCCATTTGCAAGGCAATCTCACCTCATGTAATACCAGGTTGATTACAGCCCTGAGCAGTAAATGCAGGTTTTCTTTAGGTCTTATTTATGAGCATGGTTATATGTTTACTGTGTGTTTGTATGTCTGTGTATGCTAGGGAGGAGGTGCTCTGAGTGAACCACAGCCTAACTTTGACTAAATGCTGACAACTTTCTTTCCCAGAAGTATACGTTCAAGTAGCATAAATTTGAAGCATGCCTGAGGGAATTAAATTATATTCCATATCTCAGAACAGGCCAGGATTAAAAGCTCTACTTGATCAGTAATATGCTTGAAAAGATATAAAAGCTCTATAGTGTTAGGACTTCTAATTCCAGTAAAAAATTGACCTACAGTCAGACTAATCCTCTCAATGAAAATACCTGAAAAAAATGAATAACATATTTTAAAAATTTTCTTGATGGTACTGAAGTGCTAACACAGTGGTAAAAAATTATGGGGCGAGATCCAATTGCCCAATTTCTTTTCAAGCTTCTAACTAATACTTATATTTCCTGGGGTGGGTGTGGAGGATACCATCTGCTCAGAGACTAAAGAAACTCCACATTCTGGAATAAAGGAAAAAAATAAATAAAATACATTTTTTAATAAGAAAAATAAGAAAAAAATAAAAGTGAAAGTATTTATTTGAATATTATATACCTGTGCTAATAAAAACAGGTTTAGGACACTAAAGATTAGAGAATGAGGTTGACTTAAATGAAGTCATACAGAAAAAGGCTTATGTTTTTTTATAGTAATATCAACATTAATTAAGATTAAGTAAATTATCATAGCAAGGAATTTCTCTTCTTTGGCTGTGAAGTTGATGTCAAATGGCATAAAAATTTGACAAATACACACTGTTAGGATTCAAGCAGAGAGATTACACCTTTGGGAATAAAAAGAAAAGTCTCCTAGTCATGTGCCTATAGGCCCAGCTACTTGAGAGACTGAGGCAGGAAGACTGCTTGAGCCCAGCAGTTGGGTGCTGTAGTATGCTATAGTGTGAATAGCCACTGTACTCTAGCCTGGGCAAAATAGCAAGACCCCCCCTCTCTTTTAAAAAAAAAAAAAAGAGGAAGAACAAAGAAAGAAAATTTATGAGCTCTCCCTTTTTTGTTGTTGCCATGTTCTCAATTTGGCTTTATAATAGATGGCATAATTAGTCCCGATTCTTCACCCCTCTTTGCATCTATATTCTTTGCTATATAATTTTGCACAGTGGATGGGTTGTTTTGGTAAGCCAAACTTATGGGGATACTTTCTCTCCTGTGCGTCTGACTTCATGGTGAGATCAAGCCCAGGATATCCTGCTGCAGGATTAGAGACATGGAGAAGAGAGGAGAAACTTAATCATGGTTAAGGCCAGCCTAGATCAGCAGGTGGCCAGTCTTGTGAGCAAACACAGCCAAGCTCAGCAAAGCCACCTGGTTAGCACCCCATGTGACCTGAGAAGCATGAGCAATAAATGCTTATTGTATGCCACTCAGGGTTTGTGATTGCCTGTTACACAGCATTCTTACAGCAACAGATAACTAATATAGACTTTGACCTACTTTACTTGACAACTTTGAATTTTTTACTTTCTTCTGAAAATATTTCCTAATGAGAATAACCATTATTTGTCACTGCTGTCTTCAGTACAGCCTTCTGACTCTTAGACAAGCCTGACAGTAGTAGACGACTACGGACCTAGCATAGCATCCAGAAAATCAAGCTCTTACAAGTGTGGGAAGCCAGTAAAAAAGCTATCTTAACGAAAGGATGCAGTGACCGTAAAACAGTACAATGTAAGAAAAGAGGTAGGAAAGAGCGGAAGGCTGTCTAAAGGATCAAGAGGGTTAGGTAACCCAAAGGTATTGGTGTGTTTGTATTATAGCTAAAGTACATTTGGTCTAAGAGACCCTAGTGATATGTTTCCTCTGTTTGCACATAATACAAAAACTCTTCGAAGTGACTTCATATTTCCTTTGATCTTTTATTTATTTGAATGTTAACAACATAAGTTATTACCACGTAATAGTACATGGAGTGGTATTCCATGTGGATGACATTAAAATCTCCATTAAATAATCCTTTTAAAACTAAAAAAATTAAACTCGTGTATCTCTATATTATCATTTAAAAAGCACACAGGCAGGTTTTCTTCCATTATAGGAATGTCAAGTCTCCAACTTACTTATGAAATTATACAAAGAAGAAAGTGTATATTTACAAAGCCTTAAAATAAAACCCTAGTGTCTAGAACTATTGACCTTATACATGGCTACTAACCTGCACTGAAGTTGAAACCTCCCCTTAAATGTCACTCCTATTATTATGGCAAACGGTCTGCAACCTAATTAAATGCCAATCTACTTTCTCACAGTTCATAACATTTGACATTTACACCAAGATTCTAGATGCCATTCCCTGAAACCATCAGATAATATTTATTGTTGGAAAATGTCCTTTACCTTTTAAAGGAATTGTTAGTATATTTGCCTATAATTTTGATATCACAAAAATTTACAACACTATAAATTATAAAGGTGCCACAATCGTTCCTTTATATATATATTGATATTTTAATTTCCTTTTAACACACAGAGGACAATGAAATCATTGATTCAAACTTTCCATTGTTAAGGTCTAATTACATTTTCTTCTAAAGGTCACATTTCACACTATACAAACACATCACCAATACATAACCATTAAATAATCTGTTCAGTTCAATCATAAAATATTATATGTTAATATACACCTATAGGTGTGTATGTGCAACACAAAATTCAACTTAGTAAATTAATTACAACTTCACAATTGCTGTCAAGACAAATGAATAGGAATTTTTAAATGAAGAAATCTAGAAAACACTGATCTCATTTTTACAAGAGCACGTAGGAAGCTGATATTCACAGGACATACACTAAATTAAATACATATTAGAGGCCACAATACTAAATCCCTGTTATCTCAAAATTAAACTACAAAACCATCTGACTATGTATTAAGGGCACAGAAGTTAAACAAACTATGATACACATAAATAAAATATATTATGCATGTATTAAAATAGCATAGCTCTTTATGTCATATTGTAAAGTGAATAAGCAAATCACAAAACAATATGTATAGCACTATCTCATAAATAAAATCTCTTACATTAAAAAAAAGATGTTATGTTTATATACAAGATACAGATCAGAAATATGAGAATTTTAAAGCTTGGTCTAGAGTCTGGTCTGGGTTTGAATGATAGTTTCAACACCTGCTCACTGGCATTCTACTTTTAGCAGTCTATGTTGGTTATGCTATTAACCTTTCTCAACTACAATTTCTGCATTTTGTAGTGGTGGACAGTAAAACTTCCATTTTATAGGATTGTTGTGAAATAAATGAGGTAATACGTGTAAATGGCTTGGCACAATCCCTGATTCACCGTAAGTGCTTAATAATGGATTTTTGTGGCCATAAGCGACCCTCAAAAAAATGAATTCTCTGGTGCCACTTCAGATTCAGAAAAAAAGGATTTAAGGATTTGTTTTTATAGAGATTTAGGTTTGTATGACACATACCTTTGGTGATTAGTAACAAAAAAGCCTTAAGGGGAAAAAAACATGTATAATGATAAAAATAATTTTAGATTTATTATTATATACATATATATGTAATCTATATGTAATTTATATGTTATACTTTATTATACCCTAGATCATTAAATTCAACTTGAAAAATCCTTTTATAACCCCTTCTCTTGTTTTGAATTAAAGCTATAATTAAGTACACTAAAATGTTCTGGTAGCCAAAAAATTTCTAAACTGACCTTTAGGGAAATAAATTTTATATTCTGGAAAGCTGCTCATTCTACATTTCAGGGTGTATTTTCAAGTGACCCTTTCTGAAAGTATGCTTATCTTTAAAATTCTAGCTTTCCTCCATTTCACTGCTTGAACATCCCATTAATGATCTGATTTCTGTCACTTCTTAACCTTGTGGACTTGAGGCTTAAATTTTCACCTTCAAAAAGAATCTCCCATTTATTGATTTAGTTTTCATATCAAATCTCAAGTCAACATTTCCATTTATAGGCAGAGTAGCTTTTCTACTTAAAAATCTGTCTCAAGTCTTCCTTCTACCAAAGACTTAATAATTGGCTCTTTTTTTCTGCTTTCAGCGAAACTATTCTAAAAAAATAGGAATATGTAAAGATCAAAGTACATAGTGGGTCAAATTTAAAAACACAGAGGAGTAGCCGAAAGGGTTTTATTAACAGCCAAGGAATAAACATTAATACTAAAATGTTGCTTGAGTCATTAGTAAATTGTATATTTAAAAAAAAGCATACGATGTTTCTTGTAACATTATTTAATGCTGCTTGGGCTTTCATTATACACTAAAGTGAAAGTTGAAAAGTAAAATTGTTTGGGGGAAAAAAAAGAAAAAATTTAATTAAAACATAAAAAAATTCAATGACTTTCGGTTAACCTTCAGCATTGCAGGTTAGGTAGGCCTAAGTAATTTAGGGCCACAGACTATCTGACCAGTAGTACCAATTCAAGCAAATGTTGGTTGATAAATTTTGATTTTGTCAAAGCCTTTTGCCATTATTATGCTAACTGAAATCACATATTATCATTACCACTGCCCCTTCCCACCCCCAAAGCAAAGTACTTTCTATACATATCCTGGCCCTTTCTTATAATGTTGTCTTCAGGGGGACTATCTCACAAGGATTTTTGTCCTGATGTTTTCAGTAATTACACTAAACTCTACTAGAAATAATACTGAACTTTATTTATTGCAATAAACCATGTTTTTTAAGGCAATGAACATTATAATAAAGCATCTATAAACAAAGTTTGAGAGAAAAATCAGTCATCTAATTACCTACAAAGAGCTTCTACGTCTTTGTATGGCTAGTTTTCAATAAATAAAGTTAAAAAAAAGATGTTTCCAAATTATTTGTCAAGACTACAGAACAAATGAATGGAAAGCAACACCCTATTAGCATAAAAAAAAAAAAAAAAGTAGCCATCCATTCGAACTAAAAGTAGGAAGCCTCACAATAGGACAGTTATCTCCAAGGACCATTTTATGTAAATTCCTTCAATTCAGTTTGTCACCAAGCTGCCCTAAAAATTATTACAGAACCAACTGGAACAACTTGCATACAGATAAAAACAGATTATTTCATTTATTACCATTTTCGATTGGGAGCAGTCAGAGAGGCTAAACTGAAAATGTGGTCGGCTACCCTTCTAAAGATAGTGGAGATATCAGATTTTGGCACATTCTCTAAAATTAGTATATCAATAACAGTTAAAAATATATTGAAGCCTCATTTTCTTTGGATTTTAATTAGCATACACATATACTAACTAAATATGTGTGCTCAATTTTAAAACATTAATGTATAGAATTAAGATGATTCAGTTATGTAGCTATTATTTTAAATACATGCAAACAGCTATTTCAAATAGAATAACTTTAGGATTAAACTTCCATGCTCCAGGGTGGGAATCTTTAGAAAGTATATACTATAATTTTAAGTACTTTACTTCCTCCAATAATTTTCTAATAGTTTGAATCCATTTTACAGTAGGTAACAGTGCACAAATCCTATCTAGGGTGAGTGGTCACATGAGAGGGGAAATTTGATCGATCATAATTATACTTTTGTAATTTATATAAATTATTAAAAATATTTATATATTTTAAAATATATAATTAGCCCAGAAATTGGCACATGCATTAAAAAATAACTTTATAAAACCTTTCTGCCTTATGAAAGTATAAGAACAATCGGTAGGAGGGCCATTTTTTATTAACAGAATTTTTTTTTTCTGGTTTCAATTCATCAGAAATTTATACACTGTTACTATAGTAAAAACGGAAGTAAATTAATAATTAGTTCAATATTTATGGTTAGTCAAGTATTGTATAATTAGTAATTTTAAAGAAAATCATTAATGTTTACAGATAAAGGATACCACTTACAAGCTGCTCTGATTTTACACCATATAACTGAATGGTCTTTGCCACATTTTTTGACACAGCTAATGTGAGGTTTGCATCAACAGCAGCTACATTTAGTTCACTGGAGAAAACAAAAACAGATTGTAATTATCACCAACATATTTCATCAACAAAGTAAAGAACAACATATAAACCTATAAACCCAATAAGCAATGTAGTGATTCTTTTTATAGATTTCACTGATTGCTTCCAAGAATTGGTTGCATTGTTTTTTTTTCCCCCTTAAATTCAGCACTAGGAAAAAATGCTTTGAGACGGCTTTGTTAATGACCAGTTTCTCATTAATAAAAGCATGACATGTGTGGGTTCAGTCTGTGATTAAGAGAGCAAATCGTGTACAGATTTTTAAAGTAGCACTCTTGCTAATACTGATAAGTACAATTAGAGGCTTTGCCTATCACAGACATCTGCAAGGAAATGACAACTCTTGAATGGAAATGATGACCTTGAAGGGACATAGGCTAAAAATATAAATTACACATGATACATAGATATTCAGTTTCTGCAGAAATTATGCCAACACATGCCATTTTGTATAAGGTAGCTTTTTAAATATATCAAAAGCCTAACAGGACTATAATTAGAAATTTTTAAAATTTGGATTCTTAAAGTATTTCTATGTCATGCTTATTTTCAACTTTAATACTGGATAACTGGGGTATTTAATATGACTGCCAAGAAAAAAAAGTATTTTACAAAGACCATGAAAAGAACACTAGAGGTTAAAAATTGTATGAAAATCCACATACAGGTGGAAAGTAAGAAAAGTAATTATTATCTCTGAAGTAGTAGAACAAATCTTAGCATTTACCAGATTCTTTTTTCAAATAAATTGAAGGGATTTGAAACAACACTAGGGCATTCTATGTGTGACAAAAACGTCCTTTCGTATAGTATTGAGACATAATTTTATTAATGTTCACTTTTAAATTGTATCAAACACTGGCATAAGTATGTTTCTTCAAGCTCCAGATTATATTTGATTATAGCATTATCAAGTTGCATAGAGGAAAGGGAGAGTTGCCTCTTTAACATTTACATCAAAGGTCAAAGAGATCAGGTTGAATCTAGGATTGTTTTAATCACTACCACACTAAACAGGTAACACAGACATTAAGGTAAAACACCTCAAGTCCAGACATTGGAACATCAAGGTAATTGTGAAGAGATTTAGGACCAAGATGCTAGGCAATCAAGATACTTTATAGGTATGTCTGCAGCTGAAAATATGCTTATGCATATATTATACCTGTGGTTTTTTAGCCTTACTCTTCCATGCCTCAGAATCACCATCTTCAAATCTGTAATCTAAAAGAAATTAGACTTTGGGCCAATATTGCCCAACTGCTATTTTTACTCCCTAAAATGACCACCTCAAGTGTACAGACCTACTATTATGACAATTTGTTAGCTATGACAGGAACTGAGACAATCTCAACTGCAAATTAATCTGGATAACTTTAAGTGTAAACGTCTAAAGGCAACAGTATACTTACATTGTCTGCAAGCATTCAAGTGGCACCTCTGCTAGGATACCTTCCCTTTTTAGAGTCTTAAAAGCTGTCACATTCACTTAGAGAGCTTAAAATAGCAAACACAAGAGGGCTAATCAAGATTATAATCCTGTTTCTGCCATGAAGCACTTTCTGAGTTTAGGATAAAAAAACTCTGTGGTTTAGTTTCTCAATTTGTAAAATTATTTTTTATATTTACTTTCCCGTGTAATATTAGTAATTTGCTATGGTATGAAGAGCTAGGTTTACTTTTCATCCTTGCATTATTCTACATAATTATGGAGAATAATTATAATAAACTATTTTTAGACTATATTTAAATGATTTTATTAATTGGAATCTCAAGTACTTCCTATGTGTGCACTCATTCACTGCAAAACTCAATTTAATTGCAGGCCTAATTACTTGAATAATGTGAGATAAATTAAAATGTTATTTAATGCTATTATACATTACTAACAAATGGTAGCAGTCATCTTATGGCATGGCATTATATTAAAAATACATACCTTGCTATAGTTTTAATGATACCATCAAGTTCATCAGAGGAAGGAGGATTACGACCACCAGGGGGAAAAACCAAGTTGATAGGATCAAAGAGTCGAGATAAGGATTTTGATAGGTAAGCAGCCTCATAGGGTTGTAGTGAGTCTTTCAAAGCCTTTTCTGGACTGTGGAAACAAAAGGTTTTAAAAACTCACTTAAATTATAAAAAACTAAATGCTTTTGTATCAATCTGTAAATATCGTTTTAAAAAATGTATCTCCCATAAAAAATGTAACTACATGTTAACAAAAAGAAAAAAAAGAATTTACGTCAAAATGTATAAATATATTTACAAATAAATCCTAGCTATACATGTAAAATAATAGGCACTAATACCTACTGTCTTGTCTGTCTCCTGAAACTAAAAGAATAACACAATAAAATCCTATTAATGCTAATGGAGGTTATGCCTTTACTTGGCAAATCCTACTTTTATAGAGTATCAAGGAATGCACAAGACAGACCAGCCTGCAGAGACATGTTCATTAGCTCACCCTTTCCACCCACAGCTGCCACCACCTATAAAGTTCACTGTCTGAGAGTGAAGTGTACAGATCTAGGCTTTTACAAGTTTTCCCTTGTCTCACTAACAAGAATGATGACAAAAAGTATTTGTGAAAGTGCTACAATCACATAGATAATCCTAAGTGGAGCTCTAAGCTAATTTGCTTTATAATAGTCATCACAAAATAAAACTTCTAAATTGCTAAACACTTCTTTCCTTCTTAACTTTTGATTTTCATTTAGCAATCAAACTATTGGATCTTACATTTTTCCTTCAACAATTACTATCAAATGGCTATAATCATTTTTTCATCTGCTTCCTTACTCCTGTAATTAATTATCTCTTCTCACATCCCCCCATTTACAATCCCTCTATCAGCCCTTCCATTGCTTTTTTTTTTTTAAAGAACAAATTCCCCTTCATCTTAAAAGCTAACCTTAAAAACATCCGACCTGTTCCTTCATGTATATGACACCTGGTTTTCTCTTTTTCTCACCCTTCTGGTCAACTGACAAGACCCAGAGATCAGAATGTTCTTGGCGCCTACATCATAATTCCATAGTTATCTCTTAATGCTTTCTCATTAAGTATCTCACTCAACACATATTTACTGAGAATACTATGCACCAGGCACTTTGTTAAGTGCTGGGAAGATACAGATTAAGAGTGCTTTACAGTCTAGTGAAGAAATGGGCAGGTAAAGTGCTAATCATAATAATTTCTATAATAGAAGATGATACAATGACCGCAATGGGAGCATGGAAGAACTTAGTATCTACATGTCTCTGAGGCAATCCTCTATTGAAGTCTGTACCATCTATTTAAATGTCTTGGCTATTTTTGCTCATGTCATCTACTGACCTTAAGAAGCCTCTTCCCGCTTCTGTAGAAATTTTGGCACTGAATTATAAGTACTAACACTCTTCTTATTTTCCAAATCTGCTGTAAAAATCCTTGGTGACTACAGTGTCAAAACAGATAACTCTTCTAAAACCTGTCCTGTATTACAAGTCTACATTTATAATGTCCTTTATTTTACCTTTACTATGGAGCTTCCAAATTTGCATCATTGTTTTGAACTGCTCCACCTCTAAGATCTGCAAGTTTAAAGACATCTTCCAGTATGCCCCACCTTCTCCTATTTCTTTTCTTCCCACAAATATTAAGTCTTTACCATTTGCCAAGTATTTCCTAGTGCAGAAATATGGTAGTCAATTTGGTTAAAAAAAATTCCATCTTCTGAAAGCATACATGCTAACAAGTGAAATACACAAAACATAAACAAAAATCTTAAAATAAGTTAAATATGGAATATGATAATGGTAAGTGCTAAGAGAAAAATAAAGGAAGACAGAGAATATGTTTAAGTCTTAACTTTTTTAAAAACCAATTTTAGATAGGATGAGGCAAGAGAAGGCTTACTGAGGAGACCTGAAGGAAAAAAGGGAGCAAGTTATGTAGATTTTCAGAGGAAGAGCTTCCTATGAGGAGAGACCAGCAAGTGTAAAGGTTCTGAAGAGGGACCACACCTGGCTGTGTTTGCCAAAAAAGAAAAAGCAGAGCAAGTAAGTAACAGGAGAGTAATACAAGATGACATCAGAGAAAACAGATGGACCAAATCATGTTGGGCTTTGTATATCCATAAGGATGGCAGATTTTACTCTAAAGAACTTGTTCTTTGACTTTATTGTGAGCCATGCTATGTGACCCTTTCCTACTTGCATCCTCCATCAGCCTACCAGATCCTATGTCCTCCCTTAACCATGGCCATTCATCTCAAGGTATTCTCATTAGCATACTGATTTTCCTAATTCACCTTCCTTTCAAAGCTCTTACTAAGAAAATCTTAGATGCTCCCTGTATCTGTTGCTAAGCTGCCTAAGTGTTGCAGAAAAAAAGTAACTTATTTGTATTAAACATTTATACAAACCCCTTAACATCAAGAGACCTGAAACTCAGGGTAATAACCTGAAATTATACTTTTGTAGCCCTTCATTCTCTACAGGTGTCCTTTGCCTCTGCTTTATACCAAGATCAAAACCCCTGGCCATGACCTTCCTCAACTTGGCACTTCTGTTTTTTTTTTTCTCCCTTATAACTTTACCTATTCTCTGTGATTTTTCCTATTATTTCAATGAAAGAAGTAGCTTTACTTCTTTTTAAAAAAATCAAAACTTCTCAAAATAATTTAATCTACCTTGTCTTTTCCCATTCTCTTTAAAAAAAAAGTTTTATTAAGATACGTCTTCTGAATGGCATTTTTGTCAGAAAAAATAAGAAAAAAGATATATCAACATAAAAAGTACAGAGTGATGAATCTCTGAGTAAAAAGGTTTTATTTGGGAATAATATACAAGAAGCAGGATTGTAATCTGGGACATACACATGGTATATGTCCAGGGTAGCCTCCAGTATGCCTGGAGAAGAAAGGAAAAGTTAGGGTTTATTGGGGAAAGAAGAGGTTACACAAGTTGTTTTGAAAGAAAGCTTATTGGTGCTGGCAGCATTTTATAAGAGCTGGTGAATTCTGATTGGTGAGTGTCAGTAGTTGCTACATAGGACTCTTAATCTTGGAGTTATGGTTAGGCCCTTGCAGTTTTGGATTGTGTTTGTAAGACAGCATGTAAAGCAAGTGTTCTTGCATAAATGGCTAGCTATCCTTGTGCTGCTAGCTGTCCTTGTGTGACTTGCGGAGTAAGATGCAGTTTGGAAAAATTTCTTGTGACAGTTCCCACTATCAGGCAAATAGTGTGTGAGAGTCCTTCCTTTTTGGCCTTCCCTGGAATCTGCCAACTTTCACTGATGTAACTTACATACCATATAATTGAATTACTTAAAGTATACAATTCCATGTTTGTGTCATATTTAAAGATATCTGCAATCATCACCACAATCAATTTTTATCACCTCAAAAAGAAACTCTGTATCCTTTAACTATAACCCCCCACCCTCCTCACTCCAGCCCTAAGCAACCACTAATCTACTTTATATTTCTATAGATTTCACTGCTCTAGATTTTCGTATGAATGGGATCATATAGTATGTGGGTTTTTGTATGACTGGCTTCTTTCACTTAAGCAAAATGTTTTCAAGGTTCACCTATGTTATAGCATGTATCAGTACTTCATTCCTTTTTATGGCTAAACAATATTCCATTGTATGGATACAGCACATTTTGTTTACCCATTTGTCCACTGATGGACATTTGGGTTGTTTTCATCTTTTGGCTAATCATAAATAATGCTGCTATAAACATTTGCATACAAATTTCAATGTGAACATGTTTTTATTTCTTTCGGGTATTTACTTAGGAGTGAAATTGCTGGGTCATACAGTAACTCTGTGTTTAATTGTTTGAAGAACTGCCAAACAATTTTCCAAAGCCGTGTACCACTGTAGATTTCCACCAGCTGTGTATAAGGGTACTAATTTCTCCACACCCTTGCCAACATTTATTATCTGTCTTTTTTATTACAGATGTCCTGGTGGGTGTGAAGTGGTAATTCATTGTGGTTTTCGTTTGCATTTCCCCGATGTTGCCCATCTTTTCATGTGCTTATTGGCCATCTGACTAAGTTCTTTGGAGATATGTCTATTCAGAGCCTTTGTCTACTTTTTAACTGGGTTATTCATCTTTTTATTGTTGAACTGATAGAGTTCTTTATATATTCTAAATACAAGTCCATTGCCAGATATATGAGTCACAAATATTTTCACCCATTCTTGATGGTATCCTTTGAAGCATCAAAGTTCTTAACTTTTAGAAAGTCCAATATATTGTTTTCTATTGTTGCTTGTGCTTGTTGTGTCATATGTTACAATCCTTTACCAAATTCTAAGGCATAAAGATTTCGCTCTATGTTTTCTTTTAACAGTTTTGTATTTTTAATCTTTAGATCTCTGATCCATTTTGAGTAAATTTTTGTATATGGTGTGAGATATGGGTACAACTTCATTCTTTTGCATGTGGCTATCAGTTGTTCCATCACCATTTGTCAAAAAGATTATTCTTTCCCCATTGAAAGAACGATCTCTACACTCTTTGAAAATAAACTTATTACAATATGATAGTAAATAAAGACTAGTCTCCATGTTTTAAAAACTTCCTTAAATCTTAAATGCCCACTTCCTTTTTACCTTAATATAATACATGTATGGGTTTCTCTCTGTACTCTCAATTTTACGTATATCCTTTTGCCAATACTATACCATCTTGATTATCATTGCTTTGTAGTAAGCTTTGAAACTGGGAAGTGTGAGTCCTCCTACTTTATTCCTCTTTTTTTCAGAATTGTTTTGACCATTCTGGGTCCCCTGAAATTCCATATGAATTTTTTTTTCTGCTTTTTTATTTTTTGAGACAGGGTCTTGCTCTGTCCCCTGGGCTAAAGTGCGGTGGCATCATCGTAGCTCACTGCAACCTTAAATTCCTGGGCTAAAGCAATCTTCCTGTCTCAGCTTCCCAAGTAGCTGGGACTACAGCAGTATGCCACCATACCTGACTAATTTTTTAAAACATTTTTTGTAGAGGCAGGGTCTTGCTATGTTGCCCAGGCTGGTCTCGAACTCCTGGGCTCAAGCAATCCTCCTGCCTTGGCCTCCCAAAGTGCTGGGATTACAGGTGTGAGCCACTGTGCCCAGCCCTGTTTTTTTTTTTTTTAAAAACACATGTAACATACACTCATTTTAAATAAAAGCAGAAAATACAAAATAATAATCCTACCTCCTAGAGATAAACTACTATTACTATTTGCATTGTATATTTCTAGACCTTTTTTAGTGTATGCATATGGATTTAAAAATAAAACTAAGCCAGAAATAGAATACTATTAAATATATATGCTGTATTATATATACTTTTAAAATATGTAATATAATCATTAAGTCTTTGTAGATCAACAGATATGGGTTTTGTCTCTTGTCCCCTCTTCTATTAGGCTTTATCTAATACCCTTGTTTATCATAAAAGAGTTACTTATTCAATCACTCCACCCCTATTCTGGCCACTTATTTTGCCAGTTAGAACTTCTTTTGATTTATTTTTTTAATAGAGACAGGGTCTTGTTATGTTGCCCAGGCTGGCCTTCAACTCCAGGGCTCAAGAGATACTTGCGAATAGATAGGACTACAGCACAGGAACCTACTACTGTGCCTGACTCCAGACAGAACTTATATATATTATATTCTGCCCATCAGAACTTTTAACTACAGTGGACACAAATTCAGCTGTGTTATTTAGCAAAAAAATTAAAAGAGAAACAATTATTTAAATAGCACTCATGAATCTACCCAACATTTTTCTTATAAGGTAGGTGATAAGAATCTGCTACTGCTTTAGACAGCCTTGCCATAATAAATATGATTCTAGCATTTAAAGAAAAGTGTGAAAGCCAATCACTAGATCTGATGCTCAAATAGAAATCTTAAAATATTCTGTTTCAATTTTGGAGGAATAGCTGGCTGGGTTGAACTTAATGAGATGGTATACTTGTTTCCAATGTGGCTCCTAAATATGGCTACATTGTTGTACTTCATGGGTGATCTAAGGGATTTTCAGGGTAGTTTTGACTATATAGTCAGTCCTCCATATCTGTGGGTTCCACATCCACAGATTCAACCAACCACAGATTGAAAACCTAGTTAGGCCTACAACAGTCGTGTCTGTACCGAACATGTCCAGACTTTTTTTCTTATCATTATTCCCTAAACAATATAGTGTAACAACTATTTACATAGCATTTACATTGTATTAGGTATTATAACTAATCTAGAGATGATTTAAAGTATACAAGAAGATGTGCGTAGGTTATATGCAAATACTAAGCCATTTTATACAAGAAACTTGAGATTCCACGTGGTCCTGGAATCAATCTCCTATGGATACTAAGGGATGACTATACTCAGCTTTTCCCTAACACCCTGATGAAGAACCTATCCCAGCATAAGATTTATCTTCCCTGTAGTTTCTGAACACACTGGTTCATTTTATGCCACATTTATGCCAGCCTATCAATAATGATGCTATCTGATGTATTATAATTACAAGTAAAATATCAGTTAAAATGTAATGACCATATATTCTCATCTCCTAGCCTCTCATCATTCTACTTGGTGTTATACTTTAAAGTTGACTCTAGCAGGAACCAGAATGCTCAACTAAGGGTGAAGTTTAACTTCTTCAGTTAAAAGTCTTGCAAAGTCTTTTAAGGTATACAAATAACAATCATTACAAATATTTAGAGACTTAGCATATTCATAATTTCTAATTTCTAATTAAAATAAAAGGCAAAAATCCTTAACATGCCAATAAACAGGTCAAATTAAATAAACATACTCATAATCTGGCTTTTTTGGTATGAATATATCTTGTGTATCATCTTCCATGTGTTGTAGGTCAATAAAGAGGTCTGTAGTTCCACTTGCATTACAATTTCCTTGGATATTTTGACTGTATTGTTGAAGACGCTTCCATAAGTCATTATAAAGACGCAATAATTTAGGGTATTCTCCTTCAAATGCCTGTTTCAAAAACATAGAAGCTACCAAGCAAAACAAGAACATAGATTAATAAATAATAAAACAATAAAATAGTAAATGTTTCTTTTGCATATGAAGACGATGTTATAAATAGCCCATACTACAGGACAAAACAAAGACATGTTCCAACGAAGCCTTTTAAAATAATGCTAGTAACAGTAATTTTTCTTTCAGACTATTCACTGCATTTGTTATGTAGCTCATACATTTTGATACTTACTCTACATTAAATATTAGAAAACCCTACAATTATAGTTGAAGATCTCAATTCTATCTCTCGATAATTGATAAAACAAGTATATGGAAAATCAGGATATAGATAACTAAACAGCACTACCACCCAATTGATTTAATTTACATTTATATAATACTTAATCCAAAACAGCAAATACACATTCTTTTCAAGGGCACGTGAAATATTTTCTAAGATCAACAATATTTGGTTCTGTAAAACAGGTCTGGATAAATTCAAAAGGCTTCAAGTCATACAAAGCATGCCCTTTAATCAAGAGAGTTTCAGGTTAGAAATTAGTAACAAAAAGATATCTGAAAAATTCTCAAATACTTGGAACTAAAAAAAAGTTTGTAAATAACCCATGGGTAAAAAGGGACCAAAAAGGAAATTAGAAAATATTTTGAACTGAATGATAATTATAGCACAACATACCAAAATTTGTGGGATGTCACTAAAGGAGTACTTGGGGAAATTTATACAAATACTTCCACTTGAAAAAAAGAAAGTCCTCAAGTCAATGACCTAAGCTTCCATTTTAAGAACACAGAAAAGAGGGGCAAATATACCCAAAGTAAACAGAAAAAGGAAAATAATAAAGATCTGTACAGATATCAGTGAAACAGAAAACAGAAAAACAACAGAGAAACATTGAAACCAAAAACTGGTCCTTTAAAAAGATGAGTAAAATTGATAAACTTCTAGCCAGATGAATTAGGAAAAAAGAGAAGAAACAAATTAGCCATATAAGGAATAAGGGAGGTGGCCTCATTACATATTACATAATATTCTGCAGATATTAAGAGGATGATAAAGGAATTATAAACATTATGCCAAAATATTTGAAAATTTTCATAAAATGGACAAATCCCTTGGAAGACATAAACTACCAAAGCTTACTCAAGAAGAAATAGATACACAAATATATGTAGCCCTATATTTTAATTATTTCTACAAAGAAAAACTGCAGGTCCAGATGACTTCAGTGGTGAAAAATTTAGGAAAGAAATAACAATTCTACATCAATCGTCAACTGATTACCCCGATACCAAAACCAAAGGCATTAAAGAAAAACAAACAGAAACTATAGAACAATATCTCTCATGAGTATAGATGCAAAAATTATAAACAAAATTTCACAAAATCTAGCCCAATAATATATAAAAAGAAAAATACATCACGATCAAGGCGATTTATCCCAGGAATTCACAGTTGGTTTAACATTTTAAAATCAATGTATTCGTCATATTAACAAACTAAAAAGAAAAAGCACACGATCTTTTCAATAGATGAAGAGAAAGAATTTGGAAAAAATACAACACTCGTTCCTAATAAAAAACTCTCAATCAATGTGGAACAGAAAGGAACATACTCAACCTGACAAAAGGCATCTATGAAAAACTACAGCTAATGTGATTCTTAACAGGAAAAGACTTAACACTTTTGCTCAAAAATCAGCAACAACACAATGATGTCTGCAGTCATCACTTCTATTTAACATTGTCCTGGAGGTTCTAGTCAGTGCCATAAGACATACATACATACATATACACATACATACATAATTAACATTCACACTGGAAAGGCACAGGTGACAAAGTCTTTACTGACATATAACACGATCATCTATGTAGAAAATCCGATGGAATCTACCAAAAATGCTACTAGAGTTAATATAATAAGTGAATTTAGCAAAGTTTCAGTATCTAAGATCATTGTGCAAAACTCAATCATATGTGTACATACTAGCAATGAACAACCAGATATTGAAATTTAAAAAGAATTTATAATAGTATTAAAAATATGAACTATTTAGAGATGTATCTGACAAAATGTAAAAGATCTGCACACTGAAAACTGCAAAAACAATGCTGAGAAAAATTGAAGATGACCTAAGTAAATGGAGAGAGATAACACATTCATAGTTAGAAAGATTCAATATTGTTAAATGTAAATTATCCCCCAATTAATCTACATATCACACGCAATCATTTAAAATCAATGAAGGCTTTTTTTGTAGAAATTTTAAAAATGATATAAAATTCATATGAAAATGCAAAGGACTTAGAATAGTGAAAACAACTTTGAAAAAGAATAATACTACCTGATTTCAAGACTTATAAAACTATAGTAATTAAAACATTGGTATCGTGTAAAGATAGACACATAGATTAACGACATAGTATAGAGAGTCCAAATATAGACACACATATGGAAAACTGAATTTTGACAAAGGTCAAAAGGAATTTAGTGGACACAGGGTACATTTCAATAAATGGCACTATAACAATTGAACATCTATATGCAAAAAAAAAAAATACCCTTTGATCCAAACCCTGTACCTTATACAAAAAGTAACTTAAAAAGGACCAAATCTTCTAAAAGAAAACATGTGAAGAAACATTTTTTTTCCTTGGGCTAGACATGATATGAAACTGAAAGTTTCATCAAAAGTATGATCCATAAAAGAATAAATTGATAAAAAGGACATTATTTATATTAAAAGTATCTTCTCTTCAAAAGACATTTCTAAGAGAATGAAAAGACAAGCCCCAGAGAGGGAAAATAAATTTCCCATGGATCTGATGAAACATTTGTATCTAGAATATATAAAGAACTCTCAAATCTCAATAATAAGAAAACAACCTAATTTTTAAAATGGGACCTTTATCAAAGAAGGTATATGAATGGCAAATAAGCACACGAAAAAACACTCAACATCTTTAGTCAACAGGGAGATGCTAATTAAAACCACAATGAGATGCAACTATGTAACTATTCAAATGGCTAAAATTAAAAAGAGTGACTATATCAAATGTTGGCGAGGATGGGGAATTGGAATTCTTGTATACTGTTTGGGGAAAGGAAAAATTATATAATCATTTTTCAAGAGTTTAGCATTTCCTTAAAATGTGAAATATATACCTACCATATGATTAAACCATTCCACTCCTAGATATTTATCCAATAAAAATAACAGTATTTGTCCATATAAAGCCTTTTACAAGAATATTCAAAACACCTTTATTTGTAATAGCAAAAAACTGGCAACAACCCAACATCCATCAACAGGTGAATGCATAAACAAACTGTAATATATCCATACAATGGAATACCACGAGCAACAAAAACACACAACAATATATATGAATCTCAATAAAATCATACTGCATGAAAGAAGCCAAACAAATAAATTCAATTGTACAGAATTCTAGGGGATACAAGATCAGTGTTTGCCTCTGGATGGGGTAGGGAGATGGTGGGGAGAGTAATTACAAAGTGGTACAAGGAAACTTTTGGGGGTGATGGATATGCTAATTGATCTTGATTGTTATGATGGTTTCATGGGTATATGCATATGTCAAAACTTATCAAATTGTATACTTTAAATATGTGCTGTTTATTTTATGACAGTTATACACCAGTAAAGCTATTTTAAAAAGAGATTATCTCAGAGAGAATGTCTTTGACCTCCCTCTTCTCCTGATGCAGAAGCAATCCACCACGGACCCCAAGTATCCCTCCACCTTCTTGCAGGGCCTACCAATAATGTAAGGCCCTGGTTGCTCTTGTATTTGTAGTAAGCAGCCTTTAGAGAAATGCAGACAGAGAAGGGATTTGCTTACTGTTCACTATAATAGTAGTAGTTTCTCCAAGCTCAAGGTTCCCTACCTGTGATGCAACCTCACAGCATATATACCATCCACATAGGCCCATGTCGTGTCTCCCCATAATATTTGGGGGCATGAGGAACCAACAAACAATATGCTAATGCTTATGCTTCTTACTGTGCTGTGATCAATAAAGTTCCTTTTCTCTCGTCTGGGAGCCTCATGTCTTCTGACAACATTCATAAAACTATGGCAGGTTAGCCTTTTTAAGTAAGATAAAATCTCTGATCCTTCAGAGTTCTTGAACTCCCTCAATCAAAATTATATTCCTTCAGTAATTCTTTCCCAACAATCTGTTCTTTGCTTTCTTTGTATCTATCACAATTTCTAAACATATTTGTTCGAAGTATATTTCTCCTTCTTGACTGTAAACTCCATGAGGACAAGGACAATGCCTGGTTTCTTCAAAGTACACTTGGTACCTACCACAGTGCCTGAAACAGTAGAAATTAAGTAAATATTTCTTGAATGATAGAATGAAGTTTTGTTTTTTAATGGATGATGTCACTTTCATTGAAATCTTATCTATATAGAACAAATCATTGTTAAGATTTTCAGATAGCCAAACTTTGTCCATATTATCTCAGTAAATGTGATTAATTACTTATAAATTACTTAAGTAAAATACACTGAAAGCTTACAAATAAGTATTGTATATTTAAATCTTGAAGCTAAGTTCTACTTTAATTTTTTTATAAAGTATTCATGTTACTTATACAATTTGATTATAATCAACTTATTTGATAAATATTTATATTACATGTATTATACATCTTAATGTAACAAATCATTTACACACAGAAAATTACAGTTTATTAATTCCCAGTTACTTGAGAACTTATTATTCAGATTATCCTCTTGTGCAAACTATCCTTTTTTTATTAATCACTAGTGATTATAACACAGGCACTAATATAGAGGTGAAACTCACATTAAACAATTTAATTACTATTAAAATAATATTTTATAATTTAGAAGATAATTCTATGTACATTTTCTTGCCAGGTAATAGGTTTGGAAGAAAAACACTCTCATTAAGAAAGTCTGCCTTTGATTTTATTCCCCTATCTCTGTCTTCTTGAATTCATTGCAGTAAGAACTCCTGTAGCTTCAAAAATTTGTAGGCTCAGAGCCATGCCAGACCTTGACCTAATTCACATAGAGATGAAAGGATATAAACAGTCTATGTGCTCATTTTCTCTCTTCTCACCTTCTCTATTTCAGTACCTTCTTTTACTTTCTTCCTAGAACTGAAGACTGTAAGTTGTTACTAGTTTGTGTTGATTGCCTGTCCTTCTCCTTTAAAATGTAAGTTAAATGAGAGCAGGGATATCATTTAACTTACTTATCTCTGTATTTCCTTTACTTACATTAACACTAGGCATTGACTTATTGAATGAACAAATGAACTGAAGGTAGAATGAAGAGGGGTCCAGGTTTGTGATTAAATCATTTTCCCAGATTCTAATAGCCTAGTCTTAATTGCCTCACTCCTCCTAGGTCTCTGGTTTAAGGCTTCAGAGGACAGCCCTAATGTCTGCTTCATCCCAGAGCTGTAGCACTCATAGCTCTTGCCTTAGTCATGCCTTAGTCTTGACTAGCTGTGCCTAAACCTCAGCCTGTATGATGCTTCTGCTCCTGCATCTCCTGGTGGAAGGACTGAATGCCTCACCTCTAGGCCACTGACTAAGGATGTAGCCTAGAAGTCGCAACATTCCTTAAAACTCCCACCAACCTTCAGATGCCCAAATACTAGGCAGTGCCAAATCCACCTGGAAGGATTTAATCATTTATCCATTCAAAAAATATTTGATGACCATTACTACATGCCAAGTACTGTTGTAAATACTGGATATACAGCAGTGAACAAAATAGGCAAGTTCCTTTCCATACGGTGCTTATTCTCTAGTGAAGAAGGACAATAAGCAAATCAGTATGTAACATAATGTCAGGGAGTGCTAAGTGCTTTGAAGAAAAATAAAGCAAGGTTAGAGAATAGATAGTGATAGGGAGTGCCATTTTACATAGGGTAGATAGCGAGGACCTCTGAATGAAGCAAGAACACGATCCATCTAGATTTTGGGGAAAGAATGATTCAGATGGAAAAACAGCTAATGCAAAGGAATTGCAGTAGACTGTCCTAGCAGAGGCTGCTGGTCATATTTTAACAGAACTTGCACGTACTTTGGAGGACTTGGCCTGTGAGAGTCAGCTTTCACAGTCAGGTTAGGTCCCTCCTTTGTAAGTAGATTGCTACGCATTTCTAGCTTATTCCTTTTGCTAACTGGGGCCCAGTTCTCAATAAACTGTCAGGCCTTGCACCTAAATCACCCAGACTATGAAAGTAAAGAAAGCCAGTAATCTATTGACTACAAGATGTCTGGGAATTATTTTCTATTTCATAATTGTATTAGTTGTCTATTGCCATGTAATAAATTACCATAAGCATAACTGCTTATTTTAACACACACATTTATATCTCATAATTTCTATGGGTTGGGAATCCAGGCATGGCTTAGCTGGGTCCTCTGCTTCAGGATCTCTCACAAGGCTATCACTGAAGTATTAGCCATGGGTGGAGTCTCATCTAAAGGTTCAACTGGGGAAAAATCTAATTCCAAGCTCTTGTGGTTGTTGGCAGGACTCAGTTCTTTGTGGGATATGTGTTGAGGGCCTTAGTTCCTAGCTTGCTGTTGGCTGGAAACCAACCACAGCTCCTTGCCAAGTGGACCTCTACAACATGGCTGCTTGTTTCATCAAAACATGCAAGCCAAGAAGGCAACAGAGAGAGCCCGCTAGCAAGATGGAGGTTAAAATCTTATGTAACCTAATCACAGAATGGACATCCCCTTTGTATGTACTATAGGTTAGAAGCAAGTTCTGTCTGTACTCAAGAAGAGATTACACAAGAGTACAAATACCAGAAGACAGATGCCATTGGGAGCTGTCTTACAATCTGCCTGCCACAATAAAACATATCACACTTCATTCACATCAATGCAAATTATATAAAAGTCAAATGTTGAGGGCCACACATCAGTCTTGTCAACAGCTACTTTTCAAATACTAATATATCATATACTGTATTACTCCTTCCAAATATAAAACAATGATAAAACAAAATCAATTTTATATAAAAATACAATTGTTCAAAGTATTATTGGAAAAAATGCCAAAATACACTATAAAAATAGTTCAGACATAAGATAAGAGTACCAGAATAAAACACAGGTAAGTCAATTGCCCCAAGTTAATGAGTTTTGCCCATTACTCTTTCTGCTTTAGTCACTGACGTTATAACATTTCCTTCTAAGTTCTGGAAATCTATGGTCCAAGGAATATATTAAAAGCAAATAAAAGTCTATATGAACTAAAACTAATTGTAAATATATTTTATTGAGAATTAATAAACTATGTGATTTAACTTTTCTTACTTAGTATAATTTAATAAAACTAAAACCAAGATAGAAATAAAATAGACCTTTTTAAAACTCAGAGAAACCCCATTTAAGATTAATGGATATTAAAATGTAAGTTTTATACATAAAATATTAGGATGAAATGATTGTTTGGAAATATCTGGCTATGGGCCCCTAGGAGATTTCTTAGGTTTTTATTTTTGTTGCTTTTTTCCCCCTCATAATGGCAGCAACACAAAGTTACGGAATCCAGTACTAACTGGGTATGCATTCTATACTGTAATCCTTCCCTTTCAGCAGGAATATAAAACGCACACAGTCCCTTTCCACCTTCTAACTTTCTCAGCCTCAATCCGCTTACGATATGAAGATGACTACCTTCCCTATCTCACAGAAAAAATAAGTCACTAGAAAAGAATCCCTTCAACTTTCTACCCTCCACTCCCATGTTCCTAATCTTCAACTTTCTTGACATGGGCACGTATCCATTCTATATAAGACCAATTCCTCAACTTCTGCCCTCCACCCCATTCCATCTCATCTCCTCCAAGACTACTATTCTCTTTTGTTTTTTAGTTTCCCACTTTCTACTGGCTCCCTTCCAAGATCAGTAAAAAATGCTTGAACATGCTCTCATCATATAAAAACGCCAAAATACAAATAATATGGCAACATGCTCCCCCTTGACCCTACAAACTGTTCACTTACAGCCACTGCCCTGTTGCTCCTTGTAATAACATATACACATTTCCTTGCCTCTTCCAGACTGACTGCAACCAGACTTGCAACTGCAACAATGCCGCTGAAACTATTCTGGTAACAGTCACAATATCATTCCAATTGCCAAAAACAGTGGGTGCTTTTCTGATCTCCTTTCATTTGATCTCTGTTGATCACTTGCTCCTTTGAGAAATACTCTCCATGACCCCATTCTCTCCTGGCTCTTCCATTTCTCTGATTTTTTTTCTTTTTCCTATTCTTCTGTGCTGACTTTCTTTGTCTGCCTTAAATGCTGTCCCTGAAATTTTGAAAACACTGTTATTATAGACTTCAAACATATAACGTACAGAGAATAGTGTAATGAACCTCTTTGTATCCACCACTTAGCTTCAGCACTTACCAACTCAATCTCTTTTTATCTGTATCCCTGGCTAAACCCCCTCCATAACTATAGGAATAACTAGCAGTTATTTTGAAGCAAATAGCAAACATTCTATCATTTTACCCATAAATATTCAATGGATATCTCCAATAGGAATAATTTTCTTAAAAAACATAACCACAGTTCTCTTATCATACTTTACAAAATTAACAATCAGTGACCACATTTGCCTGATTGACTTAGGAATTTTTTACTGGTTTGTTTGATTTGGGATCCATAAATAGTCCACATATTGTAATTAGCTGATATATCATCAAGCCTAATCTACACTTCCCGTCTCTCTTTTTATTCCTTTAAATTCTTTAAGAAACTAGGTCATTTGTCCTATAGTCTTCCATAGTCTAGATTTTGCTGATTTTACCCTCTGATCCCTGTATTTCCTATAAATTATCAGTTTGATCTAAAATAGCACTTTTCACTTTGAAATAACTGAGGAGCTTTTAAAAATCCTTATGTTTAGGTCTCACTCTCAGAGACTCTAATATAATTGCAGCCTAGGCTTCGGGATTTTTAAACACTGTCCAAGTAATTCTAAAGTGCAACCAAGTTGAAAATTGCTGATATAGGTAAGAATTTGATCAGATTCCAGGTTTTATAATTTTTGACAAGACTACTGCATATGTAGTACTGAATCTGTGTACTGTTTGCCTTTTTAAGTGAAATTAGTAGATGTTAATAATCATTCCTAGTTCCGCTAATTCATTAGAGATTATAAAATGAAGAGATTCTAACATTCCTTTTGCATTTATTAGAGGTGATACTTTAATAAATAAAAACTTTTCTCATCAATTACTTGGTTTCTCTGAGGTATCATTTTGTTCAGGAAAAGCAGAAAAAATGTTTGATTGTATTCCCTTTTTCAGTTTCCAAAGTTCCATAGCATCATCAACAGTAACTAACCAATAAAATATTTCTTTATTTGTAGCATCATGAACTCATGGATTTAGACATTGTGATGGGTTTCAATCTCTTGCAATTGTTATCCTTATTGATGCTAAAATTATTCCATCTGTGGTAGATGCCTATTCAAATTGCTTCCTGAGTCCTTTTAACACAACCCCAGTAATCTTTGATATCTTCCTTGATTCCTAGCATAAGGGGTTACAGAATTATCCTACACATTTCCTGCCGCAGACCTGGAATTAGCCACTTCTTCAAGGAATCCTGGTTTCTTTTAATGGGAAATCATGTTTAAAAGACCACCACATGAGTGTTAGGGGGGTTCGGTACTATTGAAATGGACATTATTTGTAGGCCTTTTCAGCGGCTTAGCTATGAAATGTATATAAATCAAATTATATTTTTTAAAGAAAAAAATACATCATCAGTTCACTTTGATCTCACTCACTTTATATCTCCTTTCTTTCATGCTGAAAATCCTGATTCACTATGATATCAACATGATTAGTCATTTACTTTAACCCACACCACACACACAATAGTCTGAAAATAATAACACTGATACTACCATCAACATCTTGATTATTGAAAAGAGTTTATGGGTTTTGGACCAGTCCTTGTTTTCCTTTAGGTATATCCCAATAGGGATGCAGAAACAAATTACTGACTTTAAAAGTAAAGTACTCAAACAAGTAAGTTTAAAAAAAAAAAAAAAAAAGAGTTCCTCCCTGTGTGGTTATGCCACATATTTCCATTCAATTATTTCATTTTACTCTTGACTTTTAGAAATTTTTTCTTTCACTTTAATTTTGTTTTATAACTATATAACATATTCATATGGATTTAAACTTAAATCTACACAACAAAGTATATTCAAAGAAGTCTACCTTTTTTCTCTGTTCCCTCCAATGTATTCTTCATACTTATCCCCCTCTCCCCAGCATTAGTAACAATTTTTCTAAATTTTATAGTTTATCCTTCAATTGTTAAAAATATAAGCAAAAGGTATACATTTATGTCACCCTCTTTCTCAGGTGAACAAAAGCACATTATACATTTTTTTTTTTTGAGACAGGGTCTCCCTCTGTTGCCCAGGCCAAAGTGCAGTGTTGTCATCATAGCTCCCTGTAACCTCAAAATCCTGGGCTCAAGTAATCCTTCCTGCCTCAGCCTCCAACTAGCTGGGACTACAGGCATGTGCCAACACACCCAGCTAATTTGTATTTTTATTTTTAATTTTTTGTAGAGATGGCATCTCACTATTGCCCAGGCTTGCCTCAAACTCCTGGCCTCAAGTGACCCTCCTTCCTCGGCCCCTTAAAGTGCTAGAATTACAGGCCTGGCCTACACATATTTATCCACTTTTTAAAATTTAACATATCTTGGTGACCACTGCATATTACTACATAAAGATATTCCTCATTCCTTTTTTTTCTCATTTATTTATATAGCTGCATGGCATTCCATTCTATGAATGCACCACAGTTTGTTTAATCCCCTAGTAATGAACATTTGGGTTGTTTCCACTTTTTGCGATTCCAAATAATGATGCAAGGAATAGCCCTGTGAACATGTCTTTTCATATTTTTGCCTGTGCATCTATGGAACAGATCCTTAGAAGTAGAATTGCTGGGTAAAAGAGTAAATGCTTATATAATTTTGTTAGGAACTCACAAACTCCCCTCCATAAGGTTTGTATGTTAATTAACAACGTGTGAGACTGTTTCCCCACGCGCTAATACAGTATGTTATCAAATTTTCTGATTTTTACTAATTTGATAGATGAGAAATGGTGTCTCTCTGTACTTTTATTCTGCATTTCTCTATTTGTGGGTGACATTGAGCATCTTTTCCATATACTTAAGAGATACCTACATTTTTTTTACCCATAGGGTTGTTGGCTTTTTTCTTGTCATTTTAGAAGTTTTTTACATATTAGGGATACTAACCCTTTATTCTTTAATGTAAACTATAATTTTTTTTTCTAGTTTGTCATTTGTCTTTTTATTTTGCTGACAATTTTTTTCACCATGCAAAAAAATTTTTAATGTAACCAAATCATTAATTTCTTCATCCTTGCTTCTGGATATTGAATCAGTTAGAAAAGTTTCCCTCCATTCCTAGCTTATTCACTTGTCTTTTCTTCTAGCACTTGTATGGTTTCATATTTTACATTTAATTGTCTGATCCACTTGGAATTTACCCAGATATACAGAGTAAACTGGGGATTTATTTCTGTGAATCCTTTTTATCTCACTTTACTCTTCAACTCTGCCCAGTTTATCTACTTCAATAACTACTGGATCTAATTTCAATTCAACAGATCTTCATGGAGGGTTAAATATTTTAGTCTCAAGTTTGCTTTCTTCTTTTACCTCAAAACTGCTTCATATTCTATAAGTGATGACATGAAAATGTTCATTGCAAAGAAACAAATGAAAGTATAAGTAAACTAAAAATTACTCAATAACTTACCATACTATGATAATCCTCCTAACATTTTTGCAACCATCTTTTCATGTCCCTGTTTATCATGTACACATATTGCTGTTTGTTTTCTAAAAGTACTTCATATTTGCGTTTATTTAGCTTAATAATAAAATA
Organism: Daubentonia madagascariensis; assembly: GCA_023783475.1. Classification (NCBI taxonomy): domain Eukaryota; kingdom Metazoa; phylum Chordata; class Mammalia; order Primates; family Daubentoniidae; genus Daubentonia; species Daubentonia madagascariensis. The sequence goes on along the minus strand of JAKFHU010001569.1, from coordinate 43,826,730 downwards.
AACAAAAATAATAAAATAATAAAATAAAGTAATAAAATAATAAGCTTAAGTGCTTATTTTTTTTAAATAAAGGGTATTTTGATTTTTACAGATTGTTTCCTTTTCAGAATTCCTCCTAATTCATAAAGACTTTAAATATCAATTTAACATTTTAAGGTTCCATCTCAACAGAATGTCTATCACATACTGAGCACTGTACTCTCTGATAGGAATATGGCATGGAACGGAGGTAAACAGAGAAGCTTTTTCCAGAGCCTGGCGGGAGATACAGACAAGCTAGTAGGTGAGCTATTACAATGCAGCAGGATAAATGCTGAAATCAGAGACATGAAGAGTTCCATGGGAGCCAAAAGAGGACGTCTAGCTCATATTTGGGTGTGTATGGTGAGGGAGGTGTCAGGGAACACTTCATTTCTAAATTGAGATTGAAAAGACAAGTGTGAGTTACACACATGAAGGAGAGGATATAAACATGTGTTTCAGGTATTTGGAAACACTGAGAAGACAGGGCAATTCATTCAAAAATTCAGGCTCAAGTACAGAGATAAAAAAAATAGAAAGAAAAACAATAAGTGCTGCGTAAATAGGAAGGGACCAGAAAAGTCATGTTTGGATTACACCTTGAGAGTAATGGAGAAAAAAGAGTGGAGGCAGACCAGTTCTCTCCTTGTAACAATAAAGAAACCATATATATTTTTAAAAATTCAAGATTGACCCAAGCAGAGGACCTCTACTGGAGAACGGAAAAACTAGCAAAGCTTTTAGAGGTTCATGAGACTGGACTGAAAATTTGGAAACTTAAGGTATCTCAACCTGGGAGTTTCCCATGGAACATTTGCTGAGTTCTAGGATTGCAAGGGAAGCTGGAGAACTAGGTCCAAAACTACAAAAAGTGGAGTAAAAAGGTCCTTCATATTTGTGATGGTGAGGAAACAAAGACCAGCTGAGGGAAGAGGACATGCCACAAACACAGGCAAGGTCTTTTCTTGAAGACATTCACTACATCTAAAGCTTCATGAGGTGGGAGGTCTGGGAACCTTTGGAGAGCAGTGCTAGATCAACCTCAATATTTCAGATCTGAGGAGACAAAGACCCTCAAGAGCTTCTTAATTTAAAGCCTGGGAGAAGCATGTCAAAGTAAAAGGGGAGAAAGAGAGGTAAACTGAATCTTATTAAAACTGAAACTGCCCCAAACTAATCTCATCCTAGAGAGAATTGAAATAATCAGCCTATATATACGACCAGAGAAGGAGAAAAAAGAATCCAACAAAATACTTCAGAATATATAAATAAATCCTATGAATCAATAAGAAAAGACTGACAATTCCAGAGAAAATTAACAGACACTTTGTAAGAGAAAATATCCAAATGGTCAATATACATATGGAAAAGTGAATAATATTATTAGTCATAAAGGAAATAAAAATTAAAACCACAAAGTGATTCAACTAAATGTCCACTAGACTGTCTAAAACAAAAAACAGAAAATACCAAAACAACAAGAATGTGGAAAAACTGGAACTCTCATCTACTGCCAAGGGGAGTTTAAACTGGTACAACCACATTGGAAAACTCTTTCACAGTACCTACTAAAGCTGAACATATGCTTACTCTATGACCTATTATATTAGGTTCCTATAGCTGCTGGAACAAATTACCACAAACTTGGGGGCTTAAAATAAAAAATATGTATTATCTTACAGTTTTGGGGGTCAGAAGTCCAAAATTGGTTTCACTAAACCAAATGAAGGTGTCAGCAGAGTCATTCTGGAGGTTCTGGAGGTTCTAGGGGAGAATTTTTCCCTTGCCTTTTCCTTGGCTTGCAGCCATCAACCTCTTTCCATTATGACGTCTCCTCCTCTGACTCTCTCCTATCTCCCTCTTACTCTTGTAAGGACTATATGATTACACTGGGCCAACTCAGATGATCCAAGATAATCTCTCCATCTCAAGATCCTTAAATCACATTTGCAAAATCCCTTTTGCCATGTAAGGTAACATAGTCATAGGTTCTGGAGATTAGAACATGGAACTCTTTGGGAAGGCTATTATTCTGTCTACCAATTTTCCACTACTGGGTTCATTCCCAATAAATTTGCACAGAATTGTCTTAGTACCATTATTTACAATAGCCCCAAATGGGAAATCACCCAAATGTCCATAATATGGTAGATAAATATATTATGGTATATTCACAGGATGGAATATTTTACCATATTGAGAATAACCAACAAGTACACATAACAATATGGGAGACTCTTGGAAACATGTTGAGCAAGAGAAGTCAGACGGCAGACACAAGAGTAAAAACTAGGCGATTTTATCTGTATAAAATAAAATAATAATAATTTTTAAAAACCAATTCCATTAGAAATTAGTGATTACCCTTGTTAGGAAGGAGCAAGCAGAAACTAGAAGGGGGCATGAGGAGAATGTCCAGGCTACAGATAATACTGTTTCTTGACCTTGATGCTATTCTTGAGCTTAGTTACACAGACACACTGAGATTTGAAAAATTCATCTAGGTGTAAAATTATGATATTCATGCTTTTTCATTATGAGTCTTATGCTTTAATAAATAATTTTTTAAAAGAATAATAAGGAGTTAATTAAGGATTTTAATCAGAAAATGTCATGATCAATTTTGTCTTGCCAAATAAAGGACAAACACTTACTTGATAGCTAGACTTACAAGGTTATATAAACGTTTAGTATCTTCTCAAAAGACCTCTCTTCTCATGCCAACACAGTTATTCCTTTTTTATGAACAAATTGCAAGTTTTCTTCTTTTTGTGATATAGGCTGTTTAGGATGGTGCCTTATAAGCTCATTAGAACTATGTAGTGAAATGCTTCAACTGCAGGATCAAAATTGTAAAAAGTACTTTAAAAAGAGGGTGTGAAGTCTGTCTCCTAAGTATATATATTTAAGTTGGACATTAACTTTTAAGTGTTCACAATATTATCTCATTTAACTTGCACATCATGCTTACTTAAAAAAGAAAAAACTCCTCATACTCTAATTGTGTAGCTTGTTTATCCTCCTAATTCTCAGAGAGGTTTGACTCTTCACTTATCACTGTATTTTTTAAGAAGGTAGGTAAAGATAATAAGCTTCAGCATGTAATATTTCAAGTCTTAAAACTTTTAAAATCTTAAAACATAAATCTCATCAATGTTTCTCTTATTCATGCTTGATTTTCCAAAGTATTACAGATATATAACCATGTTAGTTCTCTTAATTATATGAGCAATTCCCATGACTTCCTTAAGAGTTTTGACAGACTAATATTGTACAAGGTTTTAAATATTTAAAAAGAGATTTACTTGCTAGATTTTCCAGGCACACTTCAAAAATTGTTTTTGGTAAGTATTTAGTTTCCATAAAAGGGCACTAACATCTTCTCTTCCTTGATTTCTTCCCCTTCCTTCCTTCCAGTCAACAAGCATTAACTGAAACCCAACTGTATGCCAAGTACTCTTCTAGCCATTGAGGACAGTTCTATGACTAAATTAGCATTCCCTGTCTTGTGGGGCTTGCATTCTAGTGGGGAGTCAGCCCTGATGAATAAATATTAAAATACCACTTATCATATGGCATATTAGAAAGTGATAAGAGCTATGAAGAAAAATAAAGCATATTTATTTATGATGACACATTCTGAGAAAATCATCACATTACAAAGAAGTATTATGTTTTTATTTCAAAGAGGTCAAAACAGTAATGTTTATTTTGCTTGTTTCTACTGAGACTTAAAACATATTTTATTAATATTATAACCCAACAGGTTGATGAAGAAATATTATTATCTAGAAAGTACAATAGAAAAATAACAGACAAAAGGCTTAGAAATCTTTTTGGTAATAACCATTACCCATAGATAATTAAAGCAGCAGATTTACTAATGGAGCTATTTTGAATCTTCATGGTGATAAATTCAAGCCTTTTTCCTTTAGAATAAAGCAAATTTATTGCTTGTCAAACTCCTGGATTATGTCTTCTAGTAGAAATTTTTTACTAAGCATAAACATGTATAATCAGAAAGAACATGTTCCTAAGTAGGAAGATTTCCCTTTAGATATATTCTGCCAAAATATTACTTACTTAGACAATCTGGTACATTGTGTGTAATCCTCAACTCTACAGATGGTTGCACTTCCTTAATATCACCTGTCTATAATTTTAAGAAGTACTACAGTACACTTCAGGGACTGTACGTGCTATAAAAATGGAAGGTGCTTTGCAAACAACTTACCTTGGAGTTCTCCCAAAGGAAGTTATTAAAGTAATAAAGCTATCCAGAAGTAACAGACTACTCTGAATGTAAAATATTAATGAGATTTTCTGTCTAAAAAGTATATTTTCTTTGATTAGCTTCTTTAACCATACAAAACAGATAGGTCCCATAAGACAAAAACTGAAAAACATACAGTGATTTGGCAATTAAGAAGTAGGTCAGGCCGGGTGCAGTGGTTCACACCTGTAATCCTAGCACTTTGGGAGGCTGAGGTGGGAGGATTGCTTGAGGTCAGGAGTTCGAGACCAGCCTGAGCAAGAGTGAGACCCCATCTCTACTAAAAATAGAAAAATTAGCCAGGCATCATGGCACCCACCTGTAGTACCAGCTATTTGGGAGCCTGAGGCAGGAGAATCGCTTGAGCCCAGGAGTGTGAGGTGCAGTGAGTTATGAGGATGCCACTGCACTCTATCCCAGGTACCAAAGTGAGACCCTGACTCCAAAAAAAAAAAAAAAAAAAAGCAAACCAAAAAACCAAAAACAAAGAAGTAGGTTATTGCTTAAGTTAATGAGAACAATTTCACTAGCATGGTAGAAAATAAGCCAGATTACACCTAGTTGAGAAATCAACAGCATAAAAACAAAGACAAAAAATGCAAACTACTCTTTTGAGAAATTTAGATAAAAAGAGAAGGAGAGAGTAAATAGCAACTAAAGGGGAAATCTCTAGTTTTTTTGTTGTTTTTATTAGATGGGAGCAACTTGAATAGGGTTTTATCTGAGGGGAAGAAATAAAAAAGGAGCAATCCAAAACAGAAAAAAGAGAAGTACGAACGATACTGCTAGGAGGGAGGGATAAACAATGCAGGCTTCTGTACCAGTAAATGGGTGGCCCTGAAGAAGAGGACAGTTATCTTCTGAGGAAGGGAGGAAATAAGGCTCTTATTTTGAAAGCAGGTACAAGAAAGAATTTTCTAATGACATTAATTGTCCACATGACCCAGGCAATAAGGTTGGCTATTAAGAGTGAGCAGAATGTGAAAAAGGAAGGTGTGTGGAGAGTGCTTAAGGTTTGTAATGGTTAAGGAAGAAAAGCAGGTGATCACAGACAAGTAAATGACACTACCATTAAATACACACACATACTACCCCATATAATATTTTGAAATGTACTTTTAATTACTGATTTTAAAACTTCAGTGCTTCTGGTCATGATATTAAAACACAGGACCAGATTTATCCTCCTATCTGACACAAATGAACAAACAAAAAATGGACACAATTACGAAATAATGGCTTTCAAGACACACAACAACATGCAACAAAGGACAGTGATCCTCGAGAGACAGGAAACAAGAGGGAAATCATGACTGCCCCAGCTTAGGGGGAACAGACCTCTCCCTCTACCCACCAGAACAGGAAAACAGAAGGAAACCAGAGTTCACAGGACACAATACCAGAGGGGAGAGAGCTGCATAGACAAAGAATCTCAGGGGTCTGCAAAGTTCACTTTGAGTATTCAGCAAAACACTGATCAGCACATGCGTGTGAGGAAATTTCTAGAGTTTAGGGGAAAAAACCCACGGAAAAGGATTAAATGGAACATACCTGTTATACTCACACAAGACTGAGAATAGTGCCTGTTCTCTAGAAGCAGGCTGAAAAATCTCATAATTCACAGGGTATTCGGGGGTACTAAGAAGAGTATCTCAGTAGTGGGAAATAATTAGCCCAGATTAACCACTGCTCTGGATTTGCTAATAAATTTTAAAGCAAGACTCAAACGGATCAAACTGTTTCCAAGTAACTTGCCAGTATCAGAGAATATAAAAATATGTACAACAAAAGTAACCAGCACCAAACAAGGTAAAATTCATAATGTCTAATATCCAATACAAGTTTTCAGACATGCAAAGAAGTAGAAAAATATGATCCATGATGGAAAGAAAATTCAACCAAACCACAAAAACCCAGAATTGACACGGATGTTAGAATTACCAGACAAGGACATTTCCATCCTGGTCTTACTATGTAGAGTTCCACTTTCTTATTGTTCCTTAAGTTTGTTTAGTTTACCTTATACAATTTCTACTAAAAATGTGCCAAGCCAATCAATAATAAACAACATTGGAAGATGTAACGATTAAAAGTTCGAAATTTTTCAAGTATGCTGAAGCCTTTTTTCCTTGTAGATTCCTGTCATATTGAGAGAAGAAATATTCAAAATACAAATTAAATGAACTCATTTAAAGAAAGAAAATAATGACTATGACAACCCCAACATTTTTAAAAAGTTTTGTTTTTTTGGAGACAGAGTCTTGCTCTGTTGCCCGGGCTAGAGTGAAGTGGCATCATCATAGTTCAATGCAAGCTCAAACTCTTGGGCTCTAGCAATCCTCCTGCCTCAGCCTTCTGAGTAGCTGGGACTACAGGCGCACACCTCTATGCCTGGCTAATTTTTAAAATTTTCCTGTAGATACGGGTTCTTGCTGTTGCCCAGGCTGGTCTTGAACTCCTGGGCCCAGGCAATCCTCCCTCCTTGGCTTTCCAAAGTGCTGGGATTACAGGTGTGAGCCACTGCACCCAGCCTAAAAAAGTTTTTAAAGTGATAACATACATTTTAAATCAATACTTGACAACAGATACATTACAACAGCCATAAATGAGCTTTGTAAAATATTTTTGGCTTAAACAGAAGTTTGTATCTCATGGTTCTGGTAGCTAGAAGCCCAAGATCAAGGTTCTAGCAGAGTTCAGTTTCTCTTCCTGGCTTGCTGATGGCTACCTTCTTGCTAAGTGCTCTCACGGCCTTTCCCTGGTGCCTGTGCACACAGAAAGCTAGCAAGCTCCCTGGTGTCTCTTCTTATAAGGACAGTAATGCTGTAGGCTCAGAGCCCACCCTTAGGATTTCATTAATCTTGATTACTTCCATAAAGGCCCTATCTCCAAATACAGTTACATTGGAGGCTAGGGCTTCAATATATGAATTGGCTGGGGGGACATAAACATTTAGTCCATAATAAAAATGTTTTGAACATTTTCAACAACTTTTTTCTAACTTTTATTTTCTTCCTCCCTTTCTCTCTTGGCTCTGAAACTCCAATTACAACTATGTTAGACTACGTGGTATGTCCCACAAGTTCTGAGACTCTGATCATTCTTTAAGTTTATTTTAAAATCTCAGTCCTCTATTTTGAATCATGTCTATGGCTATGTCTTCAAGTTCACTGATTTTTTTTTTCTCCTCAGGCTTAAATCCACTATTAGTCCCATTTAGTGAAATAATTTCAGATATTCTATTTTTCGTATGTGGAAGTTCCACTTCATTCTTCTTATTGTCCACTTATCTCATTATGTTTATGCTATTCTTTAAACACTTGAGCATACTTAATAACGTTTATAAGCAGTGTTTAAATTCCTGGTCCACTTATTCCATTGATTCTTTAGCTTCTGTGTTTGTTTTTCCTGGTTATGGGTCACATTTTCCTACTTCTTCCCAGGTCTACTCATTTTAATTGGATGCTGATTATGTGATTTTACATTGTTGAATGCCATATTTTGTTGTATTCCTTTAAAGAGTTTTGGATTCAACTTAGCAAGAATGATAGACTATATATTGATTGACATTTTTTGTGTGTGTGCGGCTATCTGGAAATTGCCAGGCAGAAAGCTGTAGTAATTTTAGTGTTCAATTTGTTTCCCTTCATCAGGGATCACAATCCTGTGCTGCCTGTTCAATGTCTGAAAACAGCTGCTTCATAAATTTTATTCAGTGTTCTAATTTATGATGGGAGAACATTTTGTGTAGCAGTTACCTTTCCATGTATGGAAGTAAAAGTCCATTAAACGACCCTTTCTTTCTTTTCAAAATGTATGTGACTTTGGATCCAAACACAACTAATTCCTAATTTATTATGTCTAGTAATGGGAAATTGGTTTTCTCCAGTTTCAAGAAGCATCACCTGCTGGGCGTGGTGGCAAGCCTGTAGTCCCAGCTCCTCAGGAGGCTGAGGTGGGAGGGTCACTTGAGGCCAGGAGTTCGAGGCAGTAGTTGTGCTATGATTGTGCCTGTGAGTAGCCACTGCATTCCAGCTTGGGTAACATAGCAATACCCCATCTCAAAAAACAAACAAAACCCAAAAAATATCATCCTTCAGAGAACAGGAAACACTCTGACATTGTAGAGTATGACATGTTGGAAAAGATCCATGCAGGTAAGCTTGGGGTTACAGAAATGAGAGCTAGGAAGAGAGGTGGCAGGTTAGCATGGATAAGAGAAAAAATTATTTCAACATTGAAAAATTTGTGTCTCAGCTGGGTGTGGTGGCTCACGGCTGTAATTCTAGCTCTTTGGTAGGCCAAGGCTGGAGGATTGCTCGAGATCAGTTGTTCGAGACCAGCCTGAGGAAGAGCAAGACCCCATCTCTACAAAAAATAGAAAAATTAGCCAGTCATGGTGGTGTGTGCCTGTAGTCCCAGCTACTTGGGAGGCTGAGGCAGGAGGATTGCTTGAGCCCAGGAGTTTGAGACTGCAGTGAGCTATGATGACTCCACTGCACTCTAGCCTGGGTGACAGAGCAAGACCCTGTCTCTCTCTCTCTCTCTCTCTCTCTCACACACACACACACACACACACACACACAAATAGGTGTGTCTGTGAAGTTTTTAAATAATAGAAGAGGGATGTTGATTTTTAAAAAGTTACATTGGAATCAATACTTACACTACTTTGAATATTTTCAAAATGTGTGACTAAAGAATAGATTACGTGAGCTCTGGTTAATAGCAACAATAGGGATTTATATCTGTACCGCTTTTCAAAACACAATTTTATTTTCTTAATATCTTTTCTATGCAAAATACCACACATCATTCAAAATATCCAGGGAAAACTGGCACTGCTCTCATTCCTCCCTCAGTGCAAATGGTAGGAAATACTATGAATAATATAATCATATTTGTTTGATTCAATTTTTATCTAAGCATTAGCAACACTAAGAGATCTCAAGATCCAGTAATCAGTACAAAAAAACTCCAACTAGCCTGGGTCATGATGCACATCAAAGTGACTTTCTGGTTATCCAAGTTTAAATTTGGTTGCAATTGCAGGTTGGTCAGTAGAAGAAGATCCATTTCATTGTCTAATATCTTAAGGGAGAAGTATGGAAAGGGAGATCAGAGGAAGGTATAATTGAAGGTATAAATATGGGTCCCCTCTGTCACATTATGGAATGAGACCCTCTCCAAAGTTACAGGACTCTGAGAGAAAGAAGACATTAACACTTAGAAAGAACTTCAAATTGATTTTTCTTGAGGCTCAGTGAACAGCAAATCATGATCAGCTAAGTATATACACCCTTTCCTTTCCAGTAAATTGAGTCCAAAGTTATAACTGTACCTTTCCTGCACCCCCAACTTATAGTAGTGATGACATCAGGAGATACCTCTTTACCTAACTCAGACATTAGGGTTTCAAGCCCATAAATGAGCTTTTATATTTGCTTTCTTTTATTCCAAAACTGAAATTTTAATAAATTCTATAATTATGCTTTCATATTTTGCAGGTAAATTTACATCTTTTATTTTGTTACTGGTATGTTAGTAAGTGGATTCCATTAAACACCATTGGCTTACAATGTGAAAAGTTAAATATAAAAGAAAACTTCATGATGATAATTGTTTTCAAGAAAACCGACTTCATTCATAAATGGAATAAGAAACAATTGAAAGGCTATGCTTATACTACATCCAAATATTTGAAAATCTATCTCCTGAAATAATCTCATGAATTTTAAACTTCAAACATGTGAGATTTTAAAAATGCTCATTCAGTGGTAAAACTTAGCAATTATTGGTCCAGAGGTATAGGTATATGGACATTCACTTCACTATTCTTTTACCTTTTTCATGTTTGGAATAATAAGTTGGTTGTAAATGCAGCCAAAATACTGCTTATAAGGAAATTACATTACAAAAGAAAGGTTTATCAGTAATCTAAAATTAACCTTGATAAACAAGAAAAAGAGCATATCAAAACTAAAGCAAAGAGAAGAAAGAAAATAATCTTTAAGAACAGAATACAATAAAATTGATAATAAAAAAATAGGGGAGAAATCAATGAAAGCTGGTTTTGGAGAAGGTCAATAAAATTAATAACACATTAATCACAATTATTAGGAAAAAGACACAAATTGATATCAGAAATGAGATACAAAACATCACATGAGATTATACATACAATCAAAGGATAATAAAAAAGCATTTTAAGTAATTTCATGCTAATAAATTTGAAAACTTCAATGAATTGGAAAAATTATTTAAAATATATAAACTACCAGAACACACTCAAAAAGAAATAGACAAATGGAATATCCCTATATGTACAGAAGAGGTTAAATTAATACTTTATAATATTCCCACAAAGAAAACTCCAGGTCTTAGATGTGTTCCCTGGTGAATTCCACCAAACAGTTCAGGAAGAAATAACACAAATTCTATACAAACTGCTAGAGAAAATTGAAGAGGACAGAATACTTTCCAACTTATTCTCTGAGGTGAGCATTATCCTGCTACCAAAACTAGAAAAAGACATTGCAAGAAAAGAAAAGTACAGATCAGTATCTTATGCCTATAGATGCAAAAAACCTTAAATTTTTTTAAAAGCAAATTAAACACAAAAATATACAAGATGATAATACCACATACCATGTGGGGTTTATACTAGGAATGCAAAGTAAGTTCAAGATTTGAAAATCAATCAATGTAATTCATTATATTAACCAATTAAATTAAAACTATTTGATCATCTAAATTATGCAGAAAAAGCATTGGGGGAAAAAATCAACAACAATTCAAAATGAAGATCTCAACAAACTAGAAATACAAAAGAACTTCCTCAACTTGATAAAGAGCATCACTGAAAAACTTAGCATCATACTTAATGTTGACTGAATGCTTTCTTTCTAAGATTATGAACATGGTGAGAACGTCCACTTTACTTCTAGCGTACACTGTACTAGAGATGTTAGCCAGTGTAATAAGGCAAGGAAAAGAACCAGCCAGACTGGAAAAAGAAATAAAACTATTTATTTGCAGAACACATGATCACCTATATAGGAAATCCTAAAAATTGTCCAACAAATACTAGCTCTAATAAACAAGGTTAGCAAAGTCAGAGAATACACAAATACAACTGTATTTCTACATTTTAACAATTAACAATTATAAAGTAAAATTTAAAAAATAGCATTTACAATAGCACCAAAATATATGAAATAGTGATAAATTTAAAGTAAGATTTGCTAAAACTGCACACTAAAAACTATATAGCATTTATAAGAGAAAACGTAAATGACCTAAATAAATGGGAATATATATCATGCTGTGGATCAGAAAACTCAGTATTAAGTTGTTAATTCACATATTGATCTGTTGTAATCCTCATCAAAATCTTAGGAGTCAATTTTTGTAAGCTGATTATGAAATACGAATATATGTATATACGGAAGCACAAAGTGCCTAGAATAATCAAAATTATTTTGATAAACAACAACAAAATTGGAGGACTTACGCTACTGTGATCAAAACCCTACTGTACTGAAATAAACATAGACATGCAAAAAAATGGAACAAAACAGAGTCAAGAAATAGTGTTACTCGTATACAACCAATTGCTTTTCAACAAAAGTGCTCAAGAAGTTAATAGGCAGAGAATAATTTTTTAGAGCCATATGCAAAGAAATGAACATTGACATAACTCATACCATATACAAAAATTAACTCAAAATAAACTAGTAAAACTTCTAGAATAAAATATAAAAGGAAATATTTCTGGCTTTGGGTTAGCCAACAATTTCTGAAGTCAAAAAAAGCTACAAATTATTTAAAGTTTTGATAAATTAGATTTTATCAAAATTAAAACTTTTGTCCTTTGGAAGGCATTGTTAAGAAAACAAAAAGGCAAGCCAAATACTAGGGGAAAATATCTACAAAACATATATCTAAGAAAGGACTTTGAATCCAGAATATATAAAGATACCTTATGACTCAATAATAAGAGGACAAGAATTACAATAAACACAGAGGGAAACAATTTGGACAAGCATATAACCAAAAAAAGTTCTACAGATGGCAGATAAGCATGTGAAAATGTGGTCAACATGTGCTATGGTCTGAATGTTTGTGTATCCCAAAACTCATATGTTGAAACCTAATCACCAATGTGATGGTATCAGGAGGTGGGTCTTTGGGAGATGATGAGGTCAAGAGGGAAGAATCCTCATGAATGAGATTAGTGCCCTTATAAAGGAGGCTCAGAGAGCTTCCCTGCCCCTTTTCACTATATGAAGACACAGTAAGAACGCACCATATATGAACCAGGAAACAGACCCTCACCAGATACTGAATCTGCCAGCACCTTGATCTTGGACTTCCCAGCCTCCAGAACTGTGAGAAATAAATTTCTGTTGTTATAAGTTACCCAGTCTGTGGTATTTTGTTATAGCAGCCTGAACAGACTAAGAAAGCATCATAAGTCTTTAGCCTAGAGGAATTTAAAATGACGATGAAAAACCACTACACATGCACCATCCATTTTGGAATGACTAAAATTAAAATGACAATATCATGGATTGACAAAAATGTAGAGCAATTGGAACTATTACACATTATTAATGGGAATGCAAAGTGGTATATCCATTTTGTACAATAGTTTTGTAGTTCTGTTAAAACAGTTGTAGTTTCTGTTAAAGTTAAACATACATTTACCAAATGATCAGGCAATTCCACTCTTACACATTTACACAAGAGAATGAACACATATGTCTACAAAAGTGACTTGTATATAAGTAATCATAGTAACTTTATTCATAATAATCTAAAGCTCTAACAACCCAGTTGTTCCCCAACTGGGGGATGGATAAAAAATTGTGGTATATATCCACACAATGGAATACTATTCAACAATAAAAAGGAAATGGACTACTGATATACGCCAACAACACAGGTGAATCTTAAAACAATTACACTGATACATAAGAACATATGCTGTATGATTCTAGTTTTATGAAAATCTAGAAGAAGCAAAATATAGTGATAGAACACAGATCATTAGTTGCCAGGAGCCAAGGAGTGGGAGTAACACATTAACTGCAAAAGTACATAAGAAAAATTATGGAAAAGATGGAAATGTTCTATATCTTAATTGTGATGATGGTTATATGAATGTAAACATTTGTCAAACTTCATAGAATTCTATGTTTAAAATTGGTGAATTTTACATAAATTATATCTCAATAAAGCTGACCAGAAACAGAAACCTAATGCAGGGAGATACACAATATTTATTCTCTCCTAAGATTAGTAGTGTGATTCACAAGTAAATGGAGTAAATCAGTCCTAAATAAACCATCTGCTTAAGTTCTGTTTAGCTAAAAATGAATGAAGACCTCTTTTGTGGTTACTGTCTTAAATTGCATACTTCCTTTGAAAGAAGTAGGGAGGCAAGTAGAGTAGTTTATTTAACTCTGGGGTTCCAGTGACTAAATAATGTTTACCATGTAAGTAGGTAATTTTAGTAAATGTTTGTGAGTAAAAATTTAACTAGAAACAAACTCTTAACCCCTTTTAAAAAGCCTAGGTACATTCAATGTTCTTATATAAAGTATTTAGACAAACATGCATAAGATATCAGCCAATCTGCATATTTTATATTTCATTGTTTAGACTTACCCTGTGCCATTATTTCATGACATAAACAAATTAAGAAAAAGCTTTGTGGATCATATTTGAATGACCAACTTTTAATTCACGATGCAGATATCTCATTTGTTCATTCATTAAATCTTTATTTTTAACAATAAAGAAAAAGCTGTAAAGTCTCTGAATTTTTATATCTTTTAGTTAGGAATTAAAATAATTCTAAAAACATGAACTAAATTTTTCAACATCAATTGCTTTACACCTTCTATGTAGGAAAAATTCAGAGTTCTTCCAATGTTTGAATCATGGAGAATTGACTTATCTTTCCAGAGAATTTTATTGTAAATACTAATTATAAAAATATGTAAAAAAATTTGTTTACTGATTACAAAACTGACTATATGGTTACGAGACTCTCAATTAAACATGTAGAAGAAATGACAATTAGCCAGGAGTTTTAAGATAACAGTAAAAAATATTTTGTAAACCAATAGAGCAAAACTTTTTGACATCAAATTTTAAAGTGACTGAAAAACTTTCAAATAAATTTGCAAAATAAACAGTAAACTTACAGTTTGTTGCCATATGAAATTGAGAAGAAAGTGCCTGAGTAACTGAATTCCAAAACGTGTAGAAAATTTCAGGTTGTCCGTCCTGTGAACCAAAAAAAAAGAATATATTTATTTTAAGACATTATAATGGATAAGATGTAACATTGAGAATTTATCTAAAATTTAAATGACTTTTTTTTTAGACATCTAATTATCAAACAATGGAATTATTAAGTAACTAAGAAGAAATATTATATAGACAAATCAAATTATGTCTCATGTTCAAGTAATCAGTCATTATTCTGCTCTGTACTTAATAGCTGGTGTGATCCTGGGCAAGGCACTTAACTGTTCTTTCCCTTGGTTACTTACCTGTAAAATGGAGATGGTAACAGTAACTACACATTGCAGAATTATTATAAGGATTAAACAAATTAATAAATATCTTAGAACAGTGCCTGACATATATAATAAACCCTCAATGAATGTTAGTTATTATTATCACAATTACTACTATCATCATCATCCTTTGACAGAAGGCAGTCTGTGTGACCATAACAAAATGATGGACAAAGCATGCTTAGACTAAGGATGACTAATAGGAAATAATTTACCATTACAAAAGAAAGTGGTAGAAGCCTAGATACAGTTAAAAAAAAAAAAAAAGAAAAGAAATAGGATTTATTACTACTCAGTTTAGCATGACACTTTCACATTCAAATTTGAATGTATGTTTTAAAAAGTAATCACT
Organism: Daubentonia madagascariensis; assembly: GCA_023783475.1. Taxonomy (NCBI): domain Eukaryota; kingdom Metazoa; phylum Chordata; class Mammalia; order Primates; family Daubentoniidae; genus Daubentonia; species Daubentonia madagascariensis. Next base: position 43,811,492 of record JAKFHU010001569.1, on the reverse strand, counting down.
AAGAAGACAAATATTAGTAAAAGTATCATTTGTTAAAAACAAAGTACTTTAATACTGTTAAAATGGAATCAAACTCTTAGAAATTTTGCCAAATCCTTTAAGGTATGTCTACATGTGTGGTATACAATATGAAATTGCCAATATTCTACTATTTTTTTAGTACAGAAATGCCAATTTCATATGGTTAAAAGTCATAGTATAAGTAAAATATGTCTAACGTTCAAATATTACTACCATGCTAAAAATAAAATTTCTAATTTTGGATAAGTGAACAAAATAACTAATGAAAAATACTGATTTGTGCCTTTTATACCCATGTACTCTTTCGGTTTCATTGTTATTTGTTTCTTTCTTTAATAAGCCTATGGTTGTGAACTTACTCAAGTGAGAACTGTATATGATACAAAAGGCAAATCAAATCATTGTTGATATCCTATGCAATCATCAGAAAATACATTCAGATTCCCAAGATTTTATGTATTATGTCTTGTGTATCTCAGTTTAAAGTAGATGTTTTCCCTCACATTAAAGAAGTATCATAATACACCACATTAATAGAATGAAGGACAAAAACCACATGATCATCTCAATGCAGAAAAAACATCTGACCAAATTCAACATCCTCTCACGATAAAAACATTCAACAAAATAGAACTAGAAGGAAATTATAACATAACAAAGGCCATATATGTAAAACCCACAGTTAACATCATACTCCATGGTGCAAAACAGAAAAGCTTTCCCTCTAAGATCAGGAACAAGGCCAGAATGCCCACTCTCACCACTTCTGTACAATATAATACTGGGAGTTCTGCCAGAAGAATCAAGCAAGAAAAAGAAATAAAAGGCATCGAAATTGGAAAGGAAGAAGTAAAATTACCTCTGTTTATAGATGACATGATCTTGTACGTGGAAAACTATAAAGAGCCCATTAAAAACCCTGTTAAACTAATAATTGAATTCAGCAAAGTTGTAGGCTATGAAATGAACACACAAAAATTAGCTGTGTCTGTACACACTAAAAATGAACAATCTGAAAAGGAAATGAAGAAAACCACTCCATTTATAACAGCATCCAAAAGAATAAAATACTTAAGAATAAACTTATATAAGCAGGAAAAAGACTTGTATACTGAAAACTACAAAATATTGGTGAAAGAAATTTAAAGACAATACAAATAAATGGAAAGACATCCCATGTGTTATGGATCAGAAGACTTAATATTGTTAAAATGTCCATACTCCACAAAGTGATCTATAGATTCAACGCAATCCCTATCAAAATCTCAATGGTATTTTTCCAGAACTAGGAAAAAAAAATCCTAAAATCTATATGGAATCTCAAGGGACCCCAAATATCCAAATATCTTTCTTGAGAAAGAAAAACAAAGCTAGAGGCTTCACACTTCCTGATTTCCAAGCATATTACAGAGCTGGGCACAGTGGCATGTGCCTCCAGCTACTCAGGAGGCCGAGGCAGGAAGATCACTTGAGCCCAGCAGTGAGCTCCTGGGCAACACAGTGAGAGATCCCATCTCTAAAAAAGAAAAAAAAAATATTACAAAGCTTCAGTAATTGAACAGTATGGTAGCAGCATAAAGACAGACAGACACATGGACCAATGGAAGAGAATAGAGAGTCCAGCAATAAACCCTTAAATATATGGTCATACAATCCTCAAGAAGGGTGCCAAGGCTACACAATGGTGAAAGGGCGGTTTCTTCAATAAATGCTGCTGGGAAAACTGGATATACACATGCAAAAGAATGAAGTTGAACCCCTACCTTCCATCATGTATAAAAATAACTCAAAATGGATTAAAGAACTGAAACTATAATCCCTAGAAGAAAACATAGGGGAAAAGCTCCATAACAATGGATTTGTCAATAATTCTTGTCTATGACATCAATAGCACAGGCAAAAGCAAAAATACACAAATCGGACTACATCAAACTTGAAAACTTGTGCACAGCAAAGGAAACAAGCAACAGAGCAAAAAGGCAACCTACAGAATGGGAGAAAATATTTGCTAACCATATATCTGATAAGGAGTTAATATCCAGAATATATAAAGAACTCCTACAACTCAAAAATTAAAAAAAAACATGATAAAAAATAGGCAAAGGATTTAAATAGACATTTCTCCAAAGAAAATATATGAATAGCCAACAAGCACATGAAAAGATGCTTAACATCACTAATCATCAAAGAAATGCAAATCAAAACCACAATATGAGATTTATCACCTCACACCCATCAGGATGGCTACTATCAAAAACCAGAAAATAATAAGCATTGACGAGGATATGGAGAAATTGGAACCCTTGTATACTGTTGGTAGGAACGTAGAAAGGTATAGCCACTATGGAAAACATTAGAGAGGTTCCTCAAAAAAATTAAAAATAGAAATTACCATGTGATCCAGCAATCCCACATCTGGATATACACCTAAAAGAACTGAAAGCAGGATCTTGAAGATTTACTTGTATGCCCATGCTCACTGCAGCATTCTTCACAAGGGCCAAGAGGTGGAAACAACATAAACGTCTATTGAAGAATGAATGGATAAAGAAAATGTGGTATATACACTCATGCATTGCTCAATGATGGGGAGATGTTCCAAGAAATGCCTGATTAGGCGATTTCATCATTATGCAAACATCATAGAGTGTACCTATACAAACCTAGATGGGATACATGACTACACACCTAGGCTTTATGGTACAGCCTATGCTCCTAGGCTACAAACCTGTACAGCTTGTTACTACAATGAATATTGTAGGCAATCGTAACACAACAATAAGTATTTGTGTGCTAAAACATACCTAAACATAGAAAAGGTATAGTAAAATACGGTATCATAATCTATGTGACCACCGTCATATATGCAGTTCATCATAGACTGAAATGTCATTATGCAGCACATGATTGTACTTACAATGGAATACTATTCAGCTTTAAAAAAGAAGGTAATCCTGTCATATGCTACAACATGGAACCTTTGGGACATTATGCTAAGTGAAATAAGCCAGTCACAAAAAGACAAGTACTGCATGATTCTATTTATATCAAGTATCTATAGTAATCAAACTTTTAGAAGCAGAGAGGAGAATGGTAGTTGCCAGGGGCTGGGGAATGAGGAAAAGGGGAGTTGTTGTTCAATGGGTACAGTTTCAGTTTTCCAAGACGAAAAAGTTCTAGAGATATGTTGTACAAGATACATATAGTTAACACTATTGTACTGTACACTTACAAATGGTTAGGATGGTAAATTTTATGAAGTGCTTTTTACCACAATTTAAAAAAGGGGATTTTATTCCTAGTTTCTATACATTTTAAAACATGAAAAAACCTGGGTATTAAGTTTATTTATTGCCTTTTATGCACTGAGATAAATGATCATGTAGATTTCCTTATTGGAGACACTGGGATATTAATTTACTAGATTTCCTAATATTAAATGATTCTTATATTGCTAAAATAAATTCTACTTGTTTAGGTAGATAATTGAGATAATTATTTTAACAAACTACTGAAATCAATTTGTTTTCATATCTGAGAATTTTTGTTATTTGTATTCCTAAACAAGATTGACCCAAGTTTTCTCTTTTGAGTGTATACACATGTATGTCCAGGTATACAGTTGTCTATTTTGGAGGTAGGGTTATAAATGAACTATTTACTTCCCTTAAATTAAAAACTTATTTTAATATAATATATATTTTGGGACAATTATCATAGCCTGAAATATTTCCCACCCACAAAACTCTTCAAGAGTTTCCCTAGTTAAAACAACAAAAATATTTTTAAGGTAATTTTTTGATAACTGAAAAAAATTTAAATATTATTTTATTCAGGCATTCTACTTGAGTTAATTATATATTTCCAGACAATTATCTATGTCATTCTGAATCTCAAACTTAGTAAAAGAAAGTTTGTGTGTGACTCTTTATTCTGTACACCATTATTTGTCTTGTTTACCTGAAATTAATACTGTCACTTTCGTTTGAGAAATGTTAGTCAATCCACTTATTTTTATTCCTTCTACGTTTGCTTTCTAATATGACTCTTAAAATAACATATATTTTAATTCTATTTTTAAACACAATTTTTGTCATTTAATAAGAAAATATAACCCAGATTTGTTTAATAGGTTGTTCTGGCTTTTATCATCTCATTTCATGCTTTCTTTGTTCCCTCGGTTTTCTGCGTTTGTTCTGTGGATTACTTTTATTTGCTTTCATCTTCCCTAGTGGTTTGAGTGCTATATATTCTGATTTTAATTGTATCAAAGGTTACATTTATGTTTTTTTCCCAAAACAGTTTTAATCTCATATGACCTCATATTTCTCATGTTTCAAAGGCAAAAATGAAAATACTTCTTCTGAGAATACTATTAAGAGTCTCATAGCATTAATTTAGAATCTTAATTTATTCAGAATTCTAAACTTTAGGAATTTATAAATTAAATAAAAATCAAAAAGATATGAACATACTGTAATATAATTATGTTTCTTCAATAAGTACTAGCCATGCAGGGCAAGCCTTTAGATTAAACTTAAGCAACCACCAATTTACAGGTACTGGTATATTATTATAATTTAATATACACTGAGAATACCAGCTAACAATTGGGAAGGCAACAGAATAATCAACACAGGCACAATTTATTAAGGGAATGATGACTGCATAACTTACTAATTCTGATATCATTATAAATATCACTTTTTAGAAATAAATCTTTGTAACTGCTCATTTCTGAGAATAAACAAATCTATATTCAACATACCCTTTTTTTCCCAAGTATAAGTGACTACTCAATGCTGTGCATATCACTAAACTCTGTACAAACTATACCACAGCTTTTATAGCATTTTCTTGTATTTCTTTTGGATGTGTCACATCTATTCCTACAATTAATGATAAATTACCTTGAGGCATGTCATCTTTGTAACCCCATAGATTTACCAAAATAGATTTTTAGAAATAACAGGAATTCTTCAAGACTTTTGAGAATTGCCAAAGAAAAGAAGAAAATTCTAAATCTTAGACATCATACCCTTTTGAAAGAAAACATGGGCTACTTTTATATCTAGCTATTTCTTCCTTCTTAGTGATGAATCACTCAAAACTTCAAGGCCACAAAGTATGTACTTTTAACTTAATCAGAGAAGAACCCAGACAAATTGTCCATACTCTAGAATATATATGAACCTTGGCTGAGAAATTAACATCTTCTGAATGTCCATTATATAACAAGCACTGCTGGATGTTATTTCATTTAAACCTTGCAGCAACCAATAGAATGTAAGCTCCATGACAGCACAGGTCTCATTTTGTCTTTTTTATCTAGAGTGTGACAGGACATAAAAGGCACACAATAAATATTTATTAAATGAATGACTGGAACAATCTTAGAAGGAGGCATTCTTAGTCCCTTTTTAGTATAAGATAACAAAGGCTCAAAGGTGTAAGGTGATTTGCTCAGAATTATACAGAAAATAGAACTGGGGTTTCATCCCAGATCTCTCTGATTGATATACTCAGTTATTACTCCCCCTTAACACAACTTAAAAAGCCCTTTATGACCTGATTTGTCTTGTTCATCATTTTATCTCTAACTACTGGTACATAGCATTACCTAAATATTGTTGTGATGATTAATTTTATGTGTCATCATGACTGGGCGACAGGTTGCCCACATATTTGGTCAAACATTATTCTGGGCGTGTCTGTGAAGGCATTTCTGTATGAGATTAACAATTAAATCAGTAGACTGAGTAAAACACGTTGCCCTCACTAATGTGGCTGGGCATCATCCAATCAGTTGAAGGCCTTAATAGAACAAAAAGCCTGAGTAAGACAGAATTCCTTCTGCCTGACTGCCTTTGACCTGGGACATCAGTTATTTTCCTCCCTTTGGATTTGAACTGAAACTTCAGCTTTTTCTGGGTGTTGATCCTGCAGGCCTTTGGACTGGGACTACACCACTGGCTCTCCTGGCTCTCCAGCTTGCCAACTACAGATCTCGGGACTTGTCTCCACAATCTCATTAGCCAATTCCTCATAATACATATATATTATATATATAATACCTCCTACTGGTTTTGTTTCTCTGAAGAACCCTAATACAATTGTTGAATAAATGAATCAATCAGTCAGTCAGTAAATCCCAAGGAATTATCATAGTCTAAATCAAGAGCTAGAGTCAGATACCAAAGATGCATCCTAAGGAGGACACATAGTTGTTGGAAAAAGAAAGGATGTGAAAAGTCCTTAGGAGAGGAAAAAAGAGATGAAGTAGATTCAGAGAAATAAATGGGAAGAGTACAGGGGATGATAACCAAAGAGTAGATTGGGGATAGGATAGTATGTTAAAACAAAGACTTTCTATATCTGTATGTATGTATATGATGTATATGTATATGTACATGATGTGTGTTTATATATATGATGTATCTATAATATATACACACACATAAATATTTATTATATATATTCTGCCAAAACATAGAGATAAAATGTTAATTTTGGTTATTATAGAATTATCAAAAATTTTATTGTCAAAACTACAATATATTACATAATTTGCTGCATGAAATAAAATAGGAAGATACATAAAAATCATTTTACTCAATGTTTCAAGTCAAGTTAGCCTGTTACACATTTGCTCCTAAATATTTTGAAACAAAATTAATTCAACTAGATTGTAATAATTCAACAAAATTTCAACTGGAAAAATATTTTACATTAATCTATTTGTAATCTATACTCAATACTGTCTTACCTTCATTAAGTTCAACAGAATCATGTTATCAGATCAATTCAGGGAAATGTTTGCAATTTTTTTGGGGGGAGGGGCAGTCCCCGAACAAGAATAGGTTCAGAGAGTCTCCCACATTTGCAATTTAAAGCACTTTCTTGGCCTTGTTTTGTGGTTATAAATAGAAACAACACTATAATTCTCACTTTAAGAAATAATAAAATTTGGACCTTTGGCTGAGACCAATATAAGCTGATGATAAAACTAAAATAAGATACATATTATACATATAAATAGAAAAAAATAAAATATACAAGAATATCAAAACATTTATGTTTAGATGAATCTATTACTTAGAATTCTACCTTGCCCTGTGACTTTGCTTTAGTCATTGACTTTGACGTAATTAAATGTATACACAGAAACTTAGAATAACTTAATGCTTAAACAAAATGGCTTTCAAAGCATATATTCTTTAGTTTCTCTTTTTATAACACAGAACTAACTGATCATGGATTTCCTTGCTTAAGTATATTTCCTAGCTTCTTGCTGCACACAAGATCCAAACTTTCAAATTAACATTCTTGCACTGGGAGTAGTGAAAAGGGTGTGGACTTTGAAGCCAAATAACGTTGACTTAAATCTAAGGTCTGCCAGTTATTGGCACTGTGACCTCGGGAAGGTGACTTCATCTTTCTGAGCCCTTGATTTCTTCATGTAAACAACAGGGATAATAATATTTTCATAGTATTTACTTTGTTGTGAAGAATCAGGATCTCTTGGGCTAGCTCTTAAAGGAAGAATGGAATTCACGACACAGATGGGGAAAAGCGATGAGCAGAGAGCATTCCAGACACAGACGAACAGTACACAGAGATGTAAAAAAGTGTTTTCTATCCTCTGAATAAAAAGTCAGCATTCAGGAAAGAGGGAGGAGGTATGAATGGAAAATAAGACACGGGTCAGATGAAGGTATGTCTTAATTCATCTATAGACAACAGTGAAACCATTTGAGGATTTTAATGAGAGAATAACATGATCAAGCTTGGGCTTTAGGAAAATCATTCTCATAGCAACGTGGAAGATGAATAATGTGTGGGGTGGTGGTAAGCCTGTAGGAACAAGATCAGTTAGGAATTTACTGAAAATAATCTAAGTGAAAGGGACTTTTCTATGGCTATAGTAGTAGAGGAGTAAAGAGTCGGCAGCAGGAAAACTAATGCAACCCGATGAGCAAGTAATATATATTTATGAAGGACTAGGACCAGGTATATCTGTGAAGGACTAGGAGGATGGAGATTGCTCAACCAAAATGGAACTTCAGAAGGGGCAGCAGGTAGGCAAAGAAAGATAGCTCATTTAGACTCATGCTTCTAAAACCTGTGGGGCACCCAAGTGGAGATGATCTAAGCCAGTGGATATAAATCTCTCACTTAAGAGCAAGATCGAGGCTAAAGAAATAGATTTAGGTGTTATCAACATTTGGAGGTGGTGGGAACTGTTAGCACATGTGAGCTTTTCCATATATCGCATGTGGCATGAGAAGAAAATAATATTGAACATGGGACCTAGGAGAATGACAGCACTTAAAAGTCAGTGGAGGAAATAATTCAGAGTGGAAAGAGAGGAGTGAGTGGAGATATTTATAAAAAGAAATTGGCCATAAGTTAGCAATTGCTGACACTGGATGATAAGGTACATTGGGATTCACTGTCCTACACTTGGGTTCTACAGTTTGGTATGTGTTCGAAATTTTATAAACAAAATATTTAAAAATGAAGGGTAGGTGGAAGAGGAGGACTCAGTGAAGGAATTCTGAAGAGTGGGAATTTCTGAGGGAGGAGAGAATTAAGGCAGAAGTGGTCAATTACCCTTTGAGGAGTAAGGTAAAAACAGGGTCTAAGAAGTGGGCAGAAGGATTTGGTAGCTGGGTCATTAGAGTGACTTGAGCAAGAACTGTTTCAGTAGAGTGAAAGCTTGTTTTCAGGGGTTTGGGGCAAAAGAGAAGCAGGGAAGTAGAGATACAAGGTCGCTTACTGAAACCTGGGTGTGAAGGAAAACTTCTTAAAGGAAAATAAAGGACTTGGGCTTTTTGTTTTTTGATGATAGACCACAAAAAGGAAGGAGGGTAGAAAGAGGTTGATACTGGAGAAAACAGACAGGAAGATGTAAAATCACAAACAAAAGCAGAGGGATAAGTCTGAGAAAAAAGAAGATACAATCTACCTCTACCTTTGAGACAGAAAGGGAAAGTGAGGATTAGCAATACGATTTTTTGGTCCTTGATAAAGTGTTTCTAAATCAATGTGCTTATTGAGAGGAGATCAGAGAGAAGCAGAGGGAGCTAAATTAAGATCAAAAGAAAAGAGAGTGTAAAAGACTTAGCGAAAGGTCTATGTCAGAGAACTCTGTGGAGATCATGTTGTGCATAAGGAAGCCTGCAGACTTGATTAAAGAAACCAACTAGATATAAATTTTACATTAGTTCTTAATTATTTTCTGGATTCAAAGCAGAGGGATCCTGACAAAGCAAATACAAGACAAAGGAAAAATTCTCTTCACTGAAAAACAGCCTTCAGGGGGAAACATTTAGCTGTCTGATTATAAAGAAGGAAGATACAGAAATTAAACAGGGACTTTAAGATGAACACCACAGAGCAAAATGAGAAACCCTATACAACCAAAAGAATTTCAGTTAAAATCAAAATGTTGGCTTTTATATGTACTTTGTTCAGAGAGAAAAGAACAACATTTATGGTACAATCTACTTTTTGTTTTAAAAAATGGGAGCTTAGATTAAGGTCATAGTGGGAGATAGTGAAAAGTAGTCTGACTTCAAATAATTTTGAAGGTACAACAGATAGGACTTATTAAAATGTACACAGCTAAATAGAAAGACTTTTTACAAAATGGTAACAGAGATTATCTCTGGATGAAAGGATTAAATATGATGCTTCCTTTTTTCTTTTTAATTTTTTTGGAGGAGTAATAGAGACAACCTAAATGTTAATTCTAAACAGAACAGTAAATTCTTGATGTAAAAAATTCAATATTGAAATACATAGGGTATTTCCAACTCAAATGCCTCATCCCACACTCTTCCCTAGAGATCACTGTTTAAAATCCTCTTCATATAGTTTACTGCAGTATGTCTCAACCTCTTGCTTTTAATTATCGCCCTCCCAAGGAAAAAAATTAAACAGCTATACTTATATACTTACATAATATAGTACATATATTATACTTATATATATTTAATAGTATACAGTTTTATATATATACATACATACGCTATAATTAGAGTTTTTTTTGTTTTGTTTTGTTTTTGAGACAGAGTCTTGCTCTGTTGCCCAGGCTAGAGTACAGTGGCATCACCATAGCTCACTACAGTCTCCAACTCCTGGGCTCAAGCAATCCCACTGCCTCAGCCTCCCGAGTAGCCGGGACTATAGGCACATGCCACCACAAAAGCTAATTTTTTTAAAAAAATTTTTTGTAGAGATGGGGTCTTGCTATTGCCCAGGTTTAGAATTAATTAATTTAAATAAAATTTAGTTTCTCCCTAGCAACAAAAAATTAACACATTAACTGCCATGTGAGTTGTATTTAACTCACGCTGGTTTTCAGCCCAGGGCGTCGTGGAGCATATGTAACTCACACATCTCTTTGCCTTGAGCCACGTGACCTATTTTTCAAGGTGCATATAACTCATGCACAGAAAACAATAAAAAATAACCATTTTTTCATTAAATTAGAAAGAACCCTTTTGTTTTCGAAGTTTTTATTCTATTTTCATAATAAAATACTATGGCCCCCCAGGAAAAAAAAATTTTTTTCTAGTGTGGCAGTCAATGTGTTAAATACTAAGAAATAAGATCTTGTAGGGTAGTGATGAGCTTTGAAGGTCACAAACCACTGTAATGTCTAAGATTCTTTGCAGCCTTCCCTCGCCCCAAAATAAAAACGAGAACTATTTTCTCACCCTTGGTGTTAATATTACCCCTGTTGAGAATGCATGGTTTACAAGTATTTTGAAAATTCCAACAATCCCACTAGTGGGTATATATCCAAAGGAAAGGAAATCACTATGTAAAAGAGATATCTGCACTCTAATGTTTACTGCAGCACTATTCACAATAGCCAAGATATGGAATCAACTCAAGTATCCACCAACAGATGAATGGATAAAGAAAATGTGGTATATATACATTATGGAATACTATTGAGCCATAAAAAAGAATGAAATCCTGTCACTCAACATGGATGAGCCTAGAGGACATTATGTTAAGTAAGATAAGCCAGGAACAGAAAAATAAATACCACATGATCTCACTCATAAGCAGTAGCTAAAAATGTTGATCTCATGGAACTAGAGAGTAGAATAGTGGTTACTAGATGCTAAGAAGGGTAGGGGGAAAGAGGAGGATAGGAAGAGAGGTTAATTAATGGATACAAAATTATAGCTACATGGGAGGAATAAGTACTGGTGTTCTATAGCACTACAGAATGACTATAGTTAATAATAATTTATTGTATATTTTCAAACAGCTAGAAAAGAAGACTTTGAGTGATCCCAACACAAAGAAATGATAAATTTTGAGGTGATGGATATGCTAATTACCCTGATTTGATCATTACACATTGTATATATTTATCAGAATATCACTCTGTACCCCATAAATATGTACAATTATGTGTCAATTAAAAATAATTTAAAAAATTTCAATCAGTAATATGCTTCTTGGGCCCTGAACTATCACATCCAATTTAGTATGAATCATACTCTCCTTGAAACACTGTTCCCTTGGATTCCTTTGAGATATTCACACTCTAATATATGTTTCCTTATTTCTTTACAAATTATATACAAGTATGACTGTACTAATAATATATGTACAATATAAAATACATAAAAATAATTTAAAGTATAAGACATTTTTAAGAAGTATAGGTAGAAGTAATAATTATCTTTCCCCATCTCAAAATGTAAATATCACTTTGGAAAAAGTGTTCTATATCAATTTTATGATTTGCATATTCTTGAGGCTCTGTCTAGGTATACTACTTTTCTTCTCTAGGCAACATCTCCATTATCATGGCTTCAACTGTGTTCTATTAGCTGTTGTCTCTCAAATTTGTGTTTCTAGCCAAGGTCTCTCTCTTTAAGCTCCAGATCCATATATTAAACTACCTAACAACTACACTTGGAAATCACATGTGTACCTGAAAGTCAGCACATCCAATACAGAGCTCATCATCTTTACTCTTAAATGTGCTTCTCAGTTCACTATCTCAAATGAAAGTTACTGCTATTTACAAGAAGTCTTATCAAAGCAGAATCCTTGGTGTCATCCTTGAAACCTTCCTCTCCATCTGACCACTTCTAATCTATCACTAAGATCTGCTGGATTCTCCAATCTGTCCACTTCTCTCATTGGTCACTATCAACATAAAACACTGAATTGTGTCCCTGAAAAATTCATATGTTGAAGTCCTAACTCCCAGTACTTCAGAATGGGACTGTATTTGGAGCTCTTTGAAGAAATAATTAAATCAAAATGAGGTCATTAGGGCAGGGGCTAATATGATAGACTGTTGTCCTTATAAGACAAAGAAATTTGGACACACACATACAGAAGGAAGACAATGTGAAGACACAGGAAGAAGACAACCTAAGGAGGGAAGCATGGAACAGATCTTTCCTAACAGCCCTCAGAAGGAACCTACCCGCTAACACCCTGATCTCAGACCTCTAGCCTCCAGATAGAAAGCAAGTAAATTCCTGTTGTTTAATCCACCCAGTCTGTGATACTTTGTTGCAGCAGCCCTAACATATTACTACGTTCACTATTCTTTTTCTGAATTACTGCCAACGTTCTATTTTTCTCCAAATGTGGACCCTCCAATCTAGACCCTAGAGTGCAGGTAATATCACTTTTTAAAATTATAAGTATGATCATGTCACTTGTGCTTAAGATAAAGTTCAAAATACTTAACATGAAACAGAAAGCTCTCATGGCCTCTCTAGCCATATCTTCTACTGCTTTTCCCCTCCAGCCACACTGGCCTTCTTTCAGTTCTTCAAAAGAACCATATTCCTTCCTTTTTGCATACTTCTCCCTTTCACGAAGCTAATTCCATTCATCATTTGTATCTAAGCTTTTTAAAAGTCACTTGAGGTTGCAAAACAGCAGTGTAGAAGCAAGCTGGCTTCACTCTCCCCCAAGAGAAAACCGAAACCAAATACATAGCACTGAGGCTATGACCAGCAATATCCCAGAACTCAAATATGAGGAGGAGACAGTTCCCAGGGCCACAGAGAAGCAAAAAACTCCAGACAAACAGTAAGAGAATTGGACTTCCATACCCACAACACTCCTTCCCCAAATCTGCCCAGCACCAAGAGCATGGAAACTTTCCACCCACCCCACTACTCATGGTTTCTACATATAAAAAGGTGAGATCAAGGTGGACAACCAGCTTCCCTACTATCCTAGGTTCCCTGGCAGGAAATCTATCCCTGTCTCAACACAAGGGAAAGCACTGCAAGTGCCTGAAGGAAGGAATATCCCTGAGGACAGCCAGAGACAAAGGCAGAAGGCAGGATTACCATTCCTAGTCTTGGAAACTCAGCTCTGTAACTTGGCCACGGGAGATGCCAAATCAGAGTGGCTATTCAGTGGCATCACACTGCAGGAGGTATGTCCCACAAGTCCCCTGGGCATAAAACCCTAGCCAGCCTTCCCATGCTGCTGGGATATCCCTTTTGAGACCCTTCCCTCCCAATTCTGGTTGGGCAGCACTCCTTTCGTTTACCAAAGCTGAGGCAAACCTGGGGTTAAGGCACCATCTGGTGTCAAAAAAAGGGCAGTAACTTAGCAGGAAAAAAAAGAAAGAAGTTCAACAGGTAAATTACAAAGAATCTCTAAGCAAACATATCCAATAAAAACCAAAGCAAGCCAGAAAGAGAAGCCTAGAATATATGACTAATCCTTCAATGCAAAGACAGAGATGTACATCCATAAGAAACAACAGCAAACATGGTATTTGCCATGACTTCCCCAAATGGACAAAGTAAGGAACCAGTGACTCGTACCAAGGAAATGGTGATATATAAGTTCTTTGATCAAGAATTCAAAATAGTAGTTTTAAGGAAATCCTAATATAGAAAATCAATTCAGAAATTTATCAGGGAAATTTAAGAAAGAGGTCTAAATAATAAAAAAACAAACAGAAATCTTGGAACTGAGAAATACATTTGCTGAACCGAAAAATTCATTAAAAGCTCTCAGCTGAATGGATCAAGCAGAAGAAAGAATCAGTAAGCTTGACAATAGGGTATTTGAAAATATGCAGTCAAAGGAAAAAAAGAAAAAAGAATGAGAAGAAATGAAGAGTGCCTAAAAGATAGAGAAAATTATCTCAAAAAAAATTTCTAAGAAATATTGGTGTTTTAGAGGGAGTTGAGCAAGAACAAGGGATAAAAAATGTATTCAAAGAAACAATAACAGAAAACTTTCCAAAACTTAAGGCATAAATATCTAGATACAGGAAGGTCAGAACATCAAACACATTTGGCCTAAGTAAGACTACCCCAAGGCATATAATAATCAAACTCTCAAAGGTCAAAGACATAGAGGAGATCCTAAAAGCAGCAAGAGAAAAGAAGCAAATGACATATAAAGGAGCTCCAATTTGTCTGGCAAGACTTCTTAACAGAAACCATACAGGCCAAGAGGGAATGGGATAACATTTTCAAAGTGCAGAACGCCTGGGGAAAAAAAAAAAAAAAAGGAACCCTATCCAAGAATACTGTATTCACCAAAGCTATCCTTCAAATATGAGAGAGAAAGTCTTTCCCAGACAAACAAAAGTTGACAGAATTCACCAACACCAGATACATCTTACAAGAAATACTAAAGGGAGTTCTTAAATTTGCAAGAAAAAATAATGTGCAAAAAGAAAACATGTGTAGATATAAAACCCACTGGTAAAACTAAGTGTACAGACAAAGCCAGAATAATACTATAATTGTGGTTTGCAATCCACTTGTAACTCTAGTATGAAGCCTAAAAGACAAGCCTATCAAAAATAATAATAGCTACAGCAATCTGTTAAGAGATAAGCAATATAAAAATATGTAAATTGAGACAACAAAAAGTCAAAATGTGGGGAGGATGGAATTAAAGCGCAGGGTTTATTTTAGCTTTTTCTTCTTTGTATCTTTTCTCTTCTTTGTGACCTAAGTTATCATCTCTTTAAAATAACTTGTTATATCTATAAGATGTTTTTTGTAAGCTTCAAAGTAACCAAAATGCAAAAGCCTGTGACAGATTCTCTAAACATAAAAAGCAACAAATTAAAACATACTACCAGAGAAAATCACTTAACCACAAAAAGACAGTAAGAAAGGAAGAAAGGAATAGATGAGTTACATAACAACCAAAAAGTAAGCAACAAAATGGCAGGAGTAAGTCCTTACTTATCAATTATAACACTAAATGTAAACAGACTCAATTCTCCAATTAAAAGACACAAAGTGGCTGAATGGATAATGAAACAAAATCCAACTATATGCTGCCTACAAGAAACCCACTTAAAAGAAACACATAGACTGAAAGAGAAGGGATGAACAAAGATATTCCATGGAACTGGAAACCTAAATAAAGAAAGAAACAAAGAAAAAAAGGACTAGCTATAATTATAACAGATAAAATAAACTACAACACAAAGATTATAAAAAGAGAAAAATGAGGTCATTATATAATGATAAACGGGTCAATTCAGCAAGAGGATATAACAATTATAAATATCTATGCACTGAACACCAGAGAACCCAAGTATATAACAGATCTAAAGGGAGAAATAGACTGCAATACAATAATAGTTAGGAACTTTGTTCAACTTTGTATTCCAGTGCCTACGAACATATTCAAATATATTTTGTAAAATGTTCATTTCAGCGTTAGATATTAATATTACTTTATTCCGTGGGCCATACACTGCTAAAGTCTATTTAAGCATTCCCTAGGATATAAAGCGAAAAACCAAAAGAAAAGAATTGTAGCAACTTTAAAGGCAAACAATGAACTATTTCCACTTTAACCCAACTTCTACCCACATTTACCTACTCACTGTAGATCCTCTACCACCACATAAACAAGAGACTATTAATCCACTTGTATGAAAAGGTAAAATAGTTTAAATATTCAGTGAGGTACTATTTTTTTAGATAAAGAAAGTGTCAAGCATTATAATTTTGATGAAAAATAATTGGTATATCACAATGAACTTGAAAATTTTGGAAATTTTAACATTTATTATTATATACACAAGCAATGACTGCCTCAAAGAAAGAGAAATAGAGAGTGGCCATGACTATAAATAAGTTGATTCATTCAAATAAAAAAAAGAGTTTGGAGAGAACTTTCCCCTATCCTGCCCTGACACTCTTTTAAATGTGGTTAACAAGAGGCATTACAGACGATCCTAATCAGTGAAAAATTGTTATACATTGAGTTGTGTTCATGTCCAGGACTTTCTAAGGCAAGTATGTGACATATAGGATAAAAAGTTTATAGGTAAATAATTAGTACTGGAGAGGGGGTAGGGAATGAGAGAGAGAGAGAGAATGAATCAATATATGTCAGAAACAAAAGAAGAAGACACCAATCTTAAATAAAATTATAGGCATTCATAGATTACTATGATTTTACATGTACCTTTCAGTTGATTATGATAGGTCTAGAATTTGTTCAAATGTGCAGATAAAGAAGAATAAATTCCTCTCAAATATTTGAACTCTACAACAATTATATATTATATAGTTTCAAATAGCTAGAAAGAGGACATTGAATGTTCTCAAAACAAAGAAATGATAAATGTTTGAGATGATGGATATGGTAATTACCCTGATCCGATCACTATACATTATATGTATCAGAATATCAGTATGTACTCCATAAATAGGTACAATTATTATGTATCAATTAAAAAATTTTCTAAATTAAAAATAAATTTCAAAAATTTTAAAAATATATTGGAACTCTATTGTTTTATTTCTTGTTCTTTTATTATGCTGGGTCAGTCCTGCAGTATAATGTTGAAAAGAAGCAGGAATAGTGGACATCTGGCCTTTCTTCCGACTGTAGAGGTAATGCTTTTGTACATTTCATCATTAAGAATGATGATTGCAAAAGGTTTTTGTTAGATACTCTTTATCAATTTAAGAAAGTTCTCTACCTCATTTTGCTAGAACTTTTTATTATGATGAATTCTGTCGAATACTCTCTCTATATCTACTGAGATACTTACCTTATTTTTACATACTGTTGGACTTGTGGTAGTGTTTAAAAATTTTTCAATAAATATATTCCTAAGCATGATTGGATTATAATTTTCCTTTCTTTTAGTTCTTAATTGGTCTTGGTATAAAGGTCATACTAGTCTCACAGAAGGAACTGGGGTGGAAGGGTTCTTATTCTCTAACAGTGGTCCCCAACCTTTTTGGCACCAGGGACTGGTTTCATGGAGAACAATTTTTCCATGAACCAGGGGTGGGGGGGATGGCGAGTCATGGGGAACGGCTGTAAATACAGATGAAGCTTTGTTCACCTGCCGCTCACCTCCTGCTATGCAGCCTGGTTCCTAACAGGCCACAGACCAGTACCAGTCCTCAGCCTGGGGTTGGGGACCGCAGCTCTATAAAAATGGAATGATCTGTTCCTTGAATTTTTGATGGAACTTTCTTGAGAAACCATCTAGGCCTACTGGTTTCTTGATAGGTAGACTTTACTGATTAAATTTCTTTAAAGGTTACAGGACTGTGGGTGGCTTCCAATTCTACTTGAACAGTTTTGGAAAGTTATATTTTTCTAAAAATGTGTCCATTTCTACCTGTGTTTTAAAATTAGTTGGCATAAAGTTTTTCTTAGTGCCCTCTTATTTTTTTTAAACTTCACTTTTAATATAATTTTAAACTTAAAGTTGCAGGAATAGCCCAAAGAAACCCCATTCACTACTTGCACACTCAGATTTACCCCCTGTTAACACTGAGCCACATTTACTTTAACATTCTCATTTCCTCTCTCTCTCTCTCTGAACCATTTGAGAGTAAGCTGCACACATCATGGTTCTGTACCACTAAATAATTAAGTGATCTCGTAGGAATAAAGACATTCTCCTACATAACCACAGCACAGTTATCAAAATTAGGATTTTTAACATTGTTCAACTCCTGAACAATGAGCTGCACATTGCTAAAATATAGAAGTACAACTAATTTTTTTATATTTTATCAAATTGTACATATATAAAATATTCATCCAAATTGTACATTACCAATATATAGAAGTAGAGGTGACTTTTGTATATTGATTATATTCTGTAATCTTGAAAAAAAAATCCCTTATTAGCTCTAGTAGCTTTTTTTTGTAGACTCCATTGGATTTTCTACACAGATGATAATGTCACCTACAGAGAAAGACAATTTTACTTCTTCCATTCTAAACTGGAAGTCTTTTGTTTCTTTTTCTTGCTTATTCCACTAGCTAGAACAATGTTGAATAGAAGTAGTGACAGCAAAAAGAAATCCTTGTCTTTTCCCTGATTTTAGGGTAGAATCAATCTGTTTTCACCATTATGTATGATTTTACCTATTCGTTTTTCATAGAAGCCTCTTATCAGATTGAGAAGGCTTCCCTCTATATTCCTAATTTGCTGAGAATTTTTATTAGTAATAGATGTTGGATTCTATCAAATGCTTTTCCTGCATATATTCAGAGGATCGTATAGTTTTTCTTTTACAGTTCCTGGCTTTCCTTTTCCAATTATCCTTATATTAAAACCTCATTGGATCCTCTATAATTTTAAAATTTCTCTTTCATATTTTCCATACCTTAGCCTTTATGCAGCATTCTGGGTAATTTCATCAATTCTCTCTGCCAGGACTCAAATTCTCTCTTTAGCTTATGTAATCTTCTGTTTAACCTATCTGCTGACTTTTAAATTTCAACAATTTTATTTTTATTTCTAAATGTTCTATTTGGTTCATTTTTAGATCTACCTAGCAATTTAAGTCACTTGTTTCTAATTTTTTAATTCTATTTTTAAAAAATATTTCATATAGATATTTTAGATTATCAGATAATTCTAGTATCTGAAATCCACAGCATCCTTGAGAAGTCTTTTAGGAGCCTAAAAGCTGTTTTGCATTGTTTTTATTTTTTCTGCTGACTCTCAATCATAGCCTCTAGTTTCGTGAAGAGATTGATGATTTTTCATTGTCAGTTCATATTTGTCTGACCTTAATATATGAAGAATTCTGATTGCTAAAACTAGAAACGTTTTCCTCTACAGAGTATCTGCATTTGTTCCTCGTGGGAGTGAGGTGTTGTTACCAACTGAGGAGCATGTTAGCCTCTGTCCCGGGTTTCAGTTTAAAGCAAGACTTTCTGATCCCATCACTGATGTGGATATTTGGCTTCAGGGAACCCTATCTTGTGCATTCATTTATATCTCACAAATGCTCACTATAGTTTCAACTATTTTATCTGTATATGTCTATGTTTCTGTGTAAGTATGCCCCTTAAAGATTGTCTTAGTTCTTACAAGCTTGACCGTGCATTAAAAACAGTGTTTTTGTCATTTATCTAGAATTTGTTTATACTGTAGTGACAGAGCCCTTAAGAAAATCTGGTACCCATACAAGTAAAAGCGGAAATCCTCTAACCTTTACAGATAAGAATATTTACTAATAATACCTGACTTGGAAATCCAACTGGCTTATCCCTATTCAATTTTTTAATCAAATTGAGATGCCACAGATACATAAGTTGAACATTTTTCTTATAATATTAAAAAGACTTCAAATTTGGGTGTGCTAAAATTTTTCTGAGTCTTCAATGCTATTATCAAATCATTTGATAAGTCTAAAAGGCAAAAAACCCCCACCACATTCTTTTATATACTTAAGACTTATCATTAGTACTATAGCTACTCAAAATGTTGAACACATCCCAAATTTAGCTTAGTGCATCCTACACACATGATTACGAGATTCTCTTCGATGAGAAAAATTGCTGGCTCAGAAAATGAAAGTATTGTATCTACACTCCCCCGCACAGCTAAACTGGCTTAATTCTGCAGCTGAGAACATACAACCTGTTTTCCACTGTGTGGATCCTGAATAATTTGTCAGTAATTTGCTACACTCACTTTCAAGCAAAGTGTTATATGGTACTGATGATTATATAGTGATATGGGAATTCTGAACTGGTTTTAAAAGATGCCAGAATTGAACTCCTACCGTCTAAGAAGCCCAAAATTCTCATTTGAACATAAAATGATTTATCCATTCATGTAAACTATAGAAAATACAATATAGCAAGAGAAAAATAATATTCAACATTAAAATGCCATAATATGAATTGGTAAGCATGAATATGTCTTTTCCAATTATCATATGAACTGAAAATAGGCTAATTGTGCAAGCTAGCCAGGGCATTTATTAAAGCAGAAGCAGAATTAGTTATCTCAAGTAAAGAGCAGCTTTCAAAGGGCTCTACATTTAACCTAAAATATCCCTAAGATTTGTTATACCTGATACAATTGGTCCAGTTTTATTTTATACTCGACCCATTTATACCCTCATTATACTTTGATATATTCTTTATAACATGATGGACGTCTACTGCAAAACCTTCTGAACTAACAGACCATTATAAAAACAACTATCACGAAGGATTTTTTTTCTCCTCTTGAACATTCATAAGATTAGACTTTGAATACTAATATATACAGTTCTCTCTGTCATCTGAAATCAAATATCTTAGCAAACACCAGGGCATATTTGGCAATATTAAATTGAAAACTAAAAGTTTTTTTTTTTTTTTTGAGGCAGGGTATTGCTCTGTTGCCTGGGCTAGAGTCTGGATCTTGCCCCATGCACCTTTTTTCCCATTGCTGATTTTGATTCATATCCTTTCACTGTCATAGATCATAGCTATGTGTACAACTATATCCTGTGTCCTATAAATCCTCCTAATAAATCACCAAACTTAGGGGTGGTCTTGGAGACTCTCAACACAATATATAAAATATTTAAAATTATGAGCTTACAGAGGAGGAAACTATACCATGATGCTGGAAACAAGGAATTTTTTTTCTTTGGAGTACTAGGGGTTAGAATTTAATGATCAATAGAATAATTAATTATTCTACTAATCATTATCAAAAACACATGAAAATGAATATAATGTAGAACCAGGGGTTCCTACGCATGAAAGGAATTCTTACGGCCCATGAGGCAAGCAGATTGGTAGATGGTAGAAGGGAGATCTCAGAATATGGAAAATGAACACAGCAATGTGCTTTATAGGAAAAAGCAGTCATCAGTGAACATATCATAATGACCAATATTTAAATTTATTAATTACCAAAAATTTTCATCTTATTCTCTAGTGGAACTTCTAAAAACATTTACAAGCTATCATTTATACGATAGAAAGTGAGAAATTAGCATATGCATTTCAGAAATTAGTCTATCATAGTATCATCATTGGCATCTACCCCACAAACAAACATGATTATATTTGTATTGCATGGAAAATTTACAGATGTCAAGAAATAACACTTTTCTATTGCCATTTGACATGTAGGCCATTCTACAAGGTAGTAACACAAAAGATGCTGACTCATATCGTCCTGCTTTCTACAAAAAAGATATGAAAATATTTTCATTTAAACATACCTTAATTATTTCTTCAATGAAACAAATGTGAGAAACAGGATCTCTCTTTTTGGCTAATACTTTTTGTAGATGCTGTACCTAAAATAAAACAAATATAAAGCTTAGGCACTAAGAAAAGCAAGGGAAGGGAAATGGCATTATGCTAGAGCCTCTACCCACATTATAATCAGCTAACAGATGTATTCTGAATGCTCAGAGATTTTAAAAGACCTGCTCAAGGTCATACAACTTGGAATAACCAGGAGTTAATCCATAATTAACATCCTTTCCACTCCTTAAAATATTTACCTGTCCACAAACAGAACAAATATGATCCATAAGTTTCTCCATATTGGTCCAGAGGGAAGCACGAAATGCTGCATTATTTCCTGGGGTTGGCATGGTAGATCGTCCAGGACCCCCTGGTTATGAAAGACAAAGAAATATGAAAAATAAAATTTGCCAAATACAACAAAATGTATGTTATTTTGAAAAGCATACAAAAGCTAAAAATGAGAAGTTCCTTCTTTAAGAAATAATTTCTAATGAGTGATATAAAAAAGAATTTTAACCTTTTGTGTTTAAGAAAGAAAGGGAAACAACACACATACACATATATGCAACACCCCAATACCCAGGAAGTTTAAAATAGAAATTGATGAAAATGGTTTCCTATAAGGGGTGTGAGGATGGGTGGGAAATGAAACAAGGTGGAAGGCATAGGGACAGAAGTGAGTCTCGCTCTGTTTCCCACCATCCTCACTCCCCTTGTAGGAAATAATTTTCATCAATTTCCATTTTATCCTTCCTGGGTGTAGGGGCATTGTGTATATGTGTATGTGTTGTTGCCCATTCTTTCTTAAAACAAAACAAAACAAAACAAAAAACCGCTAAAACTGAATACAAACAAATACAGAAACAAAGGAATTAACTGTACATCAAACTGATAATAAAACCACACAGGAGAAAAACAATTCAAGGAATTTTTAATCACAGAATCTTGACTTTAGTATATTTTATGGGCAAAAAGAATTACAAAGAAATATTGAACTTTACTTAATAGATTTTTTGCTGAATGTGGTATTGATGTAGTAATCCTGAAACTAGGTATATTGTATAATACAGCAAATGAAGGTTCTCACTGTAAACAGAATAAAGATACAGATATGTAATGGGGATTAGAGGTATCTCCCAACTCAGTCCACTGAAAGGGCAGAGAGATAATGACTCCTGAATAGTAATAAGCACACCTAGTATCCAAATTTTGATTTCTAACCACCATTCCCCAATAAAAACAAACAAACCAGGACTCAAAAGAGAAAAGAGTGATTACATATCTGGAACAGTGAAAATACAAGGTGAATCTTCACATATTGTGCCAATGAGCAAAGAAATGTTCAAGGACAAAAAGGAGATTTTTTCAAAGACAAATGGAGATTTGTCAAATTTGAATTTGACTGGAGGGGGTTTCCACAAAACAAATTTGGGGAAATTTGGTCATCCAAAATAGTACTGATGGTGATAAATTATAAAACAATGATTAAAAAAATAATGTACGAGTTCATAGTGAAACTCAAATACTTAAAAAGGATGTGAATTGCTCTCTACAAAAGAATGCCAGCTACTAAATGCAGAAAGAATGACAGAATTAGAAAAAAAAAATCAACATTTTGCAACTACTAGTGCAATAATGAAAGAAAGATTATCAATGAATCCAAAATACCAGGTGCAATGTTTTGGGGAACAAGATATTCACATGGTCTCAAAGTACGCACCAAAAATTACCAATTACAAAGAAAAGAGAGTACTTTTACAAGGGCAGTCTAGCATACACCACTTTAACAAAGTAATCTCATTTAGCATCAGCAACAATAGGACAAACTGACATAATTTTGTTATTTCCTGATATGATGTAATGGGAAAATACAACATCAGCTTACTATCAGTATGTTTACCCTGAATCTCATCTTGAAGAAACAACTAGATAAATCCAAATTCAGATTATGTGGTTCTCCGAACATGTTAATGCCATTTAAAAAAAAAAAAAAAAAAAAAGGCAGTGGGGCTGTTTTTGATTAAAGGAGAATAAAGAGACAAGATAACCAACAGAAAAGCATGATGGCTGATTGGTTCTAGTCAGGGGAAAAACAGCTATATAAAGAATATTTTGGAGAACAATTGAAAAATTTTGAATATGAATTGCATATTAATTAATATTAATGTATCAATGCTAAACTTCTTGAGAGCGAGAATGTCTAAGAATGTTCTTATATGTTACACACACAAAGCTATTTGTACAGGTTTAAAATGTTTCAACATAAAAAAAGAAACTGTAATCCCAAATTGAAAGGCATAAATTCCAGTCCAAACTAAGGTTAAAAACCAGGCAGTAGAAGAGCTCATCCGTGGTTAGTCTACGTCCCCGCTTTTAAAGAAGACAAGATCAATAAAACCAGAGGTTTTTCTGTGTGTGTAAGCTGCCTCACTCTAGTTTTTCAACAATTCTAAGTTTAGAAAAGAATTACATGTACCTCTAGCAAATAGATGCTATTATTTTTTTAGTCTGATAATAGTGGAAAGCAATAAAAGAGGGGAATCTAGGAGAAAGATGTTGGCTTTAAAAATATGAATAATTCCTATTTGAAATGGGGATCTAATTAGTTTTTTTAAATTATTTGCAGTGTTGTGCAAAGACTATTAAGGAAAAACATACAGGGAATATAGAGATAATATTGTGACAATCTGTGGTTGTCTCATGTTATATAAACAATAAACTAATAGCAGTGAGGAAAGGGTATATAGTGTTTTTATGAAAAGTAGAAAATATTAATCGAAATCCTAGAATATGTATTGCTTTGTTTTATTATAAATAATTATGGGACTCATTAAACTATTACTTTCTCTTAAAGTAAACAAGCAGAAATACAAAGTATTATTATTTGTTGGTATTTAGTTTGGAGAAACTGAGACATAGAGAGCGGAGATCACAATCATTGGTTCAACCAATTTTAGAGCCCTGATTTTTCTTTCTTATAGTACATAAAGCAAAATATATATTGTTGAAGCTATAAACATGATAGAAATAATTAACTGAATGAACACAGAACTGCTGGATAAAGAAAGGGGAGGAGGAATAATTAAAACATAAAAACAGATGCCATTATCACTTTGCTTTAATAGACTCAAGAAACAAAATAAATAGTGTCATAAACTAAGTTTTATTGAAGTGATAAAAGGAACTAGGAGCTCCTCAAAGAAATAATGCTTGAAAGTGATTTCTAGTTAATGATTAGTAGAGTAAAATAAATTTCATTTTCTTTTCCCTTGAAAGCCAATGAAAATAAAAACAAACAAAAGGTAGGGGAAAATGTCAACTTCAAAGAAACAAGGAATCAGATAAAACTTCAAATTTGAGATTATGAAGCGTGTATGCCAAATGTGGTAGATAAGTCAAAAAGAAGAAGGAACCAGATAGCTGATACCTTAGATCATTAGCGAGAAACAAATTGCTCTGAAAATCAGTTGTAAGAATTTGGACAGGCTTTCCAACGATTCTTTCATTAGAGCTGAGATCTCCAGACCTGAATGGGTCAGGGAATGTTCAACAGTGCAGAATGACAAGGAAAGAAAAGCTGAAGTAGAAACCATAATCAAATGACATTTACATGGTTTAAGAATTAGCCCTTGGGCTTGGGGTGACTCTTGGGGGTAAAGTGAGATAAAAGAGGGGGAAAAAACTGATAATGCTAGGATTCAACATAGAAATGGCTTAAACAGCTTTACTGAGAGCCACATTAAGCTCCTGAATGGTTCAAAATTTGAGGAGAGACGCGCTCAGGAGCTGAAAGGAATAACAAATTTGTGAATGGTTTTTCTAGACAACAAACCAAAATTAAACTGTAGACTACCCTAGGTCTCTCTCTACAACCATTCCCGCACTATTCTATAATGAATAGCCAGTACCTTTTAACAATGATTAATAATCAGAAATAAAGCAAGATTGGACTTAACACAGATATTGGAGAAGGGGGTAGGAAAGAGGAGGAAAGGAACATAAGCTAAAAGCAATGATAAACATAGGTTGCCAAACAAACAACAGGTTACTCAGTTTTCCACTGTCTCAAAGTAATTACTGGAAACATCTTCATGGGAAAAATTTAAAGACATTAAGACCATATTAGAAACAACAAAACATTACAATAAACTAGGATAAAAACACAGTAAAACAGGGGAAATAGGCAAGAAGAAATCATACAAGATAAAGTAAAATACAAAGATATAAAAATAATTATGGAGAAGAGGGACTTCCAGTTCCAAAATGACAGCATAGAAGCTGGCTTCACTTCCCCCTATAGGAAACCAAAAGCAAACATACAGCTCCGAGATTATCACCAGTAATATCCCAGAACTCAAATATGAGGATGAGACAATTCCCAGGGCCACAGAAAAGTGAAAAAAAACCTGAGCAGACAGTAAGAAAATCGGACTTCCATATCAGCAACTCCCCTCCCTCTATCCTGCCCGGCACCAAGCTCAAGAAGATACTAGACATGGAAAACAAAGATGATCTGATATATGCACAGCTAAAGTTCCTAAAAAGAACAAATGGAACAGAAAAACATTCAATGTACAACGGAGGAAAACTTTTCCATAAACAGGGAACATACTCTTAACTCAGAAAAAAAAAATTGATACAGAGCATTCAGCTCCGAGATATACCCTAAAGAAGTAACTAAACTTCAAAGATAAGGAAAGAACCATTTGGATGTCCAAGAAAAAGTAAATTAGCTATGTGGGGGATAAAAATCTGATTAGCCTCAGACTTCTCTAAAACCTGGCAGTCAATAGAGCAATGTCTGATATTAGATGGGACCCTCCATTTCCCTAGCCTAATCTTCCATATGGAGGGACTTCAGTTAAAGGAACATTTTTGTCTTCTTTCTCCACCTCTTACTTAACCCACCCCATCTGAAGAGGAGTGAATTACCTGATTAGTGAATTTGAATAAGAAACTGAGCATAATTGACTCAGTCCCTTCCTTTCTCTCTAGTTGAAGTTTTATATGTATAAAATGTGCATTCTGACCTGCACTCTACCAGTAGTTAAGCATAGTGGGGCAGGCTGAATTGGGAA
This sequence comes from Daubentonia madagascariensis, assembly GCA_023783475.1. Taxonomy (NCBI): domain Eukaryota; kingdom Metazoa; phylum Chordata; class Mammalia; order Primates; family Daubentoniidae; genus Daubentonia; species Daubentonia madagascariensis. Next base: position 43,784,868 of record JAKFHU010001569.1, on the reverse strand, counting down.
GTTTAATTCTGAGGGGATAGAAAACTCATTTGGTTACAGATCTAACCTATGGCCTTCAGTCTAATTTTCTTTTATCAGAAATAAAGCATTTTAATTAACATCTTTATGTCTCCCACATCTGTGTCTCAACTGTTTTCAAATTCAGTGGGGAAGAGAAATGTTATTTATTGGGCAAGCTAACCAAATTCTAAGGGAAAGAAAGTGTAAATAAGAATTTATACCTGACCAAATTATTCAAGCATAAAGGCAAAAGACATCATCAACTATGCAAGAACTCAGAGAGCACAATACCCATGAAACATTTTTAAAAAATCAACTGTATTATGACATTCCAGTAAGGGAGACATGAATATAGAAATGGAGAGGTAATATTTAAAGGACCAGAGATAAGAGTCAAATCATTTAAAAATAAAAGGAAGAAAATATAAAAAATACTGATCATCCAAAATAATATAGCTAACAACAGGCCAATGAGGGCAGGAGAGGTAGGGAGAAGTTTAATTGTGCCAATTTCCAAACTTTAGTAGCAGAGAGCCAAAACTGTTTAAAATTGAAATGTACAGAATAACTTTAATTTCTTAATGCTTTTTGTAATCTTTTATTCATTATTTTTAAATTTAGAGGTACCTTTTATGACCTAATATTTCTTGTGAGGAAGTATTAATTTGAAATTTATTAAGCCCTTCAATTTCACATAAGTTTCTAAATATTCTGTTGGACTTAAAAAGTATACAGCTAAAACAGGCAAAGTTAAACTATGGTGTTTAAATTTGCACACGTGGATGATAAAACTCCTAAAAACACAGGAAGTGATTAATAATGGTTAATGGATAATGGTTATGTATGTCAGAGGTAGGGGTCATGATTGGTGTAGAACACATAAAAAAGGTTTCTGGGATGGTTGGCAAAATTGGCCTAGGTGGTATTCACCTGCTAATAATTCATAAAGCTACCTGTTTCACTTATGCTTTCTATATCTGAGTTTTATTTTATATTAAAAAGATTTTTTAAAAAGCATGTATCTTTAAATTCCATTTCTGCCTATCTATGTATTCATCCATTTACCTTTGCACAATATATAATGCATAGAGAAATGTACAGACTGTACAGTACAGTAATAACTACAATTTCTAGGTGATAAATTTTGGATATTCCATTTTGTCTACTTCTCTTCATTATCACCTTTCTTCATTTCTTGACTTTCTTTATATAATATTTATGTTTTATTGTTAAATATTTTAGGCATACAAAAAACCATATAGAATAATGTCATAAATACCGGCCACCAAGCTTAAGAAATACAACACTGATTAAAGTGAAGTCTCCTGGTCGTTTCCCTTTCTGGTTCCATTTCGCTTACTCTCTCCCCAAAGCTAATGATATCCTGAATTTTGTGATTAACATTCCAAATTTATACTTTTATAACATGTGTGTATGCAAAACAATATTATAGTCTGTCATGGTATCATACTGCATGTATCTTTCTGCAACTTTTTCATGTACTGTTTTTGACAATTATCTATGATGGTAAATTTACTGATTGACTGATTGAGACAGGGTCTCTCTCTGATACCCTGGCTAGAGTGCAGTGGCATCATCATAGCTTACTGCAACCTCAAACTCCTGGGCTCAAGTGATCCTCCTGTCTCAGCCTCCAGAGTAGCTGGGACTACAGGCATGCCCCACCACGCCCAGCAAATTTTTTCTACTTTTAGTAGAGATGGGGTCTCGTTCTTGCTCAGGCTGGACTTGAACTCCTGACCTCAAGCAATTCTCCTGCCTTGGCCTCCAAAGTGCTAGGATTACAGGCATGAGCCGCGGTGCCTGGCCTACAATAGTAAATTTATTAATTTAAATGCTGCATAGTTATCCCCTTAATAAACTAGTTTATTACATTTTTTTCCATCAAAGGAAAGGTTTTTTCACTTTTTCACTATTATAACAATAGTGCAGGCCGTGTACAGTAGATCATGCCTGTAATCCCAGCATTTTGGGAGGCCAAGGCAAGAGGATCACTTGAGGCCTGTAGTTTGAGACCAGACTGGGCAACATAGTGAGACCCTGTCTCTACAACAAAGAAAAAAGAAAATTAGCCAGGTTTGGTGGCATGTGCCAATAGTCCCAGCTACTTGGGAGGCTGAGGCAGGAAATCACTTGAGCCCAGGAGTTTGAGGCTGCAATGAGCTATGATGGCACCACTGCACTCCAGCCTAGGTAACAGAGCAAGACCATGACTCTAAAAGCAAACAAACAAACAAACAAAAGCAATAATGCAATAAAAATTCTTATATGTATGTGCCGGAGTTTCTCTAGGGTATATTCTTAAAAGAGAAATTATAAGGTAATAAGGTACACACAGTTTTAACCTTACAGATCAAATTAATAACATTGAATAAAGTAGTTGAACCATTTTATTTTCCTATGATAGTGTATTAGAGTTTCTGCTCTCACCCAACACTTAGTTCTGTCTTAGATTTTGCCAATCTGATGACTGAGAAATAGTATCTCGTTTAATCTGTATTTCCTGAGTAAGTACCTCATCCTCTAAAAAGAAGCAGAACATCTTGTCACATGTTTATTGGATACGTTCTTCTGTGAACTGCCTATTCATTTTTTTTTTTTTTTTTTTAAAGAAACAGGGTCTCGCTTTGTCACCCAGGCTGCAGTGCAGTGGCTCCACCATAGGTTACTGCAGCCTTGAACTCCTGGGCTCAAGCTATCCTCCTGTCTCAGCCTCCCAAGTAGCTAGGACTACAGGTGCATGCCACCATGCCTGGCTAACTATTTAATTTTGTTTTAGAGAGGGGCATCTCACTATGTTGCCCAGGCTGGTCTCAAACACCTGGCCACAAGTGATCCTCCCACCTCAGACTTCCAAAATGCTGAGACTACAGGTGCCAGCCACCATGCCTGGCCAATTCTTTACCCATTTCATCAGTTGTGTTGTTTGTCTTTTCCTTATTGAATTACAGGCTTTTTTATACATCCCAGGTAACATTTTTTCCCCTAAAATTGTATTGTTACATATTTTTAAAATTTTGAAATAATTTTAAACTTACAAAAAATTTTCAAGTATTATAAAAATATTTTTCCCTGAACCATTTGCAAATAAGTTAGTGACACGATGCCCCATCACCCTTGAATACTTTAATGTATATTTCCAACAAACAAGGACATTCTCCTACGTAACCTCAATATAAACAACAAGATCAGAAAATTAACATTAAGGCTGCCTATGTAACACTAAAAAAATAAAAATAATAGTGATTATTCTTTTAAAGAAAATTATAAAGAATTGATGCTTAAAGTTTCTACATTAAATCACGGTATCCACTCAACAGATGGTAATAAGGCAGCTTTAAAATTCTTTATTCTTTCAACAAAAGAAGCGTACATTAGGATTGACAGCAGGTGAATAATTGCTTTCGTTTTTTTCCCTGTTCTTGACAACACAAGAGGGAATGAGATTAAATTGCTCCTGGAAATTTAAACATTAGATCAAACTTTCTGAGAATAATTGCTGGGAAAAGCTGAGAGCAAAATCTCCTTTGGCAATTTCTTTTCAAAGATTTCCTTCTGGAATAGTCTTAATACAGACCTGTACAGAGGCTAGGGCTAACCTTTAAAAATCTCTTTAAGGCCTAAGATTCTTTTATCTCTTTTTATCTAGTGCAACTTACCTCTCAGTTACATATATTCAGTGTTACTTAAGGTCAAATTTATATAGTAAATGTAAAAATAACAATAAATGGCTGCAATTTTTTTTTTTTTTACTATTAGCCATTTATCAGAAACCGTTATTAATTCTTCATGGGTTATTTCATTTATTCTTTAGGACAACCCTTTGATGATTTGAGTACCTTCAGTAGAAAAATGGGAAGAGGAAAATCAGAAACAGTAAGATAACACTTTGGAGAATTTTTCTGTAGAATGAAGAACTAAAATGGGGTGGTAGAGCTGAAGAAAGAAATCAAGTCAAGATAGATTTGATTGTTTTTAAACAGAAGAAGATACAGTAACACAATTGTATGTGATGGGAAAGAGATGCAAAGAAAGAAACATTGACAATGTGTTGGACAGAAGGTATCTCCTGAAGCAATACCTTGGGATTGAGATCTAATGTAAATGTAGAATGCTTGGTCTTTGCTGCGAAAAAGCATAGTTCATCCACACTAACAGGAGAGAAGAATGACTATAAGGGGGGAAATAAAGAGATGGAGTTGCAGTGAGTAGATGACAGGTGCACATAGTGTGTGGTCTTTTTATCTTCTTCTACAGAGAAGTGCGTTATATATGTAAATATCATCATCAGGTAAGTCTCGGCAGAAAGAGGGTTACAGACTGCTAATGTAGGGCTACTCCTCTCCACCTTGAATCTACTTTCCTTTAGCAGTTTTCTTTAGACCTTGCTACAGCTGTCATGTTTCCAAAGGTTTTATCAGTTTCTGTCTACACAGTTAGCCATTACTCCTCCTGAGTACCAGAATTATCATAAGGAAAAGTCCAGAAAGCTAAGGTAGAGATGGCATTCCTTAAAAAATATTTTCTGTCTCAATAAGAAGTACATGTGAGGATAAGGATTTTAGAAGAAAAGTATCTTCCTTTTTTTTTTTTTTTGCATCTGTTTCCTCTCAACTAAATGATGCCACAGTTTATAGATCTTTATCTAGAAGTTCTGAATATACCAATTGGCCGGTTCAACTCACTGATTAGACAAAAAAGTTATAAATAAATTCTAAAACATAATTTCTTCTCTCATTTTATGTCTACTAAAAAGTGAGTCATTAGATTGCTTTGAAACATGAGTGTTTCATATACTATTCAAAGGACTTCTCAGTTATAAATAAATAAAGAAGCTAAATATAAACTACATCCATACCTCTCACAGCTGACTGGGAAGGCTGAGTCAAAACTTTGATGTCTAATGCACTGTTGATATTTTCTTCTAAAGTAGCACGATATCCATCCACAACACCGATAATAGTATCCTTCAAAGTTCCAAGATTATGGAAAACCTGAAGAGCTGTTCCGACTTGAGTAGGATTCTTTAAAAAAAGGTAAGGTAGAAACAGATATAAATAGGAAAACCAACAAAAGCAATAAAAATATACAACTTTAAGTGGTACTTGAGCAGTTACCACTATATTTTTAAATTACCAAAGACAAGAACAAAGACAATTTGGAATTAAGATTATTTTTAGTCATTATTTATTTCATAAAAGACAAAGTTAAATACTATGTATATTATTTCCCCCCTTTTCCTTTTTGTCCTCCTTTAAAGGATAATAACAAGTTTGGAAGTCTGTTATATAACATTAGAGCTTATTTAAAATTACTCTATAAAGAGAGTCACGTTGGAACTGACAACAATCGTACATTTGTTTAGAGAATAAATAAATGACTTCTAATTAGCCAGGCATGGTGGCATGCGCCTGCAGTCCTAGCCACTCGCTTGAGCCCAGAAGTTTGAAACTGTAGTGATCCATGATCTCACTGCTGCATTGCAGCCTGGGCAACAGACTGACACCCTGTGTCAAAAAAAAAAAAAAAAAGAAAAAATTCTGCAGAGTCGACTGAGAGCTGAGCCATGCAGACTGATAGTTACTATTTTATTATATTTCATTCACCCATTCATTCATTATAACTACAAATATTTATACAGTGACTACTGTGCATCTGTCATAGTTCTGGGTGCCAGAAATACAGTAGTGAAACAAAACCAATTGAGTCCTTGTCTTCATGGAGCTTCCATTTATTGAGAATGCACAAAACATAAATAAACCAGAGTATCAGGTAGTGATACATGCTATAAAAAAGTAAAGCAGGGAATAAGAATAGAGAATGATGGGAATTATTATACAGAATGCCTCTCTGAAGTGATATTTAAACAAAGACTTGAATATAGGCGTCCTAGGGAGGATATGAGGAAATACAGATCTGGATAGCAGTATCAGCAAAAGTACTGAGATAGAAATGTGCTTGGTAACGATAGAGAAACAGGAAGAAGGCCATGATGGTAGCTGGAATAGAGTGAAGCAGAGAGAGGCGGAAGGTGAGGCAGCTAGTACGAACACTGTCAATGAGTAGATTATGTCTAGAGTGACATAAATAGGTTGTTGGATTTGTGGCTAAGTAAATGACTAAATTATCAAGCTAATATATTTCCAGGCCCAAATAGTTGAAATTCTTCTTTCATTGATGATTCAATGTCTATTATTAGAGACACATGGTTAAAAAGTTAAATTATTTCATTAACTTATTTTCTAGACTAAGTTTATTTAAAAAGGTTACTTCTGAAATCTATTGGTGTTATTTTAAAATAGCACATGTTTCAGACAGACAGACAGACAGACACACACACACACACACACACACACACACACAGGCAAAGTAGAATCAGCTTAAAGAAAATAACAGGAAACATGGTTGGTGAATAACAATACACATTTGAAAAAAATATTTTTTTTATTAAACAAGGAAAAGAAGTAAATGAATATAATTTCAAATATGTTCTAATAAAGAAGCTTAACTTAATACAGTCATAATAGAATTTAATTCTGTTATATAAATTCTCTATTAGTGTACCAACAAAGATAATAAGAAAAAATAAGCTATTTCATATAAAATTATTAACTGAAAACATGGGGCATGGAATTTGCTTTTATTGTTATTTCCATTTTTTTTTCATTTTTCCCAAGAGTGATTTGTTTTAAACTTTTTAGTAAAGATCAAGAATCAAAATTAGGCAGCTGTAAAGCAATTTCCCAAACCACCATTCAAGTGTATATATAATTCAAGAAAACATTACTGGAGCAACTTCAAAGAATTCTTTCACCTCATGAAACAAAAACACAGATATATACTTTAAAATTATACTTATTGTGTTTATTGTCCTCAAAGGATCTGAAAAGCATAGCTTCTCCACATATAGTACAGTTTCAGTGTTATCTATCAGTTGAATATACATTGTAAAATTTACGTGCACATCAAATGAAAACATATTTCACTTGAAACATCTGGCTAAAATGAACTAGTCTTCATAATTCTCTACTCCAAAAATTATTAATTTCTAAAAACTTTTCAAAACACTAATGTATTAGCTCATCATTAAATAAGCATATATTAGAGCAATATTTACAGTAATTCATAACATTTATAATAATTCTATAAGTGATTTTAAACCTGTCAATTAATGTAACCACTTTTCCAATTAATGTTAATTATTTACATTTATAGCTTAATATTATTATTTGTTAGTAGGAAAACTACAAAATAAAATAATTATTTGAAATAAAATTCTTAAAGTAGCATACATACAGAGGCGGCAAATTACGTAAGCACAGCTTTTTGAATTATCACAAAGTGAACACACCTAGATCATGAAACCAAATATTATGAGCACCTTTGAATCTTGTGTGGCTCCCAAACTGCATTTCTCCAATATTACCATTATTATATCTAACACCATAGATTAGTTTTGCCTGTTTTTGAATTTTACATAAATGGAATTATACAGTACATATTGTATCTAGTTCCTTTTGCTCAACATCTTATTTGTGAAATTTATCCATGTTGTTGCATGTATCAGTAGCTGATTCATTTTTATTGCTGTGTAGTATTCCATTGTAGAAATTTACTTTAGTTTATCTATACATCCTACTGTTGATATACAATTGACTTATTTCTACTTTTAGGTATTTAAATTAATGCTGCTATGAACAATAGTACACAATTTTAGTGGACATTTATACAGATGCACTTCTGCTGGGTAAGAATAGAATTGCTGGATCAGAAGGTAAAATATGCTTAGTCTTTGTACATACTGCCAATTTTACAAAGCCATTGTAACAATTTACACCCCCACCAGCAATATATGAGAACTGTGGGAGCTCCACAAACTTGCCAAAAATTAAAATAATCAGTCCTTTTAATTTTAGCTATTTTTCTGAGGGAGCACTGTGATTTTGAATTGCATTTCCAAGATGACTAATGAAGTTACCCCTTCTTGCATGTTAATTATCCGTTTGGATATCTTTTTTGGTGAAGTGCGTACTCAGCTCTTTTGTCCATTTTTCTGTTTTTTATCATTTACATATTTGTAGAAGTTGTTTATATATTTTAGCTAAAATCACTTTGATGATTATATGTACTGTAAATATGTTCTCCCTTCTTAATGAAGTCTTTGAAGGAAGAGAAAGTCCTAATTTGAACGTAGCCCATTTTATCAATCTTACTCTGTATAGTTAGCACTTTTGGTATCCTATTTAAGAAACGTTCCCCACCTCACATTCACTAAGATATCTTTTGTTCTTGAAGTTATCTTCCTGAAACTCTATTGGTTTATCTTTCAAACTTAGAAATACAATCCACCTGGGAATTAATTTCTGTATAATGTGCAACAGGAGTCAAGAATAGTGTTTTCCTCTATGTATGATACCCAATTGATCCAGCACAATTTATTTGAAAAAACAAGCAAATCAACCCCCAAAGAGCCATTTTTGCAATAAATCAAGTTTCTGTATATGTGTGTTTGTTTCTGGATCTCAAATCTCTACCACTTGTTTATCCTTATATCAATTCACCTATCTAAGTAATTGTAGCTTTAATATAAGCTTTGATAGTCAGTCCTCTGCCTCTGTTCTCCTTCAATTTAGTATAGTTTATCTGTAGGTTGTTTGGTTTTTCTACATATACAACCATGGTATTGCTGAATAATTCTTATTTTTTCCTTTCCAATTCTCCTACATGTTATTACTTTTTCTCATTACTCTAGCTAGGATCTTCAGTATAATACTGAGTGAAAGTGGTAAGAGTGGTATTCTGTGTCATCCCTAATCTCAAGTGGAAAGTCTTCACTATTTCACCACCGAGATTTCTGGAAATACCCTTTACCAAATTAAGGAAGCTCTATTCTTGGTCTGCTAAGAATATTTTCAATCACAGATTGATCATTAATTTTATTAAGTGCTTTTTCTGTACTATTGAGTGATTTTTTTTTCCTTTATTGAATAAATTATGTTGTACTTCTGGACTAAAGCCATCTTGGTTGTGATGAATTATCAGTTTTGGATCTCCTTAGCTTACATTTGCTAACGTTTTGTTTAGTATTTCTGCATCAGTTTTAAAGAGCACTGGTAATTTTCCTTCCTTATAATGTTTTGATATCAAGGTTACTTGGGCCTCATAAAATAAGCAGGTGAGTATGTTCCCTCTTTCTCAATTCTTACAGTTTATATAACATTGGTTTATTTAGTCCTTAAATGTTTGGAAGAATTCACCCCAATGAAGTTATCTGGCCTTGGAATTTTCTCTGAGGAAAGGTTTTTAATGATAAATTAAATTTTGTTAATAGATACAAAACTCTTCAGATTTTCTAATTTTTCTAATGTTATTTTTGGTAAGTTGTTTTTCTAGAAATGTGTCAATTTTATCTAAATTTTCAAATGTATTGGTATAACGTTATACCTAATATCCTCTATCTTTTTAGTTTTTGTTGGATCTGTTATTAGGTCACCTTTTTCATTCTTGATAGTGGTAGTTTGTGCCTCTTTTTTTTCCTTCATCAGTCTTTTTGGGTATTTACCAATTTACTAGTCTTATCAAATAACTAATTTTTGGCATTGTTGATTCTATTAGCAGCTATTGTTATTCCTATTTCATAGGCTTTGGAGTCAGACCTAGATTAGAATCCAAGCTTTAGCACTTAGTAGTGGTAAATCACTTTGACTAAGGCAAATTTTACTTAACCTCTTTGAGACTTAGTTTCTTCATCTGCACAACAGCAAAAACAATAGCAACAACCTAAAGGGTAAATAAAATAATCCTTACAACTGATTTAGTACTAGAAGATAGGAAGAAGAGCTCAGTAAACATTAGTTACCTTTACCTTGATCTGTTGGCATCATGCTATAATGAAAAGAACATGACCTTTTAAAATCAGATAGACTCGGGATGAAAACCCAGCTCTGCTATAGATAAGTTGTGTGACTTTGGGCAAATTACTTCATCACTAATTAAATTTTATTATATGTACATAATTAATGTTTGCTTCTTCATCAGATTTTAAGATCTCTTAGGAAAGGTTCCAGGTTTGTTTTGTTCACTGCTATAGTCCTAGCATCTAGTACAAGTGCTAGATGGATAGGTATTCAAGAATTATCAATTGCATAAATGAATAAGTAAATTTCTATGATTTGGTTTTCCGTGGTTTGGTTTGCTAATTCATTCTTGGTGAGACTGCTGAAAAGGCTATTGAGACAACACATTTACAATACCTTGTACTCAGGATAGGAGTAATAAAAAATGTTGGTTCTCAGATCACTTATTAATATTCCAAAACTTCTAAGAATGCCAAGAATTGTCTGTGCTCCAGTTCCAAGGGAATTCTTCTTATCATTGTATCTTTACTTATCATTGAAATAAGTACAGTTACAGAATATTTACTATTTGGGTAACCCTGAGGAAGTCAGCTCTCTCCTCTGTCGCTTAATTTCATAAAACTTTAAAATGATGAGGACAGATGAAAGGAGGGATTCCCAAAGCGGGATAAAGAGCTTTTTTTAGAAAATAGCAGCCAACAAAAATTTTGATTCAGTTGGACCAGATTGAGCTTTTTCAAAGCTCTCAGATGATTCTGAGACAGTCAGAATGGCAGTTAGCTGAGAGCCAGCATTTGGGAACCACTGAACTAAATGACTTTACCAGACTTTTAAGGATAAGAATCATTTATTCATGTGAAGATAAATATTTTTTGGTAAAAAGAACAGAGTACAAGAAGAAATGACCGTGGAAAACCACAGAGTATGCTTAAGGAGTAGTGACTAGACCATTGTCTTGAGTGTTATGTATGTGGAAAAAAAAAATGCTGTTAATTATTTTGTTCTTATGCTGTTGTTAATGAATTACTTATGTAAACATGGATGAGTCTAAGGTACCAATGGGGCATTCTTTGTTGGAAATGTGAACACTTTTGAAATGGATAATCATAGAAATCTAGTCTAGGTAGTAAACTAAATTGAATAATAAATAATGAAAATAGAAAGATGTTGAAAACCAGCCATCACAAAGGGGGTAAATGAAGAACAGACTCGGTGGGAGTGAGAGAGTGGAAATGGGATGAAAGAACACTCAAGCCAGAGTTGGAGCTGGAACATCAGAAAAACTGGAAATGAAGTAACTTTGTCCAGCTGTGACTTAAGTGAAGAATATCTCCTGGAGCTACTGAACATTAGTGTCCTTTTCCCCACATTCTGTCTCATCACAGACAAATACCATGTATACTGACCATAGTTCTTGTTGAGCCCTTATTAATAATAAAAGTCAGGCTTTTTAGTTCACTCACCTGTAAAATGAAGGGACTAAACCAGGTGAACTCTAATAGCCTTTCCAATACTAAAATATAATGATGTTATTATCATTTAATGTATATCATCCACTATGTGCTGACACTGTGAGGTAGTGGGGATACGAAAATGAAGCAAATCCTGCACTGTCTGACCTTTCAATATTTATGGTCTAATGGGAGATAAAGACAAGTAAATCCGCAATTAGAATGTGCTGTGATAAATGAGGGAGGAAATGGAGGGATTCATGAAAACACATAGGATGGCAATTACTTAGACTTGGCAAGGGAAAAGCGGGATAGAAGAGTGAGGAAATGTTCCTGAAAGGAAGGAGTCTCAGCTAAGACCTGCACTGAAGTGGCCATGGGAAGGTGTCCGGAGTAGAGGTAAGAAGGTGAGGAAGATTTGAAGAAGTGGGAAAGGAAAAGGAAGATGCTCCAAGCACAGGAACAGCATGTACAGAAGTCCATGAATGATGTGTGCTGTCACACAATGGTGACCCTAAATCCACTAACATGACACCTGACAGATAAGGGATCTACATAAATACCAATGACAAATCCTGATGCCTAAATGGCAATGGTAAATGGCTCTCAAACCGAGGTATTAGATTTACTTGGGGAAACTGGTTAAATGAAAGGAAGCAAATGGAATGCTTGTGAGATGCTGGTAAGGTTTGGTTTTCTTTTTTTAAATCTGAGTGCTGGTTATACATGTTTGTTTACTTTGTGAAAAATTCATTGAGCTGCACTCTTATGATGCAAGCACTTTTCTGTTGATCACATTTTAATAAAAATAACTCTAAAATAAAAAAGAGGAAGTGAAAGGAATAATAGGTTATGACAAAAGATACTGACCAGAAAAGACTTCTGCTTAAATACCTAAAACACCATTCAATAATGTTTATAGTTTATTTTAGAGAAAATACATTAGATTGAATAGAAAAATACACAAATGTTTAAATTATTAAATAAACACAAATCTGAATCTTACATAATTTTTTCCCAAGACAGTATATGCAAGATTTATACTTATGTGTGTACACAGTCAAAATTATCATTGTTTTTAAAAATAACTGACTCCCAAATATTGCCTAATGTGAAATTTTATTTTGGTTTTGGATGTTGTTATGTACTGAATGTCTGCATCCCTCAAAATTCATACACTGAAGCCCTAACCCACAATGTGTTGATATTTGGGGATGGGGCATTTGGGAAATAGTTCAAGGGGAATGAGGTCATGACAAGAGGTGGGGAACTGGTCTCATGGGATTAATGCCCTTATATGAGAGGACACCAGAGAGCTTGCTTGTTCTCTCTCTGCCATGGGAGAACACAATGAGAAGGTGGCTGCCAATAAGCCAGGAAGAGGCCCTTCACAAGAAACTGAACCCTAATGAAACTCTGTCCTCAACTTTCCAGTCTCCAGAAATGTGAGAAAATAAATTTTTGTTGTTTAAGCCACACAGTCTATGGTATTTTGTTACGGCAGCCAGAGCTGACTACATGCTTAGCAAATGGATTGAATTTTAGAGGGTATAGTGAGTTGAATAGTCTCCCCCCAAAATTCACATTGAACCAAAACCTCAGAATGTGACTATATTTAGAGATGGCATCTTTGCAGATGTAATTAGTTGAGATGAGGTCGTACTGGATTATAATGGGCTCTAAATCCAATGACTGATGTCCTTTTAAAAGAAAAACGTGCACAGAGACAGAGACAAACACAGTGAAAAAGGGCCTGTGACAACAGAGGGAGAGATTAGAATGACATAGCCACAAGCCAAGGAACACCAAGGATTGAAGGGAGCCACCACAAGCTAGGAAGAGGAAGGAAGAATTCTTCCCTAGAGCCTTCAGGGGTAGCATGGATCTACTGATACTTTGATTTGCCTTCTAGCCTCCAGAACTATGAGATAATACATTTCTGTTGGTTTAAGCTACCCAATTTGTGGTAATTTTTTTCTCCTCAAATTCCTTTTTACCATTATGGTAATTTATAATGGCAGCCCTAGGAAACCAATACTGAAGGTAAGGGTAACAGAAAAATATACATATGCTTGCAACCTAAGTGTCCATTGATAGTTGAATGGAAAAACAAAATGTAGTACAAACATACAATGGAGTATTATTCAGCCTTAAAAATGAAGAAAATTCTGACATATGCTATAACATGAATAAACCTTGAGGACATTATGCTAAGTGCAATAAACCCAGTCACAAAAACACAAATTATGTATGGTTCCACTTATATGGGGTACCCAGAGTAGTCAAATTTATACAGTTAGAAAGTAGAATGAAGGTTGCCAGAGGTTAGGGGGATGGGGGGAATGGGGAGTTGAGTTATCATCAACAGAGAACAAAGATTCCAACTTCTCCATATCCTCACCAACACTTGCTATTTTGTATCTTTTTGATAGTAGTCATCCTAATGGGTGGACGGTATATCTCACTGTGGTTTTGATTTTCATTTCCTTGATGATTAGTGATGTTAAGTATCTCTTCATATGAAATGTCTACTCAACTCTTTTGCCCATTTTTTAATTAGATTGTTTTTTGTTGTTGAGTTGTAAGTGTTCTTCATGTGTTTTGGTTATTAACCCCTTATCAGATATATGGTTTACAAATAGTTTCTCCTGTTCTATAGGTTGACTTTTCACTCTGTTGATTATTTCCCTTGGTGTGCAAAAGTTTTCAAGTTTGATGTAGTCCTATTTGGCTATTTTTTATTTTGTTGCCTGTGCTTTTGGTGTTATATCCAAGAAATCATTGTCAAATCTAATGTCATGACACTTTTCCCCTATGTGTTCTTCTAGGAGTTCTATGTTTTCAGGTCTTACATTTAGGTCTTTAATCCACTGTGAATTAGTATTTGTATATGGTACAAGGTAAGGGTCCAACTTCATTCTGTTCCATGTGGAAGGAATCTGCATTTTCAAAACAAGCATCCCAAGTGATTTATACATACCAAAGTTTGAGAGCCACCACTCACACCATCCCTGAAAGCCAAATTAAGAAACCTGATCTTCCTCAATAAGAACACTCTCCTCCACAGCTTTAGACCTGGCTCTTTGAAGCCAGGTGTTCCTTAAACAGAGTATAAAAATATATGATCTTTATTCCAAGGACAGGAAACTCAATTCACTAATGTCGAAAATTATGGTCTCAAAAATAATAGCTTCCTGCTGCAATCATCTAGTGTGCCCTATCATGAAGCAGGCAGTACTTTAGGTATTTTACATATAAGATGTTTAATCTTCCCCAACAAAACGTTCAAGTTGTTATTGTTTCCTACATAAAGATAGAGAAATTGAGGCACAGAGAAGTTAAGAGACAGTCTAAGGTAACAAAGAATAGATGGTAGAGCAAGGATTCACGTACATCTGATTTTAAAGTTGATGCTGGCCAAGTGCAGTGGCTCATACCTGTAATCCCAGCACTTCGGGAGGCTGAGGTGGGAGGACTGCTTGAGACCAGGAGTCGAGACCTGTCTGGGCAACATAGTGAGACTCTGTCTCTCCAAAAAAAAATAAGAAAAATTCACTGGACATAATGTCCCACGCCTGTACTCCCAGCTACTCAGGAGGCTGAGGCAGGAGGATCTGTTGAGCCCAGGAGTTCAAGGCTGGAATGAGCAATGATTGTACCACTGTACTCCAGCCTGGGTGACAGAGTGAGATCTTGTCTCTTTAAAAAAAAAAAAAAAAAAGTGACGTTTTTTCCAAATAACAATGTTTATTTGCAAATAACCATTAATATCGATTAAAGAGAGCCCTGGGTTTTTTTAATCGGTAACAATAAAGTTTTTAAAGAAGGTACAGGGAATGACCAATGAATAATATCTTTTTATTTTGCTAAGGACATTTTTTAAAAAAACTTACTATATACTATGATTAATTTGTGAAAGAAAGGATATTTAAATACCAAGAAAAGCAGGGGGAATCCTCAAAATCAGACACATTCTTTAACTAATGTGAATATTCCTTCATGAAAAGGCCACTGTCATGTTCTTATTTTTAATTTTAGAGGGAACTGATGAAACCTCAGCATAACTGCTACCACTCTACAGGTCACTGTTTGGAAACTAGTACTCACGTTATCTTTCTGTACAAACAGACAAGTTAACCCAATCTTGCTGAAAGGCACCTGCACAACCCATGTTATCCTCAAGTTTAAAGTCTCCATAAAAACTGTTCATTAACACTGTTGGTGGAACTGCAAATTAGTACAACCTCAATGGAAAACAGTATGGAGATTCCTCAAAGAAACATATGCAGACCTACC
Source organism: Daubentonia madagascariensis (assembly GCA_023783475.1). Taxonomy (NCBI): domain Eukaryota; kingdom Metazoa; phylum Chordata; class Mammalia; order Primates; family Daubentoniidae; genus Daubentonia; species Daubentonia madagascariensis. The sequence goes on along the minus strand of JAKFHU010001569.1, from coordinate 43,769,243 downwards.
ATTTGATCCAGCAATCCCACTGCTGAGTATCTACTCAAAGAAATGAAGTCATTTTATCAAAAAGACACCTGCACTCAGATGTTTACTGCAACACAATTCACAATTGCAAAGATATGGAATAAACATAAGTGCCCATCAATTCATGAGTAGATAAAGAAAGTTGTAGATAAATTCTATGGAGTACTACTCAGCCATAAAAAGGAATGAAATAATGTCATTTGTAGCAATTTGGATGGAACTGGAGACCATTATCCTAAGTGAAATATCTCAGGAATGGAAAACCAGATACCATATATTCTCACTAATAAGTGGGAGCTAATAGATGGGTACACACGGGCATAAAGTGATATAAAGGACCTAAGTAACCAAGAAGCAGGGAAGGTGGGAGAGGGAGTCTGGGATAAAAGCTTATCTGTTTGGTACAATGAACAGTATTCTGGTGACGGGCACACCAAAAGCCCTGACTTAAGCATTATATGAGGTATCTACGTAACAAGAACACTTGTACCCCCTTAATTAATATCTTGAAATTTAAAAAAATTCCTTCTTTCCTAGTACTCCAGGTCACTCTGTTCTCTGGGAATTTTGATGATTTTAAGTCAGCAGCAAACAGTTAATCAACTTCTTGTCCTACTTACCAGGCTCCACATGCTCTGCTGCAAATCATAACTTTAGCACACTTTAAATCAGTACAATCATTAATTGTCCTTAATAGAGTCCTCTTTCTCAGCCCACAAGTAATCCTCACTAATACAATGTGAGTACTTCAATTCACTGCTCATCTTGGAACTGCCTGCTTTGGATACCTATTTTTCCAATGTTCCAGGATAAACTCTAGGACTTCTACTATGTTTCTTTACATCCCCCACCCAACCCCCTCTCTTTACAAAACCAGACTTATTCTTGGTACTCTGTGCCCCTGGATGGCCCTCATTCATTGCAATTCCCCACTGTGATCTGTGGTAAACAGTATACTTCAAGCAGATGCTTTCTTCCCAACATAGCAACACGGTGTGTATAAACATTGTTTACAGCTTTTAAGATGGACTTCACATCCGTTAATTTTGTCATCACAAGAAAGGAACAGTAAATATTACAGCGCTCATTGTACAGTTCAGGAAACTAAGGTACCAAGAGGACAGGCCCACAGCTGCTTAGCGGAAGGCCAGGTTTTGGTCTTGGGCCTTACACTTCCTATTCTATACTATCTGCAGCAGGCCATCCTGTCACCACTTGAGACTTTATAAGACCTCCAGATGTACCAAGTTTGTAGGTGAGATATATTCTCTAGTAATTATAAGAGATCTCAAAACAGACAGACTAAAACATTTTTTTAAGTTTAAAAAAATTTTTTTGAGACAGGGTCTTGGCTCTGTTGCCCAGGCTAGAGTGCAGTGGCCTCATCATAGCTCACTGCAACCTCAGACTCCTGGGGTCAAGCGATCCTCCTGCCTCAGCCTCCCAAGTAGTCGGGACTATAGGTGCACGCCACCATGCCTGGCTAATAATTTTTTTTTAATTTTTCATAGAGACAGGGTCTCGCTATGTTGCTCAGGCTGGTCTCAAACTCCTGGCCTCAAGTGATCCTCCCATCTTGGCCTCCCAAAGTGCTGGGATTACTGGTGTGAGTCACTGTGCCCAGCCCTAAAAACATTTTTATAATACCATGCTAGAAAGAGATAAATTTCTTTTTTTTTTTTAATTTCAGAATATTATGGGGGTACAACACTTTGGCTATATATATTGCCCATGCACTGCCCATGTCAGAGTTACAATTGTGGTCATCCCTCAAACTGAGCTCCCCGCATCCATTCAGTGAGAGTTTTTCCCATCCCCTCCAACCCCCTCCCGCCTGCCCGCCCCCTGATGAATATTATTGCCCTGTGTGATGTAAGTGTTGATCAGTTAGTACCAATTTGATGGTGAGTACCAGTGGTGCTTGTTTTTCCATTCCTGTGACACTTCGCTTCGAAGAATGGGTTCTAGCTCCAACTAGGATAATACCAGATGTGTTAACTCACTATTGTTTTTTATTGCTGAGTAATACTCCATGGTATACATATACCACATTTTATTAATCTACTTGTGTATTGATGGGCACCTGGGTTGTTTCCACATCTTTGCAATTGTGAATTGTGCTGCTATAAACATTCATGAGCAGATGTCTTTATTATAAAATGTCTTTTTTTCCTTTGGGTAAATACCCAGTAGTGGGATTGCTGGGCCAAATGGTAATTCTGCTTTTAATTCTTTGAGGTATCTCCATATTACTTTCCATAGAGGTTGTACTAATTTGCAGTCCCACCAGCAGTGTATAAGTGTTCCTATCTGTCCACATCCCCGCCAACATTTGTTGTTTGGGGATTTTTTGATATGAGCCAATCTCACTGGAGTTAAGTGATATCTCATTGTGGTTTTGATTTGCATTTCCCTGATGATTAGAGAAGTCGAGCAATTTTTTATATGTTTGCTGGCCATTATTCTGTCTTCTTTGGAAAAGTTTCTGTTCATGTCCTTTGCCCATTTTTTAATAGGGTTGTTTGATTTTTTCTTGTTGATTTTCCTAAGTTCTGTATAGATTCTGGTTATCAGCCCTTTATCAGATGTGTAGCACGCAAATATTTTCTCCCATTCTGTAGGTTGTCTGTTCTCTCTAGTGATAGTTTCCTTGGCTGTGCAGAAGCTTTTTAATTTGATCAGGTCCCATGTATTTATTTTGGTTGCTGCTGTGATTGCTTTGGGGGTCTTCTTCATAAATTCTTTGCCTAGGCCAATGTCCATAAGAGTTTTTCCAACATTTTCTTCGAGAATTCTTATGGTTTCATGACATAAGTTTAGATCTGTTATCCATTGTGAGTTGATTTTTGTGAGAGGTGAAAGGTGTGGGTCCAGTTTCAGTCTTCTACATATGGCCATCCAGTTTTCCCAGCACCATTTGTTGAATAGGGAATCTTTTCCCCAGTGTATGTTTTTCTGGAATTTGTCAAAGATCAGGTGACTGTATGAGGTTGGTTTTATATTTGGGTTCTCAGTCCTGTTCCATTGGTCTACGTCTCTGTTCTGGTGCCAATACCATGCAGTTTTGGTTACTACAACCTTGTAGTATAGTTTGAAGTCTGGTAGATAGATGCCTCCCAATTTGTTAGAAAGAGATAAATTTCTACTGAAAAAGTTGTAATATCTTGTAGACGATGTCTTCTCTTTAGATTAGATATTCAATATTCTAAGAATAATTTTTTTTTACAGATTGTCACTGTCACTTTCAACAAATCACTTAATCTTGTATGAAATTTTCCAACTTCATAAATTATAATATAAAATTAGATGAAAGACCATGTAATAGAGTAGAAATAATATATTTGTTCATGGATGAGAAGACTTAATATCGTTAAAATGACCATACTGCCCAAAGCAATCTACAGATCAATGCAATCCCTATCAAAATACCAACATCATTTTTCACAGAATTAGACAAAACAATCCTAAAATTCATATGGAACCAAAAAAGAGCTCAAGTAGCCAAAGCAATTCTAAGCAAGAAGAACAAAGCTGGAGGCATCACATTACCTGGTCTCAAATTATACTACAAGGCTATAGTAACCAAAACAGCATGGTACTGGTATAAAAACAAACACCTAGATCAATGGAACAGAATAGAGAACCCAGAAAAAAAACCACATATCTATAGCCAACTGATCTTTGACAAAGTGGACAAAAATATGCACTGGGGAAAAGACATCGTTTTCAATACATGGTGCTGGGAAAACTGGATTGCCACATGCAGAAGAATGAAACTGGACCCTTATCTCTCACCATATACAAAAATCAACTGAAGGTGGATTAAAAACTTAAACGTAAGACTTGAAACTATTAAAATACTAGAAGAAAATCTAGGGAAAACTCTTCTGGACATTGGTCTAGGCAAAGAATTCACGACTGAGATCTCATAAGCACAAGCAACAAAAACAAAATAAACAAATGGGACTTAATTAAACTAAAAAGCTTCTGCCCAGCAAAAGAAATAATCAACAGAGTAAACAGACAACCTACAGAATGGGAGAAAATATTTTCAAGCTATTCCTCCCATAGAGGACTGATATCCAGAATTTACAAGGAACTCAAACAACTCAACAACAACAACAAAAAATAAATAACCCCGTTAAAAAGTGGGCTAAGGCCATGAATAGACATTTTTCAAAGGAAGACATACAAATGGCCAACAAGCATATGAGAAAATGTTCAATGTCACTAATCATCAGAGAAATGCAAACTAAAACCAAAATGATGTATCATCTTATGCCAGTCAGAATGGCTATTACTAAAAAGACAAAAAATAACAGATGTTGGCGAGGACACGAAGAAAAAGAAATGCTTACACGTTGTTGGTGGGAGTGTAAGTTAGTACAACCTCTATGGAAAACAGTATGGAGATTTCTCAAAGAACAAAAAATAAACTACCATTCCATCCAGCAATTCCTCTACCGGGTATCTACCCAACGGACAAGAAATCATTACATCAAAAAGATACCTGCACCTGTATGTTTATCACAGCACTATTTGCAATAGCAAAGATATGGAATCAATCTAAGCATCCATCAATGAATGACTGGATAAAGAAAATGTGGAAAACTGGAATACTATTCAGCCATCAAAAGAATGCAATCTTGTCTTTTGCAAAAACAGGGATGAAACTGGAGGCCACTATCTGAGTGAAACAACTCAGAAACAGAAAGTTAAACATCGCATGTTCTCATTTATAAGTGGGAGTTAAATGTGTATACATGGACATAGAGTACAGAATAATAGACACTGCAGACTCGGAAGGGTGGGAGGCGGATGAGGGATGAGAAATTATTTAACGAGTACATTGCACATTATTCAGGTGATGGTTACTCTAAAAGCCCAGACTACACCAATATGCAATATGTTCATGTAACAAAACTGCATTTGTACTGCTTAAATTTATACAAATAAGAAAACAAACCAGATTTCTACCTCTTCAAAAGCACTTCAGAATAAGGCATAACCATTTTCTTTTTTCTTTGTTTTTAAAAAAAAATCAATTTGAACCAGAGGCACAACCATTTTTTTTTTATTAAACTAAAACTATTTCTCCTGCTTCAGAAATAAATATGACACAATTTTTTCTTTCTTTTTCAATCCTTCTGTAGCATTACATGTGAGGAAAATAAAATCCCACAAGAATAGTCAGAGAAGAAGCATAGTTGTTTAAGGTCCCTAAAAAGCTTGCCAAAACAGGAACACTGTAACCAAAGCAACAGCTGGCACACAGCTAATGGAACAGACATATAGCAAGACTTCAGTAAAGATTATTCCATGAAATAGCTAGCAATATTCTAGTGTTTACTAAGCCACTGGCTAATATGAGGTAACCTTTGTGAGAATAAATACAGCATTAAATAAAGTTTGACAGGATTTTAAAAGCTTTACATGATTGGAATTGAAACGAATAGTGACAGAATTTGATTTAATTGGAAATGCAAAAATGACATAAATATACAAGTCTGGGAGTCTATCATGGATAATAGCCTTATATATTCAAATTCTGAAAAGGATCAAATAATCCTTGTATCATGAAGACTAACAATCAGATTTTACTTTTTCCCCTAATCAAATAATTCCTTACAAGTTGTGTTTCATATCTAAGACAAGGGCAATAAGCTGAGAGAAGGAAAAGGATAAATACAGAATATAAATTTAGCTCATGCTATTCTGCTATTATAGTCCATGTACCATTCTACAAAATGACTCAGTTCACAAAGCTGTATGACCTATGATAAAGTCTAAGTTGATGCCAACTGATTTTGACTGGAAAAACATGCAAAGATTAAGAAATTTTACTTCCAAAATAACTTATTAGTGAGAAGGTTTCAGAACCTCAATATTTATTCTAAGTTTAATTAGTATACCATTGTACATTCAATCAAAATAAACTAAAATATAATTAACTCCAAAATCACAGTAAAAAGAGGGGTAAGGGAGGGTGGAAACAGGAGTAGGGAGAGGGAAAGAAGGAGACTGAGGGCAGGGAGGGACAGGACAAAGAGGGAAGGGGGTAGGGCAAGGGCAGAAGGTGGGGAGAAAAAGAAAGAAATGACCAACATGTCCCTAACTCATTTGGCTTTCTCAAAGACATAGAGGTAATAGTTAGAAAGATGCAAAGTCAACTCCAGCAAAAATTCAGAGTAGCTATCCTTCACTATATAGTCAATCCTTACTGCTGGAAAAAAACTACAAAACTTTTTTTTTTTTAATAGCATAGAAAGGATACAAACCTAAAAATCTTTACCACACAGCAAATAATTCGTTAAATCACTCCCTGGGTAGAACATGTGTTTAATAAAATAAGGCTGATTTGCAGGTAAATTTAAGATAATAAGCACAGTGCCTTAACTGTGCACAATAATTGGGGGATTATAAAATCACCCATATTTTATTTATGAAGAACACTATTAATAAATTCACAACACCCTATACATAACAATTATATATTGGGCCAAAATATTTAAGGCAGTTTATGATATCTGTGTGCATATGCCCTACCAGGATACACACACTTCACACTTTTCCTGGAAACATCACATGCCTAGAACACTGAAAACTTAATGGAGCTCCACGGGAGATTACAAGTACTAAAGGAAGAGAGAATCACATTAATATGTATTAAGCCAAAATTATATACACGTATGATCAGCTTCAGTACTTTCTGATTCAAAATGAGCATATCCTGATACTTCTCAGTAACCAATGATATCAGAACTGTAACAATCAACGTCACAGTGTATAATCAATGAATAGATACTAGGACATTATAGCAATGATATAACAAAATCACTTTAGCTATTGAAAGAGGCGAAAGGCGAGGTCTATGAGGCAAGGGAAATGAAAGGAAGAAAAGAGAGGAGGACTGGATGAGAAAGGTCGCGAAGAGGTGATCAAACCTAGAAACGGAGAGGGATAGGAGACAATTGAAAAAAGGTCTTTTACTCCAAATTTTAAAAATAATCTGAAGAAGACAGTCTAAGAGTTCATAGTTTGGAATTAGATAAAATTTTTAAATGATGTCAATACTTACAATAGCATATTGTCATCATATTAGAAAATATTAGCTAATATTTCTAGGGTACCAAATACGTATTCAATAGTAAAATGAATTTTACAGGAAAATTAAAATAATCATCAGAAATTAATATGGCAAGCCACCAAATCTTAATGATTTATTAAATTTTTAAGTTAAATGTATAAACATGGCTTCTTTTAAAAATATAATATAATATATATAAAGCAACTCTGTGCTTTACCAAAGATATTTATGGCAAGTATTATGTATTAGCTATTCCCCAAAACTCCTTCCTTCCTTATTACTGGTAAAAATCTAATTTTCTCTAGAGGTAGCAATGTGTACTACCCTAGGCAATGACTCATGAGTAGCCTAAGCCAATGTTGATAATTCTTTTTTGCCAGATATTTGCCTTCATAGTCTTCTTGACAGTTGGGGTGACCATGTGACCAGATCTGGCCGGTGGGACATAAGGACAAGTCTGCTGAGGCAATTTTGGGGAAGGATTTTTTAACACTGCCTTTTGGCTTGCAGCTGGCACTGCCCACCTCTGCACATTTTACACAGACATAATACCTAGGGATATGAGAGCTATCTTGTAACCATGATGGGACAAGCAAGAGGACACTAAGGATGATGGAATGGAAAAAAGGCCTGAATCCTTGCTGAACACCTGAAACAATGTTAGCACCACCCACATCCAGACAAATCTCTCTTTATTTAAGCCACTGTCAATCTAGCTTGTTGCTACAGTTCAAGCAGTCTCATACAACACCAAATTGATTGAAACACAATATATTAAAATGCATGAGTTCATGACAATACCTTTTTTAAAAAAAGGAAAAAAAGTAAAACAAAAATCACACCTCATCTGCTACCATTGGTGGTGACTATTATACCAACTCATTACTCTGTAAATTGGTAATGACAGTGAAAAATTTAAGTATTTACCCATCAGGGTAACCAAATATCCCGAGTTGGTGAGTGAAAGTTCTTCTTTACAAAAGAATCACAGCTAATTAACACAGAGAAATAACAAAAATAGAAAATCATCCTTTCACAATCTCTGACCAAAAAAATAATTAAAAAAAAGATTAGGCAAAGATCATCAGTAGATGTTAAAACCATTAGGAGGAAGATTGACAGGGAAGTAAATAATCTCAAGATGCCAAAGTATCCATAAATTCACAGTGAAGTAAATCGATAGAGGAAAAAAATAATCTTTTTCAACAAAAGGTACTCGAACAACTAAATATCTCTATGGAAAAAAATGAACTTTGCACTGTACATAAAAATTAAACTTAAAAGATAAAATTTAAAAACTTCTAAACGAAAACTTAGGAAGAAAGCTTTGTAACTTTAGGGTAGGCAAAAATTCTTTTATAATATACAAAAGAAAACATGGATAAACTGGACTTTATCAAAACTAAAAAATTTTTGCTTTTCATAAAGACAGTATCAAGGGGAGGAAAAGGCAGCATTATTTTTAATAGGTTAATGTCCAGCAACTTATCAATACACAAACAAAAGAAGTATATCCATAGAATGGAATATTACTCAGCAGTAAAAAGGAATGGACTATTTATACATACAACATGGATGAACCTAAATAAAACATTATGCTAAGTGAAAAAAAGCTAGATACATAAGATTATCTATCATATGATTGTATTTATGGGAAATTTTTAGAAAAAGGCAAATCTATCAAGCCAAAAATTATAATCTATTGAGATTAGTAAGTGCCTAGGTTTGGAGGTAACAGGAGGGACTGACTGCAAACAAGTACATGAGGGAAATTTTTTGTGCTGACAGCAGCATTCTAAAACTGGGTCGTGAGATGGTTACACAACTGTATGAACTTTCTAAAACTAAGCAAACTGAACACTTAAAGTTCATAACAATGTTACAGTATGTAAATTATACATCAATAACAATGCTAATAGAAAAAAGGGAAGCCAGATAATGGGAGAAAATATTTATAATACATATATATGACAAAAGATTTGCATCCAGAATATATTAAGATTTCTTACAACTCAATAATGAGCAGACAATAACCCTTTAAAAATTGGACAAAGACCCTTCACTATTAAGCATTTGAAAAGTTGGTCAGATCAATAGTTATTAAGAAAAGGCAAATTAAAGCCACAATGAGAATCTCCTATACATTCACTAAAATGGCTAAAATTAAAAGACTGTTAACATCAAATGTTGGCAAGAATCTGGAGGAACCAGAACTCTAAACTACTGTGAAGGACTGTAAAATAATAGAATATCTTCAGAAAACTGGACGTCTCTTTAAGAAGTAAACATAATATTCTTTGCAAGAGCCTAACTATTTTTTCCCATAGGTATTTACCCAACAGAAATGAAAACATACTCTGATACTAAGACTTGTACTTGAGTGTTCATGTAGCCTTCTTTATAATAGCCCTAAACTGGAAATAACCCAATGCCCATCAATAGATAAATGGATAAACGTATTCCATAAAATGAAATATTAATTAGTAATAAAAGAGGAACAAACTACCAATGCACACATGGATGAATCTCAAAATAATTATGTTGAATGAATAAAACAAGACATAAGAACATATTGTATAATTCCCATTATATAAAACTATGAAAAATGCAAATTAATCTATAATGACCCAAAGTGGTTGCCTGGATCTTCATTTTTTTCTGAATTATAAAATAAAAAATCTAGTATTTACTACTATTATAAAAATCCAACACAAGACTGCTTATATTAAATAAAATCATATACAGTTATCCAAACACAAACACTTTTGAGAAATTTTTGAGAAACAGAAAACAATTACATAGAATGAAGAGTGAGCGACTACCAAATTTTAATCAAACATCAGTAATAGAATTCTGTAGGAATACAATAAAAATTTAGTCAGTTATTGAAAAATTACTTACAAGGCAGAATGAAAATAAAATGCCACTCACAGAACTGGAAAACTATGGAAAGCAATAATGCCAAAAGACCCTAAGGCTAAAAGCAGACAATTAATTAGATGTGAATCTACACTGCAAGAAGACAATAAAACAAAATAATAAAGCAACCAATGTTACTGTGGGTTGTTAATGACAACAGAAGTTGTCAAAGAATAAGAAAATAACACGACTGTATAATACACAAACTATAACAACAGTACTACTTTACTATTTGGTGTGAAACAAAAATAAAGAAATCTCATATGGCAATTGGAATACTAAAAAGAGGAAAGGATGGATGGAGGGAAGAAGAGGAGAAGGGAGGGAAGAAGGGAAAGAGGAAAATTAAAATATTCACCAAGAAAGCACAATTATTTAAAGTGGGGATCAGCATACATTTTCTTTAAAGTGCAAGATAGTGAACATTTTAGGCTTTGTGCACACATATGGTATCTGTTGCATGTTCTTTGCTTTTTGGGGTTTTTTCCCCCAACCATTTGAAAACGTAAAAATGAATCTTAGCACTTGGGCCACACAAAAATAGGCCGCAGGCCCTAGTTTGCCAACTCCTGATTTTGAGTATTAAATGAAAGTTCAAATAAACTTCCATTCAAATTTAAGGATAAAATAGAAAGGACACAATAAACAAGATTAAGCTTTAGAGAAAAAAATTTTAAATGTAAATTTAAATGTAAAAATATCTTTTAAGATTATAAAACACTATGCCAGCACAAATTAACATTACTATTTTTTTTTTTAAGAGACAGAGTGGTCTCACTCTGTCACCAAGGCTGGAATGCAATGGCACAATCATAGCTCACTACAACCTTGAACTCCTGGGCTCAAGGGATCATCCCACCTTAGCTTTCAGAGTAGCTGGGACTACAGGCAGGTGCCATTACACCCAGCTAATTTAAAAATTTTTTTCTAGAGACAGGGTCTCACTATATTCCACAGGCTGTTCTCAAACTCCTGGCCTCAAGCGATCCACCTGCTACAGCCTCCTGAGTCACTAGGATTACAGGCGTGAGCCACTGCACCTGGCTCACTAACATTACTATTTTTAATAATATTATATAACAATATATTATCTTTAATGAGAAACTGTGGAAGAGTAACTTTTAAAATTATTATTTATGCAAGTCATAAAGTTTATCTAATTGAATGTCAATGTACCTCATCCCAAGTCTCTATTATATCTAAAGAAAGTGAACAGTGATAGGCACAGACAAATATTGGTTGGAACAATGGCAAATTATCAATTGAAGTTCATAAAATAAAGGAAATACATGAAACTTTTAGATCTGTATAACTTGAAGTGTTCTTACTATAATCATTCTTTCAAGATGTTTACTATGTGCCAATAAAACCCTTTGTACAATAGCTGAAAATTTATTGAAACTCTGTATTTGATAAGTGGCAAAAACAATATTGGGACCACATATACAAAAGAGTTGTCACAGGCTCAAATGATGAGATCTGTTCTAGAATTCACGAGACGAGCCAGAAAAATTTCTAGCAGCTAAAGACATGAAAGCTAGACCTATCGGCGTTTGTTAGGTCCGTAAGAGAAGGAAGAGATCACAAAAGAACTGTTGCCTGCTGAACTACTGTAGTTAACTTCAAAAGGAACCAAGGTATTTAACTGCCAGGAACTACTTTTTTTGAAGCTTAAAAAAAAAATGCTTAACTTCCATAGATCCCATCAAACACATGCATTTGAACTGGTATCCTTACTACACTAGAAATACTTCAGAATTTTCAACCATAAAAGTAAAAAAAAAAAAAAGTTCATAATATCATAATCTCTTACGGTATGCTATGTAGACATTTATCTATTGAACTTGAATTCTACATTGTTACCTTAGAGAAACCCTGTCTAGACCATGTTGTCAAGGTACTTACGGCCGACAACTACTAAGCACCAGGACCCTGGGCTTGATCAAGGTGGTTTTCTGCCTTAGGGAAAAGGCAAGTTTATAGATGTTTTGTTACTATCACTAGCAACAATTACCACAGGGGAGATTATAGCCAGGTACTAAACTCTGAAACAACCGAACACAGAGACCCTCTTCCCTGATGACCTCTAAAGGCAAGCAAGTACATCATCTTCCTCTATCCTGAACCTGCAGAAAGTCTCCTGCTTATTTACTGAGAAAGCTTATAATTCATAAGTGAAAGCCATCTTACTAATTAAAATGTCATCATTTCACTGTGGGGGCCTGGTATCTATGGTGATGCAGGAACTTGTCCAGATTAAAATCTCTATCACCTATTTTTGAAAACTAGTTAAAGCTTAAGGTAATGGAGTCTGTTGCAATCCTGAAAAAACTATAAGGTCCTCTCTCTTTCTCTGTCTGACTTCTATCAGTGAAAGATGCCAAGGGTTAGTAGAAAACAGAGAGAAAGAGAGAAATGGGCTTCAGGGAAGAGCTGCAGGCAGTCTGCACACCCAGCCACAGCATACTGTGACAAAGACTGCCTATGGAGTTGAAGAATGTGTTTTCTACCGGGATGATATACCATGCTTCCCCAGAAGATGTGTTCTAAATCATCAGTCTTTCCAAACTTTTTGTAATACAGTGGTAGTGGTATCACTATAAATTTTTTCCATACAAAAATAATAAAGCTTTTGTGAGGTCAGAAGCTTACTTACATACTTTTTATAGAAAGAAACAACAGCTCCTCTGCATCTAAATATTCATTTAGTTTATGACTTTGAAAACAGAAATTCTGTAATACTGTAGTAGAGTTTTTGTAATACTACAAAGCTATTTAAAGCCTACAAATGAATACAGTATACTTCAGCAATTAACTAGGAAAAAACAGTAATGATGAAAGAGGTTACCTGAATTTACTAAAAAAAATACTGGTTTGGAAAGGAATGATAAACAAAGAAATTACACTAACTTTCTTTTAATAAACAGTTGTTTCAGATAATGAAGGCGTGGCTGCTGCCAATCTTTTCCAGCTGCTATAACAAAGTACCATGGATTGGGTGCTTTCAAACAACAGAAATTTATTTCACACAATTTTAGAGACTGGAAAGTTCAAGATTGAGGTGTCAGTGGATTGGGTGTCCGGTGAGGGTCCACCTTCCAGGTTCATACAAGATGTCTTTTTGCTGTGATCTCTCACGGCAAAAGAGACAAGGAGCTTTTTCAGTCTCTGAGTAAAATGTCGGGTGGGGTGAGAGGGGAAGGTTTATGGAAAGTGGAGAAAGTCTTTCGTAAGGACAAGGCCCACTTCCTAATGCCATTCATTACCTTGGCACTTAGGACTTAAGCATATGAATTTGGGGGTGGGGCACACAATCATTCAGCAGTGATGCAACTGAAGTGACAACATACCTGTAAATTACAGTTGGGTGGCTCTACTATTATTACTATTATTATCATTTTAGTCAGGGCAGAATACAATGAAGTAGAGAAAACAGCATACATTTCTTTCTTTAAAATGATTGAATTAGACAGTAGAAATTCAATTTTAAAAATTCTCATTCACTTATCAACCAATAACCAAATCAACTAAAATCACTGAAGACAAAAGAGAGGAGAATTTTTGGTGTTGTTAATTACCATTGATTTTTATAACTGGTAAAGACAGCACTAAAGACTCTCATGCTTTTTAAGTTTTTTGATTAACTGATATTGAAAATGATGGCCATCAACTACATACTCAATAAAAAGGATCACCAACACTTTTGAGAGACCAAATTGTCAGAAATTGATTATTAAATGTAAGTGATGATATGATATAATTTTTCAGAAGTTCCCTGTTTATTGAACATCTATTCAGGCTATGAGCCTGTAAAATACCTCATGAATGTAACACTACTTCAAAATTAAAATACCGTAATTCTATCTTTTTAGTCTATACTTATAATAATTTTTTTTTAGTTTTTCAGCCACAGGACTCTCTCCTAGATAAATATTAATTATACATTTAACTATTTCAATGATTTCTGATAAATGGGAGACTGTAATTTGAGAATGAAATGCATATGAGCTGCAGTATCTGTTTTAATAGGAAGTGGAAAGAGTATTCCAGGCATACAAAGAGCACAAAGGAAGGAAAACAGAATGTGAAAAACTAAAAGGAAGCTTGTGAGACTGAAAAGCAGAGAACACAGGGAGAGAGCCACAAAATGCGCATGTTTAAATGCAGATGAGAAGGAGACAGCAACAGGGAGAGGATGAAGATGGAAATGAGAGATGGAAATATCAACAAGATAAGGTTCCAAGAAAATAGAAGAAAATAGGATCTAGAGCACAGGTGGTGTGAGAGGCCTCTCTGTGAAGTGGAAATTAAGAGCATCTGCTCAGAGTAAAATGGGGGGTATAGTGACAGGAGAAGTTTGAAGGAAAGAAGATAAAGTCTAAAATAGTAATTTCAGAGGATGGAGAAAAAGAAGTTGGCCAGAGAACAAAAATTCTGAAGAATATTGAGGGACCAGTTTAGATTACTCATCATATGGAGAGTTCCTAAAAAAATTTTATGCTATAAAAATTCCCTCTTCAACATAAATTGCTTCACAAATTTTCAAATAATTTTCAATGTAATTATTTAACAAAATTAGAATAAACTGCTTGGTCTTATGAAAGAAAAGGGAAAAGCAGGACCAGACCATGATTCTACCACTTGCCAGCTGTATAATCTTCAGTTAATTTCCTAACCTTTCCATGTCTTTGTTTCCTTAACCACAAAGAAAATGGATAATTATACCTTCCTTACAGATCTGTCATTACAATTGAGATAACAAATGTAAAGTAACTAACATAAAGTGCAGCAAAGAACAGGCCTTCAATAAGGATTAGTTTCACTCCTAATTCCTAAACTGCCTGCTGACACAGCTGGGTGACATCTCTGTCTTCTTGTTCTCCAAGAAGAAAAGACAGTAGCACCAAAACACAGGATCTTTCCACTAAGACACGCTGGTTCCCAAGAAGCACTATCTCAGTGACATAATTATTAATTAAGGGTTTAATACTCTCAGCTCTGAAAAGCCAGAAATCTAGCTTTGTGTGATACATAGGTCTGAGCAGAATATACCCTCCTGTGAACCATGCTGAGACATACAACAAAATATAGCTCTCTGACTCCTGTTTTTCTAAGATCTATGTAGATCATTCCACATCTACCCATGTAGACACACATTACTTTTATACTTTTTCTTCTTTATCTTTTTAAGTTAATTTCATTGATTAAAAATATGCCATTGGTTAAAGAATAATAGTCATCTACTTTAATAATCTTTTGATTAACTTTATACAGTCTGGACATATAATAAAATGATCAGCATTTAAGGAATATTAATTTCCTAAAAGTTTGTGAGTCTCTTAATTTTTAATACGAATTTAACACATTAACTGCCATGTGAGTTGTATTTAGCTCACGCTAGTTTTGAGCCGGGGCCTCGTGAAGCATATGTAACTCATATGTCTCTTCACCTTGGGAGCCGCAAGAACTGTTTTTCAAGTTGCATATAACTCACACACAGAAAACAATAAAAAAAATGACACACTTTTCATTAAATTAGAAAGGATTGTTTTGTTTTTGAAGTTTTTATTCTATTTTCATAATAAAACACTGTGGCCCCAAGGAAAAATTTTTTCTTCTAGTGTGGCAGTCAATGTGTTAAAAACTAAAGCAAAGTCAAATTTGACAACTCTTAAGATGTACACAAAACAATAAAATATCTAAAATATACTAAACTTAGGAACAACTATACTGGAAAATACTTCTCTTTTGTATTGAAGGTTGTTGAAGAATTTTAAGTGGTAAATGGACATGATTAGATATCCCTTATATTAAGATCATTCGGGAGACAATATGACTATTATATGGAAATTAGAGACACTAACTGGAGACTACTATAATAGTCAGGGTGAGAAAGCTAAAGGTATTACGAGAAGACAGGAACAATCAGATTAGACTACGGGTCAACTAACTATGCCCATGAGACAAATCTGGCCCATCACTTGTTTTTATAAATAAAGTTTTAATGGAACATAGCCAAGCTAATTTACATATTGTTGATGGCTGCTTTCCTGCGACAAAAGCAGAATTCTGTAGTTATGACTGAAACTAAATGGCCCAAAAGGTCTAAACTATTTACTATCTGCCTCTTTGGAAAAAGCTTGCTGGTCCTTAGATTAGCTAATTCCCAAGTTTCCTAGGTTAATGGTGTTGCTCTATAGCAGCTAATGAACACAGGAGAAGATATATGTGACAATACTATTTTTTAATATTCTGAGTTAGAGAGTCACTGCAATGCCCACATGGAATAATGTGGATGATACTATGAATGAGCTTGGTTAACACACATTCTTGCTTCCTGTTAGTATGCTTTTGCTGTCAAGGTTCTGGTGTATATAGTTCCCAGCTTCATAAGAGTTAAAAGGCAGAACAGAAGGCATCCATTTTGCTGATCTAGATCATGTCAGAGGAAATATGGCTCTGAAGCTTTCAAGTGCATTGAAGGATAACAAAAACAGCGGGCAGTTTCCTAACAGGGAAGAAGCAAAACCTGCCCAAGCTGCCCAATTCTGCATCATACAGTAATTTCACGAAACTCAGATTATGGTCTTTTTCTTGAGCCCCCCCAATGATATCCTATAATAAATCCCTGTCTACTAAAACTTGCTAAAGTAGATTCTGTTCTCTACAGACAAACTTTAACCAATACAAGCATCCTGTAGGCAGGCAGATATACAGATCCAAAGTTTAGAAAAGAGATCTGGGATGCAGATTGAGATTTGAAAGTTATCAGCAAATGGGATTGTACGACAGGAATATATGAGATCATCAAGGAAAAGCACTTAGAGTAAAAAGAGGTCAAACATATATAGGAAACACAGACATTAAGAAAGTAAGCAGAGGTTGTTAAGAATAAGGAAGAAACCAAAAAGCAATGTCAAGAGAAAAAGAAAAAAAAAAAAAAAAACAACAGGGAAGACTGGGATTAGAGAAACCAAGAGAAGAGGGGGTGTTGAGAAGTTAAAATGGTCACCAATGTGAAATATTTGAGATAAGCAAATAAGGTTAAGTCCTTTGGGAAATTGGGAGCTCACTAGAGACCTTCCTGAAAGTAGATTTATTGAAGGCATGTTAGAAGCCAGAATAGCATAGACTGGGGACTACATGAGAAGCCAAAAAAAGAAGACAGTAAGGGTGGTCAATTTTTCCAAACAGTTTGGTTGTGAAGTAAAGAGGCTATGAAACAGCTACATAATAAGACATAACTATATAAACAGTTAAAACTGAAGATTCCTTTTTCCTTTTAAGTGAAAGAAACTTTAGTATCTTTGTATGCTGCTAACAGAAAGGGAAAGGGTTGAAGATTCAGATGAGCTAAAGAGAAAGGTTGAAGATTCAGATGAAAGTACAGAGCAGGGCAGCAGGGTGGTGTAGAATTCGTCTTTAATAGGAAGGTAAGAGATCTAATGGAGTTGCATCTTTGAGAATGAAGTTGGCAAAAAGTTGAAAAAATTTATACCTCACAACCTTGATTTTCTTTGTAAGGAATGAGACAAGATCATCTTATGACAATAAGGGAAAAAGAATTGGATTAGAGGTTTACAGTGAATAAAGAAAATTTGAAACCATTTGTGAAACAGAAGAGGGAACTAGACACAATAAAAAGTAATGGAAGCCCAGCTGCATTTCAGAACCATAAATTTTAGTTACATCAATCTTACAGTTGTCTGGTTTTTGTTTGTTTTGTTTTTGTTTGTAAACAGCACTGAGAAACCTAAGCATAGAAGTAAAATAGGGATACATGTTCAGTGATCCACAGATGACATTTTGCTGTGCAAGATTAGTAGGAAGGCAACAGTGAAAGAATGTGAGGGTATCATCAAGAGCAATGGTGCCTTGTGCCAGACCTACAAAATCAGAAACTCGGGGTGCTGGGCTCAGCCACCTGTGTTTTAACAAGTCCTCCCGGCAATTCTGATGCATGCTAAAGCTTGAGAATCAGTAAGTCAGGAGAACAGATGAAGAGACAGATCTTAGATCAACTTAATATAGAAAATAAGTAGAGCCAGAGAAGGGGACAGAAGTGGTTGACAGAGTAGAAAACCATCAAGTAGCAAAGGCACTGCTGTTCTAGATGAGTTAAAAGATTGATGCTCTAAATGAATAAAAGAACTATGAGCTACAATAGGAACAAGGAAGTGAGAAGGAAGAAAAAATAGGCATCTATAGTCATAGAATGAGACACTGGAAACTTATACCAAATGCTAATGAGACAATATCCAAGGTTGATAATGGGAAAAAGACACTAAGGTAGAATAGAAGGGCACTAGACTCAATTTTGGGCCAGTGAATGTCAAAGAACTGTGAGCCCAGTGTATGAGAATAATCATCTCCATTGGTACTGATAACATCCGGGATTATGGAATTTGGAATAGAAAGAAAACAGTACTGCCTAAGTCATGGAGATGGGAGAAACAGGTGTTAGGAGATGAAAGCAACCATATGAGGTAGAGGACAATATGTTATAGGAAGTCAATTCCCAGTCTAAAACCCAAAGAAGGAATAATTTATATAGGATGGAAGGTTACAGAGTCAAACCTAGAGAGTAATTCTTAGGAAGGCAACTGTCTTTTCTTGTTTAATTCAGGGCAAAAAATTTGATTAATAGAGTTGTCTTTCCTTCTTTTTTAAGGATATAAAAAATGTATCTGCTCTTACTTAGTGTAGAGAAATACTTTATTTTTTTTAACAGTATAAGCGTTTTATCCTCATAGAGAGTCCTAGAGTTAAAATATAATTGACAAAACAACTAAAATTGACCATTAACCAAAGTGTTTGTACCCCTATAAGATTCTGAAATTTAAAAATTAAAAAAAAAAATTGATCTTTAGTGTTAGAAGTTAGGAAAATGGTTACCTTTGGGGAAGGGGGAGAGAGCAGTAATTCTGAGAAAGGGTGAAGAGAGTCTGGGAGCGATGTAATGTTCTTTTTCTTGACCTAGGTTTTGATTTCACAGATATGTTCACACTGTGGTATTTCATTATATAAGTACATTTGTGATTTGTTCACTTTTCATTATGTACATAATATTCAATTCAAAAAATTTTAAAATAATTTATTCAGTTATATTTTTAAAATTACAGCTAGTTAAGAATCAGAAGTCAAATAAGTACCTTCCTGATTTAGAGACTACTTAAAGAACTGAGTATTAATAACATTATTTTTGTCTGATACAAAGGCACAAAGTGAAATTCCTGATTTAAAGGATATAAATATAACTCTAAATATTAATAATTATATTTGGGTCCAATATCAATGGAGAAAATATATGGGTGTATACAAGTGTAGAACTGAGATTTAATTCTAATTTGTTGATTCTAATACATCAATACCTTTGGGTTTCTTGTAATTCAGAAAATTAGGCATCAGGAAAATGATACCTTAGGAAAAAATCTCAAGTCAAAGATTTTTTAATTTTATTTTAAATTATTACAGGTACATAATAGTTGTATATATTTATGGGGTACATGTGATGTTTTGATACAAGTATACAATGTATAATGATAAAATTAGGGTAACTGGAGTATCCATCACCTCAAGCATGTATCATTTCTTTGTGTTGAGAATATTCCAATTCCACTCTTTCAATTAAATTATTGTTAACTATAGTTACCCTATTCTGCTGCCAAATATTAGATCTTATTCATTCTACCTAACCATATTTTTGTCCCATTAACCATTCCCACTTTATGTTCCCCCTCCCCCCTGCTACCCTTCCTAGCCTCAGGTAACCATCATTCTACTCTCTTTCTCTATGAGTTCAATTTTTTTTTTAATCTCCTATATATGAGAGCATGCAAAAATTGTCTTTCTGTGCCTGGTTTATTTCACTTAACATAATGTCCTCCAGTTCCATCCATGTTGTTGCAAATGACAGGATTTCATTCTTTTTTATGACTAATATTCCATTATGTGTATGTACCAAATTTTCTTTATCCGTTCATCTGTTGATGAGCACTTAGGTGGATTCCATACCTTGGCTACTGTGAATAGTGCTGCAATAAACACAGTATTGCAGATCTCTCTTCAACATACTATAACAGAGGGAATGGCTTGAAAAAAACAGCAAAAACATTTTCTGTCTCTTTAAAACATCCCCCACTCCTTTTGAAGAACTAGGACTTGCATCCCTGCCACAGGCCAGTGGGAGGGGCAGGGAAGTGTCTTTGTTCTTTGTGCTACAGGAGATGGCTCAGCTGAACTGTCTGGGAGGAGGTCCTCAGCGGAGGTCATGGGATTGTCTTCACAGAGATCGGATGATCAGAATCATCAACTGTAGTTAAACAACAATAGCCTAGAACTGAAAATCCTCTCTTTAAAAGCTCTGTATTTCTGCTTATGATGATGACAATGGTATTTTAGACAGGAGTCTCCATCCTCCCCATTAAACTCTTTCCTTCTCCACAAACCACTTGTCCTCATTCTTCTGATACGGCCTCAGGAACAAGTGCCAAGCTTTTGGTAACAATACTGGTTTCCTTTCTTTTGAATACATACCCAGTAGCAGAACTGCTGGATCATATGATAGGTATGTTTTTAGTTTTTAAGAAGCCTCATATTGTTCTCCATAGTGGCTGCACTAAGTTACATTCCCACCAACAGTGTAGGAAGGTTCCCCTTTCTCTACATCCTTTCCAGCATTCATTATTGCCTGTCTTTTGAATAAAAGCCATTTTAACCGGGGTGAGATGATATCTCATGGTAGTTGTGTTTTGCATTTTTCTGACGATTAGTGATGTTGAGCCTTTTTTCAGAAACCTGTATGTCTTCTTTTGAGAAATGTCTATTCAGATCTTTTGCCCATATTTTAACTGGATTATTTGCCTTTTTCCTATTGAGTCATTTGAGTTTTTTGTATATTTTGGTATTAATTCCTTGTCAGGTGGGTAGGTTGCAAGTATTTTCTCCCATTCTATGGGTTGCTGAAAGGCTTAAAATGAATAACAATGCCTTGGACAAAGCAAGCACACTCAACAGGTATTAACTAGCTATCTATCTGCATATGCACATCATATAAAATATATTTCATGTTATATACATTATACATGAAATAGCTGTATTTTAGAATTAAATATATTAGGTATGTATTAAATAAATTTTCCTTATTATATGCTCTACTCTCCAACTTAAATTGTAGACATACTTCCTCAGTGATAAAATGAAGACACACATTACTTTTTTGAACTCAAAGTCAAATGTTCATCTGCATTATGACATATTTTCCACATTAAAAAAGTGGTATTATTCTTATTACCTGAGTATCCACACCTTGCTCCAGAAGGCGCTTAGCTTGATTTTCCACTTCAAGTCGAGCTCTCGCAATAAAAAGCAGCTCATTTTCTATTACTTCTATTCCAGAAAGATCTATTCCTTGAGAAAGATAATCTGTTTTAAAAACACACACACATTTAAATATTTCAATATTGAGTAAATATCAAGTATCAAAATATCATATAAATTCTTCAAAAAAATATAGATTTGCGGTTGAACATGGCTCCCTTTCAAAAATCCATATTTTAAAAAATATAGCTTCCAAAATATTTTCTATTTAATAAATAACTTTATTCTGGAACTAAATGTTCCAAATAAGACAGAGTTGGTAAAACAAGAATAGAAATTATGATTATAAGTTGAAGGCAATGTCAACAGACTACATAAAAAGTAGTGTCAAATTCACTTTAATGTAAATACAAATATCCTGATATTTTCAGAAATTCCTCAAGAGGCAAGTATAGTCGGGCTTTTTTTGTTCGTTTGTTTTTAAGAGACAAGGTCTTCTTATGTTGCCCAAGCTGGAATGCAGTGGCTAGTCACAGGTGCTATCACAGCACAGAACTCCTGGGCTCAAGCAATGCTCCTGCCTCAGCCTCAAGTAGCTCGGACTATAGGCAAGCACCACTGGGCCCAGCATACAAGTACAGTTTTTAAAGTTATTCTATAATAGCAAAACATCTGAAACAAATGTCCAACATTTGGAGAATGATTAATAAGTTATGAAAAAACCTTACCATTTTGCCCTTTCCAGTTTACATGATCATCCATATCTAATACAGTAGCTACTTACAGTGAAGGTCTTACATGATATTACTGAATGAAAAAAAACTTACATGGAGGAATTTACCCTATAGAATTATATACACAAACTTGTACAGCCAGAAGTATGAAAATATTTGAGTAAGATGTTAACAACAGTTGTCTCTACATGCTAAAGAATTTGGGTAAATTTAAAATTAAAAAAAAATTTTTGCATACTTTTAGATATATCTAAGGTAACCAAAATGCCAGGAATAAAGGTTAAGGTTTAATTAAGCAGTTTAGACACAGTTCTACAACTTTTCTATTTTTAACAAGTTAGTTCTAAAATACAAAATTTATTTAGATAGAAGATGACTTTATTTTACCAGTTAATAGAATATCAAATGTATTCTATTTGCTTAATCAGAACTAATTTTTTATCTTTACTCTTATTAAAATATACCCTGAGCACTTATATATCATCATAGTTTACTTAAGCTGGATGACAATGTACTACCTAGATCAAACTAGCATTGTACCCAGTACAACGCTAACTAACCACTTAGCAGCACTCAGACATCTGCTGACTGAACACCAAATAGTTAGTTCTATATGAGGACAAAAGGAAATAATATAAAGGGCAGTTAAATAGTGGTTATTGCTAATTATACTTCAACCACAAGCATATTTTTTTTTAAATGTGTATATCTAAAGGGACTTGGCTTACCACAGTGAAAAGAATATTGAAAATGCCATTAAATCATTTGGGCTTACATTCTGCCTAGAAACTTACTAAGTGATCACAGTCAAGTGATATAGCCTCTGTCAGCCTCAATTTTCAAATCTGTAAAATGCCAATAATTTATAATTTATACCCTACATAACTCTTAAGACTGTCATCAGAATCTAAATAAGTTAATAAATGCCAAACTATTTTATACACATTCCATTATGTATCTTTAGTGTGAATTGTAATCCACAGGAAATTTTAAAAATCTGGTTTTTATTTAAAAAATTTTATTTTTCACAGAATTTTGAGAAAATTATATTTGACCCAAGTTGTGGTAATAATCAATGAGGAAATGCTAAGTTCACTATGAAAATACTGCCTAGACAATATAGAATCAAACTGCAGACATACAGACAATAGAAAATATTTTCTCTTTAAGTTGGTTACCAACTTTTTTCTCTTTTTTCTATTATTTAAGGAACAAAAATATCACAATTAAGTAGAAAAAGGAAAAGGCACTAGGAATAAGAGATCTGGCTAGGTTCTAACCCTACTTCTGCCATGTATGTTTCTGAATACAAGTTTTATAATCTTTGATAACCAGTTACTTTGTTTGAACTATGAAGAGCTCAACTACAAAAACCCTAAAGTTCCTTCCAGTTACAAACTTCTAGAGACAAACAAAGCCAATGCTGTAGTTGCTTTATTCTTATGAATGCTGATCTATAAACTGTGGAGACCATTCAAATCATTTATTTAACCCACTTATTAAGCATTTGTAAGTCACAAATACACAGAAATGAATCAGATATAAATTCTAACCCCATGATACTTAATAACTAGTAGAAAAGTCTAAAACAATAAGAAAAAGCACAAAATTGTAACCACTGAAAGATACACATAAAATATATTATGCCAGGTCCTTCAGGACAAAAAGAAAAAGTAAGTATATAATTCATGTCCCCACAGAGCCTAAATCTAGTAGGGAGAAAGAAATACATATAATTAATCCCAAATACCTTTTTAAAGCAAGCAATGGCCTTCTCATCATATTATCTAACCACCTCCCTCTTCCACCTCCTCACTTATCCAAATCATATTTATAATCATTCACTTTAAGAAATAACCAAAAGACATGCTAGATTTGGAGTACAAAGGGTTCTACCAACTGGGAGGGAGAAAGGGCCATATTATTTTACCTAGTAATTATTACACAAACTTGCTTTTCAATAAGAGATAAATATAGCAACAGGAAAAAAACCCGAAAAGAATGTAGCAGCAACTTCCACCTCTCCCCCAAGAGAATAGAGGGTTATGATACTAAATTCTACCCCCACATTGATCTGTTGCATACAATAGCTATCAATATTCCAAGTCTTTTTACATTTGCTTGTTGTCAAGCACATATGGGGCAAAAAGATCCTATAGAACAAAAAGATGATGATTCTAATAACAATAACCAAGATTTTTGAAGACCTACTCTGTGGAAGGCATTAAGCTAGATACAAAATGTACATTATTTTAATGCATATATCTATTTGTAATTTTTCTAAACAGCACTGCTAGAAATATAATCATAACTAGTTGGAGATACTAAAACCCCAAGAACTTAAGTAATCTTAGACAAATTCACCTGGCTAATATCCAGCAAAGTGGAATTTAAATCCTGGTGTGTCCGACCCAATCTTTTCACTAGATCAGCCCAGGCTAATCCCATGAGCCTCAGAGAGAAGAGAGCTTTATATTCAAAGGATAGATAGTATTGCCCCAATATTCTTCCAATTTGCTCATTGAAAGGCTGAACATATAAAAATTGTACCAGATGTAAGTGTGTAGGTCATTAAATTTGGCCAGGTTAGAACAATGACAGTATTAAATAACTAGTATTCTGAGTTTAATAAAGAAATATGTAAACGTTTAAAAATACATAAAATGCCAAATTTTGAAATGTGCCAGCATTACCCACATTATGACAATTAAACTTTGTAAATGTGGAATGCATAGCCAGAATTAACTTCCTAGCCACTTAATACTAATACTCATTGAATCTCTTCATGTACTAAAAATATGTATCAGGAAGTTAAATTGGTCTATTTGAATTTAATGTATTTATCATATGAGAAAACTTTGAGCCTATTGCTTTTAGTGGAATAGAAATAACAATAACCATCTCTTTGTCTACTTAAGAGAGAAAAATTTAATCTAACAGATTAGAGAAAAAGGAATTCAACCAAAAGACCAGACACAGATATCAAAAGGATGAATAACAAGGAACATAATTTTTTTTTGGTCAAATATACTCAACTCTTTGAAATTTAAGATACTAAAAAATGAATTCTATTTTCCCCCATTATTATTGTCCTGGTCTCACATTACTAAAACTTTAGAATAAACTTGATTTGCTTTGCTCTCAAGCAGTCCCTTGGTCTCAGTGATTGGTTCTTGTATCATTTCCTGGGATTGCTCATTTCTTTTTATTTCTTTAGCCTTCGAACTAAACCAATACCTGGACAGCATAAAAATCATTTGCCACTAAAACACATGCCAGTCATTTTACTAGACTTTCACTGTTCTAATCAATACCATACATGGCTACCAGAATAAACATTCTCATAGTTGCTCTCCCATTCATGACCTCTGACTTCCCATTGACTAACATCTCCTATTTTGCAATACAAAATCTCCTTACCAATTTCAAAATCCTCACTGCCTCTTCCTTTACTAGCCTCCTCCTTTGTTTAAAGGATAACAAAAAGAACTGCAATTATAGTTTGCTAAATGCTTCAGCTATGCATTTACATTTCATAATAATGTTAACATAAAATTATTTGGAGAAAAAGAGATGAGAGAAGAGTACATGTATGAAGTTGGGTTGGTGCTGAAAGTTGGAAGAATCAAAGAGGCTAAATCTCCACGCTCCGTGGTGGGGAACCAAAGAAGTTAAAAATTAAAAGTGGAAATATAAGCAGGTTATTCAGAGAGATGGAGGTAAATACTAAAATAATCAGCTAAAAAATGTTGAAAACAGTTGCCTCTGAGAAACAGTAAATGGGGTGGAGAAGAGGACAGGGGATTGACATTTTCTAGTGACAAACCTTATAGAACTATTTGAGTGTATTTTGCATGTATAACTTTCATAAGAAATAAACTAAATTAAAAGAGTAAATAGGAAGTCATAAAATAATACAAAAATTAAAATAAGGTGGCTAGCCAAACAGAAAAAAAATTCATACCCTCTAAATTAATGATTCTTATTCTGGGAATAAATAATAATCTTAAAAAAGAAGAAACAAAGTGAATATATTTGGTCAGGAAGACATTTGCCACAGTGTTAACTGCATCTGTTAACATGCACATACACATACATATATCCACGGATATATGTATGTGTATATGCATGTTTATATGTATGTTTATATAAATATGAACATTCTAAATTAGTAAAAATCATTTTGGAAAACAATTTTGGATTATCTAATAATGCTCTATATGAGTATCCCCCTGTAACCAAAATATTCCATTCCTAGGCACATAACCCAGAGAAGTTCTTATATATGTATATCAGAAGACGTGTGTAAGAATGTTCACAGCAGCATTGATAAAAAGAAAATAAAGCTGAAAACCCAAATAATCATCAACAGGAGAACAGAAAAATAAAATTGAAATATATTCATTCAAAGTACTACTATACAGGAGTAAAAATAAACAAATGGCAGGGTTATACATATCAATATCAATGACTCAGTAACAATGCTAAGGAAAAAGAACAAGTTTTAGAAGAATACACACAGCAAGAAGTAATTCTTATTAAGTTTTTAAAAATATGAGACTAAACTATATTATTTGGGACACACACAAACATTAATAACATTCAGAAAAGTTAGTAGAGATGGGTAACACGACATATTTATAATATTCTAATTCTTAAGTTTGGGGGGCAGTATTGTAGCTTAGACATGTTAAGAATGTGTTTTTTGCATTTTCATATTTTCCCATTAAATCTAAAGTATGAGCCAATGGCACAGATTATAGTATTATTGGACAAGGACAATAGAACAGTTAATATAACTGTATTCCATATGTTCAAAAAAAAGAAAAGACTCTACATGTTAAGTAAAGACATGGATAATAAAGGCCCAAATCCAATTTCTAGAGGTAAAATGTACAATGTCTGGATGGGATTAACAGCAGATGAGACATTGTAGGAAAAGCAGAATACATTATCTGAGGAAGAAGAGTTTAATGCAAAGATTATTAACTAGTAACTGGATAAAGGCTTTAAAAACATACCATACTTGTTAAAGAATTTCTGTAAATCGAGAAATTTTTAAAGGGGGGAAATCATATAATCCTACAACACAGAGGCAACCACTGCCAAGTGGATCACTGGAATTTTCGTGGGTATGGTCTGAGAAATTTATGAATCCCCAAATTCTCAAGTAGCACTAAAATAGCATATATCCTCCCCCTGGAAGTTTATGTGAGAAAGAACAGAGAAAGAAAAAACTGGTGTATAGGGTCTGGGCAGCTGGCTAAAGTCACTTACCAACGAGAGTGGCTCCCTGCTACACACCAACTTTTTAAAGAGCATCATTCAGATATACGTCTCAGAAAAATTAGAAGCAATCCTCAGAAGTTTCTAAAATACTTAATATCTTGATTGATCCTGTATCTACTAGCCATATATAGTGGCATGTGCCTATAATGCCAGCGTGCCAGCTACTTGGAAGGCTGAGGTGGGAGGACCAGCCTAGGCAACATATAGTGAGGCCCTATCTCAAAAAAAAAAAAAAAAAGTAAATGTTTACTATATTCCTTTTAAATCTACCCTTTTTAAATCTACCCATGAGTTGTTTTGTTCTCATTTTTATTTTAATGACACTTATTTACAATGCCTTCTTTATTAACTTAATGTTATAAGTATATATCCACCCTATTACAGTTCTTACAAATATCAATTTTTGACAGCTGCCCAGTATTTCAACAAATGAATGAACCAAAAATTTATTTAACCTTCTCCTTAAGATGGAATATTTGTTACTATAAATAACTATTTTAAACCATTCTGTATATAAAGATTTTAAATATCTAGAATTATTTCCTTAGGACAGAATCAAAGACAGAATTATTAGATTAAAGAAACACTTTTAAGTTTCTTAATACAAATTATCAAACTACTTTTCAAAAGGGCTATACCACTTTGTATGTTTTTTCTAGTAATCTATGGGAGTAATCTCACTATAGATGGCACTGGATATTATCACTGTTTTAAATATTTTATATGCTGCTGTAAGAAATATGTTCTTATTGATGGTCTAATTTGAAATTTTAGGTGATGAAGCTGAATATTGTTTACTAACAATATTTCCTCTTGAGAATCTCTACATAATTTTTGCTTCCTTCTCTTTTTCTTAAATTACTTTGTATTAATTATTCACTGTTTGCCTATCATATCTGTTATGAGAATTTTCCCAATCTGTTGACTTTTAAATTTTAGTTATTTATTTATATATTATTTCTTGAGGCCATTCTCAGAACACAATCATAAAATTATGCTATCTAAAAAGCTCCACATTTGATTCTTCCTCACATCCTTGCCTGATTAAGAAATTCAGACTAAAGCTTCTCTTTTACAAAAGCAAATATCAGAATACAAAACTGTGGTTTATAGAGGGTTATCTAGAAGACTCATAAACAGTAATCTGGAGAGAAAAGATGCCCTTTTAGAATCCATTTGACAAAAATTTTACCTTTGAAATTAAAATAAATTATATTGCAAAGATTGGGTCTTATCACAACAACCACATTTAAACTCATTCAGAAATTAAAATAAATATATTGCAGAGATTGGGGCTTATCACAACAACCACATTTGAACTCATTCTGAAGTATCAATCTTCTTTGCTACCATATCAGATACTGTATAAAGAACACAGTTACTAGAGAACACTGAGCTAAATAACTTAAATTAAAACAAAACAAAACAAACAACCACCATAAAATAACACAAAACAACGTGAATGTTGTAGGGTTATTATATTGATAGAACTAATTTATCCAATCAAAAACAAAATTTGAGCTGCTATTTACTAATAGCACCAAAAAAAAATAATGTTCCCATAAGTCAAATTTTTAAAAATCGTTTTCAAGATACACCCATATACAGACATACAGACATACAGACATACAGACATACA
Source organism: Daubentonia madagascariensis (assembly GCA_023783475.1). NCBI lineage: Eukaryota > Metazoa > Chordata > Mammalia > Primates > Daubentoniidae > Daubentonia > Daubentonia madagascariensis. Next base: position 43,740,238 of record JAKFHU010001569.1, on the reverse strand, counting down.
TACAGACACAGAGTCATGGCTCATTAAAAACAAAATTATTTCATTAAAGAAACCTTAGAAAACACACAAAGTTAGAGAAAAAGTTAAAGTCACCCAAAATTCCAAGGGCAACTCCATAAACATTTTGATTTTCATTTCATTATTATAACTGCAAATAGTGTTTTATTCTTATACTTGATGTTCTAATCATATTTAAGTAGATATCTTGAATCTGATGACAAAACACACCCATGAGGAAAAACACTTTAAAGAAAAATTTTTATGTATAATTGCAGGGTAATTCTAATAATGTGTAATCTAATTAAAAACATAATAAAATTATAAAGCAACATTTTTAAAGTCCTGAGGTATTTGCACAAAAGCAGAAATGATGGCTTACAGAAAATAAAGAACATAATAACATGGGCTTAAAATGTGTAAGATTTTAATATGTGATAACCTAAACATAACTAAACAAATAGAAAAATTATCATAAATAAAAGCTTCTCAAATGTATAAAACCATTCATTGAAAAATTTTTTAAAGAAAGAATAGAATACTATTCCAACTACTCAGGAAAAATAATTTCTTAACCGTTAAAGAAATAAATGAATTTACAAGAAATATTTCACAACCAAATATCTATTTTTAATGAAAAACAGTAAAAATAAAAACAAAAGAAAAAGAGAATAGAGGAAATATTTGTAATAAATGAAACAGATAAAGGTATTACCATCAAAAACATACAAAGAATTTATAGTTTCCAACGGGTAAATAACCAAAGGATATTAAATAACAAGTTCATATAAAAGGACATTCATAAGTCAATGTTTGAAAACTTATTAAACCTTTCTAATAATCTTTGAAATTAATCTTTATGTAAAATAAAATAGTAAATATTCATTGAAACATCTTTAAAATCAGTAAAGATATATTTTAAATAAATGTTACTTCTTACTAAGTTTTTAGAAAAGACAGGTACATCCTTCAGAGGCAAAGTATGATAGAAAAAATACTTAACTAGGAATGAGAACATCTGTGCTTTAATTCTGCTCAATTCTACAACTTGAGAAAAATCACTTAACATTTCTGAGACTGCCAAAGTGAAGATTAAAAAGCCTATGTTGCAAATCAAGCAGGGCTATATAGATCAAATGAACTAATATGCATGAAGTATGTTTTGTAAATCATAAACGATTACATATAAGTAAGCTATTATTTTCATAATGGGGTATTAGTTGCTAACCCCTGTTCTTTTTATGGAGATAGGGAGAAGACCCTGAAGAACAGATAGGTAATCTTAAGTAGTTTAGTATTACAGAAAATGAACAGAGGTTAAAATTTGTACTTTTCTAACCAATCCTTAGTTGATATTACTGCATAAACTATGCACAGAATAGCCTCAGGCTTAAGTAAACTCTTTCAGCTGAATCTTTGTATTTCTAATGTCCAAAGGACTTCTCAGGGCATGTTGATCTTTCTTGTTCTTCAAAGCTTCATGGAAATTTGGTACCAAAAGCCTTCTTTTTTCTGTCTCTCACTACAGGGGCAAGGAAAAAACCTTATTATTAAAAATGGGGATTAGTTTTCCTTTCCTTAATCTTACTCTATGTCTGTTTCAGCTAGCACAAAAAATTGCCCAGGGCCAACAGAAAGACACTGCATCATCTACCTGTTCCTCTGGGCACAGTTGTTCCTTTTTTCCTGACTTTCTAACTGTGGTATTGTTGATACGACATTATGGTTTAAAAACATGGATTTAAACAAAACCTTTTTTACCTACAGAAAGGTATTTCAGGTGCTTTATTTAGTGCATACCTTGTAATGAGTACCTAGTTAGAAATAAGATTCAGTATCTCTCCCTAGATGCACTGGATAAAATCAACAAGGATACAGAAAAAATGAACACCACTATAAACCAAGAATCTAACTGACACCTACAGAGTACTCCACCCAACAGAATACAAATTCTGTTCAACTTCATGTGAAACATTAACCAAGATAGGCTATGTCCTGGGCCATAAAACAAACTTTATAAATTTACAAGAACTGAAATCATACAAAGTATGCTCTTTGATCATAATAGAATCAATCTAGGAAATTTTCCAAACTTTGGAAATTAAACACATTTTCAAACAATCAATGGATCACAAAGGATATCTAAAGAAATTTTTTTTTAATTTTGAATTGAATGAAAATGAAAATACAACGTCAAAATCTGGGTGATGCAACCAAAACAGCAGTTAGAGGGAATTTAATAACACTAGATGTTAGAAAAAAAATGTTATTACAAAAAGAAAGGTCTCAAATCAATAATGCAAACTCCTGCCTCAAGAAACTAGAAAAAGTAAAATAAACCAAAATAGGATGAGAATAAAAGGAAATCAATGAAGTTGAAAACAGAAAAATAGAGAAAATCAATCAAACCAAAAGTTAATGTTTTGAAAACATCAACAAAATTGATAAACCCCTAGTAAGACCAACAAAGAGCAAAAGGAGGAGGAGAAATTACCAATATCAGTAATGAAAAAGAAGATATCACTATAGACCTTACAGGTATTAAAAGATAGTGGAATACTATTAATAGCTGAACTTAGAAATGCTACCAGAACTCATAAGAGATGATTTGAGTAGATCTATAACTATCAAGGAAATTGAATTTGTAGTTTAAAACATTGTGAATAAGAACTCTACAGGCCCAGATGTTTTCACCATCACTGAAAAAAGAAATCAATTCTACACAATGAAAAAAGAGGGAACACTGCCCAAAACGAGGGGGAAAAAAAAAAAAGAATAGTACAGAACATTACCCCTCTAGAGACAGACACACAAATCTTCAAAATTCTAGCAAATTTGATTACCCTGATGCAAAAACCAAAGACATTACCAAAAAAAAAAAAAAGACAACAAAGCAATCTCTCTCAAAAACATACATGTAAAAATTTATCGACAAAATATTAGCAAAAAAATCTTGCAATATATAAAAAGAATAATATACCATAACCACGGGGAATATCTTCCTGGAATGCAAGGAAGAGAGATATTGATAATTTAAAGATATTTTAATATAAACCCTAAAGCAACAAATAAAAATACAAGTTTAGAACTAATAAGACAACAAATGAGATAAAATGTAATCACAAAAAATACTCAGTCCAAAAGAATGCAGAAAAAGAGAAAAAGAGAAGTGATGAACAGATGATATAGATAATAAGGAAATTCTAAAAAATGTAAGCTAGAATGTAGGTCAGTTCCCTGAGAACTGGAGAGGATTTTGGAGAAGGGAGGGAGGGAGGCCTCACATAGAAACTTTTGGGAGTGATGAGTATGTTTATTATTTTGATTGTGTTGATGGTTTCGCAGGCATACAAATATGTCAAAATTTATCAAGCTGTACACTTTAAACAAGTGCAGGTTATTGCATATCAATTATACCTCAATAAAGCTTTTAAAAAAAGAGAGAAAAATTGCAACAGAAATACATCAAACAGAACTACAGGGTTTATTCAACAACAAAAAAACCATTTTCCCTCTTTGCTATACTTATGAAAGACATCACTCAGGATCTGCATGTCTTTGATTTTCTCTTTCAAATAGCCATTTAAATGCCTCCTATGTGCTAGGTGCTGCCTAACAAAGACAACAGACATCAATCCTACATTTACATTATATCTTTGTTAACAAACTAGAAAATAGAATTATAAACCAGGCAGTCCCCCATCCAAAAAGTTGAACAATGCACTTATACATTAAAAAGTTTTGTTCCCAAAGAGCTAAAAATCATATAATTCTTAATTATGGAAACTGGAGGAACTGCTTCTCTCAGGTCTAGCCATTCCAAAAGATTAAAAGCTTAGTGAACACTGTGCAATATTTTAATAGGTATTATGATAACTTTAGGAAATTCTGGGTTAAACACAAAATAAAGCAGGTTTCTTTACTATAGTATTCCTCAGAACCTATGGTAAACATCCAAAATAGGAATATAAAATATAACATTTCCCAAATCTATTTATCCACAGGATACTATCCATCCCTTGCTTTTTTCACCTCATATTTCAGAAGATCTAGTAGGACTATCACCCATGGAACATACACGGAGAAACACAGTGATTATACTATATTGGTTTAGATGCAATATGAAAAAAAACAAAGTCCACATAAATCCACTGATAGAAGTCCTTTTTTACTCCTTTAAAAACCAGGTCAATAAAGGATCTTATTTTACAATATAAAGCACTCACAAGTAATAATATAATATAAATAAATCATATATTTATAAGTAATATAGATATAAAAGATAAGGAAAATATATATCTCTATATAGCTTATTCTCTATCAATAGTACTCATCATATAAATATCTATAACCATAGAATCTTCATATATATATATATATGAGATACCATAACAACTTCTAGCCACATTAATTTTAATTCTATATCTGAATTTTCTTAAAAAAACAAATATTATATGGCTATATGAAAATCACATATCCACACTCTGAAGAGTCCTTACTATGAGGAAATAACATGAAGGTTATTAACAGTAATTACTAAGGTTTGTAAAATTTAAGGGCTTAAAGTTAACTCTGAGAATATTTACTATCTAGTCCATACATTATAGATGTGCTGCATTGATGCAAAAGGTTAGAAGAATTATATGGAGTCATAATACAACCAGTTATCAGAAATAACAATTACAATAATAAATAACACTCATATAATGCTTACTATGTGTTATGGGTTGAAATGTGTCCCCCTAAAATTCATATATTAAAGTCCTAATCCCCAGTACCTCAGAATGCGGCCTTATTTAAAAGTATGGTCATCTTGGACATAATTAGTTAAGATTAAGCCCCTAATCCAATATAACTTGTGTCCTTTTAAAATGGAAAAATTTGGACGAAGATAGCTACACATGGAGAATGCCATGTGAAGACAAAGGCAGGGACTGGGGTAGTGCTTCCACAAGCCAAAGAACTCCAAAGACTGCCAGCAAATCACCAGAAGCTAGAGGAGAGGCATGGAACAGATTCTCCCTCACAGGCCTTAGAAGGAAGCAAACCTACTGATATCTTGATTTTGGGCTTCTCGCCACCAGAATTACGAGACAACAAAATTCTGTTATTTAAGCCAAGCAGTTTGTGGTACTTTGTTACAGCCGTTCTAGCACATTAACACACTACGTGTCCAGACACTGTTAGAAGAACCTGTAAGAACTCACTTAATACTCACAACAACTCTTTAGTTAGGTACTTTTATCTGCTTCACTTTACAGATGGTAAAACTGAGGCACAGAGCAGTTAATTAACTTGCCCAGGGTCACAATTATTAAGTGGTAAAGGCAGGATTTGGGAAGTGGCACAGATAGTGTTTGTCTTAGTTTGAGCTACTCTAACAGAGTACTATAAACTGGGTGGCTTATAAACAACAGAAATTTATTTCTTACAGTTCTGGAGGCTGAAAGTCTGAGATGAGGGTACCAGTACCGTCAGGTTCTGGTGAGGCCCTGTTCCAGGTTACATACAGACTTGTATCCTCCCTTGAGGGAAAGAGAGCAAGAGAGCTCTCTGGGGTCCCTTTTATAATGGCACTAATACCATCCATGAGGGCTCCAAAGGCCCAACCTCCTAACATCATCACATTAGAGGATTAGGATTTCAACATACGAATTTTGTGGGGGACACAAACATTCAGTCCATTGCAGTGTTGTTGCTAACACAGCCCCATAGTTATAGCTGTGTGTTTCAACTGTCTGGAGCATTCCTGGCTGTTCTACATCAGAGTTTGATTCTGTGGACATCTAAAGCTTCGTTCTCTTCACATATTTTAAAATCTTCTAATAAATCTTTCCTATTTAAACTAGGTGTCGTAGATTCATTTGGCCTGAACTAGGAACCCTGACTGATACATAAGAAAATCTCCAGTCAGAAACTGAAGTTCTGGGGAAAGGTGAAGTACTTACAGAAGCAGAGAGTGGTTGTAGACTCAAAAAAATACCCGAGTGATCTCTCCCACTTGTTATATGGATTTTGAATTTTTCACTGTGGCAGTGAAGGGCCTATCTGACAAGCCTGGCCACAGAAATCAATTCCTCTGGTCTTAAACTATGTTCATCTATTCTGACCATAAACACTTTACGACCTCTCTCCAAAAGGAAGACTATACACATAGACCACACTTGAGTCCAACTGAGGAGTGGAGGTCTTGAGGTAAGGAAAATCAACTACCATAGACTGCAAGAGAGATGACTAGAGACCAGTAGTTAAGGTTTGGCTTTTCCTATACATCAAAATTTACAATGGCCCAAGCTTGATCATTCCTTCTCTTATTGTTCATTGCTCTTCATTAAATTCACTTGATGTTAACTCCTTGTGAAAACACTGTACTCACAAATTATTTCACAACTTGAGAGTTAAATATATTTTAAGACAAAAATATGTACTCTTCTGTTATGGGTTGAAATGTGTTCTGCAAAAAAGATATGTTGAACTCTTAACCCCCAATACCTGTAAATGTGACCTTATTTGGAAAGAGGGTCTTTCCAGGTGTAATCCAGTTAAGATAAGGTTATACTGGATTACGGTGGGCCCTAATCCAATGACTGGCATCCTTATAAGACACCTTATAAGGGATTGGACACAGACACAGAAAGAATACCATGTGAAGACACAGAGACCCACAGGGGAGAAGGCCACGTGAAGATGGAAGAAGAGATTGGAATGGATCATCTAGAAGCCAAAGAACACCAAGAATTGCCATGACCACCAAAAACTAGAGGAGGCAAAGAAAGATTCCTCCCCTAGAGCCTTCAGAGAGAGCATGGCCCTGCCAACACCTTTATTTCATACTTCTAGCCTCCAGAACTGTGTGAGAATAATTTGCTGTTGTTTTAAGGCACTCAGTTTGTGGTAATGTGTCACTTACCCTCAGTAATAGCTCAGTAGCCCTAAGAAACTAAAATGCCTTCTCATGTATTCATTTTTTTCCATCTTCAATCAATCCCCAGTTTTGAAGCTATAGACCAAATGAGTTAATTGAGAATTGAAGTCAATAAAGGTTCCATACGCAGAGCAGCTGCAGGATGAGCCATTTAATCTTCAATACAATATTCATTGGCACATTACCAGCAAGTTCCCATATTCTCTTAGCTTAAGAGCTCTTTGAGCTACTGAATATAATTTTCACAATGAATGAATATGCTTATGAAGAGGAATTAGGTAAGTGAAACAAAAACTACATGGGCTTAAAGCACAGGCATCAGATAGTTTGCTAAGTAAAATGGAAGTCACCATGTCAGTTCCACCATTAGCATTTCTTGTCTGTCTGTTCTTTATTTAAAAAAAAATTTCAAGAATTAGTGCATGACAAACCAATTGTACAATGAAAGATACTAAGTAACAGAATATTACTAAGAGTACCATTCAAAATTTTGCCTAAAATATTTTGGCTGCCCCTTATTATCGAGAATCTTTATGGAACAACAATGTTTCAGTTAATCTTTCAAAGGAATTTAAATAAACTATGATCCTAGAAGATAGCATAATATGGATGTGACAGCTCAGAATGAGTGGAATATTATCATATGTCTTTTTAATTTTAGTCATTCTTGAGGGTATAAAGTGATATATCGTTGTGGTTCTGATTTGCATTTTCCTGGTGACTAATGATATTAACCATCTTTTCTCGTGCTCATTGGCCATTTGTATATCTTCTTTGGAGAAAAGTCTATTCAAGTCCCCCTTTGCCTTTTTTTTTTTTTTTTTTTTTTTTAAAGATACAAGGTCTCACTAGGTTGACCAGGCTGGCTTTAAACTCTGGGCTCAAGTAATCTTCCTGCATCAGCCTTCTGAGTAGTTGGAACTACTGGACCATGCCTGCTTTTACCCATTTTTTAGTTGGATTATTTGTCTCTTTAAATTTTGAGTTGTAAGAGTTCTTTATATATTCTGCATACAAGTACCTTGTATTGGATATATGATTTACAAATATCTTTTCCCATTCTGTGGGTTCCTTTTTCATTTAGTTGATAGTGTCCTTTGATATACAAAAGTTTTTAATTTTGATGAGTACAATTTATCTAATTTTTCTTCTGTTACTTATCCTTTTGGTTTCATATCTAAGAAACCAAGATCACAATAATTTACTCTTACATTTTCTTCTAAGAGATTTTTGAGTTTTAGATCCTTTAGGTCTATGATATATTTTGAGTTCCTTTTTTGTATGGTCTGAGGAAGTGATGCATATTCATTTTTTTCATGTGGATACCAGTTGTCCCAGCATCATTTGTTGAAAAGACTATTCATTACCAATTGAATTGTCTTTACATCCTTGTTAAAAATCAGTTGACTGTAATAGCCACATGCAGAATAAAGCAGGACCCATATATCTCACCATATACAAAAATTAATTCAACAGGGATTAAAGACTTAAATGTAAGGCATAAAAGCATAAAAATTCTAGACGAAAACATAGGTAAACTCTTCTAGACATAGTCTAGGCAAAGAATTTATGACTAAGACCCCAAAGGTAAATACAGCACCAACAAAAAGAAATAAATGGGACTTGATTAAATTAAAATGCTTCTGCACAGCAAAGGGAATAATTAACAGAGTAAACAGGCAACCCAAAGAATGGAAGAAAAAAATTGCAAACTAACATCCAACAAAGGTCTAATATCCAGAATCTACAAAGAACTCAAATGAAACAGAAAGAAAAAAACAAACCCCATCAAAAAGTAGGCAAAAGACACGAACAGAATTTTTTCAAAATAAGATAGACAAATGGCCAACAAACATACGAAAAAATGTTCAACATCACTAATCATCAGAGAAATGCAAATTAAAACTACAGTAAGATGCCACCTTACCCCTGTCAGAATGGTCATTATTAAAAAGTCAAAAAACAACAGATGCTGGCATGGATGCAGAGAAAAAAAAATGTTTATACACTACTGGTGGGACGGCAAACTAATACAACCACTACGGAAAACAGTATGGAGATTCCGCAAAGAGCCAAAAGTAGACCTACCATTCGATTGAGCAATCCCACTGCTGGGAATCTACCCAAAGGAAAATAAATCACTTTATCAAAAAGACACCTGCACTTGAATGTTTATTGCAGCCCAATTCACAATTGCAAAGATGTGGAATCAACCCAAGTGCCCATCAATTCATGAGTGGATTAACAAAATGTGGTATATGTATACCATGGAGTACTACTCAGCCATAAAAAAGGAATGAAATAATGTCATTTGCAGCAACTTGGATGGAACTAAAGACCATTATCCTAAGTGAAGTACCTCAGGAATAGAAAAACAAACACTAAGTGTTCTCACTAATAAGTAGGAGCTAAACGCTGGGTAGACAGAGGAACAAAAAGACAAAAAGGACATTGGAAACTACGAAGAGGGGAAAGGTGGGAAGGGGGTGAGGGATAAAAACTTACCTATAGGGTACAACGAACACTGTTCTGATAGCAAGCATACTGAAAAGCCCCAAGTTCAGCATTATACAGTCTATCCATGTAACAAAAACAGCTGCAACCCCCTTAATATTTTGAAAATTAAAAAAAAATCAATTGACTATAAATGTGAGGGCCTATTTCTGGACTGTCAATTCTATTTCATTGATCTATATATCTATCCTTATGCCAGTACCAGACCATATTAATTACTGTAGCTCTGTAGTAAGTTTTGAAATCAGTAAGTGTAAGTTGTCCAGCTTTGTTTTTTTTTTTAAGTTTATTTTGGCTATTCTTTTTCAAATTTGTTTTAGCTATTCTGGGTTGCTTGCATCTCAGTATGAATTTTAGGATGATCTTAACAAATTCTGCAAGAAACACCAATTTGGATTCTGATAGGGATTGCATTGAATCTATAGATCAATTTGGAGAATGTTGCCATCTATGCTAGGCAGAATAATGGCACTCCAAGGATATCCACATCCTGATCTTTATAATTTATGAAACGCTACCTTAAATGTTAAAAGGGACAGTGCACATGTGATTAAGGCTCCCGAGATAGGGAGGTATCCTGGCTTATCTGGGAAGGCCCTAATGTAATCAGAAGTGTCCTTATAAAGTGGAAGCAGTGGGAGATTTGATTACAGAAAAAGGCAATGTGAGAAGAGAAGCAGCAGAAAAGGTGATTTGATGCAGGGCCATGAACCAAGGAATGAAGAGGACAGCCTCTAGAAGCTGGAAAAGGCAAGGAAATGCCAACATTTTGATTTTGGTTCCTTAAAACTCATTTCAGACTTCTAATATCCAGAATTGTAAAAGAATAAACTTGTGTTGCTTAAAGCCACCAAATCTGTGGTAATTTGTTACAGCAGCCATAGTAAACTAATACACCTAATACATCCTAAGTATTTTTGCACATAATAAGAGTTCAATATAAATGTAGCAAAAACTAATAAAAATGAAAGAAATAGAAAAATCCATAATTATAGTTAACTATTTCTATATACTTTTATCAATAAATGGTAAACAGAGAGACAGAAAATTAGTAAGGATATCTATAGAGAGAATGTAAACATGGCAAAATTTTTACAACTGGTAAATATAGATTAGGGGTACAGGGTATTCATTTTACTATTCTTTCAACTTTTCTCAAGTCTGAAATCTTTTAAAATAAAAAGATAGAGGAAAAAATTCACTTAAGATCAAAGAATATAATACATGAAAGATGGCCTATTTTTTATCTGGGGCATCTTCAAACTGTTACCCTCTTACCACCAGGCATTACTATTTACTAGAAAAATCTCATCATTTGCCACACTCACTTTTAAATGAAGGTCAGCTTGCAAATATAGAGCCCAAAGAACCGTAATTTTGGACAGGAATTTTTGTGGGGTTTTAAAAAACATTTTATTACAAAAATGTCATAAAAAAAAGAAAGAATGGTATTATGGGCCACTTGTACCCACTATTGAGTTTCAACAACTATCATCATTTTGCCAATCTTACTTTGTCTATACCCCATCTCGTTTGTTTGAATGCTTCAGCGTAAGCATTAAATCTTAAGTACAAAAAGAATCATCAAGGCCAGGAGCAGTGGCTCACGCCTGTAATCCTAGCCCTTTGGGAGCCAATGTGGGAGGATTGCTTGAGGCCAGGAGTTCAAGACCAGTCTGAGCAAAAGCGAGACCCTGTCTCTACAAAATAAAATAAAAAAATTAGCTGGCTGTGGTGGTATGCACCTGTAGTCCCAGCTACTGAGGAGGCTGAGGCAGGAGGATCACTTGAGCCCAGGAGTTTGAGGTTGCTGTGAGCTATGATGAGGTCACTGCACTCTAGCCCTGGTAACAGAGTGAGTGAGACCCTGTCTCAAAAAAAAAAAAAAAAAAAGAATCATCAAAGAGAATATGTCAAGTGAAAAGACCACAGTATTCTATAAAAATAACTGCTCTGTAGTAAACTGAAGTTGAAAAATTAAACACAGGAGGTCAGACAAAACACTGCTAGGTTAAAATAAAATTCAAGCTGATAAAATATGTTAGGCTGGAAAACATTTTGGCAATTGAAGAGTAACTGATATACCAAAAAAAAGGGAGAGGGGAGTTAACAACATGGAAACACTTAACCCCTTGAGGACATAATCTTAGGATACTTCAATAACAATATGATTTGAGTATAGCCCGGAGGCAAATACAATAACACACTCAAAGGCCATAGTTTCAGTGTAAGCATCTCAGTTAACCAAAGATTACCATCAATAAAAGGTATCAAACTGGCCTTGTAAGAAAAACTGTCTCTCTGAGAAAATAAAGTCTTTTCTAGAGTCATATTCTATTTATAATACATATATTCTACCATGTACTGTAAAAAATGTAGGGATGCATCATTTTTTGCAAAAAAAAAAAAATCTATAAAAAAACTTTCTATTTTTTCTATTCAATACAGTACTGAAAGTCCTAGCCAGAACAATTAGGCAAGAAAAGAAATCAAAGGCATCCAATTTGGAAAGGAAGAAGTAAAATTATCTCTGTTCACAGATGATATGATCTTATATATAAGAAACCCTCACAGATTCCATACACACACACACACACAAACACACACACACACACACACAAACTATAAATAAATGAATTCAGCAAAGTTGTAGGATACAAAATCAACACATACCAGTTGCATTTGAGTACTCTAACAATGAACAATCCAAAAAGGAAATTAAGAAAACAATCCCAATTACAATAGCATCAGAAAGAATGAGATACTTAGGAGCAAACTTAACCAAAGTGGCAAAAGAGTACAAAAGGTGAGTCAAAGAAATTAAAGACGACACAAACAGAAAAATATCCCGCATTCACAACTGGAAAAGTTAATATTGTTAAGATGTCAATACTACCCAAATTGATCTACAGATTTAATGCAATCCCTATCAAAATCCCAACGGCATTTTTTTTGGCAGAAATACAAAAAGCCATCTTAAAATTTAAATGGAATCTCAAGGGACCCCAAACAGCCCAAACAATCTTGAAAAAGAAGAACAAAGTTGGAGATCTCACACCTGCTGGCTTCAAAACATTACAAACCTACAATAACTAAAATTTTACAGTATTGGCATAAAGACAGACAAGTAGATCAGTGAAACATATTAGGCAGCCCAGAAATAAACCTTTGCATATGATTTTTGTTAAGGCCAAATGATTTTTGACAAGGGTGCAAAGACAATTCATCAAGGAAAGTACAGTCTTTTCAACAAATGGTGGTGGGAAAACTGGATATCCACCTGCAGAAGAATGAAATTGTACCCTTACCTTATATCATATACAAAATTTAATTCAAAATGGATCAAAGACCTAAACATAAGAGCTAAAGCAGTAAAACTCTTAGAAGAAAAGATAAGGGAAAAGCTTCATGGCATTGAATCTGGCAATGATTTCTTGCATATGACCCAAAAAGCACAGGCAACAAAAGAAAAAAAAGATAAACTGGACTACATAGAATACATCAAAAATAAAAACTTCTGTGCAAACAACACAATCAACACAGTGAAAAAGCAACCTACAGAATGAGAAAAAATATTTGCAAGTCATGTATTTGATAGTCAGAATACATAAAGAAGGCCGGGCACAGTGGCTTAAGCCTGCAATCCTAGCACTCTGGGAGGCTGAGGCAGGAGGATCACTTGAGGTCAGGAGTTCAAAACCAGCCTGAGCAAGAGCGAGACCCCATCTCTGCGAAAAATAGAAAGAATTAGCCGGGTGTGGTGGTGCGTGCCTGTAGTCCCAGCTACTCAGGAGGCTGAGGCAGGAGGATCGCTTGAGCCCAGGAGTTTGAGGTTGCTGTGAGCTAGGCTGACAACATGGCACTCTAGCCCGGGCAACAGAGTGAGACCCTGTCTCAGAAAAAAAAAAAAAAAAAATATATATATATATAAAAAAAAGAAACCCTACAATTACGTAACAACAAAAAAAAACCTGATTAAAAAATGGGCAAAGAATATGAACAGATATTTCTCCAAACAAGACAGACAGACGGCCAACAAGTATATGAAAAGATGTTCAACATCACTAATCATTAGGGAAATGCAAAATGCAAATCAAAACCACAATGAGATATCACTTCATACTTGTTTAGGATGGCCACTAGTTGAAAGAAAAAAACAAACAAACAAAAAAAAGTGTTGACAAAGATGTAGAGAAATTGGAACCCTTGTGCATTGTTGCTGGAAATGTAAAAAGGTGCAGTTATCATGGAAAACAGTATAGAGGTTCTTCAAAAAATTAACATTATAATCACCATATGATACAGTAATCCCATGTCAGGGCATACATCCAAAAGAACTGAAAGCAGTATTTCAAAGGAATATTTGCACACCCATGTTCACTGCAGCATTATTCACAATGGCCAAGAGCTGGAAGTAATCCAAATGTCTATTGACAGATAAATGCATAAAGAAAATTGTATATACACACAATGGAATAGTACTCAGCCTTAAAAATAAATGAAATTCTGTCACATGCTGCAACACAGATAAACCTTGAGGACATTATGCTAACTGAAATCAGTCAGTCACAAATAGACAAATACAAATACTGTACCACTTATATCGGGTATCTACAGCAGTCAAACTCATAGAAACAGAAAATAGAATGGTGGTTGCCAGGGAACAAATGGGGAGTTGTTATTTAACGGGTATAGAATTTCTGTTTTACAAAATGAAAAAGTTCTAACAATCTGTTGCACAACAATGTAAATATAGTACTAAACTGTACACTTAAAAATGGTTAAGATGATAGATTATACGTTACGTGTTTTTTGCCACAGTTAAAAAAGAAAAGCAGAAAATAAAGAGTGTTGATGAGGATGTAGAAAAACTGAAACCCTTGTATATCACTCATAGGAATGTAAAATGGTGCAGCTTCTGTAGAAAACGGTATGGTAGTTTCTGAAAAGATTAAACATAGAATTACTATATGGTCTATCAATTCTACTTCTATATATACCAAAAGATTTTCAAGTAGGAATTTGAACAGATATTTGTAAACTCATATTCATAGCAGCATTATTCACAATAGCCATCAGGTGGAAGCAACTCAACTGTCTACTGACGAATGAATGAAGAAAATATGGTATTCAGCACAATGGAATACTATTCTGCCATAAAAAGAAGGAAATCCTATCGTTTACAGCAACATGGATGAGCCTGGAGGACATTATGTTAAGTGAAATAAGCCAGATAAGATAAATAACCTCATGATTTCACTTATATGTGGGAGCTAAAGGAAGTTGATCTCATAGTGACAAAGAGTAGAATGGTAGTTATCAAAGGTTGAGAAGGGTAGGGGGATGAAGAGGATGAAGAGAGGTTGGTTATTCACAGTACCCAAGACACTGAAGCAACTTAAATGCTCACGGACAGATAAATGGATAAACAAAATGTGGTATATATACAATGGATTATTGAGTCATTAAAAGAAAGGAAATTCTGATACATGCTACAACATGGATGAACCCTGAAGACATGCTAAATGAAGTAAGCTAGTCACAAAGGGACAAATATTATATGACTCCCCTTGTATGAGGCACCCAGAGTAGTCAAATTCATAGGCACAGAAAGAATGGTGGCTGCCAATAGTTAAAGGGAGAAGGGAATGCGCAGTTAAGTGTTTAATGAGTACGGAGTTTCAATTTGGTACAGATGGAAAAGTTCTGGAGATAGATGGTGGTGATGATTGCACTACTATGTGAATGTACTTAATGCCACAGAACTACATGCTTAAAATTGGTTACAATGTCAAATTTTGTTATGTATATCTTATACATACAGGTATATAGGTTATTTTTTTAAAAACCTTTCTATTTTAAACATAGCATTAGTTTTAAATTTTACAGGTCAAATTTTTTAAATGTTAATTTATTTTTGCTTGCAATTGACAGAAAGAAAACTAAAATTGACTAAAAGGGGGGAAAAAGGAATATAATGAAAATCCCAAAGCAATAGAAAATTAAAGCAGAGTTGGATCTTGGGTGCTCAGCAAATGTCATCAAGACCCATTGTGCCTGCCCTGTTTAAAGAAAATAAAAAGTTTATTATTTAATAATTATTGCATGTCAGGTGTGGTGGCTGCCTGTAGTCCCAGCACTTTGGGTAGCTGAGGCAGGAAAATTGCTCGAGCCAAGGAGTTCAAGACCAGTCTGGGCAACATAGCGAGACCCTATCTCTAAAAAAAATTTAAAAATTAGCCAAGGGTGGTGGTGGGTGCCTATATAGTCCCAGCTACTTGGGAGGCTGAGGCAGGAGGATCGCTTGAACCCAGAAATTCGAGGTTACAGTGAACTATATGACCAGGCCACTGCACTTCAGCCTGGACAACAGAGCAAGACTTTGTCTCTAAAAAATAAAAATAAAAATAAAAAAAATTATTGCAAATAATATGATGTTTTTATAATGTAAATATCACCCTGAATTGTCTTTTCAAAGAAATGAGTATCTTATCATCTTGTTTTGTTAAATGAAAAGAAAAAAAGAGAAGTGAATATCCACTTACAGTAATACCTAAATAAAGAGAAGACATTCCCATGATGCTATTTATGGTCAAACAGCATGTACTGACCAAGAACTAAACCACAAGTCAAGAATTAAAGATCTAATCTCAAATTTCATAGGCCATGAAACTCTAGACAAGGAATTTTCTGGGCCTCAGTTTGCTCATTCATTAAATCAGGATCTCCTTTCTGGATCAGTGTAAGTTTCAAATGAGATATTTGTAAAATCTCTTTAAAAAATACAAATGTTTTATATCAATGCAAGGTACAGTAATCAGAAATTTTATTAGATAACCAGAGGAAACAAAGGGATATATTGCCACACACTGATTTCTTTCCTACCTTACTTCACCAAGACCCCTCTTCTTTACCGACTCCACTCCAAAAAGGGTGAATATCTAGCCTTGGTGCATTCTGCTTGATATTAATCTATTATATTAGGATAACACAGCCTTTGGTATCACTTATTTTAAAACAATAAGCTGAAATCTGAGGTTTGGGCATCTTAAGTAAAAGACTACAGTAACTTTTATTCTTGCTTATGTGATATTTTCTGCTAAAGACATAAAATGCTGGGGATGGGTAAATTCACACCTAACAGGTACAATGCAAACTATCTGGGGGATGGGCACACTTATAACTTTGACTCAAATGATGCGAAAGCAATTTATGTAATCAAAACATTTGCACCCCTCTAATATTCTGAAATTTAAAAAAATAAACTTCTCTTTCCTCTTCCTCAAACCACTTGTTCTCGTTTTTCTGATGCAGCCTCAAGGACAAGTGCCAAACTTTCGGTAACAGTAGTAAGGTGTCCAGCTAAATAAATTTCCTTTTGTAGCTAAATATGTCCATAAGACATAGTTCACATGTAAGAGGTGGCCAATTAGATATACGTGCCAGTCTATCAAGAATAGTTTCTGGTATAGTTTTACTTTTTCAGGTGGTCAATACCTTCTTGCATTTCTATGTTTTTCCTACCTGGAAACTAGATTCAACGCTTGAACAGACAGCAATCTTATTAAGTCCCAAAAATAAAAATAAAAATGGTAGAGTAGACAAAGAGAAAAAACTTAGTTTCTTGACATCATTCTTGAGCAGATACACCACCGAAGGAAACCAAAATATGTCATGCCAAAATATGACTCTTTGACATAAATATTTTTTAGCTAAAGGCAATTAAGAAGCAGCAAAGGGAGGAAGGGTTCTTTCTATCCTCCCGTTTTTTCTGCCAAAAGGCAGGCTATAAATTCTCCTTCACTGGAGACAACTCTTATCAGCTCAGAGACAGCCCCAGAGGAATCTGCAAACAGATCTTACTCCATTAGTGTACTCCCATAAATTTACCTTCCCACAGTTTCCGTGCCTCTGGGAGCCTAAAACTGCTTTCCTTTGTCTTGTCACTTCTCTAAAATTTATTGTTCTTTGTTAAAGGTGTTACATAAGCCAGAGTTTTAAGCCCTTGATTTGAGTTACCTTTCATTGAGGTTTTCTACTATGTAATGTGCACTGCAGACATTAACAAACTCACTTGTTTTTCTTTTGCTAATCTGTCTTTTGTTAAAGGGTTCTGTCCCAACTACAAATTTACGAGGGTTGAGAAGAAGTTATATTTCCTCCCCTTATACCATCCCTGGACTATTATATGAGAAAAACACATCTGTTACTTTTAAGGCATGTATGGCAGAGCTTATACCATTCACAGCCAAACAAACAAATAGTACTTACAACTAAGTAATTATAAATTATGATTTAAGCACTTGAAAAGCAAAAGACCATAAGAAGGAATATAATTTAGAGAGTCAGAAATAGGCTTTATGAGGGAAATAAATTCATAGCTTCTTGTTCTACCAGAAACCTGGCTCTCCTCCTGCAACCCCTCAAGTGATGAATGTTTTTTCCTTTACCCCTTACATCATATGCCTGGAGGTTAGGCTGTTGTCCACTTGCTTCTTACTCACACTACCAGACCATTCTCCCACCATCCTCCCTAAGAACTCTAGCTTTGAATTTCATGTCATCAAATTATGCTACTCATTACCACTTCCTGACCTCCTCTCCTCTAATGATCTTATATTCAACCCAATTTCTGCTACCCAATCCCAAGGTGGTACCCTTAAGACCAACCCATCCATTTTGTACCCTGGGTTCTATCCCCTCCTGCCTCATCAAGGACATCTTCCAGGAATGCTCTCCTCTCTCCTACATCATCGATTTTTCTCGTCTCTACTGAATCATCCCATCAGTGATTTTCCAACTTAAAAAAAAAGTTTGGAATTTACATCCAGTTACTACTAGTTTCTCTGACGCACTTTACAGCAAAATTCCTCAAATAAGTTGTTTATACTCTATCTAAAATTACTCTTCCCATTCTCTCTTGAACCCACTGCAAATAGGCTTTCACGCCTACCACACCACCTAAACTGCTCTGTTCTAAATACATTACTTTTTTGTTGCTATTTTAATGTATCTTTTTATTTAAAAAATTATGTCTAACTTTATATGCAGTGTTTAGAAAAACATAATTTTTACAAATTGATCTTATTTCCATCAATTTGGTGCGATTATATTAATTATAATAAATAGATTATATTATAATTATTAAATATATTTAATTAACTATATAACTAATTATTATATAAAAATTAATTATAATAATAGGAGATTATAACCTAATGTTATAGATACTTTTGAGTTTTCTAAGTAGACTATCATGTCACCTGCAAATAAAGACAGTTTTGTTTCTTTCCTCCCAATTTTCTACTATTTTTTCTTTTCCTTGTCCTACTAACCTGGCTAAAAATCTCTAGTATAATGTTGCATAAAATTGGCACTAGTGAATATGATGTTTGTTTTATAGATATTCACAATCAGATTAAGAATGTCCCCTACTATTTCTTATTACTCTAAGTTTTTATTTTAAAAAGATGTTGAATGTATTGGATACCTTTTCTCTGAGATAATGTTTTGTCTTTTAAACTGTCAGCATAATTGATCGATTATTCTCACATGGAATTAAATTGGCATCCTCAAATAAAACCAACTTTCTTGTGATGTTGTAGCTTCTTTAAACATTGCTAGATACCTCACTATTCCTCTTTCACTCCAAAAGCCAGGGTTTCGAAGATTTATACCCCCAGGCTAGAGTCTTCTGGGTTCTCAAATTCAAGTATCCATAAGTAGGTCATCCAACACAGGAAGAAAGTTGTTCCTTCATTTATCCACAAGGTTTCTAGAAAGTAGAAGATTATAGTGGTAGGACTAGGAAAAAAAATGGCCTTTTGAACTTTTACACATTAGTAAAATCACCATAGTGGTAAACAGATTGAAACTTCTGAAGCATTCTCCCTCATAGTGAGAATGGGTTGTACTTTTCCAGGATCTGAAAAGACTGGGCAAATTGCAGTGGAAGTTCTATGCCAAAATGATATTTCAAAAATGAGACAGATTGAAAAAAAGGAGGTTGAGGAGAAAGAGGAGAGCAAGAGTCTGAGTTTGGTAAGGTGAACTTCAAAGGGCAGAGGCAGGCCTATGCTTTTGCTGGGGAGGAGCTCAGTTTCTAGGACCACTGTCAGCAACAGACACACTGGCAACCTGAACTTATATCCTTGGCCTCAAAATGCCCCATGAATTTCTTGACTCATATATCATTGTCTCTTAAGTAGCCCGAAGGCATCTCAAATTAACACGTCCAAAATAAATAGTTATTTCCCCTAGAAAACTGCTCCTCATTCACTGATATTCTCCATATCAGTAAATGGTACCATATATAAATTTACTTGTGTATCCCATAAAACATTCTCTTAATCTCCCTGAGAGCAGAAATTTGGCTATTGTATCTCTAGTGCTTAGAGCAATATGTAGGACATATGAGAACTTCAATACATACTTGTTTGAATGAATTAATTACAAAAAGATGAATTCTTACAAGTCTTAACTCTGAACCCCTTCAGCAGAAATCAGTAAAAGACTTCAAACTTTCAGCAGCTATAAAATAGTCTAGTTTTAGTTTTTCCTGGTAAAAACAGCAAACAAGGGTGTTGCAATATAACAAAAAATACATATTTGGTTTTTGTGCCAGATTCCTGGCACAGCTCCTAAAACCCTTGGAATCTCGGGAGTGATTCTATATGCTAATGCAATGACTGGTAGCACCAGGACGGGGACTGGTCACCAGATAGATCAACAGATGATTACAAGATTGGAACTTTCCCCTCCCCCAACTTCTGGGGTGGGGAAAGGGGTTGGAAATTGAGCTAATCACCAATGCCAATGATCTAATCAATCATGCATATGTAATGGGGCCTCCATAAAAACTCATAATCAATGGGGTTCAGAGAACTCTGAGTTGAAGAATACATCAAAGTGCTGAGAGGTTGACCCACCAGAGAGGGCATGGAAGCTTCATGTCCCTTTCCCCATACTTTGCCCTAAACATCTCTTCCATTTGGCTATTCCTGAGTTGTATCCTTTATAATAAACTAGTAATAATAAGTTAAGCACTTTCCTGAGTTTTGTGAATCATTCTAACGAATTATCAAACCTGAGGTGCGGGTTATGGGAACCCCCTGAATCTACAGCCAGTTGACCAGAAATACTATTGACAACCTGGAACTTGTAACTGGCATCTGAAGGGGGGCAGTCTTGTGGGACTGACTCCTTAAATTGAGGGATCTGCCGCTAACTCCAAGTAGATAAGAGTCAGAATTGAATTGAAGGACATCCATCCAGCACTGGAGAGTTGGAGAAGTGGTGTTGGAAAAGATACCATACATTTGGTGTCAGAAATGTTGTAAAAACAGTTCAGGTGTGTATATACATATGCTCAACATGGAGCAGAGAGGGAACAAAGGGTAGAAAAATAGAAAGATTAGTAGTTTCTCTTATTGATTAGCCTCCCCTCCACACACACAGTAAGCAAAATATATATTTGGGACCATGATCATGATAGATGAACCTAGAATTGCTTTAACAAGATTCCAGTGTTACAACACACAATCAGAGAGGAGACTCACCATGTAAATACCTCATTCAAAGCAGATGAGGAGAAAACTGAATGCTAAAACTGAGAGGGCTTTGCCATTAAGGAGAAAGAATTTACTCACAGGGAATTGAGGACCGCCAAAATGCTACCTCTTTTTCTTATATCTTCCTTAGATTTAGAGCAACCACCTATTTCACAATTTTACCTGAGTGTGCTCTGTTAACCTTCTATTGGCCACTGAATGGATCCTAAGTAGTGTTTAGTTGCTAAGAAAGAGAATATTACCAGTCAATGCACCTATTTTCCAACACTAAACTGCTTTCCTCAAGGTTCTAAGTCACAGCAGCTTATAAGAAATTAAACATATCCCCTCTTTTTAGTCTCATCCTTCAGCCCATTTTCAAGAGTACATAATGTTTCTAATTCTGAGCCTTTCCAGAATTCCACAGGGTGACATGCTTCTTCCTGGCTTTCCCCTCTGAAGACACTTATATTTCCACTTTCTACACTTTCACAAATCAATTACCCCTCACCTATCTGCTTTCCACATTCCAAAATTTTCTTAATTTCTCTCATCTGCTGTATCTCTTCTTAGATTCTTTGTCCTCGTGGTTTCACACCTTTTTAGTCCTTCAGTGTCATTTTAGTCAACTTAAAGGAGAAAGTAGAAATAAAGGTGTGCATTCAATCCAATATATTTGACCAATAACCCAAAGCTTACATTTTAGTCAAACTAGAACATTAACTATTCCCTTCTAACTACAAATGCTTACACCTTCCCAATTCCCCCAAACATCCCAATAAAATCTTATCTTTTCATACTCAGTTCCAGTGCTAACTGTACATAGTATCTTTTCTAATCTCCCAAATTGTAAATAATTTATCTATCTTCTGAATTTTCACAGCATATTACTTGTATCTCTTCTGGCATTTACTTAGACCATATGTGCTAAATTTTAATGACTAATGCTCAAAAATCTCCCCCACTCCCCAGAGTTATCCATTTCACTAAAACACTTTAAATTCCATCAATCAGGGAATGATTTAGTAAAATAGGTTAACTTTTAAAATACAAATATTCCTCAAAATAATAAACCTATTGGTATGCATTAGTTTAATAAGACTCTTTTCCTTCTATCACAAACTCTGATCCATGAACTAAGCAAATGTGATATCTCATAGATAAGGAAAGAAAATCTTACACAATTTCAAGAACTAAGCATCTGGTCTTGATGAATGAGAACGCACAATATGGCTGTATGTGCTGTAAGTAAAGTGCAGGTATTAAAAAAACTCTTCAAACACTTGCATACATGCACTCAAGGTAAACATCAGGCCAACAGCATGTCAACTATAATCTCTCCCTACATTCATATATATGCCTCAGGCTACATGTTACCTTCTAGAAATACAGTCTCACCTGAAGTTTAAATGAATTTCACCTAAAAAAAAAAAAGTCCATAAGAAAAGGGGAAGTTATATCATGCAATTCATCACCGAGAGAGATAATTTAGGGTTACAGACTATTTGAGTAGATGGCAGACCTAATAACACGCTATAACAGAGGTGCTTCAGAGAATACAAATGTGTGATTTTAAAAGCTCACCAGTAAAAGAGAACAAGATCTAAAAATACAGTGTGGAAAATATTGTAATAAAACAGCTGAGCTTGCATTACACTTTTCTAGTTCCTTAATTCATATTTCCTAATCTCTTTCTGAGCTTGAGAGGAGTCGATAATATCTTTAAAATTTGCAGTATCAAGGGTATTCCTTTGCTGCAGGTTCACAAAAAGAGAATAAGTTATATTTCTCAAATTGTATTAACTTTATGTTAAAAAATATTAACTTCAGAAAAAACAACCCACAGAATAAGAGAAAATATTTGCAGAAATAACCCAAATGTCCCTCAACTGATGGCAGATAAACAAAAGGTACACATCCATCCATGGAATATGATTTGGCAATAAAAAAGAATGCAATACTGACACATGCTACAACATGGAAGAACCTTGAAAACATATACTAAGTGAAAGAGCCAGTCACAAAAGATCACATATTATTCCATCTATATGAAATGTCCAGAATAGTCAAATCACTGAACACAGAAAGCAGAATATTGGTTGTCTAGGGTCACATGGTTTGGGGGGGGAGGAGAGTGACTGCTAATGTGTATGAAGTTTTTGGGGGAAATAATAAAAATGTATTAAAATTATAATAGGTGTGGCTATGATTGTACAATTCTCTGAATACACTAAAAACCACTGAATTATATACTTTAAATGGGTGAATTACATGATATGTTAATTACATCTTAATAAAGCTGTTTAAAAAATTACCTCTAGCCAAAATGATATCTTCAATGTAATGAAGTGTTATGACAGAGGAAAGATCTAAAATTATCCTGCTAGTAAAAACTGAAAATGTGAATAACCTTGCTGATAGTCCAAAAATAATTTTTTTGTTAAAATCCTTCTCTTATTTTCTGGTGGATTCAATCTCTTCCTCTTTCAGGGTAGTTTAGAATTTCCCCTCATGTTCATGTGCCACAAAGAACTTATGCCAACTGGCATAATTATGTTCTTACCCATCCCACTCACAGTCTCTGCTACAGCCAAACTGATATTACATATTTCATATATTCTTTACCATCTTCTAGGTGAAATATAAATGAGACCTCTAGTAAGAGGGGCAGAAAGCAGGGGAATCACTAGACTGATTTGTCTGTAGGAATCTACAGATTCTGTACAAATTAAATATTTCAGATTCAGTTACGTCAGCAAAAATGAATTAGAGGTTTGCTTCAAACAATCCTAATAGACTGACCATTACAAGACATGGAACTACATAGGACTAACTCCATCACTGTAAACATGGGTAGAAAAAATGGGTAACTCATTTATCCCTCTGGTCCTGGTTCTTAAACTTCAAAATGAGGATATTGAATTAATTGGTCTCTATTATTCTTTCCAGTTCTGTAAGTCTGTATATTCTATACCACCCTCTAGTCTAGCCAACGCTTCAACAATTCTGTCCTCAGTAAACTGGTTGGTTGCAGGCTAGAGCAGCAAGTTAATCATAAAATTTATTTTTAAAATAGAGTCGAAATTATTCAGGTTTATTTTTATAGAGTTTAAATTATTCAAGTCCATCTTATCACTCTTAGCAATAATTAATAGTAAAAAGTCAGCCATGTAAGTAGTACAGGCTAAACGGTTCAGGATTTTAAAGCTACAAGCTCAAAGACTAAATCAGTGAGATCACTGCATGTTCCTTACATTGTTTTCTCCACTCGGTCCAACTCTACGTTTCAAAATTACACCTGTTTATTTCATCCCCCACATATTTCATGAAACTTGCTCTGATTCTTCAAACCATATGGTCTTTTCTGCACCTTTACAGCACATTAAATATCTCTTTTTGAATACTGACCATATTAAAGTTATTTTTATACTTCTCTTGGCTTCACTCGCCCCAAATATTCAAATACTATACTATAAACTCTAGAGAGCAAGGGCTATGCCTCCCTGTAATACTGTAATAGCAATTTCCCCATAAGAAACACATCAAAAACTGAATTAAATAAAACAACTCTTCTGGACAACTGAAAATACAATTCTAAAAAGCATTAGTCAGAAAGAGTACTTCTTTTTGGCTTATGACACACCTTGAAAATAACTTATAACTGTGACACTAATAAGTAGAAATAGAGCTAACAAATATTCATGGAGTAAAAAAAAAAACACTTCATAGGTCTTTATTTGTTAAATTTTTGAACAAAATCATATGTATTTCCAAAAGCTTAACTGAGAGACAATAGCATAATTCCTCAAGAAAAAATTAAAGTAGCTTTCACAATAACCATAAAATACTTAAGATTATTAAACTTTCCTCTACTTATGGTGAGCTTACACAAACTGAAAGCAATCAGCACACAGCAACTGTTTGCACATGGGTCTACTGCTAATTCCATTTTGGGCTCAGCTGTTAAAAGATGAATTGGAAAAGTGCCTAATAATCAGAAATTGGCAAGCAAGTAATTGTACTTTCATTTATCCTACTATTTTACAAATTGTTCTAGTTCATTCTTTAGTGCAAATAGAACCTTCTTGGCACCACAATATGAGGTGTAAATCAACAATATTAATTATGATAACTAAAAAAAAAGGTATATGTTAAGAAGTATTTAAATACTTGAATAGTGGTTACAGTGCCACATCAATCATTCACTCATTCACTCATTCACCAAATATTTATTGAGTAATCATATGCTAGGCACCATGCTACAAGACACACCAAGCAACAAAGAGAGACACAGCTATGAGCACAAGTCCTAAAACAGTGAAAAGTACATAAACACAGGGCCACTATGTACAGCCACACAGACTGCCTACTGCACAACTTTACAAGTGCCCTTCATATAGTCTACATTGGGAACAGTGTCCCTTGCAGTAATGGTACCACTCAGCAACCCTTCTAAGAACCCTCCCCTACAATCTGTATAATTGCAGAGAGAGAAGCCATGTTCATATGATGTAACCAAACTTGACTGGTTGAGAATCATCATCTAAACCAAGATAAACCAGTGATAGTTTTCTATCTTCAACCATTCCTTGAATTTCTCAAAAATACCTCAGGATCCTTAATCTTCAAACAGCACATTCAAAAACAGAATGTGCTAGCACCTTTAAGAAATACCTTATTTGCTTGAACTAGCTTAAGTTGATTTCTAGTACTGACATATAAAACTAATTTCAACTAATTTCAATTTTGAATGAATAACCTCAGTTTTAGAGAGGCTAAATAACTTGCTTAAAATTACACTGTAGACCTGGTACTCTACACGGCTAATGAAGTAATATGGAACTGATAGTTTGTCATCTTAGGCACACACATACTTGTGGTAGCCAGCCTCTAACATGACCCTCCAATGGTTCATGCCTCCTGGTAATCACATTCTTCTGTAGTGTAATTTATTATCATCTCAGGGTTGGTCTGTGTGAACAAGAGACTACAGCAGACGTGATGACATCTGAGATTTGACTATAAAAGGCATTATGGCTTCTATTCTGTGTACGCACATGCTCTCACTATCATTCTCTCTCCCCCCACTCACACTGTGCAGGTAAACTGCCACGCTGTGAGCAGCCTTAGGGAGAGGCCCACATGGTGAGGAAATGGGCCCTACCAACAACCATGTCAGTGACCTTGAAATTGTATTCTCCAGTGCCAGTGAAGCCCTGGCTGACAGCTTCACTACAACCTCATGAGAGGCCCTGAGCCAGAATCACCCAGCAAGGTGTTTCTGGATCCTTGACACTTTGCATTAGTTAGCTATTGCTGCCATGACAAATTAGAACAAAATTAGTGGCTCTAAACAATATAATTTATATCTCACAGTTCTGTAAGTCAGAAGTCTAGTGGGCTTACTGGATTTCTCTGCTCTGGTTGTTACTAGTCTGAAATCAAGGTACTGGCTGCCTACATTTCTTACTGGCGGCTCTGGGGGAAGAATCTGCTTCCAGACTCATTCAGGTTTTTGACAGAATTCAGTTCCATGTTGTTGTAGGACCTACTTCCCTGTTTCCTCGCTGCCTGTCAGTTGGGGGATCTTCTCAGCTTCTAGGGGCCACCCACATTCCTTGATTCGTAGCCCCCGACCTCCAACTAACGCTTTGAATCTCTCTGAACATCCTTCTGCCTCATCTCTCTGACATCAGCTGGGAAAGGTTCCCACTCTTAAGAGCTCATGCATTAGACTCAGCCTACCCAGACAATAAAGGATCATCTCCCCATCTCAAGATCCATAATCTTAATCACATTTTCAAAGTCTCTTTTACCATATACTGTAACATATTCACAGGTTTTGGGAAATAGAACATGGGCATCTTTAAGGGGCTATTATTCTGCCTACCCCAGCCCTAGAAACAGTATAATTTAATGAATATCTGTTGTTTTAAACTTTTTTGGTTATACAATAATAGATAAATAATACACATACCAAGAAGAAAAGTGCCCTGAAGTTATTAACCAGTATATATAATTATACATAAGGTGTTCAATATATCATATCACATATTTATATACATACATACACACACACACCCCTGAGATGCATTATGCTATAGGCATTATAGCATTTTTCATACAATCTCATTAAATTCTGTCAATAGCCATCTACTATCTATAAGATGAAACTCTGAGTCATTGGTAGAGTTTAGATTAAATCCCAGTTATTTAAAATACAAGTTATATCATGACACCTATTTCTCTTTTTCTTTTATTCTACAGTTTCAAGTTATAGCATTTATTCTAATTATAAAGTCTTCAAAAATGATTTTCAACAACTTTATTTTTAGTGACCCCTCCCCAAAACACGGACTGCTTTATTGCTGAACCTGACAACTGAAATTGCTTCTTCATTGAAAAGGGCAAATGGAAAATGTAGTGACACTAATGTTCACCTTGATTTCAGGGCTTGCGTGATTACCATTGTATTGTGCTGTCTTGCTGAGGTCACCAAATACTTTTTGTTGTTGTTGCGTTAAATCCTAAGGTCACTTTTCAATTCTTATCTTATTTGAAGTCTCAGCAACATACAACAAGGTTAACTACTTCCTCCTAAAAATACTGTCTTTTCTTAGCTTCCATCATATAACACCATCCCACCTCTCTAGCTATTGCCTCTTAGTCACCTTTGTGGCCTTCTCTTTCTACACTCATCCTTTATATGTTAGAGTTGCTCAGCAATCAGTCCTATTTCCACTCTCTTTGAGGGATTCAACTCCTTATCTTTTCATATTCAATTACCATCTATATGTGGCAACTCTCAAATCTGTATCTTCTGCCCCTTTCTTTCTCTGGACTTCAAATCCACATACACAGGTCCCTATTAGATATCTACACCTGGACACCCAATTAGCACCTCAAATCCAACATGTCCCAGAATACAGTTTACTCTTGAACAACACGGGTTTGAACCGTGCAGGTCCAGTATGCACAAGTTTTTGGAAAATTTTTTGGAGATTTGCAGCAATTCGAAAAAACCTGCAGATGAACCACATAGCCTAGACATATGCAAAAAATTAAGAAAAAGTTAGGTATGTTATCAATGCATAAAGTATATGTAGATACTAGTCTATTTTATCATTTACTACTACAAAATATACACAACCATACATGGAGCCATTTGCAGTCAAGAGAAATGTAAACCAACATAAAGATATCGTATTAAATCATAGCTGCATCAAATTAACTAGTACAAATTGTACTAGTGTAATAATTTCATAGCCACCTCCTGTTGCTATTGCAGTGAGTTCAAGTGTTGTGATTATCCCCTTAAAACACCACACGACTAATCATCTCCATCTCCGCAGCTCGTCTTTCCAGTGAATTGTGTATCACAGTAAAAAGTGATCTCTCATGGTTCTTACATAATTTTCAACACATATTTTTCATCATGTTAAGTGCAATACCATAAATCTTGAATAACACCATGGGACCCACAAAAAGTGTCATCCAATCATGCTGGAAGTCCTCCCACAAAGCAGCGACAAGTCATGACATTACAAGAATAAGTTGAATTGCTTGATATGCAGACTGAGGTCTGCAGCTGCAGTTGCCCACCCTCTCAAGGCACATGAATCTAGCATAAAGATCGTTGTAAAAAAAGAAAAGGAAACTCGTGAAGCCATTACTGCAGCTACACTAGCAGGTACGAAAATCTTACACTTTTGGGGAAATACCTTTTTATCTCATATAGAAAATGCAGCTTTGGCCAGGTGCAGTGGCTCATGCCTGTAACCCTAGTACTTTGGAAGGCTGAGGGATGACTGCTTGAGCCCAGGAGTTCAAGATCAGTCTGAGCAACTTAGTAAGACCCCATCACTACAAAAATTTTTTTAAATTAGCCAGACATAGTGGTGCATGCCTGTAGTCCCAGCTACTTGGGAGGCTGAGGCACAAGGATTGCTTGAGTCCAGACGTTTGAGGTTGCAGCGAGCTATGATCACAACACTGCACTCTAGTCCGGACAACAGAGTGAGACATGAGACACAAGACCTTGTCTCGAAAAAAAAAAAAAGAAAAAGAAAAATGCAGCTTTTATGTGGGTGCAGATTGCTACAAAAAAAGGCATCCCTATAGACTCTAATATGATTCAAGAAAAAGCAAAGTCATTATATGACACCTTAAAGCAAAAGGAAGATGAAGGATTTAAAGCTGGAGAATTTAATGCTAGCAAAGGATGGTTTGATAATTTTAGAAAGAGGTTTGCCTTAAAAAATGTCAAGATAACAGGAGAAGCTGCTTCCACAGACCAAGAGGAAACAGACATGTTCCCAGACACCATTAAGAAAATCACTGAGGAAAAAGGATGTCTGCCTGAACTGGTTTTAAATGCAGACAATACGCGCCCTATTCTGGGGGGAAAAAATGTTACAAGGGACATTTAGTAAGAGAAGTGAGCACCAGGATCTAAGGCAGGAAGGGATAAGCTAACACTACTATTGTGCAAATGCAGTCAGACTTATGATCAGGACTGCCCTCATCTATAAAGCTGCCAACTCCCAAACCTTGAAGAGAAAAGATAAACACCACCTGCCTGTCTTTTGGTTGTAGAAAAAGAAGGCCTTGACAACAAGAACCTTTTTTGTAGATTGGTTTTATTGATACTTTGTCCCTGAAGTCAGGAAGCACCTTGCCAGTAAGGGAATGCCTTTTAAAGTTTTTTTGATATTGGACAATACCCCAGCCACCCAGAACCCCATGAGTTCAATTCCAAAGGCATCTACTTGCCCCTAAGCACAACATCTGTAATTCAGCCTCTAGATCAAGGGGTCCTAAGGACCTTCAAGGCTCATTACACATACTCTAAGTAAAAGATTGTCAATGCTACAGAAGAGAACCCCAATCGAGAGAACATCATGAAAGTGTGGAAGGATTACACCATTGAAGATGCCATTATTATAGAAAAAGCCATGAAAGCCATCAAGCCCAAAACAATAAATTCCTGGAGAAAACTGTCCAGATGTTGTGTGCAACTTCACATTACTTATGACAGCCAATCAAGGAAGGCATGAAAGAGACATGGATATGGCGGGGAAAAAAAAAAAAGATGGGTGGTGAAGAGTTTCAACATATGGATCTTGGAGAAATTCAAGAGCCAATAGACACCAGAGGGATTAATGCAAGATGACTTAATGACAATGAATGTTTTCTGAACCAATGCTAGACAATGAGGAAGAAGGCATAGAAGAGCACTGCCAGAAAACAAATTGACATTAGACAATCTAGCAGAAGGGTTCCAATTATTCACATCTGCTTTTAACTTCTTTTACAACATAGACTCTTCTATGATACAGGCACTGAAACTAAAGCAAATGGTGGAAGAAGGATTGGTACCATATAGAAACACTTCTGGAGAAATGAAAAAGCAAAAAAAGTGTGACAGAAATTACCATGTATTTCTGTAAAGTTATACCAAGTGTGC
Organism: Daubentonia madagascariensis; assembly: GCA_023783475.1. Lineage (NCBI taxonomy): Eukaryota > Metazoa > Chordata > Mammalia > Primates > Daubentoniidae > Daubentonia > Daubentonia madagascariensis. The sequence goes on along the minus strand of JAKFHU010001569.1, from coordinate 43,709,787 downwards.
CTGTCTCTCCTCTTTCCCCTTCCACCTCCTCTGCCTCTTCTGCCTCTGCCACCCCTGAGACAGCAAGACCAACCCCTCCTCTTTCTCCTCCTCAGCCTACTTGACATGATGACAAAGAGGATGAAAATCTTTATCATGATCCACTTCCACTTACTGAATACTAAATAAATTTTCTCTTTCTTGTGATTTTCTTAACATTTTCTTTCCTCCAGCTTACTTTATTGTAAGAATATATAATACATATAACACAAAAAAGATGTGTTAATCAACTGTTTGTTATCAGTAAGGCTTCTGGTCAACAGTAGGCTATTAGTAGTTAAGCTTGGGGGAGTCAAAAGTTATATGTGGATTTCTGACTACAGAGGGAGTCGGCACCCCTACTCCCACATTGTTCAGGGGTCAACTATATACTTACAATCATCCTTTACAAAACCATTCCTCCTAGGAACCCTAACTCAGAGTAGCACTACTATCCATTTAATTTGCCAAGTCAGCCCTACTTCTTTCACCAAAGCTCACCTGCTTCTGTATCTCCTTAAAATGGATCCCACCACTTTGTTCCATCCTCAGTGCTACTCCCTTAATTCTTACCACCATCAACTCTTGCCTAGCTTACTGGGCTTTCCTATCTCTAATTATGCTTCCATTATTCCAATCCACTTGACATTGCTGCCAGAGTGACCTTTCTAAAATGCAAGTCTGATTACATTACTCTCTTTAATGCAATCATCATTGCTCTCCTATAAAAGTTCAAATTCTCTAACACGGCTTGCATGGCAATTTACTATCTGGCCCTATATCTGAACACTTCCCTGTCCTTCCTTTGTCTTCCCCACCTCTAATTTCTTCTAGGAAATGTTGTACCTTTTGTATGTAGTATACTTTTACCAATCTGGAGCAGAACACATCCCCCCTTGATCTGGCTAATACCTGAACATCATTCATATTTCAGCTTATATACTTCCTCTGGAAAACTTTCCCCGATCATGTCCCTTTTATGTGATTTCACAGCACATTATGCTTAACCCTTAGTCCTGCACTTACTTTATACCATTATGGTGTATTTGTCTGTCTTTCTTACTAAACTACAAATGCATTATTTGTCATTGTTTCCCTAGCATCTTACACCCTAACTGACACACAGAAGGTAATGCATAAATATTTGTAAAATGCTTAACCAAGCAATCAGACTTTCCTATGGTGATTTTGATATTATTTAAAATAACCTGAACAATAATCAGATCTCCACAAGATTAAAGTGAGCAAGAATTACAGCTGAAAGAACAAGACTCAAATCTCTCATGTTAATATGGTATTTTCAATAGATATAAATGATAGGAACTTCAAAAATTCCCCAGTTTTTAAATGCAACTCTTGAGAGGTGCTGCATATGGTATTAACAATGAGAATCTAAGGAATAAAGCAAACTAAGCAGGATGAAACTGGGAAAGTAGGCAGGGCTGGGTTCACACATTAGCTAAATGACTCCCTTCTTGGACATCAGCAACACCAACATGTGTTTCATACTCTTGTCAGCAAATAAATTACTATAAATCAAGGATCTTCCAAAATGTGAGAAACAGTCAAAAACCTCAAATGTTAAATTACCAGATGTTTTCACAGAGCAATTTCACCAGATTACATAAGTCAATGTGATAACACTTTTACTGGTCTCTTTTCTAAACCTAGTAAAACAATTGTATTTTTAACTTATCTGAAATATCTTCATTACATCACATGTTCAAAAAGAGAGCACAATATGGCACAAATTTTGATTCTACTAGTATGAGTTCATCTGTGATTCAACAGATTCAAATACTTAACACAGTTATTATGATACCAATAAATTTTATTTATTCTAGGCTAAAGTCTCTGAAATCCAAGTATAATGTCAAATATGCATTGAAAAATATTAAATTACTGTATTACTAATACTTCCAGATCATTCATACTACATTTCTTCAATTTCAAATAATTCTTAGTTATACTTATATACCTAAAACATCTAATTCAAAATAAATTTTAGAAATTTACTTAAATAAATAAGAGACTCATTAATGATGCTATTTTAAGTTCATCAAAAAAAGGGAGGGAAGGGAAAATTCAAGAGTAAAAGACCATTTCAAAACTATCCCAATATGACAAAAACAAGCAATTAAAATTTAGGACATAGCAATTGCAAAGTTATAGTATATACAATTCAAAAAGAATAATCAAAAAATAATCGTGCCTAACAAAATATCTAAACACAGAATATAAATAATTAGCATGATAAAACCACTTAAGAGAACAACCTAACATAAATACAATCCTTGAAAGCTTAAAATGATATCAAATTTGAATTTAACTCTGAGAAAATGACATGAAATCTGAAAAGTGAAATCTACAGATGGAAGTCTAGTACTGTGTGTTTTACCTCTGGGAGTTGCAGGCTGCACCATGATTCTATTCTTACATTACAAATCTGTTGTGTGGGGAGCGGGGGAGGAATAACTGTGTTACAGGGGAAAAAGAATAGAACAAATTGTTGTAAGAACATGTAGTTTTTTAATGTGTCTTTATTCTTTACAAGTAACCTTATTCTTTAAAGGTTTTTTTAAAATATAAATGGACTAATCTCTATTTAAAACACCTAATACCCTTCGTGTTTCTTAGTATAAGAATGATCCTGGAGAAGCCACTGTTACTTAACTCACATTATGGTGTTTTTTAAAGTCATATTATCATAAGAAAAATGAGGAAGGGATTCTTTTGTATTTTTTCTTCCCCAACATAAACGAAAACACCAATGTGAACCACTATCAAGGAGAGAAGAGCAAGTGGTTAGGACAGCAGCTGTGTTGAAGCTCAGAAAGGACATGCGTTGGCAGATTTGTGAGGTGACGCCTGCAACACAATGTGCCTAGATCTAGTCTGATTCCTAAAATTAAAAAGGAAAAAAATTCTGTACTTGATGTTTTGCCTTTTAGAGTTATTTCCCTCCCCACCACAGAACATTTTTGCTTGAGATGTTCTAATATGTCTTAATATGTTGTCACTGGGGGAAAAAAAAGCTACTAATTTATCAAATGAAACCATGGACAAGATTGACTCATAAATGAGTATGTATCATTAAAACATCTTATAGCTATGCACATTATTACAGTTTAAAGGCAATTTTTTCCATTTGCAACTTAAACTCAACTAAAAGTACTTAAGATAAACTGTTGTAGTGGATGGCATAAACGCAAATTTTAAAGCAGCAGGAGTAAAGTGAGAACATAGCAAATATGCACAGTTGGAAGAATCAGGGAGGATAATACATATAAGAGCAAAATGGAACAAGGTCTGAATGAACTTAGAGGAGGAAGAAAGCAGGAACCCACCAAGTGGGTTTAGGCTTAAATAAAAGGATATACACACATCTTTGCTTCACATAAGAATGAAAGATGTACAAATAATTGAAAATCTAGGTATGCTTTTAGATGAGATACATAGGAAACAAGAGGCTGACAAAATTGAATCCTCTGTTTTTGCAATCAAGTAAGAAGTAAGGTCTTCCAGCAAAAATGAGAGAGAGGGGAAGGGTCCTTAAACAACGTGGTGGTGGTCTATATCAAGGTCACCAAACTAAGGCCTGTAGGCCAAACTGAGCCCTCAGGCTAAGAATGTTTTTACATTTTTAAAGGGTTAAAAAAGAAAACAAAGGAGAATATGTGATACAGACTATATATGGCCCACAAAGCCTAAAATATCTACTATCTGGCCTTTTACAGAAAAAGTTTGCTGACCACTGGTCTATGTAATACCTGTGAGAGAGAGAACAATGCCTAGAGATTAGAAGGCATAAATTTGCAAAGGCATCCATTTGTACAGCTATCTGATCTTTTCTCCAGCAGTGGGATCTCCACCAAAAGGAAAAAAATAACAGAAGCATTTAAGAAAGAAAATTGTCCAGGGCAGGTATTTCAAACACCAAGAATCTGAATTACAGAATATTACTAGCCTATGGGCTGTAACATAAGAAATAATGTAAAAAAGTAAAGCAACAATCAAAGATTTTAATAACTTTAAGACAGCAGTAAATGAAATGCCACAAGGTAGTTCATAATTAATTGCTAAAAGAAATACCATAATAATTTAGTTTTAAGAACAGATTTTAAACTTCTACTTCCAGCCTAAAAGAGTAATTGGTATAGGATTCACCCTAGCAAATGGAAAACTGGACAAAATTTATGAAACTACAGTTTTCAGATACCAGACAACAGGTAATGCAGGACTGTGAAGTGAGTACTATGATTATTCTGGCTTTCTGATAAATATACTTTCCCCTACAATGTAAGGGAAAAACCCCAGCAAAACACAATGGGCTCAATGAATTGGAGGGACAAATTTAAGTTAAGGAAGCCTGAGGAAGCTGAAATTCTCAGGTCAGAACAGAAAAAAGTAAGCTAAGCAGAAAAAGAGTTCCAGAAAATTCTATATAGGACTTTTCACAGAAAAAATTAAGCAAAGAAACAGTTCCATAAATTTCTATATAAGACCTCATGAGTCTTCAAAGGAATACTAAGTTATAAATGCCATACAGTAAGACTCAAAAAGGTCAGGCAAAGAACTACCAAAAAGTCTGCAAACGGATCAATTCTCAAACTCACAAGGTACTACACAATATTCTAAAACTTGGAAAGCCAAAATGAGGAGATATCATTGCACATAGGAACATTCAGTATGGCCCTATGAAGGATTATGCCTTAATAGTCGGACTAAACTGGCCTTAGAGTAAAGGTTCTTCTAAGGCTGCCCCAATTAAAGATAAGCATAAAAGGATCAAGTTGATCCACAGGTAATTTGACTACCAGACAGAACACAGTGCAACATTCCATAATGGAAGATGATAAAACCCATTGACAGTGTTCAAACACCACAACCAGCAATTCAATCAAAAGTTATTACAAATACCAAGATGCAACAAGATGATAGAATTAGGAGACAAAGATATTAAAACATCTATTACAACTATGTTCAAAGAAAAATACGAACACAAAAGAGAGAAATGCTAACTATAAAACTGGTCAAATAAAACTTGTAGAGCAGAAAAACACAATATTTGAACTGAAAAATTCTTTAGACGGGCTTAACAACAGATCAAAAAGTACAAAAGAAAAAGAAAAGATCGATGAACCTGGAACGAGAGCAAGCAAAACTACCCAAACTAAACAACGACAACAACAACAAAAAAGAACAAAGTCTCAGTGACATGTGGGATAATACTGAGAGTCTAAAATACATGCTATTGGAGTTTAAGAAGGAGAATAAAGATGTAAGAAAGAAAAAGTATCTGAGGAAACAATAAAAATAATTTTTTTCAAATTTATTTGAAAACAAAAACAAAAACAAATACCAGCAGAAACAGCAACAACCACAACAACCAGATTGAAGAATATCAGTGAACCCCAAGCAAGGAAGGAGAGTACACACAAAGAAATCACAACAAGGCACATCATAATGAAACTATAAAAGCAATGAAATAAAATGGAACTCTTTAGAGGAGTCAGCAAAAAAAAACACATCACATAACTGAGGAACAAAGACTTCTCATCAGAACCCATGCATGCCAGAAAATAACAAAATATTTTTTAAATGCTAGAAGAAAAAAGTGTCAATATAGAGCAATATGAAAAGTGAAAGTAAAAAATGAAGACACAAGGAACACATTTTGACAAGAAAAGCAGAAAAAATTTGTTGCCAACAATCCTGCACTACAAAAAATGTCACAGGAAGTTCTTTAGGCTGATGAAAAATAATAACAGAAGGAATCTCTGATGTACAAAAAAAATAAAGAGAGCCAGAAATTATAAATATATGGATAAATATGAATTTTTTAAAAATTTGAGAGATAATTGGCTGTTTAAAACAAAAACAGCAACAATATATTATGAAATAAAAAACAGTACATAGGATGGAAGGGGCCAGCCGGTAGCAGTGGCCTATGCCTGTAATCCGAACACTCTGGGAGGCTGAGGCAGGAGGATTGCTTGAGGTCAGGATTTTGAGACCAGCCTGAGGAAGAGCTAGACCCCATCTCTACTAAAAATTGAAAAATTAGCCAGGCATGTTGGCACACACCTGTAGTCCCAGCTACTCAGGAGGTTGAGGCAGGAGAATCGCTTGAGCCCAGGAGTTTGAGGTTGCAGTGAGCTATGATGACACCTCTGCACTCTACCAAGGGTGACCAAGCAAGACTCTGTCTCAAAAAAAAAAAAAAAAAAAGGAAGGGGCCAATGCATATGTTGTAGTAAGGTTCTAACATTATACATGTTGTGACAAATTACTTATAAGTAGACTGTGGTAAGTTAAACATGTATATCATAAAACCTAAAACAACCACTAAAATAAGAAAACAAAAAATATACCAAAGATAAAATGGAATTGTAAAATTACTCAATCCAAAAGAAGGCAGGAAAGAAAGAAAACGAACAAAGAATACTTGGAACAAACAGAACAAATGAAAGAGAAAAAAGACTTAAACCTAACCATATAAAAATTATATCAAATGCAAACTAACCTACAACTACACTGCCATTAAAAGACAAAAATTAAATTGGATTTTAAAAGCAAAAACAAATCATTACTATCTACAGAAAACACACCTTAAAAACAAAGACACAGATAAGTTACAAGTAATGGGTAAAAAATAAAATACATATGATGCAAACCACGTAGAACAAACCTGGAATAGCTACGCTGATATCAGACACGTATTATCACTGGGGATAAAGACATGTATTTCATAACAATGCAAATGTACATGCACCCAATAAAAATACATGAAGCAAAAAATGGAAAAAGTGAAAGGAAAAATTGACAAGCCCACAATTATAGTTGGATATTTCACAATTCCTCTTTCAGTAAAGAGTTAACTTCATTTAAAAAATTAATAGAATAGTAAACAGAAAATCAGTAAGAATAGAGAAGACTTTACAATACTATCATCAGCTTAACCTATTTAACTTTTTTACACCCAAGAATGGGAGAAAACACATTACCTTCAAGAGTACACAAAATATTCATCAAGATAGACCATATTCTGAGCTACTAAACAAACCTAAACAAATTTAAAAGAATTAAAATTGTACAAGGTATGTTGTCTGTCCATAACGGAATTAAATTAGAAATCAATAACAAAAAACTTTGAAAAAAATCACCAGATATTTAAAAATTGGAAAACACACTTTTAAGTAACCCATGTATTAGCAAAGAAACACTAGGGAAATTAGAAAACGTGCTTTACTAGGTAATATAAAAAACACCCAAATAAAACAGTACTGAGCACATATTAGAAAAAACATTAAAATTAATGAAAGAAACTTTCAGCAGAGAAGAAAATACTAAAGAGCAGAAATCAATAAAACAGAAAAAGTACAAGAACATTGTTCATTAAGAACAATGAAACCAACAACTAGTTATTTGTAAAGATTAAAATTGATAAGCCTCCAGAAAGACAACACAAATTGCCAAATATCAATAATGAAAGATATAGTTATCAGTACAGATTCTATAGATATTAAAATACAATGAGGAAATATTACCAAATTGATGCCAATAAATTCGACAATTTAAACAATATAAACAAATTATTTTAAAGATACATATCACCAAAACAGACACAGAAAAAATAGAAAATCTGAACCTATTATCTATTAAATAAATAATTTGAATTTATAACTAAAAACTTTAAACAACATAAAACCTCCTGGCTCAAATGTCTTCTCTAATGAATTCTATCAAACATTTAAGAAAAGAGTAACACTGATCTTACACAAAGTTTTTCAAAATTAAAGGAACATTTTTCAACTCATTTTATGAGTCCAGCACTGTTCTGATTCCAAAACCAGACAAAAACATTACAATAAAGGAAAATGAACCAATATCCCTTTTGAACACAAAGGCAAAAGACTTTATCAAAGTAATTTCAAATAAAATCACGCAATATCTAAAAGAGTAATTTATCATGACAAGTAGAATTTACCTCAGAAATGCAAGGTTGGCTTAATATTAAAACATCAATCTATATAGTCCTAGCTACTTGGGAAGCTTGAGCCCAGGAGTTTGAGTCTAGCCTGGGCAACACAGCAAGACCTCATGTCTAAAAAATAAATCTATGTAAGTTACCACATTAACAGATCAAACGGAAAAAAAACTGTATGAACGCTCAGTATATGCAAGAAGTCATTAAAAAATTTAATATACAAGCCTGATAAAAATTCTCAACAAACTATGAAAAGGAAACTTTATCAACCTCAAAAAATGGAATCCATGAAAACCCTACATACATATAACATCAAATTTAATAGTGAAAGACTGAATGCAGCTGGGCACAGTGGCTCATTCCTGTAATGCCAGTACTTTAGGAGGCCGAGGTGGGAGTTTGAGACCTGCCTGGGTAACGTAGCAAGACCATGTCTCTACAAAAAATAAAAGATTAACCAGGCCTGGTGGTGTATACCTGTAGGCTCAGCTACTTGGGAGGCTGAGGCAGGAGGATACCTTTAGCCCAGGAGTTCAAGGCTACAGTGAGCTATGATCGGACCATTGCAGCACTCTAGCCTGGGCAAAACAGTGAGACCCAGTCTCTAAGAACAACAAGAACAACCACAACAACAACAAAAAAAAAAACCCAAAAAACAAAGACTGAATGCTTTTTCCCCAAAGATCTGGAAAAAAGAAATTATATCTGGTCTCACCATTTCTACTCAACACTGTACTTGTGATCTTTGCTATGGGTACAAGCAAGACCAAAAAAGGTATTTAGATTAAAAAGGATGACATAAACCTCTATTCATTCAAATATAATTCTGTAAGAAGAAAATCATAAGAAATCAAGAAAAAGAGAATAAATGAGCTTGATAAGATCATATGGTTTAAGTTCAATATACAAAACTCAATCATATTTCTTTATATAAACAAAATCAAAATTTTAAAATACTGTTCATAATAATATCAAAAATGTTTTGAGTCCAGCATTGCCCAGCTTGACACAACATGTACAAAACTTCTACACTGAAAAATACAAAATATTACGAGAAAAATTAAAGACAACCTAAATAAATGGAGAGATATACAATGTGTAAAGACCAGAACACTCAATATAAATATATGAATGTTCCCCAAAAGATCTATAGATTCAGTGTGATGGTAATCAAAATCCCAGGAGGTATTCTTTGGCTTCCATATGAGGTGTAGAAAACTAGAAAGAACATAACTTACACTCTGACATCAAAAAAGAACAAGGGAAAAACAATCTGCTAAGAGAAACTTTTCTTGAGCTCATCAGAGAATTGAGGTTACAAGGCAACCAATCCACCCAAACTCTAATGAAAGACAGGTGCCTTGAAGGATATATGGGACATGAGTACTTGAGGACCTGGGAAAGACAACACTGGACACCAGTAAAAATAATTCAGCTAAAATTGCTAATGGATTGCTAAAGCATGAGTATGTGCCAGCAAGAAAATATAGAGCCCATAGAGTCTACAGACACCAAGGGAACTCATACCCACTCACAGGTTCTTTTTCACAGACCTCACCAGCTGTTCACCAAAACAAAGACTGAGTGCACAGTACAAGGCCTGAGAAAGCATCCCTCATGGTGCTGGGGGGAGGAGAACAGCATGAAATCTAGCCTGGATTCTTTCCACCATCTTTAACATGATGGGGTGGGGTGGGGAGACTTAAACCACTGAGGGAAGGGTTTAAGTGACAGAAACCCTGTCACTATTTGTATACTGTTGAAAATCCTTTAGAACTAGAAGGAAACAGGAAAAAAAATCCTGTAGCCCTGTAGGAGGAAAAGGAATTCATCTTACAAGTAGAAGTAAGAGAGGGATGCTGAGAAGTCCCCATTCCCAAAACCCAAGACTCAGTGGTTGCCCAGTCTATTATAGTGGATGTGTTGCCACATTTGATACAACAATGAATCCAGATAGAGATGGTGGCAATCTGGGAGGTACAGGCTTGAGTGAGCCAGACTGTCAGCTGCAATTTGTTTTCATAGTTTGCAGTACCAAAAAAAGATGTCTTTAATCTGCCAATCTTCTAATGGGCAGACCTGAAGGTTAGGCTATTGGCAACGGGCCAGGAGTCAGTAAAAATATAACAAGGTTAATCAAGGAAAGTATTGGTCAGAGCTATCAGAATGGAGTGATCCTATACTCTCTGTTTTCTGTAGCTGGCACTGACCCTGAAAAGCTGCATCAGCTTTTAACTTGGCTGAACCATCAGTGAAACAGGCCCAGGTATTTACAAGAATTTCTATAAATTGAAGGCCCCAGTGAGCCAGTGGCTTCAAGTAGCAAAGTGAGAGATAAGTTTTTCCCCAAAAGGGGTACCTTTTACTTCTTCATAAAAACCAAAATGACACTAAGGCCAGGCTAGCTGCATCCCTGAACACACTATTTTCATTTGATCAATGAGGTCTATTGGGCCTTTTCCTCATTAACCGTCAAGTCCAGTTAACCTACCCCAAAATGGGGACATCAGGCCAGAGAGTCACAAGACATCTATGGTCAAGTATTTCTTTCTTTCTTTCTTTCTTTTTTTTTTTTTTTTAAAGAGATAGGGTCTCGCTCTGTCACCCAGGCTGGAGTGCAGTGGTGTGATCATAGGTCACTGCAGCCTTGAACTCCTGGGCTCAAGTGATGCTCCCACCTTGGCCTCTCAAAGTGCTGAGATTACAGGCATGAGCCACCATGACCTGCCAGGTATTTCATTTTAACAAGAGCTTAGCATTAGGCTAATAGCTATCCTCCTTTTCAAAAGAGGTGTACTTGGTAGCTGGGTCAGGCAGGTGGCACTGCTGTACTGGGAAATGGCCTGGGTTTTCCAACAGCCACCAAGCCTTTAACCAAAGCTGTGATTTTCTTTCCTCCTGGGATGATACATTTTTTTATTTTTATTTTTTTGCTGGATCACCCAGGGAAGAGACAGGGGATCACCTCTCTACATGCAGCAACCCATGAACAAGAGAGTCTCCTCTGGATCTATAAGCATTCACAGTATAAGAACATAAAAATTATCAACACCAATTATACATTTAGCAAAGGAAGCCAAAACAATACACTGAATAGGCCCAGAGGCTCCACCTACATTTTAGCTTTTTTGAATTTGAGTGTTTTTTTCCCCTGCAGGAACACAGACCAAGGAATATAACACATGCATAAAAGGCACTATAGCCATAGCTGGCAGGAGACTATATTATTTCCTGACCAGGAGCATGGGGAGTACAGGTTAGTGAGGGAGGCTAGCCTGCAGAGGAGGGCTGTGGTGGTAGGTAGGCTTCTCTTCTCCTTTGGCTCCTCACTCCAGGGTGGTGCCACTTCCTCCCTTACATACCCCAAGCTCCTGCAAGCGCCTGGGCCTCTGGTTCTCTAATTTGCCCCTGTGCATGCTGCTACAGCTCCACCCTACAGCCCTCAGTACCTTCAGCCTCCCTTGCCAACTACTGAGCTTTTTCCCCACATGACTACGTAGGAGGGTGACTTGGGCATCTCTAGTCAACACAGCTAGAAAAGTTTGAATTCCTCTCCCTCCTGAGGTTTCCTACCATACTTGGCTTTTATCTCAAGCAGCTGAGGTTAGAGTAGAGGGGGAGAGAAGAATCAGAGAGCACAGAGGGAAAGAGCAGCTATGCACCAGTAAGCAAGACTTTGCACTTACATTCAATTTTAAGTGGCTGCCCACTCAGACTTCACAAATGAACTTATAATATATTTAGTCTACTCAAAGCTCTGCATCCTCATTGCTGACACCTTTTATTTTAGCTCTGGAAAGCCCTTGATTTGGCAGCTACAACCATACTGCCTTTTGCCTTAGGGCACCGAGGCTTACTGCCTCCTTAATGTAATAAAATTCTTTCCTCCTGCAGCCTTAGAGAGTGAGCAACAACCAAAGCACCATTCGAGCAGCTTCATTTAATTCTCTCTCTCCCTGCTCAGCCTCAAAAAATTCATATACAGGTAGGTTGGTAGGGGACTCTTACTCTCTACTACTAACCCACCACTTAAATAATAGCATTTGCTACTGGTCTCACACCCCCTAAACTGGTTAGCAACCCTGTCCATTCTCTTGCAGGAAGCTCCACATCTCTGTCAACATCACATCCTTGTCACCAAAAGTGTCAAAAATTATTAAGGATCTAGGATTTTACCCTACTTACGAGCTATGAAGCTTGCCTGTTACTGTTTCATGGTGCTGGCAGATAATATAAGATGCCTGTGTCAGAGACAGTTTACCTTGCCCCTGCAAGCCCCCCTGGTAGAGGGACCTAGGTGGATGCTCTGTATACTGTGGGTTTCCATCATAGATAAAGAACACTGAGATTGGGAAATATGCCATTCTTATAACAAGCAGAAGCAAGTTTGCTTGTAAGTTCTTTGTCTGGAGTCATTACTTCATCCCTCAAGGTTGCTAGCTAAAAATACAACCCTGAGACATGGACCAGGTAAAGAGCATTCAGGGTTTTGCATTCTTGGCATACCCAGCAAGAACATTCAGGGATGCTCAGGGCTTATGGTGGATGGCTTCTCCCAACACACTCCTATTCAACCTAATACCAGAGGTCCTAGGCAATACAAGAAGGCAAGAAAATAAATAAGTCACACATGTTTCAGGAAGAACTAAACTATCTCTATTTGAAAACAACATTAATTGTTTACATAGAAAATACCGTGGAATTCACAGAAAAAGCTTCCAAGACTAATATATGAGTTTAGTAAAGTTGCAGTATACAAGTTCAATATCCAAAAACCAATATTTATATATACTAACAATAAACAATTGGAATTTTTTTAAATTAGGTGCTACTTCAATAGCACTAAAGAAATGAAATAATTAAATACAAATCATGTGCAGAATCTACAGGCTAAAAACTACAAGATATTGACAAAATAAATCAAAGAAGCCCTAAAAATAATGGAGAGAGATACTGTGTCCGTAAGTTAGAAGACTCAATATTGTTGAGATGTCAGTTCTCCCCAAATTGATGTAAAGGTTGTCTGCAATACCAACCAAAATAACAAAACTTTTTGTAGATATTATAACCCTAAATGGAGACTAGAAGGTACCAACAACTGAAGATATATTGCTGAATATATCTAGCAGAAAGTCCCCAGTGATCATAGTCTCTAAAAATTACTAGTAAACTATTAACGTGCATTCATTTTCCCAAATGGATGAACGAAGTACCATAGGGGAAGTTCCTTAGCCTACAGTGGAACTACAGCCTACAGAACTCTGTCATTCTCTGGCCCTACACCTGAAGATTGGCAGCCTTCTTACAAAAGCATTATGTACCTGACTAGTATCAATGACAGACCACTAAATCATAGGCAGCCATTTAGCTATGGCTCCCACCAGAGCATAAGACTCACAATAGCACAAAAAAGGGGACTTGACATAGGCGTGCTAAATATATAATCGAGTTGATCAAACTGACTTGGCCTCAGGACACAAAATTAATTTGATTCTGCATAGTAACTTAGAATGGGAGAATTATACAAAGAAAAGGAAGCAACAGAAAAGAGAAACCAATGGGGAGGGTGGAAGCACAAACATGGCTATTTGTGTAATTATTTGATTAAACTATAAGAAAAAAAATCAACAAAATCCATAATATTTAAGAATGCAAAGAGAAATATTAAGACTCAAAACAGTAAGCCAGAGAACTGGAGTGGAGGTAATAATTTGGAAAAGGCTCCAAAGTAGACATACCAACAGCAGTACAACAGAGGGAGGTTAAACTGTAGTAACAGTCACGGGGTCCAAAGTCTAGGTTTGGATGAGAAAATGTAAAGAAATGCCTTGTATTTTATAATGTGATGCTGGCAAATGACTTACAAATACATAGTATGAAAAATAAAAATGAAACATTTTAAATGCCCAACTTAGATGAGGTAGGTAAGGATAGGGAAGAATGGCTTGTGGAATTTTCTATTAAGTGTATGCCATTCTGATGCATGTACTTGATCCAATATAATCAGTTTTCAATTATACTCTTACAGAAAATGAATCACCAATGTTGTTGACTCTCTACTACCGTGGCTACTCCCCTCTTGACGAAGGTTTCAGCAATGGTCCATTTCTATTTTTCTGACAAAACATTTGTTTTGAAAGAAATTTAAAGTTGAGAAGCCAAATGAAATTTCTGAATTGGCTTTAAATCAGAATAATCCTTTCTTCCATGGTCTCCAGTATCAGAGACTTCAGAGTTCACTACGTCAAGTATCCATTGAAAAAGCACTCTTGAAGCAATATAGTTTTAAAAGTAATTTTCAGCAATTAGAAACTGCTTTTGCATATATATTTTGCAAATTGTTTTAAAGCACTTTCAGTTATGGTTAATTCCAATATTAGTTGACTTTTTTACTTACAAACTCAAGAGAATCATTAAAAATGTAGCATCAGAACTAGACACAAGCAGGATAAGAATGATTTGGTATGAATAGTGCAATGTAAATGTAACAATAAATTACTCTCTTTCAGTCACAGTTGTCTAAACTTAAGATGACAAACATATAAAAATTAAAAATCAAAGACTCCCCATATCAGGAATTTTAGGAATTAAAACATATGCAATCAAAATATTTATAACTAACAAGAAAAGCACAACTTTTGAAAAATGATTTTAATTGGGCTGTATTTTGGGGTTAGACTCATATCTATCGGCTAGTTGTCAGGAAAGCCAAACTGCTTTCTCTGATTATTAATTAATTAAATAAAAATTTAACCTATAAGATTATTTTATAACATAAAATTTGGTTTTAAATCACTAATTATAGCATTTTTCAAAATTAGTATCCTATATGAATACAAAATATATTAAATGCACAAGTGTGAAAATCTGTGTTACTACGGAAACAAGAATCTTAATAAATTCTGATATATGTAATTTGATATTAATTTATTTCATGAAAGTAATATAATCTGATTCTCAATCCAGTACCTTACATATCTGCACATTTGTTAAAAACAGGGGAATTTAAGATTACCCTGTTAAGATTTCAGAGAACCTTGTAATCACCAAACCAATTTGTAGTTTTTAAAAAGAAATATTATAACTAAGCATTATATACAATAAAAGAAATTGCTCTTTGTGATATTTTACATATCCTTAGCACAAGTCACTTGTACACAAAGAGCAATGTCCATATTTGAGTTTTTGCTACTATTATTGCTTACAGAGACCCCAGATTTTGTTTTTTCAAAATAATCTGAATAGAACTTGAAAACATTGTCTCAAAGAGTTAAACATAGCACAGAACTATACTTCAACAAAAAGAATCAAAGCTATATACTGTGAACCAAAGAAAGCTTCACTTGCCAAAAGTTATATACCTAATAAGTTGCAACTAAACCCATATCATCCAATTCTATGTCTCAAGTACCTTCATTTCCAAAAAGAGAGGGCCAACTACCTAGTAGGGTGGGGTTTGCAGAATTCTAACACTGACTATGCTGCTAACCTACTCAGACTTTTAAAAGGCAGTAAATTTCTCTGTGCCTTGGTTTCCACTACTATATGGGGCTATTTTGATGATAAACATAAGCAAATACTTGAACTCTTTGGCAGAAAAGCACTATATGTATTTCCATTATGTTAATAATTTCCTCATCCTCATGACAAGTTTCAACTGATGCTAACATGTTTTCCTGGGTTTTAGTTTTAAGCTTAAAATAACATTGTGTATGTGTGTGTGTGTGTATATCAGCCATCTCTTAACATGGCTATCATTCTAACAAGATTCTTTTCCCCAACTTTCAAAACACATTTTCATTTTTAGCATTACCAAAGCCTTGCCACCCAAAGCTGTGCACAATATTTTAGAAATCACAACAAAATTTCCACCACATTACTCTCAACTTCTATAGAAATGCAATTAAAAACTCATATACTAGTCAGCCATTCCCCTATAAAGCTTAAATACTACCAGTGGAAGATTATAAAGATGCATATTGCTTTTCAAAATTATAAGAGAATAATTCCAATTACAAATAAAAAACTTAGCATACATTTTGAAAAATGAAGATTACTAATATTCCTAAAATAATGGAGATAGGTGATGATTAATATTCTAATAATTCAGCCATCTGCAATGTCTTCCATTTTGTCAAGAGATATAGAATCTAGCCACTTTATATACATAAGTCCAAAAAAACCTTATCCTCGCTATTAATAGAAACTTATTTATAGGTAACCAAAATTAATAGAAATTTAATTTTAAAATAATGTTTTAGATTCACTACTTAAACCACTGCTTTTATTTTGAAAGCATATCTATCTTAAAATAATTTAGCTTTATAACTTATAAAGACATGTAACTTACTTTTTCCTTTACCACATATATTTACCAACATTAGCATGTAGCTACATATTTAATATAATATTTAAGAAGTAGCAATCCACTAAGAAATGTGCCCAGGTCAAAAACAGAACTAAACAATTGAAGTAAAATATTATGGCAAATGATCAGTATACATCTACCAAATAAAAGGGTTACCAAAGGAAAAGACCAAGTAGTAATTTCCAAAAGTAATGCAAATGATTAAAGTTTTATACACTGAGACTATGCTATTGGCAAGGAAAATTTAAAATATATTTATTTTAGGGTATAATCACTTTAGATCAATCTGATTAATATTTTGAATGAATGAATACCCAAATGAATGAGTACTGAAGTCATGACAATGTTTAACACCTTGAGATGTTCACAACAATTTGGAATACACAGAGAAGATGACTTGAATACAAACAAACTAGTTGAAATTCAATGTGGTTCACAGTAAAAATGCAGTGGGTTTCTATTTGTAGAACAAAGAATCTCAACCAAAAACATATATAAGACTAAAATGTTCTCAAGTGCAATTATCAAGCCTTTAAAAAGAATATATACTTTATACTATGTAAGTCTTTCTTGCTCCCCTTACCTCCTTGAAATTTTTAATGTTTCGCGTAAGTGACCAACAAACCAGAATAGGAAATACATTTTTAAAATACTAATTTACACATATTCTATTTAAGAGCAACATACAACCACTTATAAATTTAGCCTTTTTTAAAAAACCATCCTTATATAAAACGGGGGGGGGGGAATCCCTGCTATACATATGAAGCACAGTTTAAGCCCAATACAACTGACCAATCAAAATTAGTGAACGCACTGCATCTCTCTGCAGTGGAGAGAAGCGACAAGGTAGGCTGTCATTCTGCAAAAGCTGCCCAGAGCAGGCTTTCCTCTGAAAAGCAGTGCCGTTCCTTTTTAGAAAGACTGACTCTAAATGTTGTCTCTGGAGACAAGAAGCCTTCAGTATGTTAAATTACTTTCATTATGTATTTTCAGATGCTTATTGATTCCACACTGGGAAGAGTGAGAGACTGCAGCAGCCTCTAAGCAGCACTACATGTTCCATACATTAGCAGTACTGCTGAAACAATGGCACAGTACAGACACATATTTTCATTAAGGTCTTTTCTGAAGAGATGTTATTGACCCTCTTCCCCCAGTCCTCTACTAACAAGTGAACAAAATGAATCAATCAAAACTGGAAACGCTTCAACTACATCAAGAATTTACCAAATCTTTAGCGGAGGTAAGATGTGTTCCTTATTATAGTATACGGCTGCTTTTGAACTGGCATAGTGGGGTAAAATTACTTTGAAAATTTTCAGCCTAAATTTTAAGAGTTTGTTTAATTCTACTTATTGCTAAACATGTATTTTTAAATCTATTTCTTTTAAGATATAATTTAAATGAGATTTTTTAGGATGCATTGTTAAATACAAAAATATTCTTTGTTAGTTCATTACGAAGACATCAGCTTTTAAGTCACTTCAGACATACTAAATATTCTTAATGTAATCAGTACAGTTTTTCTCAGATGTTCAAAAAATGCTTGTATTTCCTAAAAGAGCTAGGTTTACTATTCAGCTATTCATTACTTAATTTTATGTTAATTATTGGGCATGTTTATTGAAGATATTTAATTTGCAGTTACATTTTTGTATTACCTTTTACATTTCAACTACATAATTCATCAATGGACATTTATAGTATCTTATCATGGAATCTGTTTTAATGAGTTAAAATTCAAACCATGTGCTAATAATTAAGCAAACTACAATATTTTTACAGCAAGAGATGTTCAATTTATTACAGAGGGAATGACAGTATGTTTAGGGTGTGCTAACTGTTCATAATCTCTGAAAATACAGATTAGCTTCTAAAATGAGAGCAGAAATTAGTTTAAAAAATATAGCTTTTCACTCACAGTTATATTTGAAATGTTAACTCAATTGTTAAATAACTAAATTGTTAAATAAATAAGATAACATATACAATCTTTATTAGGAAAAGGGAATCTTTTATATAAAGAAATTCTTAATTTTATGCATATAGCTGTGGCTGTAATAATACAGCTTGATTATTTTGATAACAAATACTGTGGTTTTAAAATAAACACAACTAAGGTAACTTTCAATTAATTTGAAATTATTAAAAACCCTACTTCTTAACCATTTTTTTTCTTTTCACAAGGGCCCACAGCAGCTAATTCAGTATTTACAACTGACAATATGAAGAATGCAATTGACTGAGCATCTCCCTAGCTGTCTGAACCACGAACTGCAAGATATTCTGGTAATACATGATTTTAAGACATTAAGGAGTTAAAACCAGGGAATAGGTCTACATTACTGTTGGAATATAACAAATGGACAGCATCCTAAGAAGATACTACATAAAATAACCACAAAAAGAAAAACAATACAACCGTAAAAGCCTGAAAACAAAATGGTGAGCATTTTTAAAGAAGTTGCTAACACTTTAACATACCAGAATTGTGGAAGCTACTGATTCTTGAAGAAACAATGAAATGTGAATTTCCAAAAGGAAAATGACATACTTTACCAGCAAGCAAAATGAAGCTTGAACAAGTGTTTTCTGCGCTAGATATTCAGATATTCATGTCAATTGATATGAACTAATGGATTTTTCCATCTGAGTTTTATGACCAATTATGTATCCTCTTCTAATGAAAACAAACCAAATTAAGTAGCAGATGGTTTTTATCAAAAGAACATGGACTGGATTTATAATATAAAGCAAGTTATGTGATCAAGAAATCATTTCAAAATAATGAGGACTGCTATAGAAACAGACTTACAATTGTAACAAAAGGATGTCCAAATATATTTCAGAAGTTAGAAACCTTATGTTTCCTTTTTTGTTTTACATATTCTGGAAAATAAAGAGACTATCATATATTCCCTCAAAGGGAAACATAATTCCTATCATTTGAGGAAGTTTCTCTTGGTCGTGACTTTTTATGGCAAAACAAACACAAATAAGTACTGTTTTTAGAAATCCATCAGCCAACTAAATCTCATAATTCATGCAGTTGAAGTATTGGAGAGAAAATGAGAGAATTCCTACAAGACATGAAATAAAACACAGCTACTTCACTGTTGTCAGGTAAAAATTCATGTCAAAATCTGTCAATGACATCATGTATCAATTTGTGAAAAACTGCCATAGTGAGCCAAAAGGCCAATAAGGCAACAGCAAACAGGTAGGTCAGAAGATGCATGCACCCCACCACACTGTTTAACATTTACACAAGAAAAGAATCTTGCTCTAGGGGAGATGCATTTTTCTTAATGATCATCTAACTTGACATCTCTGGTTTATTTAATTATAAATCTAGCCGATGTGACAAAGATCTGATGTTTAATCTGTCAGTTCAGAAAATTTGGCATACTCAAAATTTTCCATTTTTATATGATTTCAATGTTAGCTAAGACTTTCATTTACTCAAATATTTCTCTAGTAATACTTTATATCAACTCAAAAGAAATGTTACCATTTGTGTTTCTGAAATACTATCCCAAAAATAATATGCATAAATAAAATTGTACTCTAAAACTTGTCAAAGGTAACATCAAGTAAAGGTTAACATGAATTTTGAAGATTATTAACTTTTATAATGTATGTTTGAATATGATTTTGCAGTTGAAATGCTGTACTTGAAATGTGAAATATAGTTGGTTGTATGATTTCATATTTTAAACTGAATATATTGATTACTGACAATTTAGCCCAGAACATCAGACATTATTTTTATAAATTATTCTAAACCCCTATAAATTAAAATATAGATTTGCATGAATTAGCAAGAGTTTGTTTGTTTTAAATTTTCTTCAAAATTATACCCTGTGTGATGTATACAAAAGGTTTCACAAGTAATGTGTAACTTTAAAAGCTTCCTCAAAAAATGGGCTTCACATACTCCTTTTCCCTAAAATTTCACCTTTTACTTTAAAAACTCAGTTTAAACAAATAAAATCAACTAATATATTCTTTTAAACTACTTTTAAAATGGCTATTTCTTAATATGATATTTAATTTCAACTTTCTCCTTCCACAAGATACAAGAGGGTATGGTCACAAAATAAATCATTCACAGGAGTGATTGGTGCTCTTTTACCAAGCTTTGTGGTTTTTAACTTTAGCATAAAGTTCCTTTTCTTCTAATTTTTATAAGTTTGCCAATTGTAAAGTTCAGTGAGCATTTTAACTGTGATATGTGAAATACTTATCATTTGCCTATTTCTGTGGGAAATAACTCCAAATATCCCCAAGCACATTGTAGACTTCTGAATATGAAATTCAGTATCAAACTAGTACTCTGTACCATTTAGCATTTTAAATGAACATTTGTCCTGTTTATTTGAAATCTCATGGGAATAATTACACCTACACTCATTATGTTAGAACATATTAAATATCATTTATTTCTTACCAAATATTTTTAAATGAAATTTTAAAACATTAGACTAAAATTAGTTTTGTATATCGGGTAATTTTATTATACAAAAATATACTTAATCTAAAATAATGAACTTGAAAAACCCAAATGAGGAACACCCTTTAGAGTATATTAAATAATTTTACACTACAGGGGGAAAATTTCCATACAGTTATTTCTTCAAAAGGAAAACACAGTTTCATTTACACCAAAACAATGCAACCTGGATGTTTCTTAATACTGTATTTTCCATTAATAGTTTACAAACTAAAAATTAAACTCAGTATACAATAAAAAAGATTTTTAACAAGGAACACATGTTTTATACGTCATTTAAATTGCCAAATATCAAATAGTTTATTCTATTTCACTTTCTAGGGAAAAAACCAACTGCTCCAAAAGAATGTGTTTTTCTCCCATTCTGGAAATCAACATGCAGTCTGAATCTAACATTACAGTGCGAGATGACATTGATGACATCAACACCAATATGTACCAACCACTATCATATCCATTAAGTTTTCAAGTGTCTCTCACCGGATTTCTTATGTTAGAAATTGTGTTGGGACTTGGCAGCAACCTCACCGTATTGGTACTTTACTGCATGAAATCCAACTTAATCAACTCTGTCAGTAACATTATTACAATGAATCTTCATGTACTTGATGTAATAATTTGTGTGGGATGTATTCCTCTAACTATAGTTATCCTTCTGCTTTCACTGGAGAGTAACACTGCTCTCATCTGCTGTTTCCATGAGGCTTGTGTATCTTTTGCAAGTGTCTCAACAGCAATCAACGTTTTTGCTATCACTTTGGACAGATATGACATCTCTGTAAAACCTGCAAACCGAATTCTGACAATGGGCAGAGCTGTAATGTTAATGATATCCATTTGGATTTTTTCTTTTTTCTCTTTCCTGATTCCCTTTATTGAGGTAAATTTTTTCAGTCTTCAAAGTGGAAATACATGGGAAAACAGGACACTTTTATGTGTCAGTACAAATGAATACTACACTGAACTGGGAATGTATTATCACCTGCTAGTACAGATCCCAATCTTCTTTTTCACTGTTATAGTAATGTTAATCACATACACCAAAATACTTCAGGCTCTTAATATTCGAATAGGCACAAGATTTTCAACAGGGCAGAAGAAGAAAACAAGAAAGAAAAAGACAATTTCTCTAACCACACAACATGAGACTACAGACATGTCACAAAGCAGTGGTGGGAGAAATGTAGTCTTTGGTGTAAGAACTTCAGTTTCTGTAATAATTGCCCTCCGGCGAGCTGTGAAACGACACCGAGAACGACGAGAAAGACAAAAAAGAGTCTTCAGAATGTCTTTATTGATTATTTCCACATTTCTTCTCTGCTGGACACCAATTTCTGTTCTAAATACCACCATTTTATGTTTAGGCCCAAGTGACCTTTTAGTAAAATTAAGATTGTGTTTTCTAGTCATGGCTTATGGAACAACTATATTTCACCCTCTATTATATGCATTCACTAGACAAAAGTTTCAAAAGGTCTTGAAAAGTAAAATGAAAAAGCGAGTTGTTTCCATAGTGGAAGCTGATCCCATGCCTAATAATGCTGTAATACACAACTCTTGGATAGATCCTAAAAGAAACAAAAAAATTACGTTTGAAGATAGTGAAATAAGAGAAAAATGTTTGGTACCACAGGTTGTCACAGACTAGGGAAAGGTCTAAGTTTCACCAAATCCACATTCAAATGAGTTTTAAATTTAACTTGTAAAAAAATGAAATTACTGCCAAATATAAGAAAAAAATTTTAAGTATTGGTTATGTTGTAAATTTTCAATGTGAATGTCAATTAGATTAGGTCATATATATTCAATTTCTTCATTACTTAATGTATTTGTTGCATGGCAGTTTGTTAAAGTAATATCATGTGTATATTTTGTCAATATTATGTCCATCAGAAGATATTCATGTAAGTCATATTTTCTAAAGAATAAATACATAGCCTTAAAGCAGTGTATAACTTTAAAATGTAACTGACATAGGTATCCTTGCTTTTTTTTATAAAGTATATTGTTTCTAAGCCACAAACTATAGATATATTTGTATGGTAATAATTGGAAGAGCATTTTAACATAAAAGCCAAAATTATGGACTCAAAACAACCAAAACAATCCAGGATTTTCTGTACCACTATATTATGTTTCCTGGTATAGTATACTTAATATTATATTTGACATATCAAAAATAATGAACTATGTATGAAACTTTATTCTTTCTTTTGAATGTAGAAAATCATAGTGTTTAACAGGATTTTAAAATCCATGGGCCCAAAAAACAATCCTGTATATGCACACCAAAATAGGGAAACTTTAAAATTCAAGTTTACTATGAAAACAATTGATTTTTCTAAGATCAAATATTATACAAATGAACCTACAATAAAGGGAAGGAATAATACTAAAGCACCAGCCTCTTTCTTCCTTCCTCGCTTTGCCTGAGTCTAAGCCAAATACTCTGGATTAATATAATATACTGGTAAAAACCAGTACATTAAAATAAACCAATTTCTGGACTTTATTCAATTTAGCCTTTTGTATAACAGAAGTTAACTATCCAAATCTGAATACCAGGAGAGGGGGAAAAAAGGGAAACTTTGTATCATTGTAGAAAAGCCTAACAAAGCCAACTATTTCTAATTTTAGATACATAGCACTTTAGAGTAATACAATTTATACAATGTTCCTACGCAATCATAGCTCCCAAGTATTTCAAAATATAGTAGTTCTATTTCCACTCTGAAAATTAAAGCAACAATAAATCTTGTGACTTTTTCTACCCTAACACCACTTAACTTAACTTTAAGCATCTTTCTTTCCAATCCTTAATCCATGTTGAAAAACTATGAAATTACCAATCCTAACCATAGATTATAAGGGTTGAGAATCTCATATCAAATATTTTCCAATTATTATAATGTAATAATCTATCAATGAGTATTAATATCATTATGTCAGAAAATTAGCAATAAGTTACTTAAAATAGGCAAATACTACATTATAACTGGTTAGCTGGACAACTTTTATTCTATTTTTTAACACTGTATTTATTAAACCAAGTAGCAACTCATTTTTAAATTAAAAAATTATGTCCAACAATTCAATATTATTTTTATACAAATAAATGAGATTCATCCAATCTAGTTTAATAAACACCCTAATCCTTAGAGAAATGAACACCATGCAATAGCTTGAATTCACTGAGGTTACATGGCAAATTAAGTAGTGATTTACTTCTGATAAGAATGTTAACATAATGTCAAATCTTGGTAAAGGCCCAGTTTCCTTTTGCCTTATTTTCTACTGTTTTATGGAAATAAAGAAATGCTTCCATTTGATAAAATATAGCATAAGCAAGTAAGACATATTTTTTGAAACCCTGAAGAGAAATTAACACATCATGTATAAAGGTATCAAGAAAATTTTCATTTGATAAATACATTTGGCACAGCAATATATTCATTTAAAAATAATATATTCATTTAAAAACTTAAAAATGAATTTTATACTTGGACTCCCAAGCATATATTAAAATTTTAATATCTAGTTTTATAATATTAATAAAAATTAGACTATTTTTAGAGCTTTCATATTTAAAAAAAAACCTTTATGTTTTAAATATTTTTACTCTTCAGGTTTATAAGCATGCCAAAGAACTCAGTATAAAAACAGAGATTTCTAATATATCTGCCTAAACTGCTTTCATGCCTTCTTGTCCTCTGTAATAAGAAATTAAACAAAATAAGAAATAAATGGCAAATATTATAACATTGCCCTTTAAACTGCTATTATTTCCATACTTGACATTGGAGCGGACATTTAACAAGCATTTTTGCTCATCTGTAATGATCTTTCAGGTATACAAAGGGCACCAATTGATTTACAACAAAGAAAATTCATACCTGCTATTAGCTTCTATTAGCTTCTTATTAGCTTCTATTAGCTTTTTAATGTGCTAAATAGCATGTAATATGTACACCAAGATAATACTTATGTGTTAAAAATTCAGCTTTCAAAAAGTCACAAATATACTTGTAACTACTGACCTCAGCTTAAGAATGAGAAGCTTAAACAATGTTTTGAATTAAATGTTTGTTCTGGGAAAGATGAAATATTTTTATTTTCTTCATGATGGGCTTCACTCCAATGTGCAAACTTTTCACTTTATTTCAAATAACTTTGCTTTAAAAAAAATTAATGCTAATTTTTCCTGTTAGAATGAAAATTAAAAATGCAAAAGCAAAAGAGACAACAGTCAACTTAATATGGGATCTTTCTTAAAACTATATTTTTCTACCCATATGCTATAAATCACAGACACATATCAATTTCTATATAGTTAATTGTGTCAGGTCTTTAAAACAATAGAAATAAGAACTATTTTAAAAACCAACCAAAGATGAGCTCAACAAGATATGAAAATTTTATTTGCTTTTTTAGATTTTTGTTGCTGTTGTTAATTTAAGGAGGTTATCATTCTACCAACTACTATCCAATAGATAGATATTCAAACCTATTATGGAGACTGAGTTATTTATAATTATGCTCCTTAAAAAATGCAATTCATAATACTTCTGTACTTCTCACCCATGCTAAGTCTATTTTTAGGTATGTGGTCTATTTTCCATCCCCTAAATAAAATTAAAGTAGTCTCCCCTTATCTCTGGTTTTGCTTTCTGTGGTTTCAGTTAACCGGGGTCAACCGCAATCCAAAAATATTAAATGGAAAATTATCAAAATGAAAAATTCATGAGTTTTAAATGGTTCTATTTAAATTTATTTATAATTGTTCTACTTTATTATTGTTAATTTCTTACTGTGCCTAATTTAAACTTTATCATAGGTATATATGTATAAGAAAAAACATACTATATGATATATTATCTATGATTACAGGCACCCACTGGGGGCCTTGGAATATATCTCTTACAGATAAGGGGGGATTACTATGTAGCCAAATCTCAGTTCTCTGGAAATTAAAAATCAGACTCCTTATTTAACTAAGATTAGACTTAAACATTAAAAAAAAATGTAAAATTATAAAAGAAAACAGGCCCTTAGTAGAGCTTTATTCCACGTAGTATTTCAAGGCTACTTTCCAAGTCAATAAAACTTTTAATTTTATTGCATTTTATGATTATACAATTAAGTAAGCTTTATAATTCAATTAGCATTTGAAATCATACGTATAGAGGCATTATGGTAGATACTCTGAATTATATGAAATAGAATCATTACCCTCAAGAGCTTAAAATCTAGAATCAAGGTACTAAAAAAAATACAGCAATACCTAAAAACACAGGCAAATGTGGTAAATGCTATAAAAGAAGAGTAAAGTTCTTAATAGACAAAGAAGAAAGGAATTATGTTGAATTTAAGAACAGTATAAACAAAAGCATTGTTGAGAAAAGCTACTGCAGTATATTCTAGAAGAGCAAATTGTTCCTTGGAAGAAAATATGGTAGGTGAGGAGTTATCTAGAAAGTTAAATTAGGGCCATAAGACAGAAGGCCTTAAATGCTAGCACAGATATCTGAACAGGGGGAATACAAGATCAGAAATGAGCTTCAAAAAAAAATCAATAACAGCAATATGTAGACAGAACTGATTGGGTAAGACACAGAAGATGGGAAGCTATTGCCATCACCTTGTTAGGTAGTGAAAAGCCTGGCAAAAAATGATGGCAGTAGCCCTGCAAAGGAGTGTATAGATGTGAAAAGCAAGGTGAAGGCAGAATCAATAGGGTTTGCCAACTAGAAAGACAACTGGTATAAGAGATTGAAGAATTAAATATGATGAACACAAGGAGGACCATGAGAAACTAGATTATCCTCAATGATCAAAGAACTATTTAATATTTAATTATGCTTTGCATTAAAATACATGGATAACAAGGGCAAAAACAAAAAATTTTTGACAAAGCAGAAAATTCAATTAAGTAAAATAAAAAACATCATTCAAGAATGTTCTAGTTATTAGAAGGTATTCAAAATGAAAATTTTAAACTGATGTTTGAAATTATCTACTTTATATATTTTACAATTGATTTATTCCCTTTTACCATTAAACACATTTTTTAGTAATTTAATTATAAAAGTTATAAACACATAACAAAAAATACCAATGTAATGTATATGAAGTAAAAAATACAAATATCATCCTTTGCTTTTTCTCCTAATAATTTATTATGAACATCTATCCAACTCATATACATATTTCCCTCATTCTTTAATAGCTACATAAAAATAATTTTAAGTTAAAAATCTCAAACACACAGCAGTATTTCTAAAAGATAATAATAAAAGATCAAATAATTAAACTTTTTTCTACTGTAACTAAGTAGCTTCAAACTGTATTTCAAGATCACCTTGGAAAATGTAAGAAAAGCAACCTGGCAACTGAAGTAGGTTATTTTTCTGAATGAAGGCAAGAAGCAAGGGGAAAACCACAAAATAACGTATTTCTTTTCTTCCCTTCCACTAAACACGATAAGAAATGAGAAACCTAAAGGAAACTTTTAGAGACTATTTTCTTTACATCTCAGAGATAAGCAGTAGTGTGTATAACTGAATGTAAGCCCTCTCAAGGACTGTAGTGAACTATAAGAAAGGTAAATATGAATTGACTGATAATAAATGTGAGGGACAAAAGCAGCGCAGGTAATACCATAAATGAGAAAAATGAGATAACAGAACCCAGATAAGGCTGGAAAAAGACCTAAAATACTCAGACATGATCAGCTCCTAGAGAAATACAAATAGAACACAAATTGTGGGTTAGAGTTCACAGAAGAAAACTAATCTGAAGACTGACTTTTTCTAAGAAGCATTCAAAACAATAAAAAGACATCCCAGTTGACACACTGGACATATTAGAAATATAAATAACATATATATGCATCAAAAGAAATAGAATAAATATTAGAATATTACAATAATTCATAGATGTTTGAACAGAGTGGTACTGAAATGTAGAAATAAATAGAAAATTGGGCTTATCACTAATACAAAGAGCCATCACCTTGTAAGGATTATTCATTATTTCAGGAGAAAAAGAGCTGAGCAAACTTAATCACAATAATATTTCTCCCTTTGCTCATGATAAAACAACACGTGAAAATAATCCTAACTATCTCTCCCATTCTATTCACACGTTTTTTACAGACCTCCATAAGCTGTATCCATGCCTTTCAAGCATGACAGCTTTGTACTTCCACCAGCAAGTGGTAAAAAGTGCTGTCATTCCTGTCACTGCCACCAATATCAACTCCCTGCTACTATCAAACGCTGAAGCGTCAAGTAAGATTAAGAAAGAGAGCTGAGTCTGTCTGGGAGTGAGGTCATTTTCCTCACCCTGCTTCCATGAAAGTGATATGTCATATTTTTCTGAGAGGTATTAAGCAAGGCAGACTACCAAAGCACATCCACCAATTTTTCAGGATGAAAAGAAAAAGTGGCAAACGAGGATGATAAAGTTATGGTGAAATTGCTTTCCCCTCTGACAGCTGTGGATATGTAGTACTCATAATTAGATGCAAAATTTAAAAATTTTAATTTAATATAAAGTTTTAAAATGTTAATGCTAACAAATGAGAGCTCTGACCATATTAATGTAGACTGTAGGAGTGAGAAATGTGTATGGGACTGCAGTGAGATTTTATGTGTGTGTGTGTATTCAATCAGCCAGTAATATTACACACAATCCCATATGTCATATACTATATATTGGGTATTCTGATTGAGCATATTGTATTTTGATTGGGTAGAGAAGAATCAAAAATATATATTTCACTCTAAATATTGATAATGCCTTAAGACAAGTCGAAATGTAAAAAAATCAAATTTACATACTCTACATTTTAACAGTTTTCTTCCCAATTCTTAAAAAAAAAGTATTTTCTTTTGCTATTGAATTTCTTCCAACTATTACTTCTTACAAGCAACAAAATGCTAGCAAACTGTAGCTACCTAACTTTATAAAAACTATCTTCACACAATAACAGTCAGTCATACTAATTTTTTATAATGCTTCCCAAAAAGCATTATACATATTAATTGTACACATACTAACTGATCAGTAAATGTTAGAATTGAAAGTGAACAATTTTTAAACTTCTGACCCCACTGTTGTACATTGCTTAGAAGAGTGTTTCTCAAAATGTAGTCCACCTATATCAGAATACTTTGTGGTGCTTGTTTAAAATGCGAAATCCCGGCCCCACCTCTAACTTACTGAATCAGAATCTCCGGGGCTGCAGCCCTGAAATATCTGTTTTAGTAAGTATTCTCAGGTGATTTGTGCACTAACGTTTAAGAACTACTACTTTAGACTATATCAGAAGACAGACTATGTATCAAGGTGATATTCGGGTAATAAACGAAAAGGTAGAGAAGCAGCTCTTAATTCAGACCATACTGCCTTCTTAAAGAAAAAATTTAACTTACTTCATTTTAACTAACTAAATTTTATTTGGATTATACATACTATAATCTAGCAAGACATTAGCTTCCTAAAGACTAAAATTTTGTTTCTTTAAAAGACGTTAACTAGACAAAAAGTTTCCCTTAAAAACCACACTCAGTCAGAAGATAAAATGGTACCAAACATGAAACATTCACCATAAACCATTACATAGTTTTACTTCACTCAACCAGAATACTCAGTTACTTATAAAATTGCATGGCTGTTTGTCATAAAATTATCTCACTCTAACCAGAAGTTAAGTACCATTCTTGCACATTTTTGCTCCTTTCAATACAAAACTTCTATTAAAACATAATACTGGTGATAGAGGATAGGATTACTTCTAAAATAAATTTGCAGTGAAAACACTT
Source organism: Daubentonia madagascariensis (assembly GCA_023783475.1). Lineage (NCBI taxonomy): Eukaryota > Metazoa > Chordata > Mammalia > Primates > Daubentoniidae > Daubentonia > Daubentonia madagascariensis. The sequence goes on along the minus strand of JAKFHU010001569.1, from coordinate 43,680,070 downwards.
AAAAACTATATTTTGTGTATGTTTTGAACACATATCACTCACGTTAGGTAGAGGATTGAATGAAACATTTTTCTTTCATTATTGTTATTTCCTCTGTGCCATCAACACAATTTAGGAAATATTTAGCTATTCTTTGATAATTTTATGACATCCTTTACTTTAAATTCTTATTCCATCTTGTAATAGTTTAAGTAACACTGATATTTAAATACCACAAATGGCATTACAGAAACACTACTTTAAGAACATTTCTTATTAACCCCTTTCACTAAGAATTTTTTTCAACAACATTGATATTATCTTCTGTTATAACTCTTTTGCTTTTTAGCATTTTTCTTGGTTAAAACATAGAAAAATGAGACTGCACTGGGCTAGTCCAGCTAGGTGACAGAGCAAGACCCTATTTAAAAAAAAAAAAAAAGGAACAAACCTATAACAACTTAGCATTATTGAAAATGGGATGCTAGCAAATATACCTTAAAGAAATAAAGACAACAGTTCAGGTGATTTGGATATGGCCACCTTATGAAGAAACATTTTACAAAAAATATAATCCAGATAAACAATGACTTTAGTATAGGGTTTCCTGGAGTCTCATAATTCCCCTAAAACTGAATGCAAAATATCATAGGTGTGTATATGCATATTTTTTTTTCCTGGAGTGAAGATTTACAAATTCAATAAGATCCTCCAAAGAGTGTGCAACACAAAACTAAAATAAAAACTACCATCAGTGTTAGGAAGAAAGTAGGAAACCAAAATTGGTAAATGTTATGTATAATTTTATTTATTTATATTCTGCCTTATTCTAAAGAGTATAAGAATATAAGAGAACTTTAGCTTTAAAAAACAAACACAAAACAGGGTCTCACTATGTTTCCCAGGCAGACCTTGAATTCCTGGACTCGAGTAATCCTCTCACCTTAGCCTTCTGTGTAGCTGGGACTACAGGTGCATGCCACCATGCCTGTCTAATTTATTTTTTATTTTTTAGAGATGAGTTCTTACTATGTTGCCCATGCTGGGGTGGCAGTGGCTATTCACAGGCACGATCATAAGGCAATATAGCCTCAAACTCCTAGGCTCAAGCAATCCTCCCACCTCAGCCTCTAGAGTAGCTGGGACTATAGGTACACGACACCAAATGCAGCAAGACAACTTTAAATAGCACAGAATTTTAGATAATATTCAATTAAATGAGAAAATAAGTAATAAAAAAAGAGCAAGGAGGATGAGAAGAATGAAAAAATACTTTAAAACCTGATATTAAATGAAAATACAAAATGCTTATCATTAAGTCCAGTGTTCTTACAAGACTAAGCCATAAATTGTTCCCTGTTGATTACATGACTCAGCATTGATAAGATTAAAAACCTCCTAGCTGCTCAGTAGACGTATAAACTATTCCTGGTACTAAGACCAGAGAGTAGAGTCTTTCACAGGTCTTGCTTTAAAAGATACCCTAAGTCTCATATGGTTGTTTGTTACATCCCTTAATGTATTAAAAATGGCCACAACAACCTTACAGAAAAGTCAACAAGAAGTCTCAAATGGCTGATGACTATAATTTTCCTCAATGTACAACAATGGCATCAAACTAAAGGGAAATTTAGTAAAAAGATTATATGGGAATGAATAATATAATGTTGTCCAGCTATAAAAGCGTCAATAACTTGTTTAATGCAAGGATAGATTCTAGAATATTAAAGCTGTGGATTTCAACCATTTTAGAACAGATCAAGAGGTCAATCAGACTGGATGGAAAAAGGAGGGTAGCACTTCCAACTGAAAAGACGACAGGTATTCTTAAAAACAACAAAAGGCCCTTAGGTGATCTGATGTACTTAGTCCTCTCCTTCCCTTATACCTCCAACCTTCAGAGATGCACTAATTACTAGAAATGCATGAACTAATAGCCTTCAGAAATATCTTCCAGAAATATTCTCTCTCAACAAAATTCTGGAAAAAAATAATTGGCAGAGAAATTGTTACGAGCAAACCACAAACCTGAATAGCCACTTGAGCTGAGGGGAAGACTAACATCTCAAGAACGCTACCCCACTTTGCTCAGAGGTTGCTGTTAGAAAATTCTAAAATGATAAGGTAAAGAACTGAATTTTCATTAACTAATATCAAGAAAAATCTGAAGGAGGGAGCCAAGATGGCCAACTAGAAACATGGCTTGTTGGACTGTCCTGGCAGGAAAGTAGGGTATCTGATTGAGGAGAGGGGAGTAGAGTCACAGCTCAGGTGTGAATCATAGTGAGTGATAACAGACACAGCTGGGGACCCCACAGAGAAAAACTGGGAAGCTGAGAAGGAAAAATATAAACAGGAGAATATATCAGCTCAGAGCCCCGCAAAAGGGTAAGGGGCAATTCCCCTCCCCCTCCTACATGCCTTTGGTGAACAGTGGCTCACTAAATTTACTGAAGGCTTTTCCACCCTCCAGGAACCCAGGCATGGTGGCAAATAAGGAATAGAGGGGTGCACTACCGAGCCCCAGGAGTTTGGGTACTCCATGAGGGGCTTCCCCCTGGGAGAGTGCCATGACAGGCCAGAGTGCCAGCTTTCTTCCACCCAGAAACTTCCTCCCCTGCACCTCTCCTAACCACTGCAACACAAAAAAGCAGTTTTAGCTGGGGCTGACTGGGAGCCACAGCCCCTCCCCGACCCATTAGAACCGTGAGAGGCATTTGAGCTGAGAAGTTCCAGAACGTACCATTTCTCTCTGGGGGTGGGGGGGTGGGGGGGCACTCCAGACTGAGGCCTCCACAGAGATAGGGACCAACACCTCTTCTCTTGAGGACTTGTGGTGGAACAGGGGTGTGCAATTTGGCAACTCCCTGCTCGCCTGCGTTTGGTGGAGTCCCAGACTGGCGGCTCAGATAATCAGGACAGGCCAGTGCCACCCGACACGAGAGGGGTGTAGGGGGACGCAAGGGAGAAGTCTGGGAGCTGGACTTGAGTAGCAAGGAAGCCTGCGCAGACAAATCCAATAGGAGAGTGTGTTGGGGTGCTGAGGAACAGGGACCTGGGAGCACGCCAATCCCCCCACTGGAGAACGGCCATATTGAATAAGGGAGTAGCATTTGGAGAGAAACAGCCTAGCCCCGGCTCCATGGCAACCAAACGTCTTGCACTCCAGCGCCTGGCTAACTGGGTGCTGCACACCCTCCCCCTACTCATTACAACAGGGATAGCAGTTTGAGCCAAAAAGTTCATGAGTGGCCATTTCTCTCCAGTGAGCACGTGCTCCTGGCTGAGGTCCCCACAGATAGAGAGGACCACATCTCTTCCTCTGGGGACCTGCAGTGGAACACGGCAGCACAATCAGGAAGCTCCCCATGCCTGCCAGCATTGTGCAGAGACGCATGCTAGTAGGTCAGACACACAGACCAGGGGCAGGTTTGACAGCTGGATTTGGGTGGTGAGGGAGCACCATGCACTGAACTGATGGGAGTGTGCTGTGGGGGTCCAAGGAGTGGTGATTTGGGAGAGAGCCCACCCCTCCCTATAGAAAAACTGTGCTACTGGATAAGGGCAGAAAGATCCCAGCCCAGGGCCTTAGCACTCAAGCATTTAGGACCCTCCCCCATGAACAGCCTTCCTACTTTAGAGAGCTTGTCCTGACCCTCCCACCAGTGGCTCCCCGTAGTGGCCAGAAAAGCAACTTCTGAGCCCTGCAGTGGCTTTGCAAAGTCTTTAAGGCTTCCACAACGTAGCCAGGAACTGCCTTGCTCCTCCTCCCACCTCAGTGGTGGTAGAGATCAAGCAACCCCCTGGGAGCCACAGGGTCCCTCCTAAAGCTTGGGGCACTCAAGTATTCCACCTGGGGGACCAGAGCCTACCACACAAAAGAACATCTCAGCTACTGGCTCTTTCACACAAACATCAACCAATGACAGGGAGAACAACTCTATAGCTCATCATAGCATCTTCCAACTCAAGCAAACAGGGCGTGGCTGATTCATACTCACAACTACCATGTGCCATCTTGGAGATTAAGCTGGGGGACCCAACACAATGCACACTGCTGGAAAGAGGTGAAGACAGCAGGACAGAGGCAGAGAGAGAGGAGCATAAAACCTGCTTGAATACCTCATAGGCAACTCGGGACCAGCACTCTTCTCCCTAGCACGGTCAGAAATTGATCACCAGGGACCCAGGGACAGGCCCGCAAGCCCAGCCTACTAACTGCAGTACTAGATCAAAAGGCCAGATGAGAAGGAATCAGCAAAAGATCTTCGGAAGTATGAAAAATCAGAGCAAAAGGAAACCCCCCAAAAGGAAACAACCACTCTTTATCAATGGATACCAACCAAAATGAAAATATTGAAATGACAGATAAAGAATTCCAAATATGGATTATAAGGAAGCTCAAGGGAATACAAGAGAAAATGGAAAACTAACACAAAGAAACCACAAAAATACAGGAAATAAATGCAAAATTCACTAAAAAATTCAAATTATTAAAAAAAATCAAATAGAACTTCTGGAAACAAAAAATTCATTCAAGGAATTACAAAACACAATGGAAAGTTTTAAGAACAGACTCGACCAGTCAGAAGAAAGAATCTCAGCCTTGAAGACAACACATTCAAATTACACAAGTCCATCAAAGATAAAGAAGAGAGAAATTAGAGGAATGAACAAAGCCTACAAGAAATATGGGATTATGTAAAGAGGCCTAAAATAAGAATCATAGACATCCCTGAGGGTGAAGAAGAAAACACACAAGAGTTGGAAAACTTATTTGAGGGAATAATTGAGGAAACCTTCCAGGTCTTGCTAGAAATTTAGATATCCTGGTACAAGAAGCTCAATGGACACCTGGCAGATTCATCTCAAAGAGGCAATCACCATGACACATAGTCATCAGACTGACTAAAGTTAACATGAATGAGGAACTCCTGCGAGCCATAAGGCAAAAACATCAGGTAACTTACAAGGGAAAACCCATCAGGCTAACTGCAGACTTTTCAGGTAAGACTTTACAAGCCAGAAGGGATTGGGGACCCATCTTCAGTCTTCTTCAATAGAATAGTGGTCAGCCTAGAATTTTGTATCCTGTAAAACTAAGTTGCATATATTAAGGAGAAATAAAGACTTTTCCAGATAAGCAATCACTGAGGGAATTTGTCAAGACCAGACCTGCCCTGCAGGAAATACTCAGAACGGCATTATAGACAGATCAGCACAATAGTCACCCACCAGTGTAAAATCAACATAAAGCTAAAGCTCAGAGCCCACATAAAACAATGGCTCAATAGGTAAAACAAAGCAATAAGGCTCTACCCACCAGGATAAGCAGAAAGAATCCCACTTATCAATTCTTTCAGTAAACGTGAATGGTTTAAATTCCCCACTCAAGAGATGTAGGCTGGCTGAATGAATTAAAAAAAAAATACAAGCCAAGTATCTGCTGTCTCCAGAAAACACATCTAACCCACAAGGATTCATTTAGACTAAAGGTTAAGGGATGGAAAACAAAATTCCATGCAAATGGAAATCAAAATAAGGCTGGTATAACCATTCTCATATCAGTTAAGAAACACATCAAATCAACAATAGGAAAGAAAGACAAAGATGATCATTATATAATGGTAAAGGAAGCAACTCAAGAAGAAGACATAACAATCCTAAATATTTATGCTAACACAGGTGTGCCCAGATTCATAAAGCAAACCCTACTAGATCTAAACAAAGTGATAAATGCCAGTATCATAATAGTCAGGGACTTCAACACTCCACTGACAGAACTAGACAGATCCTCCAAGCAGAATATAAAAAAAGATACACTGGACTTAAATGGCACTCTATAGCAAATGGGCCTAACACACATTTACAGAACATTCTACCCCAAAACTACTGAATATGTGTTCTTCTCATCAGCACATAGAACATTCTCTAAGATTGATCACATCTTAGGCCACGAAACATGTCTCGACAAATTAAAAAAAAAGAGAAATCGTACCATGTATCTTGTCAGAACACAGTGGAATAAAATTAGAAATCCGCTCCAACAGAAACACTCAATTCTACACAAAGTCATGGAAATTAAACAACCTACTGTTGAACTATTATTGGGTCAAGGAGGAAATTAAGATGGAAATCAAAAGACTCCTCGAATTAAATGACAAAGGGGACACAAGTTATCAAAATCTATGTGATACAGCAAAAGCAGTCCTAAGGGGAAAATGCATAGCCTTAAATGCCTACATCAGAAAGACAGAAAGATCAAAAATCAACAATCTAATGAATTGTCTCAAGAAACTAGAAAAGGAAGAGCAAAGCAAACCCAAACCCAGCAGAAGAAAAGAAATAATTAAGATCAGAGCAGAACTAAATGAAATCGGAAAAAAAACATAATACAGAAGGTTAATGAAACAAAAAGTTGGTTCTTTGAAGAGACAAACAAAATTGATAGATCTCTTACTAGATTAACCAGAAATAGAAGAGAAGGGACCCAAATAAGCTAAATCAGAAATTAAAAAGATGTTACAACTGATACCACAGAAATACAATATATCATCTGTGAATGCTATAAAAATCTCTACACACATAAACTCTAAAACACTGAAGAAATGGACAAATTCCTGGAAACACACAACCTCCCAAGGCTCAATTGGGAAGAAATAGAACTCCTGAACAGACCAATAGCAAGCAATGAAATTGAAGCAGAAATAAAAAATTTTCCAACAAAAAAAAGTCCTGGACCAGATGGTTTCACAGCCAAATTTTATCAGACCTACAAAGAAGAATGGGTACTCATACTGCAAAAATTATTTCATAACACCAAGAAGGAAGGAATCCTCCCCAACTCCTACAAAGCCAGTATCACCTTGATACCAAAGTGAGAAAAGAACACAACAAAAAAAGAAGAAAACTATCAACCAATATCCTTTATGAATACAGATGCAAAAATTCTCAATAAAATTCTAGCAAACCTAATTCAGCAGCACATCAAAAAAATAATCCACCACAACCAAGTGGTCTTCAACCTAGCAATGCAAGGATGGTTCAACATATGTAAATCCAGAAATGTGATTCACCCCATAAACAGAAGCAAAAACAAAGATCATATGGTCATCTCAATAGATGCAGAAAAAGCAATGACAAAATTCAGCACCCTTTTATGATAAAAAACTCTTAACAAAATAGGCATAGATGGAACATATCTCAAAATTATAAAAGCCATATATGACAAACCCACAGCCAACATCATACTGAATGGGTAAAAGTTGAAAGCATTCCCACTTAGAACTGGAACAAGACAAGGATTCCCACTGTCACCACTTCTATTCAACATAGTGCTGGATGGAAGTCCTACCTAGAGCAATTGGGCAAGAAAAGGAAATTAAGGGTATGCAAATGGGGAAAGAGGAGATCAAACTATCACTCTTTGCTGATGATATGATCTTATATCTAGAAAACCCCAAAGATTCCACCAAGAGACTCCTGGAATTGATCAATAAATTCAGCAAAGTCTCAGATTACAAAGTCAATGTACACACATCAGCAGCATTCTTATACACCAACAGTAGTCAAGCTGAGAATCAAATTAAATACTCAATATCTTTTACAATAGCTACAAAGAAAATAAAATACCTAGCAATATACTTAACCAAGATAGTGAAAGATCTCTAAAAAAGAAATATAAATCACTGAGGTAGGAAACTGCAGATGATGTAAACAAATGGAAAAACATCATGCTCATGGATCAACAGAATCAACATTGTTAAAATGTCTATACTACCTAAAGTCATTTACAGATTCAATGCAATCGCCATCAAAATACCAATGTCATTTTTCACAGATCTAGATAAAACCTATGCTTTGTTTTGGAAACAGAAAAGTGCCCAAAAAGCCAAAGCAACCTTAAACAAAAGGTAAGAATCTGGAGGCATCATTTTGCCAGACGTTAAGCTATACTACAAGGCTATGGTAATAAAAACAGCATAGTACCGACACAAAAATAGAGACATAGACCAATGGAACAGAACCGAGAATCCAGATGTAAAACCATCCATATATTGCCATCTGATCTTTGACAAAGCAGAAAACAACATACACTGGAGAAAAGAATCCCTATTCAATAAATGGTGCTAGGAAAATTGGATAGCTACATGTAGAAGATTGAAACAGTATCCATATCTGTCACCAGTCACAAAAACTAATTCAGAATGGATAACAGACTTAAACCCAAGACATGAAACCATAAAAATTCTAGAAGAAAATGTTTGAAAAACTCTTCCAGATATAGGCCTAGGCAAAGAATTTATGAAGAAAACCCCAATGGCAATCACATCAACAATAAAAATTAATATATCAGGCTTGATTGAATTAAAAACGCTTTTGCACGGCCAAGGTAACAACCAACAGAGCAAATAAACAACCTATAGTATAGAATGGGATAAAATATTCACATGCTATATATCTGATAAAGGGCTAATTGCCCACATCTACAAATAACTCAAGCACATCAACAAGAAAAAAAAAATCAAACAACCCCATTTAAAAGTGGGCAAAAGACATGAATAGAAGCTTTTCAAAAGAAGATAAAGATTAATGGCCAATAACCATGAAAAAATGGCCAACATCACTAATCATCAGAGAAATGCAAATCAAAACCACAATGAGATATGACCTAACTCCAGTGGGAATGGCTTTTATCAAAAAGTCCCAAAACAACAGATACTGGTGTGAACATAGAGAGAAAGGAATACTTATACACTGTTGGTGGGACTGCAAACTAGTAGAACCTCTATGGAAAGTAGTATGGAGACTCCTCAAAGAACTAAAAGTCAACCTACCATTTGATCCAGCAATCCCACTACTGGGCATTTACCCAAAGGAAAAAAAGTCATTTTATCAAAAAGACACTTGTACTCGAATGTTTATTGCAGCACAACTCACAATAGCAAAGATGTGTAATCAACCCAAGTGCCCATGAATTCATTAGTGGATAAGTAAAATGTGGTATATATATACCATGGAGTACTACTCAGCCATAAAAAATGATGAATTAATACCTTTTGTAACAATCAGGACGGAACTGGAGACCATTCTCCTAAGTGAAGTATCACAAGAAAGGAAAAACAAACACCACATATACTCACTATTAAATTTGAACTAACCAATCAGCACTCATTTGCACAGATGGAAGTAAAATTCAAGGGAAACAGAGCAGGACAGAGGAGGGAGGAGGGGATAGGTGAAACCACACCTAACAGGTATAATATACATTATCTGGGAGATGGGCACACTTAAAACTTTGACTCAAGCAGTACAAAAGCAATCCATGTAACAAAAACATATGTACCCCCGTACTACTCTGAAATTTTTTAAAAAAATCTATTTTGTCTGAAATTTCTGATTCTCATTAATGTATCTTCCTATTGATGATTCAAATATACAGTCAGAACAGATACAGTAAGAGCTCAAAGAACTATGTTCTGAACTACATGATAAAAGATATCATACAAATATTTTATCACTTGTTAAATTCAAGAAATAAGATATGAGAAGTTGTTACTTTTTTTTTAAACATATACTGGATTATTATATAAAGGATATAAATTAGGAACAGCCAAATGGAAGTGATTCATAGGGCAAGGTAAGGGGGAGGTACACGGAGCTTCTACATCCTCTCCAGTGCCCCACCCTCCCAGCACAGGAGTTACTACTTTTAAATACAGTATTCTATCAGTACCATTCATATCAGCAAATATGCTTACTGGTTTTACAACATAACTAACTTCTCAAACTGCATAAATGTTTCTAAAAGCTTAATGACATATGTCACAGGATCTAGTAGGTAGATTCATAAAATGCCCAGACTAAATTGTCCAAGAACAATAATCATAAATCCTAGTTAATACAGTATACAAGTCTGTTATCTGGTAAGCACTAAAAAAAAAAATTATAAAAGCACTTTTAAATGGTCCATTATGACAGCACTTAGCCCTCACTTATGCCAAATTTGAACATTTCATAAAACGTTTGGATTGTATTTGCTTACAAAAGCAGTAAAGATAAGATAAACATGCCAACATCAATATCACAAGGAAAAATATAATAAGAGTACAAACAAAGAGCAATGGGGCTCAAAGGAAAAGGAGCACATTTATCTGGAAAAGCTGTAGAAAGGAAATGGCATTTGAAATGAACTTTGAATGAGGGATGAGACTGGCTGACAACATCAGAGCAAGAACAGCATATTAGGCAGAGACACAAGCTTGAGCAATGACACAGAAACAAGAAAACAAAGTCTCCAGAGCAGGGAACAATTCCGTTTGGCTGGTACAACCCTATGAATGTGAGAGATAAAGCTAGAAAATAAGTTATATTCATGTTTGTCAGGGAAAAAAAATTTGTAATTTAATCCCATAGTCCATTGAAAATCTCTCTAGATTTAACAGTATGTAAGGGTATCTAAAAAACATATTTTCACTTTCAATTTCAATCATCATAGTTTAGGCCCTCAATACCTAAACCACTGTGAGGTGAAGAAATCAAATCAGAGGCTAGCAATCTCTCACAACTTCTATTTTCCTCTTCCTAAAGTACAATTCAGCTCATTTTAATCCCCTGATCACAGATCTTCAATCAGATACTCTTCACTGAGACTTAAAATACAACACAATATTTAATAGAAAATAATTCAAATATAAATATTGCAGTAAGGTCTTCATATTTTTCAAATGCAGAATTATATAAACCCTACAAGTGACCCAAAGACACAGTCTTGAAAAAAATGCATATGTCCAATTCTATTTTCCGATTAAAAATTATAAAAAAGAAAACACTAGAAAAATCTAGCTATAAATAGTAGTAAGTAAAAAATAACTAAAATGCAGCAAAAAAATTTTAACCCCAAGATTAAAAAAAGGAAAATTAGAATAGACAAACAACTGAAATACAATAGAAAGTCCATAAAAGACTCAAACAAATGTAAGAATGTATTATAAAATAATGGGATAGTTCAAATCTTTGATGAAGTGATGGATTATTTATTAAATGGTGTTGGGAAAATAACTAAATAATGAAAAAACAGAGTTAAATGCTTACCCATTCCCAGGGTCAATGACTTGCACAACTCCAGGAAGCACAGTTCACATTATATTACACATAACAATAAATGGTACTGCCTAGAGTTTTGAAATGTGGTTGCTATGTGCGTAAGCTGTATCAAAATAAATTGCAGATGGACAAAAATAAAACCATAAAATATTTGAAGAATATTTTTGTAATATTGTAAAACTAATCCATTATTAAGTAAAAGATTAACAAGAATGACTATAAAACTTTTAAAATTAGATATTAAAAATCAAAGAATAAGCTGGAAAACATATTTACAGCCCACTAAAGTAAATCAAATGCACCTCTACCATTAAAACAATAGTTACAAACCAACATGGCAAAAGGAAATGGGCAAAGAACACACACAGGTCACTTACCAATGAAAAACAAATGATAAACACAAAACTGTTCAACCACAGACAGCAAAAACAAATAAGAATAAATATATTTATTTAATTTTTTTTTTGAGACAGGGTCTCACTCTGTTGCCTGGGCTAGAGTACAGTAGCGTCATCATTGCTCACCGCGACCTCAAACTCCTGGGCTCAAGTAATTCTCCTGCCTCCGCCTCCTGAGTAGCTGAGAGCACAGACACACACAACCATACCCAGCCAATTTTTCTATTTTTTGTAGAGACAGGGTCTCGCTCTTGCTCAGGCTGGTCTTGAATGCCTGACCTCAAGCAATCTTCCCACCTCGGCCTCCCAGAGTGCTAGGATTACAGGTGTGAGCCACCATGCCTGGCCCAAATTAGAATAAGTTTGAAAACAAATTAATGTACTAATTTTCACATGTGATTTGTAAATAATTTTTAAATATTAATGACTACTAATTTTGACAAAGCTATGGGTATGCTCTTTCACATTACTACAGAAAATATATTTCATTCTGAAATATTAAGCAAAACCTTAAGTAAGACCTATGACCAAGAAATTTGATCTGTAAAATTTATCATAAGGAAATAATTGTGCAAAGATGTATGTTCAAGGATCATCAAAACACTTCGTATTCCAGTGGGAAAACATAAATAACCAAAATAGTTAACAATGATAGAATATTTACACAAAGTATTGGATAGTTTTCAACTAAATGTTATCCAGGCATTAAGATGATGACATGAATTTGTTTTTTAACATGGAAGTATGTTCATACTATAATGTTAGGTACAAAACAATATGTACAATAAATATCATAACGTATAGTCCAACAGGAGGTTAGTTTCCCAAAATGCCGATAATGAATCTCTAGGTGACACCCATATTTTCAAGTTTTCAGAAATTAACATATACCTCAAATTTCTAGTTTTCACAATGACATATATTAATATAATTTTACAAATTAAAAAGGTTTATAAGAAATATTTTATTAGACCATTGAAAGTGGCAGTAGTAGTCAATTTTAAAACTAACACAAAATTGAGCTTATTCTAAACCCATTTATTTAAAAAATTAAAAGATATAGCATATGGCAGGCCTTATAAAAATTCCTTCCTCAGCTGCATTTAGGACCATACTAATAGTCACTAAACATGAGTGTAAAATTATATTATTAAATGAAAAATATACAAGGAAAATTGAGCCTTAATTAATTGATCAAAATTAATTGGTCACCAAGATACAATATTTAGAAAAGACATTTTCTCACAAAGGTACTGTCCAGATTGAGAATAATTGGTCAATATCCAGGTCTTGTTTCTCTTGTCTTTAGTTTTATGTTATCTTTTATTTAAGAGCATACTTTACAAAATACTCATTCCTCTGCCATTTTTTGAAGAGATTAAAAAAGATGAAAACAGATCTTTTTTCGTTTATTTTAAGCCAAAAGAATAATAGACAGCGTTTTTCTCATTTCTCTCTCCTGCATACAAAACTATATATTTCCCCAAAGTTAAAATGTTAAATATATGAAATATGCTATTTTCCATTTCAAAAAACCTGGGTCATTGTGATTTTTTTCCAATCTTGGGAATGTTCCTTGAATAAATTTTCCTCTATTTTCTTGTATTTGTAATTAGGCCAGCCTATCAAAACTACAGGGGTAAAAATTCATTAAGCTATATATTTACAGTATGTGCTCTTTTTTTTTTATACTTCAATAAAATGTTAAAGCTGTAGAGACTATTTAAATGATGCCTGTTTAATGTCCTTAAATGTTCTCTAGACTAAATTTAAATAACCAGAAGCAAAATACAAACTCTTGACTTAGACATATTCTTATTTTCTTGGAATGCTCAAAATGAACACATTTAAATCCCAAATCAATCTCATATCTCAGCTGAGATAAATGATGGTTCAAAAGAAAAATGCGAGCATCATCAATGGAGGAGGCACCATTACATTAAATTAAAAAAAAAAAAGCTGCATGGGTCATTCAGCTTCTACTGACAAATAATATTGTTACAGTCCTATCCAAATTTACAAAAGTCCTAAATTCACACATACTTTTGTCTCATGGAACTTTGGTCCTCATTACCACCTATTTTTGTTTTCAAGTAAAGCATTACATGATGCAATTTTACAGAAAAAATAGCATTTTTGAGCACACAGAGGTAGAACACACCACCACAGATTATGATGTATGCCCAATGTGACCGTCAAACTATCACGTAAATTTGTTCTTTAGTTCTATTTCTAAAGAAAGAAGGATAGGAGGAAAGCAATATTTTGGGGACCTACTATATGCTGGGCAAGGCCAAAGAAAATCTATAAACTCTGTCTCATAAAATCTACACAATAGTCCTTTGAAACCTGAGAAGTTAACTTGTCGAAATTCACAGTTAGCAAGAGGAATGGAAGTGGAATTTAAACCAAGGTCTAGATGGTTTCAAAACCTATACTTTCCTGTCTTTTAATCTATGTTAAAAACATAGATTTTTAACAAATTACATAGCAGAAATGATTATAATAGTTTATGGTATAATTTTATGATGTTTTGAAGTCTCTAAAGTCTTAGTAAAGTGAATATTACTTTCATGAAAAAAAAGTTTATGAATACAGTGTTGTTCTGGTTGTTATGTTAAAATATCTAGCCTCCAGGTGCCCATTCAACAAGATTTATTCAAAGTCATTTACCCTCAGTAGAAATCTTCATATCTATTCCTTTCCAGTTTTTATTTTCATTGCTACCATTTAACTCATTTTAAAATATCAATTTCATGCTTAGTTTCAGATGGATAGACTCAATATCAATTAATTAGGTGGCTATTCCTAAGTATCCCTAAATCTTATCAAAAAACAACAACATACAAACAAAATACCTTCTCCCTATCCTCTACCACCTCCCACCCCGGTCTCACAATTACCACAGCTTGGTAATTATGGAAAAGACCAAGCAGATGTTATTTCTCTCCTTTACCTTCCAAAGAGGAGATCAACTCCTCGATACCCTTCCATCCCTGAAGAGTAACTGGATCAAGCTGGAGGATGTAGGTTATCATATAGTACATCCCAATAAGACATCATTTTATCCCACTAACTCTCTTACTCCACTTAGACTGCTGATACATATTCTCCACTTTTTCCCAAGATGCAATTCTTCCTCAAGTCTCTTTCCAAGTGAAGGCTTAGATCCTGCAGCTGCTCAATCAATGTTCTATTACATCTCCCAAGAAACAATATGACTTCCATTTTCAAACTTGTTTTAGCAATAGAACTTTTTCTTTTTTAAACAAAATAGTTTACAAACCCCAAATTATAAACAAGATAAAAGCAAACTACTCTTCAATGAAGCAAAATTAGCATCATTAAACAGCTGAACATTCCCGTCATCCAAATCACAAGTATTCCTCAGAACACAGAGTGAAACAAACATGATTTTGAACTACTAGCCTTAATGAAAAACTCCATGGAAAATTTCCTGCTCACCATACTCAAATCCTGAGTAAATGTATTCTTATATCTGTTAGAAATTAAACAAGTATGGCTCATAACTAGACCTACCCTATACCTGCAACCACATCTAGGATAATATCCTATGTGTCCCAAAGACCAAGAATGAACTTTATTAATCTGCATAATTCTAAAACAAACAGTCACATAAACAGGCAAATAAAGAAGATGGGTTTTAAAATATATTGATAAGCATAGAATTGAATATGTCAATCTGATTAGAATACAAAGTAGTTTTCTTCAACTCCCAAATTATTTACCTATAAGAATCTTTAATGTGGCCTGAGGCCATTATTTGCTATTTTAAGATCATTTGGGGGGGCGGGGGGGAATCTATCACTAGCCATGATACCAGAAGAGCATACAGGATATTTCATAAACAGTATCCCATTACAGCTGTTTACTTTTAACTCATCAGGTAATGTTTCATATCTGTGTATAAAAAATACCTAGTTCCTGCCAGTAAAAAGTCAAATAACTCTGGTACTTTCTTCTTCCATGAGGAGAGACAGGACATATTTAAAAACTGTCGGTTCTGTGTATGTGGGTATGGGTGTGGGTGTGTAGTTTATTTTGCTTTGTTTTAACTCTAATGTCTTTCTAGGGAAGAACTTCAAAATCAGTCATTTTCTTTCCTCCAAAATAAATAATCCTCTTTCCAGGTAGCTGGCACAGTATAAATGCTGTATGTATAGTTTCTTATTGGTGCTGTAACAAATTACCACAAACTAGAGGCTTAAATCCACAAATTTATTATCTCATAGTTCTGGAGGTCGGAAGTCTTAAACAGGCCTCAATGGGCTAAAATCAAGATGTTGGCATGGCTGTGTTCCTTTCTGGAGGCTCTAGGGAAGAATCTGTTTCCTTGTTCATTTAGGTTATTGCCAGAATTCAGTTCCTTGTGACTGTAGGACTGAGGTCCCCATTTCCTTGCTGGCTGTCAGCTAGGGGCAGTTCCCAGCTTCTAGAGCATATCAATGTACCTCGGACAATGACCTCCTTCTTTCATCTTCAAAACCACCAATGGCAGATCAAGTACTTCTCATGCTTCAAATTTTTCCTATCTCTTCTTCCATTGTCTGACCCACTCTTCTGTCTTCCTCTTCCAATACAGAATAATCTCCCCATCTCAAAGCCATAATCTTAATCATTGCAAAGTCCCTTTTGCAATGTAAGGTAATATATTCAAAGGTTCCAAAGATTAGAATGTGGACATCTTTAGGGGGCCATTATTTGGGCTATCATACCATACTTGTTGAGTTGCACTGATTTGAAGTCAGGAAAAATGCCACAGTGCATGTCACTATCTGTTATTGTCTAAATGTATCCCCCAAAATTCTTATGTTGAAAACTTAATCCCTAATGCAATAGTGTTGAGAGGTAGGGCCTTCTGGGAGGTGTTTAGGTCATGAGGACTCTGCTCTTCTGCCATATAAGGACACAGAGTTTGTCTCTTTTGCCCTGTTTGCCTGTTGCCATCTAAGGACACAGCATCAATGCCCTCATCAGATGCCAGCACCTTAATCAGATCTAGGACTTCCAGGCCTCCAGAACTATGAGAAAGTAAATTTCTGTTCATTATACATTACTCAATCTTGGTATTCTGTCACAGTAGCACAAAACAGAGTAAGACACTATCCTTTAGCCTCAAAAGTTATTAGGATCAAAAGCGCTCTAAGTTCAAAATGCTGAGCAATCACATCATTAAATACTACCACTACCAGTGAATCTATCAATTTGAATAGCTATTATCACTAAATCCTTAATTCTCTTTAAATCAAAGAATATCTAAATATTTGAACATAACTTACTCAAGGCTGAATAAAATTTCTCACTGTAAAATCGCACTTATTTCTACTTTTAGACTCCTCTCTCCTTGCTTCACTGCCTCAATGTCCCACAAATCTTTATCCTTAAATAATCTTCCCACAAGGCTAAAGTCATATAGGCCTAGATGACATCTTCTGGAAAGTACAATACCATTTCATATCATAGAAACAAGAATAAATTTGTTAAAATGGTAACAAGACCCATGAGTACAAGACATCCAACATGCAGAATCTCTTAGAATCCCCATATTAAATATATTGAAAGACTATGAAAGAAGTGTTGCTGCTTCAAATTAGTTTTGGCAAAGAGAAAGGATAACTTCTATGGGCATAGTTTTCTGCTGCTCTTTTAAGTAAGGAAAGGATTTGCCTTAGAAAACAGATTGTTAAATAGCTAGAAAAGTGACCACATGAAACTAATTTCAGTCTTTAACTAAAAATTTCCACAAAACATGTCATCTTTTCAATATAAAGTAATAACTTTTAATAGCAGTAGACCTCAAAATAAAAATAAAGATGAAATTACTTGGCAATATTCTTATATCCACTCATTCTTTGGGAATACAAAGATTTTCTATACATAAAATTTTAATCTGCATTTAACATTACCTATAATTTAAAAACTAAAAGTACTGCTACAAAGATCGGTATCAAGGTGATTCAAATTTACAATGCTTATTCAATTTCACAATCTTTGAGTGCATATGAGAAACAGGCAAATACAAATTAATCTAGTCTAGCTTCCACTAATGGCAGAGTGAATTAGTCAGACACAGTTTCCTACAGATAAATTCTAAATCTAGATAATTTTAAAAACACACTATAGTCATGTACCACATAATGATATTTTGGTCAATAACAGTGGTGCCATAAGATTATAATAGAGCTGAAAATTTCCTGTCTATGATGTCACAGCCATGGTAACCTTAGTGCAACTCCTTACCTTTTCTATGTTTAGTTATGTTTAGATACATAAATACTTACCACTGTGCTACAGTTGCCTAGAGTATTCAGTACAGTAACATGCTGTACAGGTTTGCAGCCCAGGAGCAATATGTTCCAAATAGCCTAGGTGTGTAGGAGGCTGTACCAACTAGGTTTGTGTAAGTACACTCTATGAAGTTCACACAAAGACGAATCACCTAATGATGCATTTCTCACAATGTATACCCATCTTTAAACAACACATGACTGTATTTGAAGGCACTGAAATAACCAAAGGCAGAATATACCAAATGAAGATTTACTTTTGAATTACAGAAATTGCAATGGGTTAGAACTGTAAATTCGGCCATTTTTGCCTGAGGGCATTCACCACCACAACTCCCCCCACCACCTCCATTCCAATTTCCACAGATCTTAGAGAAGGAAAATACAGGCTTACAGTCTGGAGATGGGAGAGGACAGGAATCAGAGCAGGCTGAATAGCTATAAATTTACGGGAAAAATCCAAAAAGCAGTTGAGCTGCAGAAGGATCAAGACTCAAATCCCTGGCTTACCATTACGATACACATGCACAGGGGAGATCCAAGGGACTTTGGAGAAAAAAAGTAAGCAAAAGTCAGAGGGAAGTCTACCCTTAAAAGACATGTAGGATAGGTGAGTTTACTGCTTTTTTAGACTAACAACATTCACTATACACCTCAAGCAGCAGAAAGCTGGGGCCTTACTAACTTCAGATGTCAGAGGACCAAGCTCACAGCTGGCAGCACAACTGAAAAATTAAGGAGGAAACACTCAAGTATGAAAAAGAGGTGAGGGCCATAATCTTAGTATCAACTTTGCCAAAATCTTTGGTCATAGCTAACTATAGAGGTACAGGGAGAACCACAGCACACCAGGCTACAAAATGCAAAGTAGCAGCTACAAGATGAAAGAACTGAGCAAAGCAACTACACAATGCAATGAAAAGAATGCACTGTTTGAGACAAGGCAAGTTAAACTCATTCTGCAGGGTAGAACAACAAAAACAACAAAAAAACGATCCTCAGAAAACATAACAGAATCTTGAATCACTAAAATGTACTATCCATAATGTCTAGTTTTCAACCAAAATTTACTTCATATGCAAAGAGAAAGGAAAACACGATCTGGCCTCATGAAAAGAAAAAAACAAGACAGTCAATAGAAATTGACTCTGACTGGGCTAACATGTTGGATTTAGCAGAAAATGACTTCTAAACAGCTAATAGTTCACCTGAAGTAATTCAACACTAACACTAAATAGATTGTGCTAAATTAAAGATGCATGTTGTAATTTCAAGTGAAATTCCTAGAAAAATAATACAAGCATATAGCTAAAAGGACCATAGACAAAATAAAATAGAATATACAAAAATATTTTATTAACATAAAAGAAAGCAGGAAATTCCAACAAAGAAAAGCCCGGGACCAGATGACTTCACTGGTGAATTCAACCAAACATTTTATTTATTTATTTCTTAAGAGATGAGGTCTCATTACGTTGCCCAGGCTAGTCTTGAACTCCTGGGCTCAAGCAATCCTCCCACCTCAGGCTCCCACACAGCTGGGACTACAGATGTGTGCTAAGTGCCCAGCTCAACCAAATATTGAAAGAAGAATAAACATCAATACTTCTCAAACTCTTCCCAAAAATTGAAGCAGAGGGAACACTTCCTCCCATCCAAGTACTAACCATGTCCAACCCTGCTTAGCTTCAGATCAGATGAGATCAGTTGTGTTCAGGTTGGTGTGGCCATAGACAACACTTCCTAACTCATACTATAAAGGCCAGAATTACCATGATACCAAAGCAAAAGACACTACAAGAAAACTAAAAGCCAATAGCTCTTATAAATATAGATGTAAAAATCCTCAACAATACACTAACAAACCAAACTCAGCTGCATATTAAAAGGATCACACATTATGACCAAGTGGGATTTATCCCTGGAATATAAGTGTGGTTTAACATACAAAAATCAGTTTAATACACCACATTAATAGAATGAAAGAAAAAGACCACATGACCATTTCAATTGATGCAGAAAAAGCATTTGACCAAATTTAACACTCTTTCATGATAAAAACACTTAATAAATTAGGAATAGAAGGAAACTTCCTCAATAATAAAAGCCATATATGAAAAACCCACAACTAACATCATACTCAGTGGTGAAAGACTGAAAGCTTTTCCACTAAGATCAAGCACAAGATAAGTATGCCCCTTCTTAATGCTTTTATTCATCATAGTACTGGAAATCCTACCTAGCCAGAGCAATTAGGTAGGAAAAAAAATAAAAGCCATTCAAATCAAAGAGGAAGAAGTAAAACTGTCCCTGTTTGCAGATGACAATGATCCAATATATATAAAAACCCCTAAAGACTCCACCAAAAAACTCTTAGAACTAATAAAACAATTCAGTAAAGTTGCAATATACAAAATCAACATACAAAAATCAATTGCATTTCTATACACCAATAACAAGCTATATGAAAATGATACTAGGAAAACAATCCCATCTATAATAGCATCAAAAGAATACTAGGAACAGAATTAACTAAGGAATTAAAAGACCTGCACATTGAAAACTACAAAACATTGATGAAAGAAACTAAAGAAGACACAAACAAATGGAAACACATCTCGTGTTCATAGATTGGAAGACTTAAAACATTGTTAAAATTTCCCTACTACTGAAAGCAATCTACACATTCAATGCAATCTCTATCAAATTCCCAATGGCATTTTTTACAGAAATAGAAAAAAATTCTAAAATTCATATGGAATCACAAAAGACTTTGAATAGCCAAAACAATCCTGAAAAAGTAGAACATAGTTAGAGTAATCATACTTCCTGATTTCAATATATATTACAAAGCTATAGTAATTAAACAGTATAACAATATGGTACTGGCAAAAGGACAGACATAAACCAATGGAAGAAAATAGAGAGCCCAGAAATAAATCCATGCATATGTGATCAACTGATCTTCGACAAAGGTGCCAAGAATACACAATAAGAAAAGGACAATCTCTTCAACAGATGTAAGGAAAACTGGATAGACAAATGCAAAAGAATGAAATTGGACCCTTATCTGACACAATATACAAAAATCAACTCAAAATGAATTAAAGACTTAAACAGAGACCTGAAACGGTAAAACTCCTAAATGAACATATAGAGGAAAAGCTCCATGACACTGGTCTTGGCAATGATTTCATGGATGTGACCAAAAACATAGGCAACAAATGCAAAAATAGACAAGTGGGACTACTTGAAACTAAAAAGGCTCTGCACAGCAAAGGAAATAATCGATACAGTGAAAAGGCAACCTATGAGATGGGAGAAAGTATTTGTAAACCATATATCTGATAAGGGGTTAATTTCCAAAATATATGAGTGACTCCTACAACTCAATAGGAAAAAAAATAAAAATCCAATTAAAAATGGGCTAAGGACTTGAATATTCATTTCTCCAAAGATACACAAATGGCCAACAGGTATATGAAAAGATGCTCAATGTCACCAATCATCAGAGTAATGCAAATCAAAACCACAATGAGATACCACCTCACACATGTTAGGATGGCCATTATTTAAAAAAAAAAAAAAGAAAAGAAAAGACAAGTGTCGGCAAGGTTGTGGAGAAATCAGAATCTTTGTACACTGTTGGTGGGAACGCAAAGCAGTACAACCCCTGTGAAAAACAGTATGGTGATTCCTAAAAAAATTGAAAATAGAATTACTATATGATCTAGCAATCCCACTTCTGGGTATTTATCCAAAAGAACTGAAATAAGGATCTGGAAGATACATCTGCACCCTCATGTCCACAGCAGCACTATTTACAATAGCCAAAATAGGGAAACAATCTAAACATCCATCAATGGATGAACAGATTTTTTAAATGTAGTATATACATACAATGGAATATTATTCAGCCTTAAAAAGGGAGGAAATCCTGCAATATGCAACATGGATGAACCTTGACAATATTACACTAAGTAAAATACGCCAGTCACAGAAGGACAAACAATGTATGATTCCACTGACACAAAGTGTCTAAAATATTCAAATGCATGGAAGAAAATGATAGAATTGTCATTGCCAGGGGCTGGGGGAAAAGGGGAAATGGGGAGTCGCTAGTCAACGGGTATAAAATTTCAGTTACGCAAGATGAATAAGTTCTAGATATCTGCTGTTCAACATTGTGCCTATAGATAACATTACTGTATTGTACACTTAAAAATCTGTTAAGAGGGTAGATCTCATGTCAAGTGTTCTTACCATTATGAAATTTAAAAAAGAAAGAGACCATACCAATATAAGGTATTGATATTAACATCCAGAAAAGTGAAAAAACAGCAAGTGAAAATTTAAAAATGAAAGGACTGTATGGAATGGTAAAGACAGATCTGGAGTCTGTTCATTTGGTGCAAACAGGCAAATAGTGTATCTTAACTTGAAAGTTTAGAAGTAGGGATAGTATCTAATCTCCATCTCTAGTTCCTCCTTTGTATCTACGTTTTTTTTGCAAAGAAAAGCTTTCTAAAAAGTCCCCTAGCTCACTTCTCCTCAAGTCTCCTTAGTCCAGATGAGGTCACATGTCCATATCTAAACCATTACATAAAGGAATGAAACTATCATGACTAATCATGATTTAAGCTCTGGAGCAAGGGAGTGGCCCCTCCCCTGAGCCCAGAGATATTGGGAAGATGAACATTAACCAAACTGAGACCCTGGCAGAAAGAAAGAATGAGAAGAAGAGAATCGGGTAGTCAATCAGTAATGTGTGCTACACTGAGTATAGATCCACATGCCTTTGAAATCAGTTTAGGATGTCAGAGTTGGCACCCTGTTTTGAAAAATAAAGATCCTATCCAATTGTTCTTTCCTGAAACATATGAAGAAGGTCTTCAGGAATTGTTGCTGACAAATTCAGCATTTTACTCAGGAAGCAACTCTGGATAAACTTGAGAAGTAAACAACTGGATATCGAGAAACTCAAACCATAGAATTTAGACATGGATATTTTTCAAAGCAGATGTTGCCAATCCCTGTAACTGCTATAAAAAAAAAAACTTCATAAATCTCAATATACTATCTCATTCTGAGCATCATGCTTTCTTGACGTACCCATTAGAATAAACTAGCTGTAAGATATATCCCTAGACAACTATCAGATTATTAAGTATGAAATGTCGGATTTCCTTAAGTACTATGTTTGACAGTTGATATCTCTGACATTTCACTTAGACACTTCTTGTTTTATTTTTATTGTGAACGCACATCCTTAGTCTTTCAAACGCACCTTTTGGCTTGTGATTATCTTTCACATTTTTTTTAGAGCAATTTTTGTGAAACCATGGATAAGTCAAAAATTCGTGTTATTTTCAAATATGAGTTCCGTCGTGGAACCAATGCAGAGCAGATAGCTCTAAATAGCAAAAAAGTATGTGGGAAGGATGTGGCTAATGACTGCATAGTACATCGATGGTTTGAGAAGTTCCGTTCTGGTGATTTTAATCTTGAAAATGAGCTATGTGGGCAACCTGAGACCACGGTGGATAATGATGAGCTGAAAGCTGTAGTGGAAGCAAATCCATCTAAACCTATGTATGAATTAGCAACAAGGTTTGATGTTACTGTTCCAACAATATTGGAACATTTGAAACAAATGGGCAAGGTAAAGAAGCTGGATGAATTAGACAAGCATCAGCAGAGAAATCGTCTCGAAAATTGCCTTTCTTTGTTGTCACGACATAAAGGTGAGCCATTTCTATACCATATTGACATGTGATGAAAATGGATTATTTTTGACAATTGCAAGCATTTGGCACAATGGTTGGATAAAGATGAAGTACTGAAACACAATCCAAAACCAAATATTCATCAAAAAAAGCTAATGTTGTCTGTTTGGTGATCCAGCACTGGTATTATCTACCACAGCTTCAGGAAACCTGGTCAATCCATTATAGCGGATGTCTGCTGCAACCAATTGGATGAAATGATGAGGATGCTTGTGATTAAACAGCCCAAATTGGTTAACAGAGACAAACCAATCCTCTTCCAAGACAACACTCGACCATGTGTCACACCAACAACGCTGCTCAAACTGTAGAAGCTAGACTTGGAAACTCTCTGTCATCCACTGTATTTACCAGACCTTGCACCAACGACTACCACTTCTTCGAGGCGTTGGACCACTTCTTGCAAGGAAAAATATTCAATTCTCAACAAGCTATGGAAAATGCCTTTCACGATTTCATCGCCACTTGCTCTCCAGGCTTCTTTGCCACTGGCATAAACAAGCTACCGTTAAGATGGCAAAACTGTGTCCGACAGTTTAGCTGCATACTTCGATTAATTCCTTCTGCTTCTTGTAACTGCTTCTTGTTTGAGATATAATAAACTACACTTTTGATTTGAAATCGGACATTTCATAGGTAATGAAATAATAACTTGGCCATTTTGAGTTATACAAATTGATTGGATTTTAGAGAATGGTTTGTCAGACACAATGATTTTAGGAATTGTTTCCAAAGTGAAATTACTTTAATTTTATATTAATATGAAAACTATAGATCATCACCACTGACCAAATATATTCCTAGTTGTGATAATAAAACTATGTCATCAGCATTATCTTCCTTTTGGATATGACAGAAGGACACACTTCTGATTCACTGAAAGAGATTTCAAGTCCTTAACACAAAAATTAAAACAAACGAATAAAACTGCATGTTATTTTACTGAATATGTCTCTCAGATCATGCCTCCCTGCCCTGTTGTTTACATAGTATTAAAGTGTAGAACTCTATAAGTATACCCATAATCATAAATTTACATTAAACCCTCTAACTTAGCCTTTAGCCAATTTTAATTCATCAAAACAAAGACTAATAAAAACTGCTTCATATTGTTATTGGCTTTTCCATACACAAAGTAACGAAGTATAATGGTGATGAATAACCCACCTAACCTTCCTATATAATATTAGACTTAGAGACCCAAAGCTGTAATTCATTAAGAAGAAATCTGACACCATTTGAAAGGAACATTCAACAAAATAATAAGGCCGTAGTTCTGAGGCACTGTTTGTATACATTTAAGAAATATTTTTAAAAATTAACTAATTTTTAAAATTGTTAGTGATATATGCTAGAATGGAAAAGAGGTTGAGGACTATTGGCATAAGTCCAAATAAAAAAGAAAACCCCTCAGAATCAAGAAATTGAAAGCTTTGATATATTACTCGTCTCAAGAACTTTAGAACCTTACACTAAATAAATTGTTCTCAAACAGTAATAAATGTTCCAGCAAGGGGTGACAGTAAGGTAAAATACAGAGCTTCCATAAGCATTATTAACCAACTATATGAAATAGAACACATACCTAGAAATCCTACTTCAACTCTGAAATGTATGAAAAACAACGTACTAACGTTTATAGTAAATGAGCTGCTTTTTTGGTCTGGATATTACCCTGAATTTTTGACACTGTATAATACAAGATAGAATAAAATAGAATCATAAATATTATATGGGTATCACCTGTTAAATATAAATTTTGGTAAAATTAACTTCAATGAGTTAAAAACAGGGTTTTTTTGTGTATGTGTGTTTGTGTGTGTGTGTAATTTTAATATGCTTATCTCTACCACATGCAAACCCGTATTTAGGCATACGCCATTCTGATCATTTGGATTTGAGCACACCATCACCCCCACCTGGTGGTAGCTGAACCCAGCCATATGTGTAAGTAATTCAGAGACCATCTAAATCAAACATACTTACTGAAAATGTTCATCATATGTCATTATACTATAGATTTTAAAATGCACATTAAATTCCCTATGTCAAAGTTGTCACAAAAAACCTATGTATGTACTCAATGCATTTAAGAAAAAAGTCATCTCAGACTTATAATAAACCTAATTTAATACTGGAAACAGTTTCATGGTATATTTACAACCTTTTCTATCAATAAACAATTTTTATAGGCTTGAAATAAAACTTACTAAAATTTTCACCAACTACAACATTTATAGACATCTCAAAAAATACTCATTAGTTTAGTAATTAATGGATACCTCTTATGTGGCAAGATTATATAAATCATACTTTCATCTGTGCATAAATCAGAAATGTTTGCCTATAAGTATTGTCTTATCAGATTAAGAAAATATCACAGCTACAATAAGAATATTAGAGGATAAAACAAGCTTATACTATCTCTTCCTTCCACAATAAATATATCATAATACTTCTATGATAAACCTGGCTTTAAGTATATTCTCTCATGATACATGGTGTTAATATATTGCAGCTTAGCAACAAAAAATGTAAAATCAGAAAATAGACCATATGTAATAAAAATTAATGGAGGAAATACTTTCCATCATATCCAAATGCTTGATTATAATTTACTGCTTGGTTATACTTTTTAAAAATGATCTTCAAATAACTCGATAAAGCTTCAATATAGGACGTTAAGTCACTAACAGTCAACCCACAATCACAATATAAAATATATTCACTATATAAACATGGTATATCATATATATAGATCAATATATTTTGGTTTTTAATATGAGGTTATTATATTTCAATCAAAAATCATTTTCTCATTTTCACTGAATTACAATATACATTCACCTACACTTATTTTTATATTTAAAGTATTCTTATAAAGTGGAATAAAAATGTGATTTCTCTCATTTAAAAGAAACGACACTGAGAGATCTACCAACAGCAGTAATCCCTTTTGTGAGGCAATTAAATCCTGCCACAGAGTTTAAGAAAGGAGTAGAGCATTGGTAGTTTAAGAGCTCAAGATCTGGAATCAGATTTTTACAAATATACCAGATGCATGACCTTAGGATACACTAGAATGTAAACTCTATAAGGTGTAGGAGACTTTCTGTTTCAGTCAGTATCTTGTATCTTCTTCAATAAATATTGGTTGAATACATGAATGAATTTATCTAAGGCTTTATGGTAAGAGAATGACTTTAGGTTTTTCATTATTACTTCATGGAAAGTGCAGATGAGCCAAAATGGGAAAGCTGGGAGAAGAGGACACCAGTTTCTCCCATGGATATCATCATCATCATCACATTATTATTACTGTTGTTATTGTCAGTTTTATGCTGAGTTTATAGATAAGGATGGAACTTAAACTTCTCAAATACAAAAACTGCATCTTATTCATTCATTTTAAAACAAGTTCCTAACAAGCTATAGGTTTTATGTATGTTGAAACCTAATAGTTTGATAAATTATATGAATTATAAATCATGATTTTCATAAACAGTCTACAGAGTATCCATAAAAGTATGGTCTGGTTTCTTTTTTATGGAAAATTTTTCCTCCTTCAACCCCTGTTTGTAGGATAAGTCAAAAACAGATTAGATAATAAAACAACAAAAAGCTACCTAGAAACAAAGCTATCATGAAATATTACTACAATATGCAGAATATAGATATATTATTTTTAAAAACTAAAAATCTTTGAAGATATAAAAGTAGACTTGAAAAAATGAAAAGATTATGTTTTAGTTGAGAAAGCCTCAATATTATAAAAAGATACAAAGTTTATCATATTAACCTATAAACTTCAAGTATTAAAATACTAACAAGTTTGTTTTAGCAAGTGGGATTAGTGGAGAATAATTCTAACATTCGAGAGACTGAAAAGTAGGAAACACTCAAACTTCCACTTTATGTCCAGAATGTAACTGTACTCAGCACTGAAATATCATCTTAATTGAAAGCAGAAATCTAATCAATTTTACTATGTCCTGCTTGGAGAAAACTGTATGAACCAAATGGGGATAGACAACAGCATGAAGCACAAGGAATAAAAACTTAACAGTCAAGAGATTAGCAGTGAACAAATAGAGAGTTCCCCATAACCCAAGACTTTTATTCAGTACTTCAAGTAAAGTTAATAATTCATACTATTAATATGAAGATGTAAGCATCAGGTTAATCACGAGTTTGTGCCAAATCATACAACCAGCTTTCCCTGATCTAACTCATACTTTACCAAACAAGTTTCTAATTATAAATTTGTATTTCCATTTGGATAGTGTATATCTTATTGCCAATTAATGAATTAGTATGCTGGATTATAAACCAGTCTCTTACGAACTTGGTTAATATGAAGAGAAAGATAAAGCATTAATACGGATTTACAGAAATAGGAAAATTTTAGAAGGATGAGTTGACATTACGGTCTGTGAAAGATCCAGTCATCCCCACCCTCCTGTGAATCCCATATTCCCATAAGGATGTCCCATACGTCCCATAAGGACGTATCCTTACCGCCTCAACTGAGAACTTTTAGTAAACGCTGGGCTGTTACAGAGACCCCCTACAAAACATCCCTGTTTTTACTCTTGTTGCTAGTCATTTTTATACTCTTTTTGATTTATTGTTAGTTCTCATTATGTATTATTGTAAGTTAAATTAATGCCTTCTTTAGAACAAGTCAGACAATAAAATATCCATAAACAATTATTAAATCAGTTCTCACTGTCAGCAAAATAAAGTTTCTAAGCCAGAAAAAGAAAGAAACAGACCCTGGATTATGATATATTTACCAAGGTAAATACTGTCTCCTGGCAGCCATGATCTGATAAATCTTAAGATAACTAAGATTAATGTTTTTTTAAAAAAATCCTTTCAAAAGCAAGAGTCATTTCTAATATAAATAAGGAGAAATAAATATGAAAGTAATTGAAAGAAAATCACAGGTAGAAAGGAACTAGGTTCAAAATGAGTTTCTCAACAAATCTAAGTATACAAGAAAAGAACCATCTAGTCAAAATTCTAAATAATACAGATTTACATCTTCCATGTTATCTCTACATTTTAATATTCAAATCCCATAGTACCCAGCAGAATTTTACTGTTTGATAACACTGAAGCAAAGAGAACACCAATAAAGACATTCTTCACCAATGTCTGTATTATGGGTGGGTTGAAGTGTCTAACTTACAGGTGGAATATCTAATAAAATTCCAAAAGAAAAATTAGAAAGTGCTGATGTTGACTGTAGAAATATAGCACTTTCTGGTTTTCCCATGGCAGCTTCAAGTCAATGTGAATAAAGCAGTGACCTTCAACAAATACTGAATAAGCAAACCTGTTACTTAACCTGATCTAGATATATTGACAGTATGAGAATCTTTTCAATATTTCTAATCATGTTAAGTGTTTTCAGACACTAATTTTAAAAGAGCTGCCCTCCACTGGTTCACAATGACACTTTACCCAACTGTTCAAAAAAATCTGAAAAACATTAAACTTACAAATTAAAAAGGGACCCTGCTTAGATGGTTAACAACAAATGAAAAAGGTAGCTGGTAAAATTTTTTTAAAAATTAAGTATATTATCTTACTAATGCTCAAATAATGTTACCACTTTGTAATAAGGCCCATCTAAATTTTCAACTAGTCCCAAGATTCAACTTGAAGAAAAGTCATAAATCAATGTGATACAGTTTAATCCTGCAATCTATATTATGCAGTTTTATCTTTTTAATCATTACATAATAACCTGCATGAAAAAGGACAATGAATAAGTCTGCATTAAAATTAATTCTGCTTATTCTGTCAATAAGGTACTGGTATAATTTTGTCATTTCCCTAAGGCCTAATGATGTTGACAGTCTTTCATATGCATATTTGTCATCCATGCATCTTCTCTGGTGAACTGTCTGTTCAAATCTTTTGTCTATTTTTTAAGTGGGTTGTTGGTGTTCTTACCGAGTTTTCAGAGTTTTTTTTAATATATCTGGATACAAGTCTTCTATCAAATATATACTTTGCAAATATTTTCTTCCTGTGTATGGTTTGTCTTCATTCTCCTTTGTTCTTCTCACTCGAAAAACAGAAGTCTTAAATTTTGGTAAAGTCTAATTTACCAATTTTCTTCTTTTGTGAATTGTAATTTGGGTAATATCTAAGAAATCATGTCAAACTCAAAATCACAAAAATGTTCTCCTATGTCTCCCTCTATTAAGTCCTATAGTTTTACGTTTTACATTTAGGACTAGAATCCATATTGATTTAACATTTTTATATTAAGTGAGGTATGGAAACAAGTTCACTGCTTTACATATTGATATTCAATAGTTCCTGCACCATCTGTTGAATGAATATTCTTTCTCTACTAAACGTGTCAAAAGTCAGTTGTTCATGTATGTGTGGGTCTATTTCTGGGCTCACAAATCTGTTCCCCTGATCTATTTGTCTATTTTTATGTCTTGATTACTATAATAAGTCTTCAAACCAGGTAGAGTTATTCTCCCAACTTTGTTTTCTTCTAAAAGTTGTTCTAGCTATCCTAGATCCTATGCATATCCATATGAATTTTAAAATCAGCTTGTCAAGCCAGGCACAGTGGCTCATGCCTGTAATCCCAGAAATTTGGGAGGCCAAGGTGGGAGGATCACTTAAGGCCAGAAGTTTGAGACCAGCCTGGGTGACATAGCAAGACCTCGTCTCTACAAAAAAACAAAAAATAAATTTTTAAAAAATCAGCTGGTCAATTTCTAAAAGCCTGCTAGAATTTAGACTGCAATTGTGTTGAATCCATAGATCAACTTGGGGACAATGGACATCTTAAACAACATTAAGACTTCCAACTGATGGACAAGAAAGATATATTTATTTATTTGGGTCTTCTTTAATTGTTTTCAACATTTTATAGTTTTCAGTGTAAAGGTTTTACATGTCTTTTGTCAGACTTATCCCTAAGTATTTCATATTTTTTATGCTGTCATAAGTGGTATTTTTGAATTTCAATTTCCAATTGCTTTTTGCTAGTAGAGTATATAGAAACATAACTAATTTTTTGTATGCTGATCTAGTATCCTGGAACCTTACTAAACTTATTATTAAATGGTTCTAGTAGCTTTTTTTATAAACTCAAAATAAGATACTACTACATACCTATTAGTATGACTAAAATTAAGATGACTGACTATAACAAGTATGGGCAAAGATGTGGGGGGTAGTAGAATTTTCATACACTCTTGGTAGGAATGTAGATATTACAACTACTTTGAAAAATACCTTGGCAATTTCTTAAAAAGTTTAACATACTACCATGTGATCCAGATATTCTAATCCTAGGTATCTACCCAAGATAAATGAAAGGATATGTTTATACAAAGACTTGTACATGAATGTCCATAGCAGTTTGATTTGTAATATCCAAAAATTTGGAACAACCCAAATGTCTATCAAGAGGTGAATGAGGCCAGGTGCGGTAGCTCATGCCTGTAATACCAGCACCCTGGGAGGCCGAGGCAGGAAGACTGCTTGAGGCCAGAAGTTCAAAACCAGCCTGAGTTAGAGTGAGAACCCATCTCTAGAAAAAACAGAAAAATTAGCCAGGCATGGTGGCACATGCCTGTAGTCCCAGCCCCAGCTACTCAGGAGGCTGAGGCAGGAGAATCACTTGAGCCTAGGAGTTTGAGGTTGCAGTGAGCTATGATGACGCCACTGCACTCTAGCCCAGGTGACAGAACAAGACTGTCTCCAAAAAAAAAAAAAGAGGTGAATGAATAAACCAACTGTGATATATCAATTGAACACTAGTCAGTAATAAAAAGGAATAAGCTATTGATAGACACAACAACACTGAAGAATTTCAAAATAATTAAGCTGGCTGAAAGACAGAACAAAAACACATGCAAAGTATATAATCCCATTTATATAAAATTCTTTAAAGTGGAAACTAATATATAGTGACAGAAAACAAATGAGTAAATGCCTAAGGAGGGATTAACAAGGGGCATGAGGAAACTTTTGGAAGTGATAGTCATGTTCAGTATCTTGATGTTGGTGATTTTCATATCAAAATTTACTAAATTATTCATTTTCAGCATATGCAGTTTATTGTATGTCACATCTCAATTTAAAATAAAAGACACCAGTATAATTGTCACTAGGTATCCAGAACATACTTTTTTTTTTTTTTAAGAGACAGAATCTCGCTGTGTTGCCCAGGCTGGTCTCAAACTCCTAGTCTCAAGCGATCCTCCCACTCTGGCCTCCCAAAGTGCTGGGATTACAGGCAAGAGCCACAACACCAGATATACATTTTTTTTTTCCTTTTATTTTTTTAATTTCAGAATATCATGGGGGTACAACACTTTGGCCATACACATTGCCCCTGTTCTGCCCGTGTCAGAGCCACAATCGTGGTCATCCCCCAAACTGTGCTCCCCACATCCATTCAGTGAGAGTTTTTCCCATCCCTTCCACCCCCCTCCCGCCCGCCCGCCTTCAGATGAATGTTATTGCCCTGTGTGATGTAAGTGTTCATCAGTTAGTACCAGTTTGATGGTGAGTACCAGTGGTGCTTGTTTTTCCAATCCTGTGACACTTCGCTTCGAAGAATGGGTTCTAGCTCCAACCGGGATAATACCAGACGTGTTAATTCACTATTGTTCCTTATTGCTGAGTAATACTCCATGGTATACATATACCACATTTTATTGATCCACTCGTGTATTGATGGGCACCTGGGTTGTTTCCACAACTTTGCAATTGTGAATTGTGCTGCTATGAACATTCGAGAGCAGATGTCTTTATCATAAAATGTCTTTTTTTCTTTTGGATAAATACCCAGTAGTGGGATTGCTGGGTCAAATGGTAATTCTACTTTTAATTCTTTGAGGTATCTCCATATTCTTTTCCATAGAGGTTGTACTAATTTGCAGTCCCACCAGCAGTGGATGAGTGTTCCTATCTGTCCACATCCCCGCCAACATTTGTTATTTGGGGATTTTTTGATATGAGCCAATCTCACTGGAGTTAAGTGATATCTCATTGTGGTTTTGATTTGCATTTCCCTGATGATTAGAGAAGTTGCAGACATACATTTTAAATTGATATATAATTTACATAACATAAAATTCTCTCTTTCAAAGTGCACAATTCAGTGGTTTTTAGTATACTGACAAAGTTGTACAACAATTACCACTATCTAATTCCACAACATTTTCAACACCCCCAAAAAATCTGTATCCATTAGCAGTCACTCCACACTCCCCACAGTCCCTCAGAACATACTTAATCTCCAGATGACAATGTATTTCATCTGGTCATCCCAATTTGGGCCTCAAAACCTTTCAAGTTTAAGAGATTGCTTTTAAGTTAATTTCAAAAGCCCGTGGTATAAACAGTGCAACTCTTCATTTTATTCTTTTTAATGAGAACCAAAACCATACCGATAAAGACACTGATAATTTTAGAGGTGTTCCAATCACAGAAATGTCATTTACTGTACATGTGTCACTGACAACTAATAAGGAGAAGGCTTATTAGTTATTCTCCTTATCAGTTATCAATGCCAGGACTGGTCAAGACTGAACCACAGTGAATGATAAAGAGATGATGCCTTTGCAAATATTAAATCACACGTAATTTGCAAAGCTTTAAAATTTAATTAATAAACTCCTCTTTCCTTCTCCTCAAAAAAAAAATTTAAATTAATGCAATCCACTTTGAGATAATTCCATCATGAAATATGCTTTCTCAACAACTTTTTAACATTTGGTATTTATAAAAATCTTTGGACAAAGCCAACACCACATTGTAAGGATAATAGATTTACACTCTGCACTGCACAAACTCAGATTATGATTGATATTTGTGCCTGTTTTTATAAAAAGAAGACATCACCATTTGTATTATAGCATCTGTTGATTCCAGAAGAGAAGATAATCACAATTAAAATTTAGCTATTTTTTAATATGAAGGAGTGTCAGTGATGACAAACAAACAATAAATCTTAGTATAATTTGTATCTGTGTTGATTCTATTATCCTAGAGACTATTTTTGATGCATAGAAATTAAATGTGATAGAGCAAAATATAACAGCTGATACTAGGATTTTTACACTCCTATGTTTAGGCCATACTGTGAAAACACCACTCAAGTATTACTCACTGCTTAAAATATTACCTTTCTTTTTTTTTTGAGACAGTGTCTCACTCTGTCACCCAGGCTAGAGTGCAGTGGCATCATCATAGCTCACTGCAACCTCAAACTCCCGGGCTCAAGCGATCCTTCTGCCTCAGCCTCCCAAGTATCTGGGACTACAGGCATGCTCCACCAGGCCTGGCTAATTTTTTCTTTATTTCTTTTCTTTTCTTTTTTTTTTTTTTGTAGAGACAGGGTCTCACTATGTTGCTCAGGCTGGTCTCGAACTCCTGGCCTCAACCAATCCTTCTACCTCGGCCTCCCAAAGTGCTAGGATTACAGGTATCAGCCATCATGCCCAACCAAAAATTAACTTTTTATATGATATATTCCAAGCACACTAAATTCACAAATTAGTTATATTCCCAATCGTGCACCTAAGCAAAGCCTATATTTGAGCATTATACAATCAAAATGTTGTTGAAGGATGATTTGTGAAGGATATTGCATACATTTCCTTGATCAGTAAAAAATATGGGATAAGCATTACAGCATACCATGACTATGTAATTGAAAAATCAAAGCTAGGAAAATTTAGAAAGAACACACATTTATCTGATATTATTTCAGCAAAACTACTTTCAAAGCATATCACCAAGAGTAAGCAGACTCTTGATATTTGAGATGGATGTAACCAAAGACTTCTGAACCTACAAAAGTACAATTGCCACTAGATATATCCACTTCCGAAAAATTACTGTACACCCAATGAAAAGAAGAAAGTGACAAAGCCTCATTAAAACACAGGTGATGGGCAGTTCTACACACATTCACTAGCTATTCAAAATTTTGCCTGAAAAATTATGAACTACTACATCATGGACCTTGCAGTTTATTAACAGTCAAAACTATAAACATTAAACCATTGAATGTCAAGGGCCTACCCTAAATGTCCGAGAAAAGAATGAACAAATAAAGAAATGAATTAAATAAATCTGCTAGGCATAATATCAACATGGGATTCATCACCTAAAAAACAGACTTTCTCCAGGATATTTCCCATAGAAAAATGAAAATTGTATACAAATGTTTATGGCAGCTCTATTCATAATCACCAAATACTGGAAACAACACAAATGTCCTTCAACCAGTGAATCAATAAACAAACTGCAGTACATTCAGACAATAGTATTCCATCAAACACAAAGTAACAAACTATTGGTACACCCAAATACTTGGTTAAATCTCAAAGATATTATGTTGAGTACAAAAGTCAGCCTTAAAATGTTACCTACTTTATAATTTCATTCATGTGACATTCTAAGACAAAAATACAGTGATGGAGAAAAGATCAGTGGTTGCCAGGTTAGGGACCAGGGGGGGGTGTGATCATGATGAGATAATAAGGGAATTTTGGGGGGTGATGAACTGTTCTATATCATGACTGTAGTGGTGGTTACATGAACCTATATGCGCATTAAAATTTACAGACCTATATATGAAAAATGGCCAATTTTACTGTGTGGTAATTTTTTAAATAAACAGCATTTGCAGAAAATTGACTCATTTTACTTACTCATTCTGAAAAGTGTGACAATGGTGTATACAGCCAATTATTTTTAAAATGTGCTCAATAGTATTCATTAATGGTGGTGACAAAAGTCAACAAATCAAGTGACTTAAAATCTTTAAACCTCTACTAACTTTCTAATCAAAAAAGGACTTACCAAGTTCATTGAGACTCTGAGCAGCTTTTGTTATCTCTCTACTTCCCCCTTGCAGTTGTCCTTGGAGTCTCTTACTGAGATACAAAATGCGAATAATTCTCCGAAGCAAATCACAGGCAACCTGTGCAAATATGACAATGTTAATTAAGTATAGCCAATCCACGAAGTTGTTTTTTATTTTTATTTATTTATTTTTTTTAACAGAGTCTCACTCCGTTGTCTAGGATGGAATGCAGTGGTGCAGTCATAGCTTACTACAGCCTCAAACTCCTGGAGGCAATACTCCCACCTTGCCTCCCAAAGTGCTGGGATTAAAGGCTTGAGCCACCATGCCCAGCCCCATGAAGTTTTATTTCTATTACTGTTAATAGGTGAATCTGTCCATTCTTTCCAGATGGTAAAGATTAACTCATGGTTTTTTTTGTTTCCCACCAATCAGAAACCTAAATAATTACAAGTCTTAAAAAGCATCAAATCTCCTAGGGAACACACAGAAGTACCACATTTACCTTTTACAATAAACTCCAATTTATCTCAAATGGAGAGAACTTGGGATTGGGGCACTGTGAAACCCAAGGATTTTTCTCAGTCCAGAACCAGTTTTCTTCTCTAGGCCAGTGGCCCTCAGACTTGACTGCACATTAAATTCGAGTGGGTAGATTCAAAATGTTCCAATGCCCAGGCCATAGCCCCGACCAATTAAATCAGAATCTCTAAGGGTAGGAACCAAGCATCAGTATGTTTGTTTTTTTTTTTTATATCCCCAGGTGGTGACAATGTGTAGCCAGGATTGACAACCACTGTGCTAGGCTGCTTAGCTTCCTACTACTGCCTACTGTCGTTTCCAATCCTGGTTTCTCTATTCTAGGTCCCTGTGGGAATAGTCTTAAAACTTCTCCCAATTTCATTAGTCTTTAAAGAATACGGATATCTGACTTGAGTTTCCTAACAGTTTTTATCACTAATAAATTATAAAAGAGAAAGTTACAAAAACAAAAATCAAAACAACTACTTCACATATTTTCACGTCACAGCATAATCAATTTTCTTTCCCAGATCTAATACTGGGTTTTAACCTATCCAAAGGCTGAGATAATAAATAAAAATTCACGTATTTCAGGACACTTTATTACAGAAGCTGGAGTCATGGCAGTTGCCTGAGGAGAGTTAGGTGAAGGGAGACAGATGGAATAACCAATTATGTAGTGGACAGTCAGCCTCAGTAGTGATAACAAAGGCAAGAGAGACAGTCTATGCTCTTGCATCACCACCATCTTTGAATGGTTCTGAGGCTACGTGAGAAGCAAGGACATCTCCCTTATCTAAGGAGAAAATTTCTAAATGATGGCAATAAGAATTAAAAATTCTGGAATACAAGGTCCCTAAGCCTCTAGCTACAAACATTCTGTTATGGGTAAAATACATATGCACACACATACACACACATGAGCCACACACAGCCACACCCATGCACTCACAATTCACAACAGGCATGCATACACCATAACACACACACACAAACATAAACAATCAAGCATACAATGTTTACACACATATGTAAGTCAAAGACAACCAAGTATTAAACATGTTTACCTGGCTGCTTTTTGGAGAAATTATAGTCTGAACTACTTAAAATAATAAAAGAGTGCCAAATAAGAATTTGCCCCTGGCAATTGAAAACTTGGGCATCTTTATCTTTTAATTAAATGTTATTTATTTTCTGAATAGATAACACAAGCACATGATTCAAAATTCAAAAGATATAAAGGAATAACATTGGAAAGTCACCATAGTATCTACATCTCAGCTATGCACTTAACAAAACAACCACTGTTATCACTTTCGTGCTTGTCAGAATTGGCATTTTTAGATTAACAATTTGGAATGTAGAATCCCTAGCAACCATTCCTCTGAGATTCTTAACACATCATAAGGAGAAGTATCAGATCTTACTCTAGTATGATCACCTGGAATTATCCTTCCAGAATCCCCAATCCTACCCAACAAACAGTATGCCCTCAAAACATGAAACCTTTGAGTTTATTTCTAATGTTTTTATTTTTAACAACCATACTTAATCTGTCACCAAGTATTATTGACTGTCATACTGCATAACACAACAGCTCCATTTTACCTCTATTCCTACAAGCATCACCCCAATCCAAATCTTTACAACCTTCACCTTAACACAGTGGTCTCCTGGCTAGCATTCCAGTCTCTCACTGAAATACACCCTGACAGATATATCTTCTTAGAAACACAGTTTTCAGCACTCCTCTTTTTAATAAAATTTTATTGGCTTTCTACTTACAGATTATGTTGACTCCTCTGAGAACAGCATTTAATAAAATCCTCAGTCAACAAGTTTTAGCTGATCTAAAAGGCATCAACTCTCACCATTTCCTAATATAGTTTTCTACCCTCCAATCAATTTGCTTTCCTTATTTTTTATTTTAGACTTTTATTATTAAATATAACACAAACATAGAAAACCACATTCACAACAACTAATATCATACTGAATGGGGAAAAACTAAAAACTTTTCCTCTAAGATCTGGAATAAGACAAGGATGATCACTCTCACTACTCCTGTTCAACATAGCACTGGAAGCCCTAGTCAGAGCAATTAGGCAAGAGAAAGAAATAAAGGAC
This sequence comes from Daubentonia madagascariensis, assembly GCA_023783475.1. Lineage (NCBI taxonomy): Eukaryota > Metazoa > Chordata > Mammalia > Primates > Daubentoniidae > Daubentonia > Daubentonia madagascariensis. Next base: position 43,641,978 of record JAKFHU010001569.1, on the reverse strand, counting down.
ATCCAAATTGGAAAGGAGGAAATCAAATCATCCCTGTTTGCAGACGACATGATCTTATATATAGAAAATCTGAAGACCCTACCAAAAAACTGTTAGAACTGACAGACGAGTTCAGTAAAGTTACAGGATACAAAATTAATATAGAAAAGTGAGTAGCACTTCCATACACAAACAAGGAACTAGCTGAAAAAGAAATCAAGAAGGCAATCCTATTTACAATAGCTACCCCAAAAATAAAATACCTAGGAATAAATTTAACCAATGAGGTAAAAGACCTCTCCAAGGAAAACTACAAAACACTGACGAAAGAAATTGAAGAGAACACAAACAAATGAAAAGACATCCCATGCTCAAGGATTAGGAAGAATTGTTAAAATGACCATACTACCCAAAGCAATCTACAGATTCAATGCAATCCCTATCAAAATGCCAATGATATTCTTCACAGAAATAGAAAAAAAAAAACCCTAAAATTTGTATGGAACTACAAAAGACCCCAAATAGCCAAAGCAATACTGAGCAAAAAGAACAAAGCTGGAGGTATCACACTACTAGACCTCAAAATATACTACAAAGTTGTAGTAACCAAAATAGCATGGTACTGGCATAAAAATAGACACATAGACTCATGGAACAGAACACAGAACCAAAAATTAACCCACACATCTAGAGCCAACTGATTTTTTACAAAAGTGCCAAGAACATGCATTGGGGAAAGGACAGTCTCTTCAATAAATGGTGCTGGGAAAACTGGATATCCACATGCAGAAGAATTAAACTAGACCTCCACCTCTCACCCTATTAAAAAATCAACTTAAAATGGATCAAAGACCTAAATGTAAGACCCAAAACTATAAAACTATTAGAAGAAAACATAGGGGAAATACTTCAGGACATTGGTCTGGGAAAAGATTTTATAAGACCTCAAAAGAACAGGCAACCAAAGCAAAAATAAACAAATGGGATTATATCAAATTAAAAAGCTTCTGCACAGCAAAGAAAACAATCAACAGGGTAAAAAGACAACCTACAAAGTGGGAGAAAATATCTGCAAATTACTCATCTGACAGGGGATTGATATCCAGAATATACAAGGAATCAAAATGTCTTGACAGAAAAAAAAAAAAAATCCAATTAAAAAACGGACAAATGATCTGAACCAACATTTCTCAAAAGAAAACATACAAATGACCAACAAATATATGAAAAAATGCTTAACATCACTAATCATCAGGGAAATGCAAATCAAAACCACAATAAAGGCTTATCTCACCTGAGTTAGGATGGTTATTATCAAAAAGACAAAAAATAACAAACACTAGCAAGGATGTACAGAAAGGGGAACTCATACACTGTTGGTGGAATACAAACTAGTACAGCCACTATGGAGACCCCATACAGAGGTCCCTCAAAAAACTACAAATAGAACTACCATATGAGCCAGCAATCCCACTACCAGGCATTTATCCAAAGGAAAACAAATCAGTACATTAAAGAGACATCTGCACCCCCAGGTTTATTGCAGCACTAGTCACAATAGCCGAGATATGGAATCAACCTAGGTGTCCAACAACAGATGAATGGGCAAAGAAAATGTGGTATAGATACACCATGGAATACTATTTAGCCATAAAAATGAAATTCTGTCATTCAGGACAACATGGATGGAACTGGAGGACTTTATGTTAAGTGAAACAAGCCACGAACAGAAAGTTAAACACTACATAGTCTCACTCATATATGGAAGCTAAAAAAATAGTTGATATCATAGAAGCAAAAAGTAGAACAGAGAATACTTGAGGCTGGGAAGTGTAGGGGGAAGAGGAAAGGGAGAGAGATGTTAAAGGATACGAAACTACACCTAGATGGGAGAAATAAGTTCCAGTGTTCTATAGCACTGTGGGATGACTATAGTTAACAATATAATCTGTAATGTTAAATAGCTATAAGGAGGATATTGAATGTTCCCAACACAAAGAAATGATACATGTTTGAGATGATGGCTATGCTAATTACCCTGATCTGATCACTATACATCATATGTATCACAATATCACTATGTAACCCCCAAAACAAAACAAAACAAAAAAACAGAATTTGATCATAGATCTATGATTGGCTAATGACATGGCTTGTATTTAAAAGTATTATTGAGTAGAACAGAAGATGGCCGACTACAGACATTGCTTGTTGGACCATCCCGGCGGGAAGGTAGGATATTGGATTCAGAGGAAGAGAGATGAGTCACAGCTCAGGTGTGGATCAGAGAGAGAGATGACAGAGACAGCTGGGGACCCCATGGAGAAAAACTGTGAAGCTGAGAAGGAAGAAGATAAAGAGGAGAAGATCCCAGCAAGGATCAAACCCAGAGAGGATCGGAGCCCAGTGAAAGGGTAAGGGAAGATTCCCCTCCCCCTCCTACGTGCCTTTGGTGAACACTGGGCCACTAAGTTCACTGAAGGCTTTTCCACCCTCCATGAGCCCAGGCGTGGCAGCAAATAAGGAATAGCGGGGCCAACTAGCAAGCCCCAGGAGTTTGGGCAGTCCCTGAGGGGCTCTCCCCCTGGGAGAGTGCCACAAGAGGCCAGAATGCCAGCTTTCTTCCACCCAGACACTTCCTCCCCTGTACCTCCCCTAACTACTGCAACCAAGAAAGCAGGGTGAACTCAGGCTGACCGGGAGCCACGGCCCCTCCCCCACCTGTTGCAACTGGGAGAATAGCCTGAGCTGAGAAGTTCACAAATGGCAGCTACTCTCCAGCGGGCGTGCACCACAGATTCAGGCCTCCACAGAGAGTGGGGCCCACACCTCTTTCTATGGGGACTTCTGGTAGAACAGGGGTGCACAATTTGGAAACTAACTGCCTGCCGGAGTTTTACAGGGTTGCACGCCAGTGGTTCAGATAAGCAAACTGGTCTCAGTGCCCCCTGGACATGAGAGGGGTGCACGGGGACACAGGGGAGAAGTCTGGGATCTGGACACAGGTGGCAAGGAAGCCCACATGGACATATCTGATGGGAGAGTGTGGTGGGGTGCAGAGGAACAGGGATTTGGGAGCGTGCCCATCCCCCACACAGGAGAACCAACATACTGGGTGTAGCATTTGGAGAGGAAGGGCCTAGCCCCCGGCTCCATGGCAAACAAACACCTCCCACACAGGCACACCGACTGACAAGGTGCTGCGGCCCCACCCCCCCACTCAATACAACAGGGAGAGCAGTTTGCACTGAGGTCCCCACAGACAGGGGGGCCCACACCTCTTCCTTTAAGGACTTATAGTGGACCAAGGGTGCACAATCTCCATTTCATGGAAAAGAATGCTAGTGGGTTAGATACACAGAGTGAGGGGAGGTTTGAGAGTTGGACTTGGGTGGTGAGGGAGCACACGGGGACTGAACTGAAGGGGGTGTGCTATGGGGGTCCAAGGAGTGGAGATTTGGGAGAGAACCCACCCCTCCCTGCAGAAACACTGCACTATTGGGTAAGGGCAGAAAAATCTCAGCCCAGGGCCTCAGCACTCAAGCATTTAGGACCCTCACCCATGAACAGCCTTCTCAGTTTAGAAAGCTTGTCCAGACTCTCCTACCAGCAGCTCCCCAGTGGCCAGAAAAGCAACTTCTGAGCAAAGCCTTTCACGCTCCCACAACCTAGCCACAAACTGCCTTGCTCCTCCTCCCGCCTCAGTGGTGGTAGAGATCAAGCAACCCTCTGGGAGCTACAGGGTCCCTCCTAAAGCTTGGGCACTCAAGTACTCCACGTGGTGGAACAGAGCCTACCAGGGGCACAAAAGAACATCTCGGCAGCTAGCTCTTTCACACAAACATCAACAAATGACGGGAGAACAACTGTATAACTCATCATAGCATCTTCCAACTCAAGCAAATAGGGCATGGCTGATTCATACTCCAAAGTACCACTTGCCATCTCAGAGATTAAGCTGGGGGACCCAATAATTCACACTGCTGGGAAGAGGTGAAGACACCAGGACAGAGGCAACCCAAGAGGAGCATCATACCTGCTTGAACACCCCAAAGGCAACTTGGGACCAGCACGCTTCTCCCTGGCACAGTCAGAGATTGATATTCATGGACCTTGGGACAGGCCCATAAGCAAGGCCTAGTACCCTCAGGACTCAATCGTGAAGCCAAATGAGAAGGTATCAGTGAAAGAACGCTGGAAGTATGAAAAATCAGAATAAAAGGACACCCCCAAAAGGAAATAACAACTCTTTACTAATGGACATCAACCAAAATGAAAACATTGAAATAACAGATAAAGAATTCCAAATATGGTTTATAAGGAAGCTCAAGAAAATACAAGAGAAAATGGAAAACCAACAAAAAGAAACCACAAAACCAATACAGGAATTGAATGAAAAATTCACTAATGAAATAGATTTAATTAAAAAAAAATAGAACTTCTGGGAATGAAAAATTCATTCAAGGAAATAAAAGACACAGTAGAAAGTTTAAAGAATAGACTAGACACCAGGCAGAAGACAGAATCTCAGAGCTTGAAGACAACACCTTCAAATTCAACAAGTATGTCAAAGATAAAGAACAGAGAAACAAGAGGAGCAAAGCCTACAAGAATTATGGGATTATGTAAAGATGCCAAATATAAGAATTATAGGCATCCCTGAGGGTGAAGAAGAAAACACACAAGGGTTGGAAAACTTATTTGAGGGAATAATTGAGGAAAACTTCTCTGGTCTTGCTGGAAATTTAGATATCCAGGTACAAGAAGCTCAACGAACACCTGGAAGATTAATCACAAAGAGGCAATCACTAGGACACATAGTCATCAGACTGGCCAAAGTCAACATGAAGGAGGAACTCCTGCAAGCCAAAAGGCAAAAACATCAGGCAACTTACAAAGGCTAACTGTAGACTTCTCAACTGAGACCTTACAAACCAGAAGGGATTGGGGATACATCCAAAGTCTTCTTAAACAAAATAATGACCAGCCTAGAATTTTGTATCCTGCAAAACTGAGTTTCTTATATAAGGGAGAAATAAAGACTTTTTCAGACAAGCAAATACTGAGGAAATTTGTCAAGACCAGACCCACCCTGTAGGAAGTATTCAGATCTGCATTATACATCAATCAGCGCAATAGACACCCACAAGTGTAAAATCACCCAAAAGCTAAAGGTCAGAGCCCATATAAAATAATGGCTCAAGAGGTAAAACAAAGCAATAAGGTTCAACCCAACAGAATGAACAGAAATGCACCCCACTTATCAATTCTTTCAATAAATGTTAACGGCTTGAATTCCCCCCCCAAGAGACATAAGCTGGCTGAATGGATAAAAAAAATAAAAACCAAGTATCTGCCATCTCCAGGAAACACATCTGACTCAAAAGGACTCATTCAGACTTAAGGTGAAGAGATAGAAAAAAATATTCCATGCAAACAGAAATCAAAAGAAAGCTGGTGTAGCCACTCACATCAGCTAACTTCAGATCAACAAGAGTTAAGAAAGGCAAAGATGGTCATTATATAATGGTAAAGGGAGCAACTCAACAAGAAGATATAACAAACCTAAATATGAACACAAGTGCACCCAGATTCATAAAGCAAACCCTACTAGATCTACACAAAGTGATAAACAGCAGCATCGTAATAGCTGGGGATTTCAACACCCCACTGACAGAGCTAGACAGATCCTCCAAGCAGAAAATAAACAAAGAAACACTGGACTTAAATGGCATTCTACAGCAAATGGGCCTAACAGACATTTACGGAACATTCTACCAGAAACTACTTGATATACATTCTTCTCATGAGCACATGAAACATTCTCTAAGATTGATGACATTTTAGGCCACAAAACATGTCTCAAAAATTCAAAAACATAAAAATTATACCATGTATCTTTCAGACCACAATGGAATAAAATTAGAAATCAAGTCCAAGAGAAACACTCAACTCTACACAAAGTGATGGAAATTAAACAACCTACTGCTGAACTATTATTGGGTCAAAGGGGAAATCAAGATGAAAAATCAAAAGATTCTTTGAACTAAATGACAAAGGGGACACAAGTGATCAAAATCTATGGGATACAGCAAAAGCAGTCCTAAGAAGAAAATTCATAGCCTTAAATGCCTACATCAAAAAGACAGAAAGATCCAAAATCAACAATCTAATGAATCACCTCAAGGAACTAGAAAAGGAAAAGCAAACCAAACCCAAACCCAGCAGAAGGAAAGAAATACCTAAGGTCAGAGCAGAACTAAATGGACTCAAAAACAAAAATATAATACAGAAGGTTAATGAAACAAAAGTTGGTTCTTTGAAAACATAAACAAAATTGGTAGACCTCTCACTGGATTAACCAGAAATAGAAAAGAAAGGACCCAAATAAGCTCAATCAGAAATGAAAAAGGAGATATTGCAACTGATACCACAGAAATATAAAATATCATCTATGAATACTATAAAAATCTCTACACACATAAACTCTAAAACGCTGAGGAAATGGACAAATTCCTGGAAACACACAACCTCCCAAGGCTCAATCAGTAAGAAACAGAACTTCTGAACAGACCAATAATGAGCAAAAAAACTGAAGCGGCAATAAAAAACGTTCCAACACAAAAAGTCCTGGACCAGATGATTTCACAGCCAAATTTTATCAGACTTACAAGACGACTTGGTACCCATACTGCAGAAATTATTTCATAACATTGAAAAGGAAGGAATCCTCCCCAACTTGTTCTAGGAAGCCAGTATCACCTTGATACCTAAGCCAGGAAAAGACATAACAAAAAAAAGAAAACTATAGACCAATATCCCTTATGAATACAGATGCAAAAATTCTCAATAAAATTCTAGCAAACTGAACTAAGCAGCACATAAAACAAATAATCCACCACAACCAAGTGGGCTTCATCCCAGGGATCCAAGCATGGTTCAACATACGTAAATCCATAAATGTGATTCACCCCATAAACAGAAGCAAAAACAAAGATCATATGGTCATCTCAATAGATGCAGAAAAAGCATATGACAAAATTCAGCACCCTTTTATGATAAAAACTCTTAACAAAATAGGCATAGATGGAACATATCTCAAAATTATAAAAGCCATATATGACAAACCCACAGCCAACATCATACTGAATGGGGAAAAGTTGAAAGCATTCCCACTTAGAACTGAAACAAGACAAGGATTCCCACTGTCACCACTTCTATTCAACATAGTGCTGGATGGAAGTCCTACCTAGAGCAATTGGGCAAGAAAAGGAAATTAAGGGTATGCAAATGGAGAAAAGAGGAGATTAAACTATCACTCTTTGCTGATGATATGATCTTATATCTAGAAAACCCCAAGATCCCACCAAGAGACTCCTGGAATTGATGAATAAGTTCAGCAAAGTCTCATATTACCAAGTCAATGTACACACATCAGCAGCATTCTTATACACCAACAGTAGTCAAGCTGAGAATCACATTAAAAACTCAATACCTTTCACAATAGCCACAAGAAAATAAAATACCTAGCAATATATTTAACCAAGACAGTGAAAGATCTCTACAAAAAGAAATATAAATCACTGAGGTAGGAAACTGCTGCATGTAAACAAATGGGAAAACATGTCATGCTCATGGATCAACAGAATCAACATTGTTAAAATGTCCATACTACCTAAAGTGATTTACAGATTCAATGCAATCGCCATCAAAACACCAATGTCATTTTTCACAGATCTAGATAAAACCTACACTTCATTTGGAAACAGAAAAGAGCCCAAAAAGCCAAAGCAACCTTAAACAAAAGGAACGAATGTGGAGGCATCATTTTGCCAGACTTTAAGCTATACTACAAGGCTAAAGTAACAAAAACAGCATGGTACCAGCACAAAAATAGAGACATAGACCAATGGAACAGAACAGAGAATCCAGATATAAAACCATCCACATATTGCCATCTGATTTTTGACAAAGAAGACAACAATATACATTGGGGGATATAATCCTTATTCAATAAATGGTGCTGGGAAAATTGGATGGCCACAATCTCACCACTCACAAAAATTAATTCAAGATGGATAACAGACTTACACCTAAGACATGAGACCATAAAAATTCTAGAAGAAAATGTTGGAAAAACTCTTCTAGATATCAGCTTAGGCAAAGAATTTATGAAGAAGACCCCAAAGGCAATCACGGCAACAACAAAAATAAATAAACCGGACTTGATTAAGTTAAAAAGCTTCCACACAAGCATGGAAACAATCAACAGAGCAAATAGACAACCTACAGAATGGGAGAAAATATTCCCATGCTATACATCCGACAAAGGGGTAATAACCAGAATCTACAAAGAACTCAAGCAAATCATCAAGAAAACATCAAAAAACCCCACTTAAAAGTGGGCAAAAGACATGAACAGAAACTTTTCAAAAGAAGATAGACTAGTGGCCATTAAACATATGAAAAAATGCTCAACATCACTAATCATCAGGGAAATGCAAATCAAAACCACAATGAGATATGACTTAACCCCAGTGAGAATGACTTTTATCAAAAAGTCCCAAAACAATAGCTGCTGCCATGGTTACAGAGAGAAAGGAACACTTAAACGCTGTTGGTGAGACTGCAAACTAGTACAACCTCTCTGGAAAATAGTATGGAGATTCCTCAAAGAACTAAAAGTAGACCTACCATTTGATCCAGCAATCCCGCTACTGGGTATTTACCCAAAGGAAAAAAAGTCATTTTATCGAAAAGACACTTGCACTAGAATGTTTACTGCAGCACAATGCACAATCATAAAGATGTGGAATCAGCCCAAGTGGCCATCAATTCAGGAGTGCATAAATAAAATGGGGTATATGCATACCATGGAGTACTACTCAGCCATAAAAAAATGAATTAATACCTTTTGTAACAATCTGGATGGAACTGGAGACCATTCTCCCAAGTGAAGCATCACGTGAATGGAAAAACAAACACCACACGTACTGTTAAATTGGAACTAACCAATCAGCACTCATGTGCACAGATGAAAGTAAAATGCAGCAGAAATCAAGCAAGTGGGAGGGGGTAGATGCGGTGGGTGAAATCATATCTAACAGGTACAATATACACTATCTGGGTGATAGGCACACATCACTTTGACTCAAGCAGTACAAAAGCAATCCCAGTATCCAAAACATTTGTACTCCTGTAATATTCTGAAATTTTTTTTTAAAAGTATTATTTTTTAAGGGAAAAAAACACATTCAGAAATACACAGTGAAATGAACTTGTGACCACCAGACAGCCAGGGAAGAAGCCCTCCACATAGTTCCTCACAGTCATGTCACCCACCATCCCTTTCCACTTCTCCGTCCCAACCAAGAGAAACCACTATTCTGACTTTTCTGGTACTCACACTTCCTTACTTTTATTTATGGTTTTATTACTGAAATATATATACCTAAGTGCCATAGTTCCATTTTGCCCATTTTTAATCTATAAGTTCCCTCACCACCTTTTTTTGTTGCAATCTGTTGAATATATTGGGTGGTATGTCCTATAATTTCCCTCAAGATTGGGTTTTGATGACTGTATTTCCACAGTGTAATTAAATAAGTCCCCTCTGTCTTCTATGTTTCCTGTAAATTAGTAGTTGGATATGGACAGCTTCTTCAGATTCAGGTTTAATATTTTTGGCAAGATTAATCATTAGGTTGTGATATATTTATAACACATATATGATTTTCTTTTTGTGTTGTTAGCAGCCACTGATACTCAAAGTCCAAATCCATTAAAATATAAGTGATTACAAAATGGTGATACTCCAGTTCTATCATTTCATCTTTATTTGCTAGCACATAAAATTTCTCTATAACAAGAAAATTTACCTCATCTACTATTCGTTTATCCAGGGGCACTGTTCATACAGGAAAGTAAAAATAAATATTAAATACTTCATCTTTCCCTTGGTTTATCAGTTTTTAAAATGAAGTAATGGTATCCTAATATCCACAAATGATGAACAATTTGGGGGGGGGGGTTGCTATCATTATGAACTCACAGATTTAAACATAATAATGGATGCCAATTCACTGCAGCTCTTATCCTTACTGATGTTCAAATCACCCCATTTTGGCCAGTGGGAGCCTCTGAGAGTGATCAACTGTACCACTTTGCCTGAGACTGAGAAGTTTCCCAGGATTTGGGATTTTCAGTGCTAACACTAAGATAGTTAGTCTAACCCTAGCACCTCTTCAAGTCAGTTCCTGAGTTCCTTTTGTCATGAACCTAGTAGTTGTTGATAGCTTCCTTGGTATCTGCTATAAAATTGTTCCAGAATCGTTTTATACATCTCATGCCAGAGGCCTGGAATCAAAGATTTGTCAAAAAAGCCCTGGTTTCTTTTAGTAGAAGACAGCATTTCAAGACCACATTCTGGGAACTAGTCTTGCTCATTTCTGGGACTTTTCTGTAGACATAGCTAGGAAATGTCAGAATTAAAATATCACATAAATATTCATTTGATTTATTCCACAATACACATAAAACATTTTCAGATTAACATTATACATATACATATGTACAAAAATACATATATACATATAAGGTATATACTATTTTAAAATAAAATTAAAATATCTCAGAGTTCATACTGATACTTCCAATTAAAAACCAGAAGCATAAGATGTTTATTTAACCTTCTGTCTTACATCTGTATATAATTTCTTCCACACTGAGACTCCTGGCTTTCAAAGACATAGGAGATAACAAAATTAGGATAATGTACAATTATTCATTTGCTTTGCTGCAACAGACACAGAAAATAACATCTGATTAAGAAAACCAACACTATAATAAAAAATATGATTGCAGAAAATAGCTTGAAAAAATTTTTTGCACATACCCTCCCATTTTTTTTACAGTTGAATTCTATGTCTTTGCCAAAACATACAGTTATTACATTCCATACTCTCCTTTATAACACTCATTTAATCCTAGCTTTAATGCTCAACACCAGTCTTTACACTGATGTTTCTCTACTCATTTTAGTTGTCTGAAGTACACTGTCTATTAGATTCCTAAGGAAGAGTTCATGGGAACAAGATTCCCTGAATTTTTGTTATGTTAATAGCAGTCTCTACACTTGAAATTCAGTTTGGCTGGTGTATCAATTATCTATTGAAACCAGCCCACAACTTAGCAACTGAAAATGGTTTACTATACACTCTGTGGGTCAGGAATTTAGGTAAGACTCAACTGCCCCATGTGGTGTCACCTGGGATTACTCACCGCTGCATACAGCTAACAACTAGGCTGGTCTGGATGGTACACGAAGGCTTCACTCTCATGTGTGGTGCCTCAGTGCTTCCCTACCTGTCAGCTCTATGTGACTAACTTGGGCTTCCTCATAGCATGGTGGTTGGATACTGGTTTTCCCACAGCAAAAATAAAAGCTGCTATGCCCATTAAAGGCTAGCACAGCATCATTTCCAACAGCATGGGTTTCTGGTTTTGCCATCCTAGTTGCTCTATATGTTTTTCTAATATTTGAGGAGATTGGCATTTTATGCTGCTATTGCCATTTTCCTTCTTCATTCCTTCCTAATAAATTCACTTGTTCAGTGGAAAATTATAAATCCAGTTTGGATTCCATATAAAAATGTGGATAAAATTGATATATCAACTGAAAACATAAAAAGGACCCTAAAAAAGCGTATGATGAAACACACATACATACACATAGTTTAAAAAGAGAGGTTTTATGGGTTATTTCCTCCTCCTTCATTCCAAATACAGGCGGTCCTGGGTTATGAGACACATTCCTGAGAACGTCTTTAGGTCAGATTTGTATGTAACTCAGATCCTTTGATTACATATACGGTAATAAAACTAACAATATTATAATGGCTCATATGTGGTAATAATAATACAATGTAATACTGTAATAATAATAATACCCCTATACTGTAATAAGAAGTTACAGAAACTATTGTGCTCTTTCTTTTAATTCAAACAAACAGGACATAAAAATAAACTCATACGAAAAGTTTAGATAGGCGAAATTTCAAAAAAGAATATTAAAGTTTAACACTCACCTAATGTTGCCTCATACTAGGCTAATAGGAATGTTACCTTTACTTTGATCTTCTAACCAAATCAATAATAACCTTTCCATTTCAATAATTAATCCACTACACTGCTTAGTAATAACTGACGCTTTCATTGAAGCACTGCCTTTTACATGTCCATTATTCTCACTTGATTCTGACAGTGCAGTGACTGAAGCCTAATGCTTTCCCAATGAATGATGACTTCCAGCCTTTCTCTGAACCCTTAATTATTTCTACTTTTGTTTCCATCGTAATCACCTTTCTCTTCGCTGCAGCCTCACCTGGACTTGCAGTGGACTTTCACGTTGGAGGCATGGTCATAAGGGTAAACACAGACTCACAAAATTCAATAAAAAAGTTAAGACGAAAGTGATGCTGTGTATAAGTAACCATATAAACAACAAGACCAGCCACTAACATAAAGATGCTGTGCCAACAAACCACTTAAGCCATGCAGGTTTGTTGACACATGCAGAAGAAACTAGTTCCCAAATTATTAATTTAATTATTTAGTTATAACGTATCCTTATGGGGAGCCTTGGGAGCCCGTCCGTAAGTAGGGAACGCCCTAAGTCGGGTTGTCCATAACCCAGGGACTGACTGCCTGTATTCTCAAACTTTCTTACTTATATGATTTTGAAGTTAAAAAGTTAAATTAAAAACAATTTAAAAGCTAAAAAACATATAATTTTAAAAGTTAAAAACTGAAATGATAAAGAGTTTCAAAAGTTAAAAAGAAAACTTTTATGATAGGTATGTGAGAAATATGAATAAAGCTGTTGTATATGTTTAAACTTTTATGATTAAAAGTACTAAAAACTAGCCACCCGGGTGTGGTAGCATGTGCCTGTAATCCCAGCTACTCAGGAGGCTGAGGCAGGAGGATAGCTTGAGCTCAGAAATTGGAGGCCACAGTGAGCTATGATCACCTCACTGCACTCCAGCCTGGGTGACAGAGCCAGACCCTGTCTCTAAAAAGAAAAAAAAAAAAGTTTAAAAATAAAAAAAAAAGTATTGAAAACTTATAAGAGTTTAAAGTTTAAAAATTCAAACTTTCTTAGATAAATTAAGAGTTTTAAAAATTTAAATATTCTATGTAAGTGATGATAAGCTTTTAAAAAATTTTTTCAGAAAAATTAAAGCAGTTCATAAGCAAACAATATTACTAAAATGAGCTAAGATGGAGATGATCCTCAGGGTGATAATTAAATTCAACTGATGTATTCATGTGTATAAATGAAGCCAGAAACTTCTGCTTGAGGAAAGAAAAGGCTTTCTGGGAAGAGAATGAAACAGGGATAGAAAACAAAAAGAATAAGTATAAAAATACTTTCTTCTAATTGGAGGTACAATCACAGGGATTTTATATTCAAGGCAAGAACATCCCTTATATAGCTATTTCTTTCTTGCTTTCCTATACCACACATGGTTAAATTAATTAGGAACTCATATAATATACAGAAAGATTAAACAGGAATCTTTTTTGAATAGAAAGATTAAAGTTTCTCCAATGTTTAAAATAAAAATGGCTAGACAAAGTGAACACAATAACAATGGTTAATACATAAATAAGCTTCCAAAGAACACTTAGACCACAAAACATTCTGAAAGGAAACAAGTTTCTATGACAAATATCCTTCCTAAGCTAAGATTGCAATTTTCAGGAAAAATTAAATACTGGAAATAAAGATTCCAAAATGTACCTATGCATATTTTGTTTTCATTTCTCTCCTTTCCTGTCTCCCTTGATAATATAATAATTTGGCCAAAGTTATTCAACACAGCTGTCTCTATGGTAAAATTTGTTTTTTTACAATAAACCAGTATAGAAAATGAGGTTTAATAACAATAAAAATAAAGTGTTTATCTTAAACATGAACAATCTTGACCTCTCATGCTTGTTAAACCATAAAAAATAAAAATATTCAACAAAAGAAACTATCACAGCTTCATAGAATCATAGCATCTTAGAGTTGTAAATGATCACAGATTAAGTTCAAACTTTCATTGTAAAAAGGATACTTAAGTTTGTTCATTGTCATGCAGTTAGTTAGACTGATGAAGAATAGTAGTCAGGCCTTATAACTTCTAGTCCAGTGCTCTTTAGGGTATATTATGCTTCATGTATCCTATATGAACCTGGTTTTTGTTTTTGCTTTCTTTACCTAAAGAAAGCCTCTAAAAAACAGGAACTATATATTCTATTTTTTCTTTCTTTTTTTTTTTTTATTACATGTTTCACAGAATAGAAAGCAAAGAATACTAAATTTAGAGAAAAAAATTCTGTTTCACAGTCTTAATTCTGCTGCGCACTGGCTATATAAACTTCTACAAGCAACTTGCAGAACCCTGATTTACTTACCCATAAAATGATGACTCACTCATAAAATAACTTCTAAACATAATTATTATGAAAACTGAATGATTTAGAACACTTGAAAATGTTTTATAAATTGTAAAGTCCTGCATGAGCATAAAATCTTTTTATCACTAATACCTAAATAGGTGGCAAAAATAAATAAGATCTTTAAAAATTACTGTCAAAACATTGTGTTGGTCAGGCATGGTGACTTACACCTATAATCCCAGCACTTTAGGTGGCCCAGGCGGGAGGACTGCTTGAAGCCAAGAGTTCAAGACCAGCCTGGGCAACACAGAAAGACCCCATCTCTAGAAAAAAAATAGAAAATTAGCCAGGTGTGGTGGTACATGCCTGTAGTCCTAGACATTCAGGAAGCTAAAGCAGGAAGATTGTTTAACCCAGAGTCGGAGGTTGCACTGAGCTATGATCATGCCACTGTACTCTAGCCTGGGCAACAGAGCAAGATCTTGTCACTTAAAAAAAGAAAAAAAAAAAAATACACACACACACACACACACATCTATATAGTTAGTATTGAACAAAGGGGAAAAACAAAAGAAATGCATGGTGCACAGTTTGGGCATGTTTAAGAACTAGAGTTGGAAACAAAGAAGTTAACTGAAATTAAAAATTTAACTTAACAAATCAAATTTTAATTTGTTGCCTAAATTTAAACAATGAGCTATAATTAAAACAACGTTGATGTACATAAGGACTATAACAGTCCCAATGATTTCTGCTAATAAAAACATTCCTATGTCTTTATACATAACAATATTTTAAGCTTACTAAACTCAATGCTAATTCCATTCTTTGTCTAAAATATCAGAATGTTTAATTAAATTTCATTTTACTGGGGCAAGTTTGTAAACATATAAACATAATATTTTTCTTAGTTAACAAAAAGTTCCAGTGAAACTTAATGCCATGTTTTTAGTGCAAAATGAGAAAGTTAACCAAAAAAGAATCTTAAAGAGCAATATTTAAATCCCAATTTAATCATGGGGAATGTTGTTTTACCACATATTTTAACATAAAAGTAAAACACTAGCTCCCTGGAGAGAACTCTTAGATAATGCTCCGGCACTTACAGTGCCCACAACCCTCTTCAGGAAAGTAGCTTGAGCAGGTCCTTATTCACCATATTTCAGGACATATGACCCTTTGTAACTTTCACCACAACAGATTAGATCAGGGAAAGGACGTTAGCTCATGTGGTTGCCAAGGGCATCACCTAGCACAAGAACTGCCCCGAAGTGCTGAGTAGCGAAGGTCGAACAATGAGCAAGAAAGAAGGAGAAAGAGGGTTACTCCATACCAGCAGTAAGAAAAAACAGCAGGTAAGGAGAAAAGCAAAGATTTAGGGACTGAGTTAAAGGAAATGGTGACTGTTTGGTTGCTGCCGTAGGCTGAACGATGTGTTCCATGGCTCCATGAAATTTATTCAGCTGTTAATACAGTTCCTGTGCATCCTCACTGGCCCATATGCTCTTAACTGGCTATCCCTGAAATAACCTGAAAGTATCTCTTCTCCACCATTTGAAAAAGACTAAGACATCCAAATTCTTCTTACATGCTGTATTTCTCAAGTTGTTGTAGGAGACATGTACAAGTACATAAACAAAAATTTAATGACATATATGTTCAGTCATATCTGCTACATGTTTGGAAAAAAAATATTACAAGTCTGCCAAATATTTACTTAGCACAGACCAAGGAACAAATTATTTTATTCATTTTTTAAACACTTAATAAGTATAAGAGCCTAGTACATAACAATATATTATCAAAGCACTCAAGGAGCTCAGTCTTATAGGAGTATGAGGAAAAGCAAAGCTACACAGAAAGCACAATAATGGAAATATCTATAGGACATTAAAGGAACCAAAAATGAAAAAGAAATATGCCACCTTACAAGAAATGCTAAAGGGAGTTCTTCCAGGTGAAAGAAAAGGATGCAGTAACATGAAAACATACGAAAGCAGAAAACTCACTGGTAAAAGTACACAAATTCAAAATACTCTAATACTGTAATGGTGGTGTAAAAATCACTTATGTCTTTCATATGCAGGTTAAAAGACAAAACTATTTTAAAAATCATAGCTGCAATAATTTTCTAGGGGATACCCAAAATAAAAAGATGTAAATTGTGACATCAAAAACACAAAATGTGAGAGAAAGTACAACTATACAATTTTCATATGTGATAGAAGTTAAGTTGTTATCAGGGTAAAATAGCCTGTTATACCTGTAAGATGTTTTATGTAAACCTCATGGTAACCACAAAGCAAAACCTATAATAGACACAGAAAAGATAAAATGAAAGAAATCAAAGTATACTACTATAGAAAATCACCCGGTCACAAAGGAAGATAGCAAGAGAGAAAGAAAGGAATAAAGGATCTATAAAACAACCAGAAAACAACAAAATGGCAAGAATAAGTCCTTACTTATTATTAATTACCTTGAATAGAAATAGTTTAAATTCTCCCATCAAAAGACAGAGCAGATGAATCAATAAAAAACAAGACCCAGCTAGCTGTGTGCTGTCTACAAGAGAAACTTGACCTTTAAGGACACAAGCAGACTGAAAGTAAAGAGATGGAAAATGATAATCCATGCAAATGGAACTCAAAAGAGAGCAGGGGTACCTGTACAGATAAAAGAGACCTTAAATCAAAAACTGTAAAAAAGGGCAGGGCACAGTGGTTCATCCTTGTAATCCCAGCACTTTGGCAGGCCAAGGCAGGAGGATTGCTTGAGGCCGGGAGTTGGAGACCTGCCTGGGCAACACAGCAAGACTGGATTTCTACAAAAAAATTTTTTTAAACTGTAAAAAAAAAAAAAAGACAAAGAAAATCATTGCATAATAATAAAAGGGATCAGTTCCTCAAGTGGCTATAACAATTGTAAATATATATGCACCCAACATCAGAGAACCTACATACATAATGCAAATATTAATAGATCTGAAAGGAAAGATAGACTGCAATATAGTAATAGGAGATTTCAATATTCCATTTTCAGCAATGGACAGATCATCCAGACAGAAAATCAAAAAGGAAACGGCAGACTTGAACTACACTCTAGACCAGATAAACCTAACAGATATATATAGAACATTCCATCTGACTGTAGCAGAATACCCATTCTTCTCAAGTGCACCTGGAGCATTCTCCAAGATAGCTCATCTGTTAGGCCACAAAACAAGTCAGAACAAATTTAAGATGACTGAAATCACATCAAATATCATTTCCAACCACAGCGTTATGAACTAGAAATCAAAACATAAAGTACTCCCATCAAGAAAATCGTCAAGGACTGACAGCTTAACTAGATGGAATTCTACCAATTTAAACAATTAATCCAATCCTCAAACTCTCAAAAATCAAGATGGGATATTCTGTTCTTAGGTCCAATTTGTGTCGCTAAAAGGAATACTGAGACTGGTTCATTTCTGTAAGAAGAGGTTTATTCTCACAGTCGCAGGCAAGGACAAGAAGGATAGGTAGCCTAGCAATCCGTATCTGGTGAGGGCCTCAACTGCTTCCACTCACTGCAGAAGGCAAATGGGAGCCCAGTACATGGAGACAGGAACAAAAAGAGAATGCCAGACTTTTCAACATCTTCAGAACTAAGAGTGAGATCATCCTACAGAATCACTAGCATCATGAGTCTCTCCACAACTCAAACACCTCCCACCATGCCCCACCTCCAACACTGGGAATCAAATTTCAACATAAGACTTGGCAGGGCCAAACAAATCATATCCAAACCATAGCATTCTACCTCTGGCCCCCCCCAAATCTCATGTTCTTCTCACATTCAAAATAGAATCATTCCATCCCAATAGTTGCCAAAAGTCTTAACTTGTTCCAGCACCAACTCAATAGTACAAAGTCTCACCTGAGACTCGAGGCAAGTTCCCTACAGCTATGAGCCTGTAAAATCAAAAACAAGTTGTTTATTTCCAATATACAGTGGTGGAACAGACATTCGGTAAAATTCCCCATTCAAAAACAGAGAAATCAGCCAAAAGAAAGGGGTAACAAGCCCCACACAAGTCTGAAACCCAGTGGGGCAGACATTAAACCTTAAGCTCCAAAATAATCTCCTTAGACTACATGTCCTGCGTTCTAGGCACATTGATGTGGGGGGGGGCTCCCAAGGCCTCGAGCAGCCCTGCCCCAATGGCTTTGCTGGACACAGGCCATGTGTCTGCTCTCACAGGTTGGAGTCCAATGCCTGGCTTTCCAGGCTGAGACTACATGCTGCTGGTGGCTCTGGAAGGTAATGGTCCCACTCCCACAGCTCCACTAGGCAGTACCCCCATGTGGACTCTCTGTAAGGGCACCAACCCCACATTTCTACTCAGCACTGCCCTGTTAGAGGCTCTTTACGGGGGCTACAACCCTGCAGCAGGCTTCTGCCTGGGCACCCAGGCTTTCTGATATATCCTCTGAAATCTAGGGGAAATCTGCCAAGCTTCCACCACTCTTGAATTCTGCAGTGCCTGCAGACTTACATCACCTGGAAGTTGCCAAGGCTTATATCCTCTGGAGCAGTAGCCCGAGCATCACCTGGGGCCCTCTGAGCTGGGGCTGGAGCCAAAGGATTGGAGCCAATGCAGCATGGAGCTTCCCGAGGTGGTACCCTGGTCCTAACTCCCCACCCCCAACCATTCTGTCCTCCTAGCCCTCTGGACCTGTGATGGGAGGGGCTGTGAAGATTTCTGACATGTCTTCCACACCTTTTTCCCATTGTTCAATTAGCACCTGACTCCCTTTTATCCAGGTTAATCTCTCTACAAGTGGTTGCTCAGCTGCATCTTTGGATTCCTTGCCTGAAAACACTCTTTCCTTCTCTACCACATGGCCAGGCTGCGAATTTTCCAAATTTTTACACTCTGCTCCCCTTTTAATTATAAATTCCAACTTTAAGTCACTTCTTTGCTCCCATATCTGATTGTAGGCTGTTAGAAGCAGCCACACCACTTCTTGAACACTTTGTTGCTTAGAAATTTCTTCTGCCAGATACCCTTAAGATCACTCTTAAGTTCAGCTGTCCATAAAGTCTGAGGGCATGGCCACAATGCAGCCAAGTTCTTTGCTAAGACATAACAAGGGTGACCTTTGCTTCAGTTCCCAATAAGTTCCTCATTTCCACCTGAGACCTCATCAGCATGGCTTTTACTGTCTATATTTCTATCAGCATTTTGTTCATAACCACTTAACCAATTTCTAAGAAGTTCCAAACTTTACCTTGTCTTTGTCTTCTTCTGAGCTCTCCAAACTCTTCCAACCTCTGCCCTCTGTTCTATTCCTATTCTCTTATTTCTTCCAAACTCATACTCCTGAAATTTGCCCACTTATAAAAACAACATGAATAATAAAGTATAAAGAAATAAAAGTGAGAACCTACCTGAAGTCTTGCTAGTTGTGCAGTACGGGCTACTATTTTATTATATGGCTCAACAATTTTTGCTTTCATCCTAAAGGAAAAAAAAGAAAAAGAGAATAAAATCATTTTTGAAATATCATGGATAAAAATATTTCCATTCCATTTATTTATAAAATGAAGAACAGTACCTATCAACAGCTCCCTGTAAAGCCCCAATTCTCGTCTGCATCATCTGAAGAACACCTAGGAAAACATAACAGCTTACATTGGCTTTACAAATTTATAAGGAGTCAAATTGAGTAAAAAGTTAAATTTTCTAAAAATACATATATAATTTTAACTTTTTCCCCATCCTAATTCAAGCAACCAATATCTTTTCTCTGAGCTGTTGTAAAAGCCTATTATGACTAGTCTCCCCCTCCAATCCTTGCCCCATCAAAGAAGCCTGACAGGGAATGGGGAGTGATTGCTTAATGGATATGGGGTTTCCATTTGGGGTGATGAAAAAGTTCTGGAACTAGATAAGGAGGATGGGTGCATAACATTGTAAGCATACTTAATGCCACTGAATTGTATACTTAAAAATGGTAAATTTTATGTTATGAGTATTTAACCACACTTACAAAAAAAAAGCCTCAGTGATCTTCCATTGTCTCCCATTTGTTCCCTGTCACTCCTGTATTAAAACTATAGTCCACAGCTTGGTCTCCAAGCCCTGGCACAATCTGAAAATGGTGTACTCTCTGCCTGGTATACTCTGTTCAACCTTCATCCCCACTCCCATGCTCCTACTGGTTAAACTCCTACTATTACTTCAAGCCTCAGCTTAACAGAAACAATTACTAACAGATCCCCCAACTAATTTAGATTCTCTTGTTATTCTCTTCTACAGCATATTACACTCTTACTTCATGGCACTAATTGTATTAGGTAATTACATATCTACCTGTATATCTGTCTAATGTTTTACTCCCCCACTAGACTATAAATTCCAGAGGTTAAGGAAAGTATCTTTTCATTCACTACCATATGATCAGAGCGTAACTTGGAATCCTTCCCAGAGCAAGTAGTCAATAAATATTTGTTGAATTGATGAATTATGTACTATATAAATAATAAACATGGACAGCAAGTATATCATTGCCTGTACTCTCATGTTTACAACATGAGGAAGAAATTTTTACAAAATTATAAAAACATTTTCAGGAAGATAGATCTTAAATTTTATTATTTAGGCTTTTGATTAGTGCAGATATTTAATTATTTGAATTTCCCTCTTTAAAACTTAGTTTCTAAATTCAACTGGTAGAGTTGTAGTTCTGAAAACATAATATTCTAAATAAATTTAAGAATAGACATGTTATCATATATTAAATAAAGTAACATTAGAACCAGTAAGTATTCCTATCAGCATACAAGTATACATTAATATGGTTCAGTCCAACAGAATCCTCTCTGGACTCAAGGATTCCCACTTTTATGCTGGTTTTACAGTTTGTTCATCATAAACCTCCAAGAATGAACTGCCCTTACTTGTTATCACCATTTCCTTACATCTTATTCTCTCCACAACCCACTCTCAATAGGTTTTCACCAATACTCCACCATAACAGATCTTCTCAAGGTCACCGGAAATCTCCAAGTCGTCAAATTCTATTGTTAGTTCTGTCTTTATCTTGTTTGAACTCTTAGAAATTCATGACAGTTGACCACTCCCTCCCTGAAACATTTTTTTGTCTAGGCTTCCAAATCATCACACTTACACTCCCTGGGTTTCCTTCTATCTCATTAGCTGCTCCTATTTCTCTTCTGTTAGATCTCTACGTGCTGAAGTACCCGCAAGACTTGATCCTCAACCATCTTCTCTTCTCCATCTACAGTCTTTCATGGATTTCATTTAATCCCAATGTTTTAAATATTATCTGTTCAATAAAATACTGATTTTATACACATACATACACACATATATCTATATAAAAAGATTTTCTTTATATCTGCCTATCTATGGTCTCATTCCCTCCCTCCCTCCTTCTCCCTTCTTTTCTCCTTGAGCTCTGTTATGTCAAATTTAAGATGCCCACTATAACTTCTGCCCCACCTCAACCTATCAAAACTCAGAATCCCCTCCATTCTATTCCATCTCAGTTACTGCTACCATCATCTATGCAATTTTTCAGACCACAATCCTAAGAACCACTTGTGGTGCCTTAGGTCAGCTCTTTCGTCTCCCATCAACAAGTTCTATCAGCTCTGCCCCCATCCACCACCACTCTAATCCAAGGCACCATCAACTTCCAGTATTCTAATGGCTTCCAAACAAGTATCTCTGATTCCATTCTCACCTTTCTATAGAACTATCAGAGTAAACTATTTAGAGTATTAATCTCATCACATAAATGCCCTGATTAAATGCTCCAATGGTTTACCATTGCATTTGGAATGGTAAATCCAAAAGAAATCCAAATTCCTTTCCAAACCTCATCTAAGATTCTCCCTCATTCACTAAACACCAGCCATTCTGGCCACCTTTCTGCCCCTCAAACATGCCAAGTTAATTCCTGCTTTCCCATTTATTGTTCCCTAAGCTTACAACACTCTTCTCCCCAAATCTTCACATGATTGCTCCCTCTCATCATTTAGATCTCAGCTTAAATGTCATCTTCCCAAAAGGCCTTACCTGACCATCCTAGATAGTTAAGGACTCCCTTTCCTCCACCCCATCACCTGTTTTGTTCTCTTTGTAGGACTTACAAATATCTGAAGTTTTCTATTTGTACATTTTTTTGCCTACCTCCCTACCTAGAACATAAATTCCATAACCAGAGAGATTTTGTCTATTATTCACACATGCCTGGTACCTAACAAGTTCTCAATTACTATTTGATTGAGTGAACAAATGAATGAACGGGGATATCTCTTTTTAATAAAATAGGCTCAATAAGTATTCCTCAAAATTCCACGAGGGCAGAGAGTCTATTATCATAGGTCAGTACTTACAGCCTCTTAATTTTCCCAAGAACCTAGTTGGATATGTATACTAGATGTTCAAATAACAAACTATTACTTCCAAAATTACTAAGTTCTTCAACAAGATGTCTTAGAAACATTATACATGCTGAGAATAAGTTAATACTTCAGAGTGCATGAGAAATACTGGGGGAAGCATTAAAGAATATTGCATCACAGAAAACAATATCTTCCCCTCCTTAAGAATATGGTCAACAGAGGGAAAAATCACTTAGCTTTCTTTTGATGTGCAATGATTAATAATAGTAATCACAATACAAGTAATAATGTAAAACACAATAGTAACATTTCATATTTATGAGATGTAGTTCAATTTAATCAAGAATGGAAAATTCATAAAAGACTTAGCCAAACAAAAATAAGAGGATTAATAAAAATCAAAATCCAATGTATTATTATTCTACTTTACTTTCATTGAAAAGAGTTGCAAAGAAAGACTCCAAAAAAGACAAAATAAGAAAAGAATTTCAGCCTACTTCCACTACTACCCACCCTGGTGTTCTTGATGTTTTTGTTATTTTAATTAACTAACACCTATAGGAGCACTAAATATGTGCAGGCATTGTTCTAAGCATTTTGCTAACTTATTAAATTCTCAGAATTATGCTATGTTAATATATATCAGTACCTCTGTTTTATAGACAGAAAACTGAGGCACAGAAAGGTTAAGGAACTTGCCCAAAGTCACATATCTAGTAAATAGTAAGACAAGGATTTGAACCAAGATAGTTTAGCTCAGAGGTCAGCAAAGTTTTACTGGAACATAGTCACACACATTTGTTTACGTATTATCTGGCTACTTTTGCTCTACAACAGCAGAGTTTAGTAGTTGCAACAGACCCTGTATGACTGGCAAAGTCTAAAATATTTACTATCCAACCCTTAAAAAGCTTGCCAATCCCTGGTCTAGCTCTATACAATCTGTAATAGTTAATAGAATATACCTTCCAAAGACTCAATCCCAGTTGCTTGTGCCAGTAAATCTTCATGTCTTGCAACAACCTGAAAATCAAGAATGAATAATCTGTTTTTGCTCTAATTAACTATTAGGAATTTTTCTTTGTAACCAGATTGCGGAATTGAAGGTCTCTCTTAGTGTAGAAAGGGGGCAAATACTAATACAAAAGAAAAAATTACAGGTTATGTTGGTGTGTTTGAGGTGAGTTATTAGCAGGAACACATACACACATTTATAGTTCTACACAGAGCAGGAGATACAGCCTTTCCTCAAATAGTCCTGTCTTAGTCCATTGGGGCTGCTATAACAAAATACCTTATACTGGTAATTTACAAACAACAGAAATTTACTGCTCACAGTTCTGGAGGCTGGGGACTCCAAGATCAAGACACTAGCAAATTCAGTGTCTGGTGAGGGCTCAGTCCTCATAGACAGCACCATCTATATATCCTCACATGGTGGAAGGGGCAAACAAGCTCCCTCAGGCCTCTCTCAGAAAGGTACTAGTCACCTCCCAAAGGCCTCACCTCTTAAACTTAATACTGGAGATTAAGTTACAACATATGAATCTTAGGGGAGCACAAACATTCAGACCACAGCTAGCCCCTTGCTTTCCTAATGGGATGTGCAAGTGGAGTTGGGCCAAAATATTAAAAAAAAAAAAAAAAGCTAATTGTTGCCACACTATTATTATGTTTTCCCTTCAAAGAATATTTTCAAACATCAGGTTCTCTTAGTTCTTGAACCTGATTCAGCATGATCAAGGCCACATCCTAATCTGGAAAGATAAAGCACTCAGTGCCCACCTATGCCTAAATATCTATCTGCTTCCAGTTTCCCAGTGTCACAGAAAATCCTGTTCCCTACAGATGTTTGATATTTTTATGAAAATTAGGGCAGTACAGATAGCCATAATGAAAAACCAAAAGGTTAAAGAGTTAAAGGTCACACGCAAGAGATTCCTAGGAACATCAAGAAATTATGCAAATCTTTAGAATAATGCAGGAATCTTTATGATTTTGTACACTTTTTTTTCAATGAATAAGAAGTTTCACATCTATTCTGTTGACTGAAGTTCTTAATCACCAAAGATTCATTCATTGGAACCCTACATCCTCCACTTCGCCTGATTTGGATATCACTGTCATTCTATCAAGTCTCTTATCACATCCCTGTAAAATAAGTGTTACTTTTGGTCATCTATCTTTTATCCTTAAGGTTGCCAGAAGATGTCTGAATTTTTCCCAGTCTATTGATATGATTGTCAATGTGTCCATCTTAACAAGACTAATTTTCTTTTAATAATCTATTCTCCTTTATCCCTTGTGATACTTTGGGAAGGTTGAAAAGCCTAAAACTACACTTTCACAGATTCCCTTGCAACCAATTAAATGAATTTCCAAGAGATGTGGAAGACAGAAGAGAGAAAAAGCTATCTTCCTGTTACTGTTTCAGCTAGTAATCAAGGTCCTGAGACATGAGGTTTTACAGACAGTTAAGAGAGCCACATTGATTCTTCCAATGTTTAGTTACAAGGTGTCTCAAAACAGAATTTTAGCAGAGGTATGAGACGTAGGAGCATCCAGGCCTCTCTATTACATCTATGGTAGTTCCTTCAACTCTGTCCACTGGCTATTCACCCAACAATTTCATAAGCATCCAGTTTTTTGTATTAAATGTCTTTCTGCTTTAAATACCTACAATAGTTTCTGTTTCCTGTACTAAGCCCCGATTAATAGTAAATTTTTACAATATTCATCATCTCACTGATATTCTTAACTACTTTTATTATATTTGTGTGTTTGGTTAGCATTATCCCAATTTTGCTCCCACAGAAAACCAATTATAGCAGGTTCAGATTTCATACTAGGACTCAGAGACCTCTTGTATCTCACATCCTAGACTACTGTAAGTGTAACTTGTCCCCTCTAAGAGATGTTAAATAAATTTTAAGTTCTTACTGATTCCTACAGAGAAGGAATAAGGAAAATGTCAAATTCCTGCAAGGACTAAGGAAAATATCAAGCATAAAAGGGCAGAAAGAATTTCAGGTGACTCTTGCAAAAATCACCCCTGAAAATTCCAGGCAGAGTCAAGTATACTCCTCCCTGGTACCATAAACACCTTGTACTATTCTATTTAAAACAAGCATCACTTGCCTGTGATTATTTCTGTCTGTGACTGCCACTGGTCTGTGAGTCCTTGGAGAGCCAGGAAATGTGTCCTACTCATTTCTCTATCCCCACAGCCTAACCCAAATCCTAACAATTAAAAGTGTTTTCTAAATATTTATCAATAAACATTGAACTGTAATTATATAATCAGAATTTTAGAGTTAAAATGACTTTAGAAGTCATCCCAATCCTAAGCTGCTCAAAGAAACTAAGACTTTGAGTGGATATGTCTCATGTTATACCAAATCTAGGTTTCCTGGTAAGCAGTCCATTTATTCATGCATTTGCTCATTCATTTAAATATTTATTAAGTGCCTTCTCAGACAAAAGGCAACAACGAGAAAGCATACCATAAAATCACCCTATAAAAATTGCAGAATTGTAGAAAAGGAAGAAAACTTCAAGATTATCTACTCCAATCTCCTCTTCCTCTTACTCATTCCAACCCATTTGATAAATTTTTTTTTTTTTTTTTTAAAAAGCAAGACTAAAGACATTAAGTGATGTGAAAGTCACTTAACAGCATAGCTGAGATTAGGACCCATCTCCTAATGCCCCATATTATTGTGTTCTACCCACCATAACATTTATCAACTTTCTGTGATATCAGCAAATGTTACACTTTGGGCTTATAAAGTATGAACTGCCAATGTAACATCCTAATTTTTCTTATTCATATTGTTTTATTTCCAAAATTCCATTTTCTATTATCTTTATCAAAGACATTCTATTTTTTGCCCACTATATTCATTGCACATCAGTTAAGGTAGTGAACAGGAAGTATGAATAAAAGGTTTTGGGGAGGTGGGCATATTAGTTTTTCAACTAACAAAAAGTGGTACATAAAACTTTTCAAAAATGTACTTTGAAAAATAAGTCACATTGGTAAGTGTACATTTGTTCATGTAAATGTACATTTATAGTTAACAATAATAACATTACAAAAAAGCTGAATTATCACTTTAAGCTGAATAATCTGCATGATCCTAAAGATTAGAATTACCTGTAGGTGTAGTTCTTTATCCAACTGACTGATCCCTTGGGCAAGTTTTGCTAGCTGTTCAGCAATTACAGCTTGATGAATGGATTGAGAAGTGTAAGTCTTTACATCAAAGTCTTCATTTAAAAAGTCACTATAACACTCTGGGGAAAAAAATAAGAAAAAGTCCCAATTACCCAGTATTAAACCACAGTTATTAAACAACAGAACAATTACAATCATAATTAATTTTTAAAAAATTTTTTTAGAAGTCTCTACCAGAAGAACTTAATTAACATATATTGAGCTCATATTCTGAACCACTCTGCTATACTGCTAAAGGCTTACTTTTGTAGTCACTCAAAAGGAAGGGAAACATTGTAAAAGATTAAACACAGGCCAGACAAGGTGGCTCACAGTCTGGGCTCAATGGTTCATGCCTATCATACCAGCATTTTGGGAGGCCAAGGCCTCTAATAGCGAGACCCTGTCTCTACAAAAATTTTTTTTAAAAAATTAGCCAGGCATGGGGGTGCACACCTGTAGTCCAAGCTTCTCTGAGGCAGGAGGATCGCTTTAGGCCAGGAGTTCAAGGTTAACAGTAAGCTATGATCACGCCACTGTACTCCAGCCTGGGCAACAGACTAAGACCCTGTCTCTATTTAAAAAAAAAAAAAAAAAAAAAAAGAATAAAAACATAACTACTAACCATAACCTTTAATCCAAGAAAACAAGATTGTTGCCAGTGAAAAGACAACAGGAAAATTGGCTATATATAATAACTATAGCCACATATCTCTCTAGATTGATGCACAAATACTGTTACAATAAAGTGACTCTGGAATTTTAATAGAAATAAGAAATACAAACTTATAGGCGTTACTGAAATTTAGGTTTTATGAGTGAAATAAGTAAATGGAAAGAAAAGCTGTTCAAAATAGACCCTTAATAGGCAGGAAAAAGAAGTGATGCTAAATGTTAAGAAGATATCTTTCTATATAGAAATCTATAAATCTGTCAATAGGAGAAAAATGGAGAGAAATAGAGATCAAAATAGATACACAGACATAAGCTCAAGGTAAGTATATTCCACAACCTCCTAACCGTATGGTAGATATTGGTAAGGCTTCCCTGACAGAGATTGTGAAGTTAGCAAAATAGAGTACTTATAAGAAAACTTAAAGTATGTACATCCACTATAATGTATGTCCCATGAGGCTAAGGTCTTTGTTTTGTTTACTACCACATCCCGAATACCTGAACAGACACATGGTAGGTGCTCAATATTGGTTGGATGAATTAATTAATCTGTGTATCAGCTGAAAGTATCATTCTGCTCAAAGACTCATATTTTTGACAACTTTCAAAATGTAATGGAATAAGAAAAGGAACTGACAATTTGGCTACTTTTTAATTCTGAGACTACATGTCCTTCTAATTAGCCAAGTGGTCCTCAGAATTAAGGATCCTACGAGGCAGTCAAAGGAGAATGCCATTCCAAGTAAAGGGAAGGTTTAGCAGCAGCAAACGCCATGGCATATTTTGAGAAATAAGGGGAATACTGACGTCAGTATGTCTAGATCACAGTGTGTGTATGTTGGGCAGAAATGGTAAAAAATGATATATGAGGTTCCAAAGGTCGGAAAGCAGTTTGAAAAGAGGTTTGTAAGACATCTAAAATGTTCTGACTATAACTCATTTTAAGCCAAGAAACTGCACCATCAGCTTTGTGTTCTAGAATAATAATTCTGGCAATGGTATGGATGATTGAAAAGAGATTAGTCACACAACAGCGTGCTGAAGTTGACTTGTATAGACTCTTGAGAGCCAACTGTTAAATCTTCAGGAAGTCTGTGAGCCACTTGTCATTACATGTAGGTATCATAAAATCGACTGTGGTGAGAGTATTTACACCAGGGAAATCGGCAAACACTTCAAAATCAGGACTTTTTCTATTTTCCCAGAAAGCGGATTTACCAGCACACACATGGAATAGAGTCACAGGGGCTAGTAAAGTACTACATCAAAAGCCTAAGTGACATAATGAAGGCCTGAATTAGACAGTGGCACTAAGAATGTTAAAGAAGTAACAAATTTGACAAATACGCAGCAGCATAATGTGTAGGAGGACTTAGTGACAAGCTGAAAATGGGTGATTAGGTAAAACAAATCGAGGATGATTCCCAAGTTTCTTGATCAAGTAACTGACATAGGGAATTCAGTTTTGCACTAAACTAGACCGCTAGGCACTGAATACACAAAGATGAACACGAACAAAACTCTGCCTCTAAGGAACTCATAATCTACATGGGGAACAAGCACACATTTAACTAACCACATAGTTAACACAGGTAACAAAGACTACCAGAGGAAAAAGGAGAAAGGAATGAAAAAGAAATTAATTCATTTCATTTTTTCATATGTAGAACTTGTAATATTTGTTCATTTGTAGGTTTTCATATGTAGAACTAGTAGTGCTTGTTCTCTATCAAGATATAATAAAAATGTCAGTCAGGTGCGGTGGCTCATGCCTATAATCCTAGTACTCTGGGAAGCCTAGGCAGGAAGACAGCTTGAGCTCAGGAGTTCAAGACCAGCCTGAGCAAGAGAGAGACCCTGTCTCTACAAAAAATAGAAAAATTAGCCAGGCGTCGTGGCACGCACCTGTAGTCCCAGCTACTAGGGAGGCTAAGGCAAGAGGATCACTTGAGCCCAGGAGTTCGATGTTGCAGAGAGCTATGATGATGCCACTGTACTCTACCCAGGACTACAGAGCAAGACTCTGTCTCCTAAAAAAAAAAACCATAGACATGTCCAGTAGACAGAAATATAGTTCTACAGTTCAGAAGAGAGGTGAGGACCATATGAAAACCACAAAAAGACCAGACGATTTAGGAAAAAATTTTAGAATGCACAACAAACAGAGAAATGGAGAAGACAGGGTTCAGAAACCAGGAAAACACCAAAAATTTGGGGGTGGGTAGAGGAAATGAAAGCAATCAAACAGACTAAAGAGTGCTCAGAGAGAAAGAAAGAGAAACAGGACAGAATAGCAAAAGCCAAAAGAAATAATTTAAAGAAAGTAAGTGGTCAGTAGTGTCCAAGAGCTTACAAAGATCAAACACAAGGCAGACTGACAGTCCTTAGACAAATCATATAATGCTTCTCTTTTATAGTTTCCTAATCTCATAGTAAGCACGTAAGAAACACCTCACAAATTTTCAAGCTATGCATCTGCTCACCAATCCTATCCTCTGTCACTGATAAATCCCTGATACAGTGAATCACAGTTACTGATGGAAATGCTTAGTGCTAAATGTTGGGGGGTGCGAGGGGGCAGTGGAGACAAACTGGACCGACAAGCATATACAGGAAACTGGAAAAGAGCACCTAAAGAATTAGGAATTTTTAAAAAGCATGGAACCCATAAGCCACATGAGGGAAGTATTTCAAGAAACAAGTCAAACCCTATTACAAGCTCAAGTAAGATAAGGACCAAAAAAGTATCCATCTGATTTATCCACAAGGAAGTCACTGGAGTTCTTACAAAGTGATTTCAATGGCATAGCATGGGGATGACTGGGTTCCTGAGGAGACAGGAGGAAAATCCAGAGCACAATAGGAGGTACTGTCATTAGGAAGGAGCAGAGACTCTACTTCTGTTGTAATTGAAAATGGAGGGGAAATAAGGAGCAAAGGATGGTTATAGGTTCAGATTAAGGTTATAGGTTATGGCAAGAAATGGAGAAAGTTCACATATGATGGATTCAATTTTTTTAGGGAAGTTGAAAGTCATTTGTTGAGCTTCAAGAAAGAGGTTTGAAAAGGGTAAGCCTTTTTTTTTTTTAAGAAAGAGTTTCTTTAAAGAACTCTCCAAAAACTGATTGCAATTCCTGAAATGCATCCTAGTGAGACATATACCCATTGTTTGAATTGTATTGTTCCTTTCACTGTTTACCTGGGGAAGTCCTATTTATACTTCAAAACCACTCCACCTAGAAAGCCTTTCCTGACACTCCCTAACCAGTTATCATCCTCTTCTATATTAATGCTTTACTTTGTACACAATCCTACTGCTATCCTTACATTATATTACGGAGCCTACCTTTATAGCTCTACAAGATTATTTCCCCTACTAGATGGTGAGCTACTTGAAAGCACAAATCGCACATTTATCAGGAGCTCCAAACTTGGTTAAACTGAATTTAAATTAAGATACAGGCCAGGCACGGTGGCTCGTGCCTATAATACCAGCACTTTGGGAGGCTGAGGTGGGAGGATCACTTGAGGCCAGGAGTTGGAGACCAGCCTAGGCAACACAACGAGACCCCGACTCTACAAAAAATTTAAAAATTAGCTGGGCATGGTGGTGTGCACCTGTAGTTCTAGCTACTCAGGAGGCTGAGGCAAGACCATTGCTTGAGCCCACGAGTTTGAGGTTACAGTGAGCAATGATCATACCACTGCACTCAAGTATGGGCAACAGAGTGAGACCCTGTATCTAAAAGAAAAAACAAAAGTAAAAAGAAAAAAAATAAGAAGATACAAAGATGTATTAGATAGAGACCCTAACCTAGAGAAACTAACACAATCTAGTTCAGAAAACAATATGACAAGTTTTGACAAAAGTATAGAAATTATCACGAGAAGGCAAGTAATTAAGGACGATAAAATTATAGAAATTATAACAATTTAAAACTTTATTTCAATCATTTATAACCCACTTTGGTCTACAAATGTGTGTATATGCATCTTTTGGTGATGTTCAGTTTAAAAAACATTTATTCTAGGCCAGACGTGGTGGCTCATGCCTGTAATCCCAGTGTTTTGAGAGGCCAAGGCGGGAGGATTGCTTGAGGCCAGGAGTTTGACACCAGACTGGGCAACAAAGCAAGACCCTGTCCCTACAAAAAATAAAAATTAGCCAGGTATGATGGCGCTCACCTGTAGTCGCAGCCACAGGGAAGGCTGAGGCTGGAGGATCACTTGAACCCAGGAATTTGAGGATGCAGTGAACTATGATCACACCACTGCACTCTAGCCCAGGCAACAAAGCTAAACCCTGTCTCCAAAAAAAAAAAAAAAAAAAAAAAAAATCTACACCTACTGTATGCAAGATACTGCTATTCACAAGGTGGAATGTTAAGAAAAAAAATTTCACAGTACAGTAAAAGTGATTAAGGCAAGTATATGAATGATTTTAATACAAGTTAGAATGTGATGGCCATTAGAGAAAAAAATTAAGAACAGGTGAGAAGGGGCCTTATTTTTATGCTTACAAGTTTGAACGTTATTCTGAAGGATAAGAGACTCAGGACATGGTAACTGCATTAATTACAACTGAATGTGCTTTTCAAGTGTACTATATTTAAGTTTTCTTATTTTGGACAACTTCTCTCCAAAACTGACTAGCAATAAATCTGCTATATTCGAAAGAAACGATTAATCCCAACCTGAAGGAATGCTCAAAACCTCCCCCTTGTATGATTGTGGATAATTGCCTCCTAAAAAAGCAAACAAGCCTGCAAGAGAGACCACCTGTATAAGCCCAAAAATTTGTTAAAGGATTAGGCATTTCCAACTCTACTTAAAAACGAGCCATTATTTCATTAAGCGTTTGTCATCTGTTCTAGGTCTTAGACTTTTCAGGGGTTGGAACGCTTCACCCTTTCGTCAAGAACTGCGGTGGCAAGCTGGTGACTGCCAACCCGGGCCACCGGGTGCGGGGTCCCACAACTTCAGGAAAACCCTGGGCGCGTGGGGGGTCGACTTGAAATGAGGAGCAACCAGAAATCAGGTGTCCCAAAAACACTGGAAGGGAAGAGGGAGCAAGTCCGTAGGGAAACAGGTTGGCTAGGCCAGTACCCGGACGCCAGGGGGCCGGGCGGAGGGGAGTGGTCACATCGAGACCAGAAAACTTTCTGCAAAGCGACGGGTTGAGTCCAGCACCCTGGCCCAACTACGAAGCAGGGCAACCCCCAGCCCCAGGACCCGGCCAGACCCCGACTCCTTACCGTCCTGAAGAAGCTCCCGGACTGTCGCTGCAGCTGCCCCAGAGCCCAGCGCCCCAAGGCCAGCCACAGCTACGCTGCTGTCGCCACCTTCCATGTTGGCAGGTGCCGGGTTGATGGCGTCAGCGGCGGGGCCACTCCGCCCAGGCGGTGACGCAGAATGCCGGCGCCACCCGCCCCGCCAGCCCGCGGCTCCACGCCGGCCTGGGGAAGGACTCGGCCGCTGGCTGGGAGCCGCGAGGGCACCAGAGCAGGGAGGCGCCGACGGCCCGAGCGCTCGGGGCCCAGCGCGGCGAGGGAGCCAAGGCCGCCGGTCGGCGCTCTCCGCCGTTTCTCGCCGCAGCTCCGAGCCGCGCCCCCGCGCCAAAGAGAAGGCGGGCGCCGGAACGTGGCCGCAGCGCGTCCCTCTAAAGCAAGTATTAAACCTGAGAACAGGGGCCTCGCGGCGCAAGGCTGGAGAAGAGAGTCGAGCTTTCTGGCAGCTTCCTCTACGCTCCGCACTCGCAGCAGGCGGGAGTTAGTTGCTGCATAGCTCTATCTGTCCCACGCCTTGATTCGCAATCCTGGGGTAAAGTCCCGCGGGAGAAGCTTGGGAAGAAAAAGTTGCTGGGGATGAACGGTGAGGAGAGTTAGGGAGAGCCGATGAAGAAGGAAGACTGAACCATGAAGAGACAAGTAGAATTCCTTGTCTCTGCCCTCCCTTCCATGAGACCTTGACCTTTTGCTTTTCCTACCTCTTCCTCTCAGTTTAAACCACGTGCTATGAGTGACGCCAGACTCGTTCTTAGTTACAAACTGATGGATTGTGCATATCTCAACTAACAGTATTGGTACTGTAAAATCATCAAGTTGGTTCCCATTGTATCTTCTCTGCTAATACATCTATATTATCGACCTAGATTTCTTCTAAGATAAATACTGACAGATGAACAGGGTCAGCCACACGTATGCAAGGTCTTAAACATTTCTTCGCCAAAAGAAGCTGTAATATATTATAACTTTTCCATTTTGTATAGTAGGCGTGTCGCCGGGAATCCTATTTACAATTCCAGAGCTACTTGGTTCTCTACATTCTGCTAACAGTATTTCAAGAAGATGCTATAATAGTACTTACCCTGTGCTAAACGCTGTTCTAAGTGCTTTATAAGTCTAAACGCACTTAATGCTCTTAACAACTGAGGTGAGCAAGCTCGTGCGTTATTTTTCCTTCCTTGGCTCCCCCCCCTCCAGTTGGAAGATTTTGGAAGCGTGCATAATATTTATTCATACAATGAAAAGTTTTGAGCCCCTACTATATATACTGGTATAAGTTTACAAACATAAGACTCAATCTGTATCCTAAAGAGCTAATAAATAAGGTAGAAGCCCATTTAAACAATTGTTCCCGGTGCTATGGAATGTATGGATTTACTTATTCCAGTAGTTCCAAGCTTGGCCACACATTGAAATCACCTGGAGAGCTTTAAAAAACACTGATCCCTGTATCCTAAGCCCAGAGATTCAGATTTAGTTGTTCTAGACTATAGCTTGGACATCCTGATTTTTAAAAGCTCCCCAAGTCATAGTAATGTACAAGCAAGGTTGAGAGCTACTGATTTATTTTCTCAGCAAATACATATTGAGGGAGCCCTTCTTTGTGCCATTTACTATGATTACATGAATGAATAAGGATGAAATCGATCTTGCTAAAGTCACTAATGATGTTGACATTGGACATTTTTCTGTCTTTACCTTTTCTGTGATGTGTAAGATGTTTATCCCCTCCCTCTTTTGTAATAGTCTCTCCTCTCTTGGTTTTTGAATATCAACCATTAGGTTTGTTCCTCCCAGCTCCAAAGTTCATCTGTCTCAGTCTCCTTGGCAATCCCCTTTTCCTCTACCTGTTACGTAAATGTTGGCACTTCCAAGGATTTCTTGTAAGATCCTTGGTACCTAGGCCATGTTTTTAGTTTCACCTCATTACCTAAAGTTTAAAGACTCTCAATTTTGAGTAATTACACCTTTCTAAAGTTGGCCCATTATCTGTTTCTAAGTTACTGAGGCCAAAAATTGGAATATGAAAAGTAACCAACAATATGAAATGATAGGATTTTAAGTACCATGAACATAAAACATTTATGAAGTACATAATTTAATCACTTGTATCTTGGGGTATAAAAGTGATTTACTATACAGTTATATATAGATTATAGCTGAAATATTTTTGGATAATACCACATTTAAGTTTTTTAAAATAATGAAGGTTTGTTTACCTTCTGATTCACAGATACAAAGAATAGGATTGGAGAATTACAATAAAAATACCAGGATATCTTTAGAAATGCTGACTACTTAGAGTTGCTCTATTAATGCCATTTAACTTTCCTGAATAAAACAAGGTATTTTAAAGTTCCAGTCATACAGAGTATTATATATAAAATAATTCAAATGAAATTTCTTGGTTTATCAATACCAAAGTAACATGGAAAAATTTATAAGTAACATGAAGAATCATAACATGGTACACTAGGAAAAAATCTTGTGGTTTTTCACATCTTGTTTTTCCACTATCTTGTATAGTTTTCCACATTTTTTTATGTTATAAACAGAGGCAAAATTCTGTAGTATCTTATTTGCTACTGTTAAAAGAAGCTAAAATATTTCTGAACCTACAAGCCTGATAAAAAATATGTTGTTGGCAACTGAAATTGTTAGACTAATGGGGATTCATCTAGTGAAACTATACTTTCTCTATGCAAACTGATTGTCTTTTTCAGATTTGAAACAAGTCTGTGTGCATGAAGAGTGACTGCATACAAACCACAATATGTCGAGAAAGAAAAAAAGATCCAATAGAAATGTTTCATTCTGGGCAGCTCGTAAAAGTCTGTGCCCCAATGGTTCGATATTCAAAGTAAGTGCTATTAAATGGTTAATGAATTAAGATGAAATTTCCCTTTTATGCCCTGAATTTTTTAAAATACTATAAGACCACCCCCTACATGGGGTCTTCAAAATTCTAGCTTTGGAATTATAATCTAGAATTTAGTCCTGGTGCTACCACTTGCCTTGTGTATGTGTAACCCTAAGTAAACAATTAGCCTCTCCAAGCTTCACTTTTTATAGCTATAAAAACGGTGGTGGTTATGCATGTGAGCTCCTTAAAAAAAAAAAAAAGGTGGTTGTAACACCCACTTATAAAGATACAGTGGATATTAACTAGATATAAACATTCATTTAGAAGTTTTGATGTGAACATAAGCCTTGGGACAAATGCTCAGCGATGCAATTGCTGGGTCCTTTGGTAGTTGTATGTTTAGTTTTTTTAAAACCTGCCAAATTTTTCCAGAGTGGCAGTACCACTTTACACTTTCACCAACAGTTTCTCCTCATTCTCACTAACTTTTAATAATGTCACTGTTTTTTATTTTAGCCATTCTGAAAGGTATGTAATGACACCTCATTTTGGTTTTAATTTGCATTTCCTTTATGGCTAGTAATATTGAACATCTTTCTGCATGCTTATTTGCCATCTGTATATTTTTGAAGAAATGTTTCTTCATGTCTTTTGCCCATATTCTAATTGGATTGTATTTTACTATTGAGTTGGTTTTTACAAATTTTTTCAACTATCGTAAAATACACATAACATAAAGTTTACCTCTTAATCATTTTCAAGTGTACA
The DNA here is from genome assembly GCA_023783475.1 of Daubentonia madagascariensis. Classification (NCBI taxonomy): domain Eukaryota; kingdom Metazoa; phylum Chordata; class Mammalia; order Primates; family Daubentoniidae; genus Daubentonia; species Daubentonia madagascariensis. The sequence continues at coordinate 43,605,323 of JAKFHU010001569.1, read as the reverse complement.
GTTCTGTAGTGTTAAGTACATTCACACTGTGTATCTGATCTCTAAAACTCTTTTCATCTTAGAAAACTGAAAGTCTATACCCATTAAACAATAACTTCCCATTCTACTGTTCTCCCGGCCCCTGGTAACCATCATTGCACTTTCTGTCTATGAATTTGACTACTCTAGGTACCTCATATAAGTGGTATCATACAGTATTTGTCCTTTTGAAACTATCTTTATTTTACTAATATTTTACATAGCATAATGTCCTCAAGTTTTTGTATAATATACCAGACTGTCCTTCCTTTTTAAGGTTGAATAATATTCCATTTTATGTGTATACTACATTTTGTTTATCCATTCATCCATTGATGGACACTTGGGTTGCTTCTACCTTTTGGGTATTGCACATAATGCTGTATCAACGTGGCTGTAGAAATATCTCTTTGAGACCCTGCTTTCCATTCTTTTTGGCTATATACCCAAAAGTGGAATTGCCAAATCATATGGTAATTCTATGTTTAATTTTTTGAGGAACTACCATACTGTTTTCTCTAGCAGCTATACCATTTTACCTTCTCACCAGCAATGCCCAAGAGTTTTAATTTCTCCACATCCTTGTCAACACTTGTTATTTTCTGGGAGATTTTTTTATTATATCTTTCCTAATGGGTATGAAGTGGTATCTAATTGTGGTTTTGATTTGCATTTCCCTAATGATTAGTGATGTTAAGCAACTTTTTGTGTGTTTATTGGTTGTTTGTGTATCTTCTTTGTAGAAATGTCTATTCAAGTATTTTGCCTATTTTTGAATCAGGTTATTTTCTTTCTTCTTTACTACTGAATGTTGAGAGTTCTTTATATATTCTAGATGCTGCTACTTTGTCAGATAGGTAGTTTGCAAATATTTTCTCCCAGTATGTAGCTTGCCTTTTCATCATCTTAACAGGATCTTTTGCAGAACAAAAGTTTTCCATTTTGGTGAAGTCCAGTTTATCAATTTTTCTTTTTGTAAATTGTGCTTTTGGTGTCAAGTATAAGAAACCTTTGTGTAGCTCTAGATCCTGAAGATTTGCTTCTAATTTTTTTTCCTAAAAGTTTTATAGTTTTATGGGGGGTTTTTCATTTTGTTTTATTTTTCTTTTTAAAAGAGATGGGGTCTCGCTATGTTGCTCAAGGTGGTCTCAAACTCCTGGGCTCAAGCAATCCTCCCACCTCAGCCTTCCAAAGTGCTGGGATTACAAGTGTGAACCTCCACATCCAGCTATAGTATTATGTTCTGCATAAAACTTAAGTCCATGATCAATTTTGAATTAATTTTTGTATAAGTGTGAGACTTGGGTTGAGGTTCTTTTTTTTTTCCTCCCCTACGATGTCCAGTTACTCCAGCTCTATTTGTTAAAAAGGTATCTTTATTCTGTTGAATGCCTTTTGTTTCTTTTTCATGCCTTATTGCACTGACTAGAAGTTCCAGCACTATGCTGAATAAGAGTGATGAGAGCAGACATCCTTGCCTTGTTCCTGTTTAGAGAGGAAGTGTTCTGTAGAATTTTGTTATAAATGAGTGTATTTTGTCAAATGCTTTTTCTGCACTGATATGATCATGTGATTTTTCTTCTTTAGCCTGATAATATGGTAGATTACATCAATTGATTTTGGATATTGAACCTTATGTTTTAACTGGCCTCTTCTGACACAGTTCCAGCAGGGAAAGGTAGAGGGGGATGGTGCCACCTCATTACTGTCAGGTAGAAGTCCAAGTTTCCACTTTGCCTTCCTTGACATTTAGGGGCTGGGGAGCTCCTCATTGCTGCTGGGCAGGAGTAAGAGTTCTAGCTCCCCATGGTGGGAGCAGCCTTGTTATTGCTGGGCAGTAATGAAAGTCCTGACTCTCCACAAGGCCTCCCCTGATACCACACCCAACAGGGAAGGAGAGGGGTACTTTATTATTGCTGGGTAGATATGGAAGTCCAGGCTCCCCATGTGGTCTCCACCTATGCTGCTCGGTAGAGGTGGGGGCAGGGGGTGCTTAGTGGCCAGCAGGAATGAAGGTCCCAGATCTCTCCCTGGCCTTCTTGGACACCACCACAATGGAATGTTGGAGCACTTCATTATAGCCTTGGGAGGGTAGAAGTCTAGGATTCTAGACCTTTGCTAGTGGACGTGAGACCATAGCTTTTTCTGTATTGTTTGGCTGGAGTAGAACTGCTATTTAAAAGTTTTCTGTCTTTCTAGGCTGCCTTTTTCCTGGTGCTTTGGTTAGAGCATATTTTTATTAGGGCTGTTTTTGTCAGGGCTGTTTTTATCTGCATCCATTGGCCTTTCCAGGTGGCCAGCTTCTTCAACTTCAAGTCTGGGATTTTTTTTTTTTTTTAACTGTAATCCTGTGACAGATTAAAGTCTAGGATATTAAAGGCAAAAAGAAAACCCAGGGAACTTACCACTCTGTTGTTAGGTCCTGAAGTCACTAGCCTGTCTGCTCTCTTTTCTGCCTTTCAAATTTTTCTTGTGTTTGTTTTATATATAATGTCCAGGGTTCTTAATTATACTTAGCAGGAAGAATAGGAAAAAGTAAATCTCCATCTTACCGTAGGCAGAATTTTCCCTAATAAATATTTAATAATTAACTAAATTAAATCTGGAAATACATATGATAATGATGTTTTTTAAATGCATAATTAAGGTTTTATATGCTCACAGGTTGGCTTTTAGAACACTAGTAAGAAAATACAGTTGTGATCTGTGTTATACACCAATGATAGTTGCCGCTGATTTTGTCAGATCTATAAAAGCCAGAGACAGTGAATTTACCACAAACCAAGGTATGTGAAACCCATAGTTTGCTGACTTTGTAAAAATTTTTTACAAACTCAACTATCTTGTCTAATCAGAAACAACACAATTTAGAGATTTTGTATTAAATCATTTAATTTTTTAAATGTTTTAATAAGTATTTTTAATATATTATTACTGAATGCCTTGTAAACTGTGATATATCAAAGTATAAGGTCAGCCTTTCTTAAGGGCCCCGTCCTCTCACTGGGGTATTAGAATAGATTGCTGTCTCACTGCCTCTAGTCTTGTCCCATTCCAAACTATCCTCCAAACAGCCCAAAGTGACCTATCTACATTTAATCTTATCTCTTCCCTGCTTAAAATCCTTCTTGGACCTCTTGTTGCCTAAAATAATGGTTCTGAAAGTGTGATCCCCAAACCAGCAACATCAGTATCACCTGGAAACTTGTTAGAAATGGAAATTCTCAGGCTCCATCCTAGACCTACTGAATCAGAAATTCTGGGTGTGTGGTCCAGCAATCTGTGTTTTGAAAAGCCCTCCAGGTAATTCTGAGCTTGTTAAAGGTTGAGAACCACTGGCTTAAACACTAAAATTCCAGTACCTTAGGATAATATATAAAGTCTTTCATGATCCAGCCTCCAAATACATCTTCTGCAGCCTTATCTGTCATCGGTTTCTCCTCGCAGCCCACTGACTTTATTCTTCAAATATACTAAATTATTTTAAGTCCCTTAACATGCCCTGTTGTCTCTCACTTCCCTACCTAGAATATCCTTTCCAGTTATGCCCATCTCCCAGATCCCTCTTTCTCTGGCAAACTACACTTATGCTTCTTAATCTAGCTCTCAAAGTTTGTGGCCAAGGAACCTTTTTTGATCACCCTCCACTCATGTCTTCTCTCTTAAGCATAGGCTCTTATGTTACAATAAATCCTACTGTATTATAATTTCCTCTTTATATGCCTATGTCTCCCACTAGATTTTGGGCTCCTTGAGGGCTGGAGCTATAGTATAGAAATAGCTTAATTTGTATCCTCAGCATCTAGCACAGTATTGAAAATATATTAAACCAATACATGTTTGTTAAATTGAAATTCTGTAACTCTTGAGTTACAAAAGGGAAAGCACCCTACATCTCCATAAGGAAAAAACCAAATTCTCCTGTACCACTAGATGCCTGTAAATCAGTGGATTGCCATAGAAATCTTGGATCAGTGCAACTGGGGTGATGCCCAGAATCTGCATTTTGATAAACACCTATTGAATCTCATATAAGTAGTCCTCAAAAGAACTTGAGAAATGTTAAAATACATCTAACCAGAGTTTATAACACTAACCCAAAAATGAGAAAACTGTACTTTAAAACCTAGGAAGGCTCTAATACATTTGGCAACATTTAAATTTAAACTTTCATATGTAAGAGTACATATATGCTCCAAAAACTGGGGGAAAAAATTTATAACACATATGATAGCAGGGCTAATTTCTTTGTTTTATAAAAAATATTGCAAATAAAAAAAGGAACTAATAGAAAAATTGCATATAGAAAAATGCAAAGAATATGAGGAGAGCTCACAAATAAAAATATACAAATGTTGTCTATACAACATTTATAGGATAAGTTGTGAGGAAATAAGAACTTTCCTCCATATTGGTATGTATCTATATTGGCAAACTCTTGGAAGATAATTTTGTATTATCTATCACAGTGTTACATGTCAAATGCCTACTCAACAGTTAGTTTCACTCCAAAGAATTTACCTATAAATATACTCAAAAGCATGTATGCAAGAGTATCCTCATTGTAGCATTGCCTGCAAGAGCCACAAATAAGAAACAGTCTAGAAACACACTATATGGTCCATCCATACAGTGGAATATCCCACTAAAAAGAAGAAAATAGGTCTGAGTACATCTCCCAGATACATCAGGAAAAATAGGAGCAGTAGGAATGGTGGTATAAATAGAACGTTCACATTGGTTTAAATTTTACAGGTGTAAGTAAAATTTTTCTGGAATACTATAATTGTCACCTTTGGGAAGGGGGTCTGTTTGTCAAGAATGTTAGAATATTTTTCCTTTTTATTTTATTAAATGTTGTACTGCCTGCGTTTTTACATAGGGCAAATTGCTTTTAATTTAAAATATTAACATTTCTTTAATGTTATCTTGTTTGAACAGATGCTTCTTAGGTTAAAAATAGTTATTTTATCCTATACAAACTTTAGAGTTTGGTATCGTGTGTGTGTGTGTATGTGTGTTTATGGGGTTTTTTTTCCGCGAATTTTAATATTGAGCTATTCATTTTATCAGGTGATTGCCCATTGATTGTTCAGTTTGCTGCTAATGATGCAAGACTTTTATCTGATGCTGCTCGTATAGTCTGTCCTTATGCGAATGGAATAGACATTAACTGTGGTTGTCCTCAGAGGTAAAGCTCAAAGAAGTTGGAAGGATTTTCAAAAAGATTAGAAAAAAAACTATGTGAACATGGTAAAATATCTTTCTAGTTTTCCAAATATTAAAAAGTAAGGAAAATAGAGTTAAAGCACTAGGGCTCAAAACAAGAAGGAAGGAAATATATAGGGAAATATAATTTAAGAATATAACTTTCAAAGGTCTTCTCTGATGGCTGAAACGATGTATAGACCTTTGACAAGTGTTTTTTCTCCCCTCACCACTAGAATTTTTGTGTGAATCTGCCTTGAACCCCATCCATAAGTAGTTATATGAGACTCTAATGTTTACAGCAATCCCTAAAATGTATTTTTACTGCTATGTCAGATATACTTGCTCTAAAAATTGATTCTATGAATTGGAAGATCACCACATGTTTTCTCCTAATTAATTTCCTTTACAAAAGTACCTTATTATAATCACCTTTTCTTTCTATACCAGTTATTTGGTTGAGTTTAAGTATTGATAGGATATACTTAATTTGACAAGGATATCCCTACCATACTGGCACTGTATACTAGGTTATCTGTTAGTAATTCAAAATGTGTCCAAAGAATAAAATCAAGGTTTTTTAAGTACAGCATAATCCAAATCAGATTAGACATATTTGTATACTCATTAGGCGAGTTAAATAAGCTGTTTAGTGGTATTGGAATGCTGTTAGCCAAAAATATCTTTCTACTATTGAGACTACTAAAACCTCTTGTTATACACAATAAACATCAAATTTGGAATTTTAAAAATCTGAAGTAATTGCAATTAATTACAAATACTTAAATTTCTTTTGGTTGAATGAATTTTAAGTTAATATTCTCACTTGCCAATGAAAACCATTTCCCCTGAGTACTTTTTGATCTGGGAACATGTTTTCCTAATCTCATATTGATCCACTTAGAAATGTTGGATCTGTGAATTTTCTTTCTCACCTTTCTTTTTTTTTTTTTTTTTTTTTTGAGCCAGGGCTGTCACCCCAGGTAGAGTGCAGTGGTGTCATCAGAGCTCACTGCAACCTCAAACTCCTGGGCTCAAGCGATCCTCCTGCCTCAGCCTCCCAAATACCTGGGACTACAGGCGTGTACCACCGTGCCTGGCTAGGATCTATCAATTTGTAAAATCTTTCATTCCAGATCACTAGAGAAATAGATAGACGCACTTACATTTCAGTGCTTTCAGAATTTTATCTTCTTTTCCAGCTATTTGTAATTCATTTGTTCTTATGTTTGCTTTATAAAGGTGGGCAATGGCAGAAGGCTATGGGGCTTGCTTAATAAACAAGCCAGAGCTTGTTCGAGATATGGTGAAACAAGTAAGAAGTGAAGTGGAAAACCCCAAATTTTCAGTTTCTATTAAAATAAGGTAACGACAGTATTTCAATCTATTGACAAGACAGTCCATTACTTAGGAAATAAAAGAATATTCCTTTTTTCTGGTGGTATGGGAGTGTCTATCCTAAAGAAATTGGTAGCTGGTATATGGAGATGTTGAGACAAGACATTTAGTAAATGAATATATATCATAATTTTTACTTATAATCCTGAAGAACTTCCTGTTTGTGTTTTTAACAAAAATTAAAACATCTCTTTATTATTAAAAAGTTTTGCCAAACCCTCAACTTTTTCCACATACTATTTAATTAATGCTAAGAAACATTCCTGGTACCAAGAGTAGAAAATAGGAAAAATATTTGCACTAAAATTTCACAAGGAAAAGAAAATAAACCAGGAATCAGTTTTTGATAACAGGTTAAAAACAATTTCAAGTTAAAGTGTTATGTTCTCACACTTGGGGCTTGGGGCATCCACATCAAATAGTAAGACAGCATCTTTCAATCAATCCATGACAGAACTTTAATGGCTCTTTCATTTATCAAAGCCAAAAGGTAGGAGCACTAGGTAAGAGTTTGTCATCCTATTGTTACCAATAGTGAAATAACTAAATTTGAGATTTTGGGTGGGAACTAATCCCTGAAGAAAACCTTACTGATAGTGGCATGAGGTAATAATATGATATAGCAAAGCTAACTAAATAATTTAGTGGATGAATTTTCATTTTAGCTAATTAATTTTAGCATTAAGATTTATGTGTTATGAACAGAACAAATGTAATTTTGAAATTATAGGATCCATGATGACCTTCCAAGAACTGTAGATCTTTGTCGGAAGGCTGAAGCAACAGGAGTTTCCTGGATTACAGTCCATGGAAGAACTGTTGAAGAAAGACATCAGCCAGTGCACTATGATGCCATTAAAATAATTAAGGAGAATATGTCTATACCTGTAATTGCTAATGGAGACATCAGAAGCTTAAAGGAAGCAGAAAATGTGTGGCAGATTACTGGGACAGATGGTAAGAAATAAGTACTTGGATTTTTTTTATCTTTTAATTAGGAAAAAATAAGTGAGAATGGGGAAGTAATGTTATTTTGATTTTCATTAGTGTTCTTTAACACTGAGCCATGTTTTCTCACTGTACTGATTTAAGCTAAGCAATTTATTAAAATAATGTTAACTCTTCTACTTAGAATGAATAGATTATTTTAACTAGGGTAAATTAATTCACTTATTCTTCTGACAACATCATATTTAGTGACCAGTTAAGAATCTTCCACATAGCCTATTAGTAAAATAAAACACCTAGAATAGAAATTAGAGTTAAAGAACTCAAAAGTGATCATAGAAGCCAAAGGAACCCCAGAACTGCTGTGCAATTTCCTTATCCCCTTAAATTATTGGCATACCAAGCTAAGCCCTATGATTGCAATTGCTAGATGGAAGCATACAGATAAACTTTACTTTAAGCAACCCAATTTATGACAATCTGGATTTACCCTAAAGAAACTAAAGACTAATTCTTAATGTAAAAATCTTTAAAACATGAAGAATTCTGTAAGTACATTTAAACTTTCTTGGTTTGCAAAATATACCAAAATAAATTGGTTTATAATTGAATTAAACAGACTAATGTAATAAGAGCATTGTGAAACCTTGTAATAATACTTTATTTTTTAATATTCTCAATTTGTTTCATTGAGTTTGAACTAATAACCATGGATTCTTAATGTATGGACAAATATGATGTGCTTTAATTTGTAGGTGTGATGGTTGCAAGAGGACTCTTAGCAAACCCGGCCATGTTTTCTGGATATGAGGAAACCCCACTGAAATGCATCTGGGACTGGGTTGACATTGCTCTTGAACTTGGAACTCCATACATGTGTTTCCATCAACATTTAATGTACATGATGGAAAAGATAACTTCAAGGCAAGAAAAAAGAGTATTTAATGCTCTGTCAAGCACATCGGCAGTCTTAGATTACCTTACAGACCATTATGGCATTTAACTGGACTTCCTAAATTATTTTAATATATACTTTATTTTATACCTACAGTGAAACCAGAGGTGGTCACATCTTGGTTTTTACTTTAAATCAGTGGCTTTTAAACTTTAGTATTAAAAACAGTCCATGGGAACATTTTTAAAAATTAGTCCTAGACCCCATCCTCAGAGATAGTTTTAAAGAAGACTCCAGGTGGTTCAAATATCCTTGTCATCCTAGGTCCAAACATTGACAAAAACTGCTCTGAATCCTGTTATGGATGGGGGGGTGGAAATTTTTTTCCTAAAGGAATCATGTTTTTAACATTTTTAAATAAAACTTACTTTAATACTGAGTATGACTCATATAGTATCTATAAGCTAACAAGAAGTATGTGAGTGCAGAGAAGTGGTAGAACAAATGCCAACATCCATACAGAATGAAAATGAACAGGAAATTCTAAATAGAATTGTATCAGGGCTTACATTAAAAATTCAAACTGGAAAATCAAACTAGTACTTCCCAATTGAATTACACACTTTAAGGTATTTGTTTTAGATGTATGTAAATGAATTTAATTAGATATGTTTTCTATAAAACTAAGATTTGATGGAACTCTTTAAATGACCTTAAATTTGGTACATTTCAAACCTTCTAGATCTTTAAAAGATTGAGAGCTTTATAAAAATACCTATACCTAAAAAGATAAAAGTAATTGCAACCCCCCACATCTTATATATAAAATATTTGGTAGCCAACGTGGAGATGATTATATATTTGAAATATTTCCTAGAGAGTAGTAACCAGGTTTTATTTTTAATTTAAAAACCTAATTTTCATACTCTGTTTTTAGTGATATTATTTTTATGCCTCCCAGCAATTGATTGTAACTTTAAAAGCCCAATGGTTTGGGAGTGTCGTTAATAGATTTTGTTATTGGTGAATGTGCACTGCAAGGATGAAGTATCTCAGATTGAAATAAAACAGTTTGTAATTAAATTATTATTCTATATTGCCAACATGAAAGCTGTTATAAGAAGGCATTTATCTAAAACTTTTTAATTCAAGAGTTTTGGAATAATTGAGTGAATCAATTTTAATATAAGCACTCTGCTGCCACATTTTTTCTTGGGCACCTTCTGTGTTTTCACTTTTCAATTAATGTATTTTTAAAGATAAGTGGCTTTTTCATTTGATATAATTACCATAGAAACAAACAGTAAGGTGTGATCAGAACTTAGTCATTTTGATGTTTTTAAATTAACTCTGAAGTGAATGCTGCTAGTGTTGTGAGCACAGCAGCATCAGTAGAGTAAGGTGCACAGCATTTGGAAGGAACGGGTGAGGAAGGGCAAGGAGCTCTAAGATGTTTGATTAAAAGTAGCTTTATTATTGCTAATTTATGTCCTAAGTCTATTTTTTTCTTTTTTCTGTTACATGTGATCAGCTATATTTGTGATAAATTAAGAAAAAGCACCAGCTTACATGTGTTCTTATATTCTATATCTATTTTCAACATTTGTTTAATGTTCCCAAAATAATTGTCTCCAGGAGGATATTTTTACATTCCTGATGTGGTCAATACTGAGAAAAAAAATCTTTGACAATTTTAATGTATTCACAGATTTTTGGGAAGTGGCAACTGAAAGAATATGCTCATACCCACCTTTCCCTCCAGTCCCCAAACATCACCTTAAAGTTCGTTGCCTCTTCCCAGCCCGTGGACAGGAACGGGAAAACCTACAAAGTTATGTTGTGACACTACAGATTCTCCCACATTGTCAAGAACAAACTGCTGCACAACCACCTAATCCTGGCCCATTATTAAATATGGCTAAATTCTGGGCACTGAACAAGAGATAACAGGGAAAGGAGTGCGTTTTGAACTCGTTCACAGAACTTGCACCACCCGATCTCACCCTCCCGCCCTTGTGCCAGGGCTTGCTGGACCCCACGAAACTCCTGCAGAAAACGGTTAGCCCCGCGTCTCCCGCCGGAACCACACTTCACGGGAAATGTAAAGCCTGCCCTCCCGAACTAGTTGCGCTTGGGAGCCCCAAGCATCGGGTCAAAAGTCTGAGTCATCCTCCGACTCCACCGCCAATTAGAAAACAATTGTTGCCAATAAACGTAGTCGGCGGCCTGTGACTTCAGCGGGGCCCGCGCCCTCGGCCGAGGTGGGGGAGGGAGCCTGGCCCCCGCTCCGCGCTCCGCGCTCCCCCTCCCTCCCCGGCCGTGGCGTCTGACGTCCCGCGCGCCGGCGGCCGCGGAGCAGCGCGGGGAGCCAGGCGGCCGCAGGCGGGGTAAGGCCGGCGGGTCCCCGGGGGCCGCGGTCCCCGAGGCGGCGTGGGGCGCTAGGCCGCGGCGGGGTAGCGGGAGGCCCCAGAGCGCGGGCGTCGGTGGAGGGAGGCCTTAGGCTGCCGTCGCCGCGAAGCTGGAAGCGGCAGTCGGTGGCGCCCCGCGGGCCGCCTGGCCAGTGCCGCACGGCCCGCCCTCCCGGAGCTGCGGACACCCGCCTCCCGGCCCACCCTTGACCCCTTCCTGGCCGGGTTAAGGCCGGCATCCCCAGTTAGGGGAAGGTCGGACACGGTAAACTCCCTGGACAAAAACGTCGTGCCCGGGGCCTTTAGCCCAGTTTTCATTATTGAAAGGAAACTAAGTAAAATAAGTGTTTCTCTATTTAGGTGTGAAGAAAAACAATGACACTCCAATGGGCGGCAGTTGCGACCTTTCTTTATGCTGAAATAGGACTCATTTTAATCTTCTGCCTACCTTTTATTCCTCCTCAGAGGTACGAAACCTTCATATCTTCAAATCGTGAACAATAATAAATATTTGGTTAACTCTTTTACACTTAGTGTAAAATGGAAAAACTGTTGTTAAGATTAACAACTTTTGAGAGCCGATTGTATAAAAGGTTCTCTTTCAAAATAAACTCACCTAAAAAATTAGGTAGTATATAATGTATGACAATAGTAAAATATCACTTTATGTAAACTTTATGTGTACAAATGAAGTAACTTTTACCTCCCATCTAAAAGGAAAAAGGGCCTATTACTTTTGATTCCGTTGATTACAGATACAGTAAAGCAATGGGTACTTTTAACATCTGTTCTGTCTCATCATCAGGGTTTACCTTTGTTTTACTGACCTGAATTGGAGCAGTGAACTAAATAAACATAAATGGATAAGCTGTGTTTACAGTACAGCATGGATGAAAAACTGTTTCATTGAGGCAGTGGAACCACAATTTAGAAACTGAAACCAAGAAATGATTCTTAGTTTTGGCCTTATGTAACTAAGAAATAGTTTCATTAGTGTTTAATGACAATTTTACTACTTTTATTTCCACACACAATTTGCAAATAGATATATTTAAAGTGCTGAATATGAAAAGAACCATATATTAGCATTTGTTCCTTAGTGAAGGCCTTTCTAAGGTCTTTAAGTACTAAGTACAGTATTTCAATCCAAGCATTGGCTCACTTTACCCTTGTAATAATCCACTTTTTGGGAGTTTAGTTTTACATCAAGAAACTTGATAGTATGAATGGTAAAACACATATGTCATTAAAACGTTGCAAGACATTTGCTCATACTCATGGCATAAACAAAAATCTTTTATGAATAAGACCCTAGAGATAACCCACTAAAGTGTAGTAAAGTCCCGAGACTGGAAGAAACTGATTAAAGTTTTACCTTAGCTCAGGGTCCAGGTAGTCTTTCACAACTCTTAACTCACTCCTTACCTGCCTAAATTTCTCCAAACTTCTGTCCATGTCTATCAGCTATACTATCACTTTTTTCTTCCTTACTGAAGAAAAAAAATCATGTAAGGTCTTCTATGTTATTTCTTCCAACCCACTCATTCCATAAATCACATACTGAGACCCAGGGAGGGGAAGTGGCCTGACCAAGGTCACCTAGCTGGTAAGTGGCAGATTCCAGACAACAATATGGCTGTCAGTCCAGTGTTCTTTCTACTCCATCCTGCTGCCTCTGATCCAGTAGGTTTTATTTCAAACCCTCAATAACACCTTCTTTTGCTTTTTGGTAATATTTGCAACAATAGAGTCCTATATGTTTAAGAGAAAGAAGATGTTTGTAAACATCTAGTTTATAAATAAGGCTTAAGGATTTGCTATATATATATATATATATATATATATATATCAGTTGATCTTTTTTCCATCAAACTGATACATAAATTATGAGTCAGTCTTTTTTTCCTGCCAAATATAATTTTTACCCATCCTGATCAAGTAGCTGTTAGAGAGATATATATATGTGCACATGATGTATAAATATACCCTCATGTACAAATATAGGTAAGAAAATATGGTGTATACACACACAAATCATTTGCAATATGTCCTTACTATTTCTATATCCACATCTTTTTATCTGTTATATCTGTATCACCATAATCTTAAAAGTAAAGGTTTCATTCTTCATTTAGTCGCTAATTTTTTCTCATATAACCCAGTAGTTAAAGGCATGCTCAGAAATCACATGGCTTGGGTTTATATCCCAACTCTGCATGTTACTGTGACTTTGGGCAAGAAATATTGACCCTTTCTGACTAGTTTTCCCATCTATAAAATGGAAGTAGTACTAGGGTCTACCTCATATAGTAGTTGTAGCAATTAGATGAAATAAAACATATAAGAGTGCTTAGAACCGTAATATAGTAAGGACACAATATATGTTAGCTATTATTAGCTGCTCTTGAATTGAGTCTTATTATAAACTGCTAGTTGTTCCCTATACTGGGTCTCTTGTGTTCCCTTTTATACTATACTGACCCCTGAAGAAATAAGAAAATTTACATTTGGACCTAGATCAAGGTATTGCCACTTATATTCTCTTCTTAAAAATGTAAAATTTTTGTATTGTATAATTTGAATAATGCCTATATAAAATGCTCAGAATTGGAAGCATAGAGACAAAAGGAACTGCTTCATCTGTATCAATCTCCCTCTCCCCACCAATTTCAAGTAGTTAAAGCTGTTTTCAAAATGTATTAGTTAATAATTTGTAATAGTGTTAAAGTAAAACTTTTATGAAAGTTATAAGTGCTTGAAGTATATTTAAGTGCTTATTACCTTTATGTGTCTTCTTTGGACTAGTGTGTTATTCATTTCAAATGCCCTTGTACAAAGTTTATCACCGTTCCAATTGTGTGATGAGTTACTTTGTCGCTCTTTGCCATTTATAACTCCTACTTTCTTACGTGTCTTTGCTTATATTGTTCAATCCATCTATACCATTTATTTCCCCATCTCATTTCCCCTGTGTTTAGATCTTGATCTGGGTAGTAATTACATGGGTATATGTATGTGTAAAATTTATCAAGCTATGTATTGAAGACTTTTTCACTTTGCTGTACATATGTAATACCTGGATAATTTTTTTAAATTCCCTCATGGTTAAGTAGAGAAACTCTTTTACATGGAAAAGATGTTAAAAGTGCATTATATAAAAATAAATGTGCAGAGAGTTATACCTCTTACTCTTGAAATGTTGCTAAGTGTTAGACCAATAGATCTTTGCTATTTCTGAGTCGTTACTCTGATTAGGGAAAAAGATATAAATAGCTTCTATCAACAATATAACATTTTGCTATGAGAATTCCTGTTTAAGGTTTTGCTCATGTATGTTCACTTTAAAAATTATTTTCACTTTAGAATATTTAAGCCACTAGACAGAAGATAATCAAATATCAGGTTATTATTAAATTTGAAAGACTTTTTCTTTATTTCATGAGATATTCTGTTATGTCAGAGAATTAATAAATTTAAAAATTAAATTTCTGTAATTCATCTCACTCACTACACAATTACCAAAATATTACTTCAGTATTTAGAAAGTATTTCAAAGCCTTCTTTTGGTTTTTTTTTAAATATCTAATGTAATTGTATTGCTTTACAGATGGCAGAAGATTTTTTCATTTACTGTCTGGGGCAAAATTGCAACTTTTTGGAACAAGGCTTTCCTTACCATTATAATCCTATTGATTGTTCTATTTCTAGGTAAGTACTAGATCCCTTCTTTGAATAAGCATAACTCCAGTTTTTTGTTAAATGATTTTCTTGGTTTTTAATTAAGTTGATGTTACTATTGATGTACAGTTGACTTTATATAGTATATATTGATAGTATATAGAGTGGATATTGATAGATTGATACACAGTTTGTAGATATTACTATTCTATATGCACAAGCATAAATTTCAGCTAAGTGCAGTGATTCTTAACCTCTTTTAGGTTAAGATTTAAATGCAATGCATTATCTGGTCTGAGTTGATGTTTGGAATTTTAAAAAATGGAAAAAATAAATAAATAAATGCAATGCATTAATGCATAGCCTATTTTTCAAAGTTAGCAGATATTATTTCTCATGGCGTTTTCTCTCCTTTGTTACTGTAGTGTCCTGGGCACTCAGGGCCCTAGCTGTTAAGGAAGCAAACAAAAGAATAGAATCATTAGGCTCCCAAAAGAAATCTTTGATGTAGGGTGTGAATCTTGACTGGATCCTGGTTAAAAAGGAACTACAATATAGATTTGGGGACTACTGCAAAAACTTGAATATGGAGTGATTATTAGATAATATTAGGGAATTTTTGTTAACTTTAATTGTGATAACAACATTGTTGTTGTATAGCAGGGGTCAGCAATCTATAGCCTATGGGCTAAATGCTGTTTTTGTAAATAAAGTTTTATTGGAACATAAACATGCCCATTTGTTTACATATTGTTTATGCCTATTTCCACAGACAAATACAGAATTGGGTAGTTGCTATTGTATGGCCTAAAACATTTACTATCTACCCCTTTACTGAAAAAGTTTACCAGCACCTTTTATGTAAGAATGTGTCCTTAGTCTTAGGAGATACATGCTGAAATATTTAGGAGTAGAGTGTCATGATTTGTTCAACTTACTTTCAAATGGCTTTTAAAAAGACAGATAAAACAAATATGGCAATTATTAAATCTAGGTGATGGGATTATAGATGTTTATTATACTAGTTTTTCAGCATGTTTGAAATTTTCATGATAACAATATCTTAGAAATTAAAAGTGGACTTTAAGGTTCTTATCACACCAGAAGTTCCATGAGTCTTGATAATCACCGTGTTTTTTAAGAAAAAGTAACTGAGCTCAGAGAGATTAAGTGACTTGTCTAAGATCACCCAAATACTTCTTGAAATGCTACTTCTTGGCACTTCAGTTTTTAGTACACATTATAGAGTGTGTTTCCCCTCAGAATTCCCTCAGAGTTGTTGTTGTGTTGTGGGTTAAGTAGATTTTACAGGGGCCAACTTGGGACCATAACCACCCTCTTTGACACTGTTTTATGAGAAAATGTGTTCCATGTTCCAAACCACCAACCTCTGAATTAGAATCCTCTTTATAAAAGTGAGAACATCTGATTTGAGAGGGTATAGTATTATTTTAAAAAAAACAGGAAGGTAATTATATCAGGGTGTGAATGGGTTTGTGCCTCTTTTCAAAATGTCAATATTTGTCTGTATTGAATCTCCAGCCATATAACTAGTCACAATAAATAAGTAAACAACAGTAAGGAAAACAGGTTCCAACTCTGCCACTAGCTAGCTAAATGACCTTTGGAATGGCATTTTATTTCTTTGAGTTTGATTTAAATAAAGGGAGTGATGGAAATAATCTCTGCAGCTCCTACTGGAGTATTGTGATCTTCTAACTCTAAAATTATCACAAAAATTCCTACTGAGAGCTGCCATTTATCATGTAAGGGAGGGGAGCTATGGTCCAGGTTCTTTTGGTTACATATATCAGAAACCAACTTGAACTTGCTTAACCAAGAAAGGGGAATTTATAATAAAATATGGGGTCATTTCAGAGTAGCCCAGGGAAGGAAGGAAGCCAAATTCCAGGGAAGGACTAGTACTAGGAACTGAAGTGCCCTTTCTTGTCCCTGCATTTCTCCCTGTCTCTACTTCATTCTTCCTTATCTCTACAGACTCTGATACTCTGTCCCCAAGGCAGAAAATGGGTACCACACAGCTGCCAGGTGTTATCACTCCAGCTATATGTGTGCATTAATTAGCATCTCTGAATCCCAATTCCAATTCAAAGGAAAAAAATTGGACCAGCTAGCACCTGGTGTCCACCGTCATCTGGTACCTTGTGGCCAGGGGAGTCACAAGGCAGAATAATGACTGCTGGCTGGAGCGTACATTTTGGGGCAGAGTGGGTAATCCCAGAGAATAGGGACATCATGGATAGTTAAGGCAGGCAGAAAGGTACTTATCCTCTAAGTCTTGGTGTCTCCATCTCAAAATATGTAATAACACCTACTTCATTAAGCTGTTTTAAGGCTTAAATGCAGTAACACATAAAGTCCAGTGTTCTAGTCCACTAGAACAAGAATGATGTAAATAATGCAAAACCAGTGGATTACTCAAGCTTACTTTATATTTTACTTTGGAATTTATTTCATTTTTCTTTGTTGTTTCTCTAAATAAGGTAACTATTACAAGGTATTTATATTCCTAGAGCCAATGCTAACTGAAAAGTGTGTGTGCATGTGTATGTGTTTTAGGGGGTGGTAACAGGCAGAAAGGAAGTCAGAAGCCCAGGAATATGTTTAGTGTCATCAGAAATGCATCCCATTAATTTGAAAGTTTCCACAAGTGATCCAAAAAAAGACTATGCTCAGATGGTTTATAGAAAATTGTATGTCACACCCTTGCCTTATTGTTGACTCCATTCTATTTTTCAGACATGGTTTCCTTGTTATTATATAAGTGATTCATTCTACAAATGGGTTTATATGACCCTTTATATTTACAGACCTTTTTAATATTACTGGTTAATCTTCAGCATTTCTGTATAATGGATCCAGAAGTGTTATTCCCATTTAATTACCAAGGAAGCTGAATCACAGACATCATGATCCTTCTACTCACTTTCTGCCTACTTAAAATAACTTACAAATATTATCTTTGTTTTTTGGTTCTTTTGTAGTGGTTCAAATGCTCTTTACTATATTATTGAAGCAATTTGAGGAATAACAAAGGGGAAATAGTTGCTAAGATAGAGAAAATTTTTAAAAGATAATTTAAGAGACTACTTTATGTAATTATGCAAATAAATTTGAAAACCTCTATGAAATGGATGATTTTGTAGAACAATATAATTTACCAAATGAAACCCAATAGATATAGAAAATTTAAGCAGATGAATTTCTCTAGGAGAATTATAGAAAGTTATCTAAAGCATAAAGCCAGATAGTTTTGCAAGAAATTTTACTGCTTTCAAAAAACAGATATCACCAATGCTTCTCAAACTGTTCCAGAATTTAAAGAAAGAAAACTTCAAACAAATGTTATGAAGCTAGAGAAAAGCAATCTTTCGAACTGAAAATAAACCAAAACAAATGAACTGAATAGTATATCCAATTGAAATCTGTGACACAGAGAAAAGAATTGTGTCAAGCAACTCTTGAACAGAGTACTCTAACTTTACCTTCTTGGTAGGATACTTTTTAAGAAAAAAAAGGGAGTGTAATGAAATCTGAAACTTAACACTGCTAAAAGGAAAATGTATAGCTTTGAATGTTTATTAGAAAAAGAATAAAGGTTTAAAATCAGTGATTTTTAGTTTCTACCTTAAGAATATTCACTCATGATTTTTAAAAAAAAATGTTAGCAGATTAGAATTTAGAGGGAAACTTCCTCATTCTGATGGAGATCATCTACAAAAAAATTCAAGCTAGCATACATAATTAAATATTGAAGGCTTCCCCCATAAGACTGGGAACACGGTAAGGATATTCACTTTCACTGTTTTTATTCAGTTGAATAATAGATGTCCTAACGAAGATAATAATAAGTCAGGAAAAGAAATGGAAGGCATAAAGATAGCAAAGAAAGAAGTAAAACAATCCTTATTTGCAGATGACATGATTGTTTATATAGAAAATTCTAAAGTATCTACTAGAAAGCTACTATGTCAAAGAAATTGATATAGTGTTGTCACAAAATAGAAGGCCAATATATGAAAATTCATTGTATTTCTATGAAATACTATGTTTACTATTACTACAAATAGTAAACAATCGGAAAATGAAATTTAAAAAAAAATTTTTATAAGTACACCAAGAAGCCTAAGAACCTTAGAAATAAACTTTATAAAAGATGTACAAGAGCTCTACCCTGAAAACTACTAAAACGTTGCTGGAAGAAATCTTTAAAGAAGATCAAAATAAATGGAAATGTTTTCATTTACTGGAAGACTCAGTAATATTGAAATGTATATTCTTCCAAAATTGATCTATGGATTCAACACAGTCCTAGTCAAATTCACAGCGGGCATTTTTGTAGAAGTTGATCATTTCTAAAATTTATGTGGTCAAAGAGCTCTTAACAGGCAAAAAAATCTTAAAAGAGAACAGAATTGGGAGACTCACACTGCTTTCAAGGCTAAAGGGAAAAATAAAAACATTACTTGCTAATTGTAAAGGGAAACACAAACCTTTACAGTGGAAAAATCTGGTGGTCACTATCTGTGATGGTTAATTTTGTGTGTTAAATTGGCTGTGCCACAGTGCCCGGATATTTAGTCAAACATTGTGGATATTTCTGTTAAGGTGTTTTTTAGATAAGATTAACATTTAAATAAGTGGACTTTGAGTAAAGCAAATTATACCCTACATAATGTGAGTGGGCTTTATCTAGTCGGTTGAAGGCCTTAATAGAACAAAGACTTACCTCTTCTGAGCAAAAAGGAATTTTGCCATCAGATTGCCTTTCAACTCAAACTGTACATCTTCCTGAGTCTCCAAACTGCTGGACTGCCCTGCAGATTTTGGACTTAACAAGCTTCTGTAAGAATGTGAGCCAATTCCTTAAAATAAATCTCTCTATATATATACACACACATCCTCTTGGTTCTGTTTCTCTGGAGAACCCTGACTAACACACCATCTTAACCAAGTAATCAAACTTAGCATCAAAAAGTATGAGACAAGCTAACATTACACAGCATAAATTTTGAGGAATTCTTTCCAAAAGTATTAAACCTGATCCAATCAAGTCTTTTTACCTGACTTCTAGTTTTGTAAAAATACAGGAGTTAGAGAAACAAATTAAACTATACCTCAATCAGACAAATCCAGAATGTGAGAACTTTCTATAAAACAGTTGGCCTGGCACTTTAGTCAATGTCTTTCTTTAAAAAGTGGTGTATATCAAGAAACTACAGAGACATAACTATGTGTGGTAAATGTCCATTATAAAATTCTCAGTTTGAATAAAAACCCTATAAAAGACATTTGGGGGACAAATAAAAAGGCAAATAACCCAATTTAAAAATGGGTAAGAGATCTTAATAGACATTTCTCCAAAGATGATATACAAATGGTCAATAAGCACATAAAAAGATACTCAATATCATTAGCCATCAGGGAAATGTAAATCAAACCCACAATGATATGCCACTTCACGCCCACTAGGATGGCTATAATCAAAAAGATAATAACAAGTATTGCCGAGGATATGGAGAAGTTGGAACCAACATACCCTGCTTGTGGGAATGTAAAATAGTACAGCTGCTTTAGAAAACAGTTTGGCAGTTCCTCAAAAAATTAAACATAGAGTTACCATATGGCCCAGCAGTTCTACTCCTAAGTATATACCAAGAGAAATGAAAACATATGTCAATACAAAACTTGTACATGAATGTTCATAGCAGCATTGTTCATAATAGCCGAAAAGTGGAAACAACCCAAATGTCCATGAACTGACGAATGGATAAACCAAGTATTACCACATCTGTACAATGGAACATTATTCAGTCATAAAAGTAGTGAAGTACTGATACATCCTACACCACAGATGAACCCTGCAAATATTACGCTAAGTGAAGGAAGCCAGACACAAAAGCCCACAGAGTATATGATTCCATTTATCTGAAATGTCTAGAATAGGTCATGCCATAGAGACAGAAAATAAATTTGTGGTTGCCAGAAACTGGGGAGAGCAGGGGAGATAGGTATAGTGTATCTTTTCGGGGTGATAAAATGTTCTCATTGCACAACTTTGTGAGTATACTAAAAAACACTGAATTATACCCTTTAAGAGGGTAAATTTTATGGTATGTGAATTATATCTCAAAGCTACTATAAAAAAAAACACAAAATTAAAAAAAAATAATAAAATCGTCAAAATGGCCTCAGTCTCTTTACTTGTGTGGCAATAACTCTTTCCCATAAATGCTGATGGTGACGTGAAAAGAGCCTGCTAATTTGCTTTCACCTCCACTACCTTTTGAGATCTCTAAGGCGGTTGCCTTCCCTAATACATACAAGAATCCAGTGACTAAGAATGCACTAAATATAGATACTAATAAGCTGATGTCTGTTTTCCCCTGGATCTGAGACTTACCAGAACTGAAAGCATCAAGGGAGCAGCAATCTGATCATTTCCAGTAGCAGATGCCATCCACATGCCAGTCGGGGGGCACATATACCACCATAGATCAAATTCCATTTTAACAAACGTATGCCAGTAGAAATTTCAGTGTAACCAAATATCTCTAAAATCTCAATAATTTAAAGTGATGATAGATGTAATAAAATGCTGGTATAGTAAGAGATAATGGGATGGTCTCTTGGAATTGAGTGTAATGAGGTATGACATCTGTCATTGTCAATAGGTTAAATTTTAGTCATTCTTAGGGATAGAAAGAGTGAAGGATAAAAGTTTGCAGTGTAGCTAGAAATGAGAGCCAATAAAATAATGGTAAGTCCTAGATGAACAATAAAAAAAAATTATGTTGTAATTCAAAATTTGCCACTAGTATCCATTTACAAAGCACCTACTTTGAGCATAATACCTTCCCAGGTACTATAGAGGGAAAAACAAAAACAGCTCCTCTACCTAAAGCCTATTATTAAAAAGGTCAGTTATTCTAAAACTGCTTTCCATTTTTAATAAGTTTATATTCTTAAAAGCCAAAAGTAATGTTTTCTCTTTTTCTGCAATAGATGCTGTGAGAGAAGTAAGGAAGTATTCCTCTACTCATACCCTTGAGAAGAGCTTAACCAACAGGCCTGATGCCTATGAACATACACAGATGAAACTTTTTAGGTCTCAAAGAAATCTTTACATTTCTGGATTTTCATTATTTTTTTGGCTGTAAGTAAAAAAAAAAATAGAAGCAGTATTTAAAAGTAAGATTTATGCTTCTCTTTCTCATTTTTCTCACTATACTGTAGATATTTTTTCACTAACATTTCCCTAAAAGAACTCCGATGATAATACCAAATAGTTAACAATAGTTTCAGCTTGTAGGTTTGCTAAGTCCATAAGGTCTTGAATGATCTGGCCCCTGCCTCTCTCTGAAGCTTTGTCTCGTAGGTGTCTCTGACAAGTACAATTCATTCCACCCATACCGACCTTTACTATTTATTCATTCATTCAGTCTTACAACAAATAATGACTGAGTTCTATGGTGTACCTAGCTCCTTCCTACTTCAGGGTCTTCATACAGGCTATTCCTTATGCCAGAACACTCTTCCCTTCCCTCGTTGCCTTCCTTTCCCTGGCTAACTCTTATTCATCTGTTAGCCTTCTAAAGAGAAGAGCCTTCTGTGGCCATCACTACCCACAAAATAGATAGGTCTCTTACAAGCTCTCATAAAACATATATATACTTTGTTTTCTAGTATCATTTATTGTTTTAGTTAAATACTATTTTAACTCTTGCCTCCCCAACTAGAACCTAAATTCCTTGAAGGCACAGACTTTGTTTTGTTTCCTGCTGTGTCCCCAGTGGCAAGCATAGTGTTTAACACTTAGCAGTTCCTGAGTAAACAAATATCTGCTCAATGAATAATTGAAGATATTCTAGCAATGGAAGTTACCCATAAACAGATGTGAATGAGCAGTTTTTAGGCTTGACTGACCTTATACAATGCTCTTTCAATAGCAAATTTTGAACTGGGCCAAAAAAAGACTTCTCTTACTGGCCCTGCCACACTGTCTAAAATTTTCCGGTTTCTACTTCTCCAGGCTAAAGGCCTCTACAAGAAAAAAAGTTAATAAATTCCACTCAACCTGTATTCCAAATGCTGGTCTTCTAACAAAGATTCTAAAGAAATGAGACACAGGCTTGTTTTGACTGGGAAACTTGGATTTTAAAAATATAAAATCACGTTCCACTTAAACATCATCTCCTTTCACTACACCTATACCTAACAGGGAGCCATTTGACAGTGACTGTTTGTTTTAATGTCACAGTTTCTGATGATTGGCTAGTTATACATTACTCTGATTTTTTTTTTTTCTTAGAGTGCTGAGACGTCTGGTTATACTTATTACTCAGCTGGCAAAAGAACTATCAAACAAAGGAGTACTTAAAACTCAAGCAGAAAATACTACCAAGGCTGCCAAAAAATTTATGGAAGAGAATGAAAAACTAAAATGGGTATTTAAATTTTCTTTGTAAAAATTTTTGTAAATGTTGATGTTCCCAAGGAGTGATATATTATTTTTCAGCATCAAAAAGAGCATTTTCACAGTTTATAAGCAGAAAATAACCATAATTAACAATATTGTTCTATGCAATGATTGTTTCAAAACTATTTTTACTATTCTTTAGATTTGCTTGTTCCCACAATTTTCCCCCATAATAGATTAATGCCATTGGACCTATTTCCTATGATTCAAGGAGAAAATTATATTCTGAGAATATGAATTTTAATTCCTTCATTAACATTAATTTTACTTTAAAACCTAAAGCAAGTCTTTATAACTCTGTTTTCATTTCATTTTCAGTTAAAGTATTTTTTAATACTAATTAAATATTTTTAAGCCTAATTTTTAGTTTTCTTTTAATTGATTGGTTATATAGAAAGCAGAGAAAGGTAGTTGATGCTACATTGATAATTGTACATAATACGTAAAATCTGTTTCATTTTCTATCCTTTGATCTCATTCACAATGGCAAAAACAAAAACACAGTCATCAAAGTTTTGATTAATATATTATGGCTAAATTCAAAACCATACAGCCTTCTTTTTGTAGAAGGACTTACTGTGTACCTATCTTGTTTTAAAATTATACACATCATCTGAGAGTAATGAGTTGTAATATTAGAACACTGCTTTTTTCCTCTTTAGTTGTTTTCCTCTTACTCTTCAGCTTTAAGAAAATGGAAAGTGTTCTTGTAAAGTTTTGATACTGTTATTTTTCCTCATATATATCATAATCAATGCACTTAAATTAGTCTTTTCCTTCCACAAAAAACACCTTCCTCAAAATGTTTTTGCAACTTTTCTCTTGGAATTGTTTTCAGAGCCAGTTACTTTTGCAAGGAAACTTATTTCATGATTACTGATTCCTTGACCCCGCATGATTTATTCTCTTTTTTGTTTTCCTCCCTTTTGGTTCTATGTCCTGATTCCCTACATCCTGGGTAGCTGTGACCCAATCAGTGGTCCTGTATCATTAGAGGAAGCACAGATATGCTGAGTTAAAGCCAGTACACAGTAGGGTGAAAGTCTGTGAGCTAGATGTAAGAAATGTCAGTGTCCAAAGTATAACTAATTGACCAATAAAGTGACCAGTAAAGGCCATAGGTGAGAATATCAAAGATGACTTCTGTTTTAAGGTTCTTCATGCAGGTTCTGAAATATTAGCTAAGGAAAGATAAAATTGCTGAAACTCCTCTTGATTCTCTATCAGAGACACATAGTATCTAGAGGAAATCTCATTACCCTGAGATCCAGGAGACTTGGGTGCTAGTAATTAGCTCTACCAGTAATTAACAATGTGACCTGGGGCAAGTCACCTAATGTGTTCTGGGCCCCAAAGTGCCTTAGTTATAAGTAATAGCACTATGCCAGGTATTGCTTCAAATGCTTCAACAGTAAGGTTTTAACTCTTTTAATTCTCCCAACAACCTCATGAGGTTGGTATTGTTATTTTCTGCATTTTATAGATAAGGAAACAGAGACACAGAAAAGTTAAGTGACTTGCACAAAATCATTCAGCTAATACATGCCAGAACTAAGATTTGAATCCAAGCAGCCTGACTCTAGAATCCACACTCATTGTTTTGTGCCCTCAACTCCTATGCTATCCTATAAATGATTTGCAGTTGGTACCTAAGACCCCTTTCTGTTCTGATATTCAGTTAAAGAAATGAAGTAATTATGAAAGACCAATTAACTTTTAATTTAACTGATTTAAGTGATGGAGCTTTACTTCTCACTGATTTTTTTTTTTCCAGCTGCTTACCAAGGTGGGATAAGGTGGGTGGGACAGTGAACACTTGCAGTGTTGTAGCTGGTAGCTATTGAATTTTAGATTTCGGGGCACTTGGTCTTTCTCCAGCATCAACTTACACATTATAAATTTGGACAAGTTTACAAGTGCAGTAATGAAAGCTTATTTACAAGATTGACACAAATCCAACTTTTCCAAGTCAATGGCATAATAATTCAAGCAGTCAGGGAAAACATTCCTGCAACTCAGTGGTTCTGTTTTAATTTGGGTAATCACTGGAGATTGTATGAACTGAATTCAGTGAAGTAACAGCTAGGGTTGTTTTGAACTTCAAGTGGGCAACAAATTAAGAGATTTGGAGAAATTTTTTTCTTGTCTTGCTCTTTAAAAAATTTTTTTTTAATTTCAAAAGGTATGAAGCTTCTTCAGTTTCAGAATGTACTTCAATTCTTTTATCTCCAAAACATAGTTCTTGGAATTATATAATATAATATATGCATTAGAGCTTTAATTCCTTCTTCTGA
This sequence comes from Daubentonia madagascariensis, assembly GCA_023783475.1. Taxonomy (NCBI): domain Eukaryota; kingdom Metazoa; phylum Chordata; class Mammalia; order Primates; family Daubentoniidae; genus Daubentonia; species Daubentonia madagascariensis. The sequence continues at coordinate 43,579,976 of JAKFHU010001569.1, read as the reverse complement.
GCTGCCTAATCTCTGTTATGGCACAGTAGTACTTTATTTGGTCTGTGCTACAGTTTTTATGCTCTTGTCTCATCCTTTCTACTAGATTGGAGTTACCTGAAAGTGGAGACTATGTTTTTCTTACATTTTTATCCCTTTATAGCACCTTGCATTGTAAAATATTTGCATGTAGTCATTGCTCAGTAGAACTTTATAAGTTTTGTTTGTTGAATATATCAGTTTACATTAGAAAGGGAATCACCCTACAGTAGAAATTCCTCTCTTATGGCAGTCTATTTAAGTTTCTCCTGAATTACTTTTTACCTTACTATAGAAGTTATATCAAGTTGCTGCCACTTCATTTAGTCAAATGACCATGCCAGTGTGTACATATTTTATTTTTCAAACATTTAATTTGTCTTTCTTAGTAAGTTAAATTCCTTATCATTTCTTTAAGTCAGCTTCTTAGTTCTAATAATGATGATAGTTTCTATCTACACGTACAGATTATGAAATTTTTATTACATATTTTTATTTTGATCAATTGTTTTACTATTCAGATCTTAATTTCTCTTGCCTAGAAAAGATAAGCTACAAACATAAACATTTTTAAAAGCCAGAATAGATTTTAAAATATAAAGAGCATTGTAAAGGGTTAACTGAATAAAAGTAATTTGGAGACTATTCAATGACAATTTGATAGAATTTTCCAGCTATAGAGATGGCTCTGTCATTTTCCACTTACCCATCTCCACCCTGACAACGTTATATTCTTCTCTTACAAATTTGTCTGTATAAAAATAGTCTGAATAGATACTTCTTCAATCAGAACATAATGGTTTTCCAATTAACATCATCCTCAGAACTGGTTTTTTTTGTCCCTTAGATTTACATGTCTCACTTAATTGAGGAAGAGAGGTTCACATTATTTACTTTTGAAAACAATTTTAATCGTAGCAACCAGAAATTCTTTTGTCCTTTTATTTATTTTTTTGTTTTTTGAGACAGAGTCTCTCTCTGTTGCCCAAGCTAGAGTGCCCTGGCATCAGCCTAGCTCACAGCAACCTCAAACTCCTGGGCTCAAGCGATCCTCCTGCCTCAGCCTCCTGAGTAGCTGGGACTACAGGCAGGAACCACCACCCCGGCTAATTTTTTCTATTTATTTTCATTTTAGAGATTTCAGCTGTAATAAGGAGAAATCTTTTTTGTGTGTTTGCCAAATATTAAGTTTCTGTTAGCAGAAGTACATTGTAGAAAGTTATAAAATACTGAAAACGACAAAGAACAAATTAAATACCAATAATTTTAAATAGGTTACTCAGCTTATTTTCTGTAATAATGTCTGGATATTGCAATGTAAGCTTACTTCTTTTGTGATAGATCTTGAAAAGCTGTGGCAAGGATGAGGAACACATTTTGGAAGCAGAAAACAAAAAACTAGCAGAAGAGCAGGAAAAACTGAAAACTGAACTAAAGAAGGCTTCAGATGGTAACTTTGCGTGCATGTGAAAAAACTAACGTGATATTTTATGCTTTACACTTCACTGTTTTCCCTAAAACAAAACTAATGTCTAAATGTCCTTCTGACTAAAATACCAAGAATGACCTATTTATAAATTCCTGCTCAAATATGAAGATAAAACACTGTGTCAGCCAAGAGAAACATGCTCTGTTATACAGAAAAACATGTAGGTGTTTCAGATCTGTGTTGTAAATACAGATGTTCCTGCCTTAGCAAAAGAGCTATGTTCCTGAAAAGTTGCTCGTAAATGCATTATTGTAAGGTGAATCACATTTTTTCATCATCATATATTGCTTTTTTCAAAGAAGCAATTGCAGGGGGACAGTTTTGTTGCAAGAAAGTGTATTGCTTACCTCAAGCCTTAATATATCCTACCTGCTAGACATAAGGAAAGTGTTCCTTGAAAGAGATGGGTAGGCATAGAGTAAGCAACAATGTCAGCCGAGAATTTGAATGCCTGAATACAAAATACAGTACAAAATTGCAGTGTAGCTTGGAGTAGAGCATCCCAACTCCATTTCCCTGAAGGTAGCTATTTCTTCTACATTAAAAAAGAAAAATTCTGCTAGTATTTCCTTTTTCCTTGTCAAAGAACAATTTATTATTGCTTGCAGTTGCATAGCACAGAAAAGTAGACACCCCAAATCCAATGTCATCCCAGAGGGGAATCTCTCAACCAGTTGGAGTTGAGGTAATAATCAGTGCATAGACCTTCTCCAATTTCAGATCTCTTCCAATACGTTACATTGGAGGTAAATTGGAGAATATTCTGTGAATCAAGGGCCTACTTTATGCCTTTTGTAAATTTAGATTTTCTTTAAATAGGTCTCAGTATTATAGAAGTTCTGTGTAATACAACTTGCTATTATTGAACTATCTATTTATGTTGTTTGGATAGGGTTTACTTCATCAGGATGTATTTGGATTTGAGATGGAAAGCATAAAGATAAAAGCTAATTCTGTAAACAAAACAAAACAAAGCAAAAATCCACCAGAGGATATTTTATGAGATACAAAATTCTGTAGACACTTTCCTACTTCTTAAAGAGAAAAAAAGAAGATAGGGGCAATAAGTTAAAAAGTAAATTACGCTTCTTGACAGGGTAGTATTTTATGTGGCTGTTACAGTATACCCCAAAAATCAAGAATCTTGTTGTAGTTGGTATTGTTGCTTTTTCTGCAACTCCAAGAGATTTGGAACATGATCAAGAAATTTTAATGTTTATGTGAAAATGAATTTAGTAGTTACCCACCCTGTACAATGGACATTTCAGAAGAGAAACTAGTGTGTTTTTTTTCACCCAGCATAAAATGTTGCTGTTAATCTTTTTGAAGAATGCAAGGAGCTATTTCCAAAATGCCTTTAATTAGTAAAAAAAAGAAAGAAAGAAGAAAAGATTGTTTCAAAATCTTGCTTTCTTTTTTTCATACCTGCCAACGATCTCTTATATTATAAGCCGGGGTGGGGGAGTACAAAAATAAAAGACAGACAAGAATAAATGTGTATCGTGCTACACTTCTCTTAACCCTGATCAATTTAGTTTCTTCTTCTTTTGCCTTTCAAAAATTCCAACTCTGAGATATTTTGAATTTTCACTTCCTAAGTCTGGCATAAAACTAAGCTCAACATTACGTGAGCATTTCTTTAAAAGATAAATCATATGTTTGGAAAAAATGAATTCTTTGATAATATAACCATTGTGTTTATAATCTGATAAGTATTATCAGCTGCTGTGTTTGAAGTGTAGACTGCAAAGCTACTTTCAAAGTGAATCAGTGTTGAGGCAAAAGCAGATTTTACCTGTCTGAGTATGTCCTGTTTGGTTCCTGCAACATGTGTAATATTTTATGAACACATTTTATTTACCCAAAGTTATTTTTTTAGATAACATTCTTAATGACCTTGAGAAGATGAAAGTTCCATTTCTAAAGAAGGTATTTCCTTGGCCATGTTCTCTTGACCTATACCAGTCAAATTCATTAAGGCAAGAACTAAGAAATTGTATAAATTAATAGTACACGATGTGGATGAATTCAGTAGTACAATGCTTTGTACACAATACCACTCAAAAATATTCATTGATTTCTAAAAATTATGGGTATTAAGGCAACAATGCTTAAGAAGGTTTCAGAAGGAATCTTTCGTAATTTAAAATTGAGTGAAAAGCAATGTTTATTTTTTTACAGAGTCAAATAGGGTGTTTTCCATATGAATTTTCTTACACTTGGTGTTTCTTAAATCTAAATATGTTCTCCCAAGTATATTAGTGGAAGTGAAACGTAAATACAAATGTTTATTTAAGCTGGTTAGCCCCAAATTAGGAAAGTAACATTCTGAAGGCAGCTGTTAGGAACACTCTATCAGCAGTGGCAAACTCTCCATCAGTTTTTAACCTTCAAGCTCCTATTTTGACCAGAGTTCATAAACTATTACCTGTGCTTCAGTGCAGTAATATCACCCTAGTGATTCAAAAGACAGTGTGCTTATTCCCAAAGAACCTAATTTACACTCAGGACTTAGTCAGGTGTAAGGACCTGATCTGTCATTTTAATGATCCAGTTAACAATAACTCTGATATCCCAGTGTGTGGAATAATTGGGAAAGGGCACTGCCATGAAAAATGAGAACCTAAGCTTTGAAGAATTTACAAAGCTCACAAGCTCTCATAATAGAAATAGACCTTGTATGTAGTGGAAAAATATTCTAATGTCTAAGAAGATTGACTTCAAAGGACTCGTCCAGGAAGGCTACTGGTACTTATTTTTATAAATAAATACCTCCCTAGTATTTATTCTTATAACTAGAGAAAATATGTACCATTCAATTATTGCATGCATCCAAGCAATGGTAAAAGTAAATATTGTTTAAAAAGTGATTGAGCTGCATGTGGAGATTTCTGCTTTTCATTCCTTTAGGAGCAGCAATACAGCCATAACATGCTACATTTAAAAAGGAATTCTTAGAGCTGCCAATCTTATAATAAATGTTGAGTAGTAGTATGTGTCTCCTACAAAAAGGAAAAAGAAAAAAAAGTAATTGAGGCAAATTCTTTGACCTTGCCTTTGTTCTTCTTTTCCTTCCTTCCTTCCTTCCTTCTTTTTACTTTCTTTCATCAGCAATTTTTAAAGAACTTGTCAAGTAATTCATTCATTGCAAAATCATTTACCATGGAGCTTAATTAACACTTTCCTTAAAAAGTATACCTGTTGTGGATAAAGCAAATTTTAAATAAACCACCTAAACAAAGAATATACAAACAGAACAGAAACTGAGTATAAAGGCCTATTATGTGTACCTAAGTACACATTATTAGCATTATTAGCATTATAAGTATTAGCAGCATATAACAGATACCTTAAATTTGGACCAGGAAACAGAGCCTTCTAGTTCCATATTTAAAATATTGATAATTCAACTCTCTTCCTGGATAAATGTTTCTGTATCACCTTGACTTACCTTGAAAAGAACTAAAATTTCCTTTTACAAGCCAACTTTACTACCTTTGAAGATGTTGGGAGTTTTTTTTAAAAATCATATTTTATTGCCAGGGACCAGGAAGAGAAAAATAACCACAGTGCTTTTCAAGACAAATTAAACATCAGGCAAGGTAGAAAATTATAGGGAGATTGCTACTCTATATACCAAAAACCCTAAATTCCTGCCTCTTGAGTCTTAAGAATAAGACATAAGCTTTGTATGCAAATTTAAAACTATGGGGTTTCCAGTCCCTTACAAATGAACCATATGTAGATCTAAAAATAAATTCTCAAAGTTCACCCTAAGTATGTTTTACTGTTGTAAATAATTGTGGACATGAACTCAGTTAACTTTAACTGAACTGCAGTTACATCAAAGCCACTATCTTGTTTTAAAATTGCTAATACTTAAAAACAGTGTGTTATTTTGGGTCATATTATATATTTTTTGCTTTATTATCTTTTAATGAGCTTTTATGATTTAAATAAGAAACATGTTTTTTTCTCTGTTTACATGTCTGGAAATTTCTACTCCTTTGACATCTCTGTCACTTCTTATATTAACTAGAAAAAAGCCCTTATTAAAAAATAATACTGTAGTTTATTTGATGGATGTGACAAAAGGCAATATGTAATTAATAGCATATTAATTATTGAAAGCAAATAAAATCTATGACCCATCCTGTCAGGTAAATAAAGGATTTATTAGTATTTATTAGTTCATCTCTATATTATCTTCACATGTTGATGTTATTGTCAAACCAGAAAAAAAGGGATTTGCTTGCTATAGGAATACTTTGCTGGGACTGGTGTGATGGTGATATTTCATTCTGTTTGGTTTCCCATTACATTCCCAGTTAGTTGTCATGTTTCCCTTTCCTGTGAGTTTCTTATCTGTTCCCAAGACCTATACTCAAACTGTTTATATGTCTTCCAGTGACCAGGAGGAATAGCTATGGGGAAGATATTAACTTAAAACAGAAATTCAAAGATACCTACATATTACTGACAATACTAGCAAGCACAACTGATGTCTACCCTGAGGAAAAGCTTTTATAATCTCTACAGGAAGGGCATTACAGCAAAAGAAAACAGTCTCTTCCCGGAAGAGTTTATAATCCAGATGGTGGACGAAACATATGTACCTAAAATAACTGGGATTCATTTCCTCCCTTGTGTGAAACACGGGTTAGTCTACCAAAAAATGTGAGTGGAGAGTGCTAAATGCATACTGAATAAAGGAATGTTCCAGGTGATAAGGATGTAATCAAGCACAGTTCTCTAAATGTGTTGATGGACATAGTGGCATAAAAAACAAGTGAAATGGCATTACTGTTATAAGTGAGAAGAGCAAAGCGTATAACAAACTGGTCTGTTAGAAGTTGATGTGTCACCTTTGGGTGCAATGAGTTATAATGCTATAAATTTCAGGGGTCAATTGGTGGAGAGGAGATGACTAAGAGGTAGGAGGAGATGACTGCTTTGAATGCCTTGGTGTTTTTTCCTACTCTCTAATTCCCTACCTAGATATGCGTGTTCACTAAAGGCCTTCATGGTAAATAGTTCTATAATGAATGTATCAGCTTAGTGCAGATTTATGTTTACTGCCAAGCGAGGTACAAAAATTAAGCTGGACAACTTTAGTCTAAAAATAGTTTCAACTAGGGAAAAAAAACACCAAACTATTAATAGTGGTTATCTTTGGTATGTACAACGAATGACTTTTTTCCTGGAGTTTAAATTATTTTCTATAATGAATTTCTTTATATAATGAAAAAGATAGATTTTTATTGTTTTTAAAAAAAAAAAAAACTCTCTTCTAAATATCCAGGTAATCTGATGCAGTAGTTTTTTGGCTTGAATTGTCTAATTAATTGACTTTATTCTCAACCTTATGCTAAGTTATATGAATTTACATTGCAAGTTCTGTGAGAATACACTAGGTAATCTTGGTCAAGTCATTGACCCTTTTTAGGCTACAGTTTTCTCTTTTGTAAAATAAGGGAATGGACTAGTTCAACCTTTAATGTCTATTAAATAGCTCCAAATAATGCAATTAAGCAAAAATGACCATCAAGAACTATTTTCACTGTTGGCTTTTTGACTCTTAAAATTATATTTATTTTTCATGAGAGAGAAGTTTTCATAGTAACTTCCCTTTCTCTATACTTAAATTCAGAAGGTAGTTAATTTACCAATATTCTTCACTTCAGAAAAATGTTTTGTGCAATCTTAGAATCATTAGGACAGGACCTGGCATGTTTTATCCATCTGTTAGCTCACAGAATAAGTGTGTTATGTGTAATGGGGCCACAAATCTTAAATGTTTAGCTCCCTTGGGTGGGGCATTGGGAGGAAGAAGAGATGGGATATGCCAGTAAACAGAACCATTTCTCATTAGTGTTAGAGTGTGGGTGTTTGTTTAGGACATTTATTGGAGCTATTAATATGGAATAATAAAACTTTACAGAAGAGTAGAAATGATTTGAGTAAAGAAGTTAGCATGTTCTTTTCATTATATTAATAATTATATTAGGGAAATAAAAAATAAGACTAGACCTCTAGAACTCTTTCCAGCTCTGAGAGCCTTTGCTTAAGAATTATAGTCACTATAATGCTTTGTCAATGAGGGTATTCATCTAGAGTATCTAACTTTTTAATTTTTTTATTTTGTCAAAGTTTTACATATATATAATTTTAAAAGTCAAATAGGTAATACAAGGCTTATAATGAAAACTAGCGTCTCCCGAGGCCCTCTCCCCAGAAGCAATTACATTCAGTTTGTTTAGCTACTTCTTCTGATATTTGCCTCCAGATTTCTAAATGCAATGTTTAGGTAGTTAATTCTTGATTTTTCAGTGTGGGATATTATCTTTGACTTTCTTATATGGATGATGAGGACTTAGATCTCTTATCTCACCCAACTTCTCACCCAACTCTTCACACTTCCTATCCCCCCATCCTTCCAATATAAACACATCATAATTTTATTATATCACACTGTTATAACTATGTGTCTATTATTTATCATCATCTCTTTGTCTCTTTCCTGTGTCAATACCCTCTTTCCTGGATTCCATGTTTTCTACTTTTTGTTTACTCTTCTTTTGATAGAACATCTCGTCCAATAGCTTCCTGAGAAAAAATACATGAGAGGTAAACCATTTAAAACCTTGAATGTCTGAAAATATTATTTTAGCCTCATCCTTGGTTAAAAACTCTTTAACCTCAGAAATTTGGAGATGATGCTCCATTAGCTTCTGGCTTCCATTGTTTCTGTTGAGTATGGCCAGGGTCATTTCAGTTCCTGATCCTTTTTGTGTACGGCCTGTTTTCTTTTGTTTTGCTTTCAGGAAACTTGTAGAATCTTTTCTCTGTCCCCAGGGATACAAAATTTCATCTTGAGAGATATATAGGAGGCAGAATCAGCAAGATTTGAGGAATGAGGGAAAGAGTAGAGGTTTAAGATGACTCCAGTTTTCTAGTTTGGTTGACTAGATAGACAATGCTTGTAACCAAGATAGGGACCAAAGGAGGAGTGGAATGTTTTATTTGGGGAGAGGGGAGGCAGAAATAACGAGTTTGGTTATAAAAAATGCTGAGTTTGAGGGCCCCTCAGGATATTCTAGTAAAAATGCCCAAAGAATAGTTGGAAATACGAATTTGAAAGCTTGGAAGAAAGTAGTCTGAAGATAGAGTTTAAGCCATCATAAATAAAGAGCTGATAGTGAAATCAAGAAGTTGATAGGAATGTCAGGGAAGACTGTATTGAATGAGAAGGAAGAGGTCTGAACACAGAATTCTGGTACATATCAACATTTGAGGATTAAGCTGAGAAGAATTACCAGAGGACTTACTTGGTGACTATTCATCTCTGGTCATTTAATCCTTAATCGTTTAATTAGTAGTAAAGATTCCTTAGGTTCCAGGTAAATACCTATATTCAGTATGAATAAATAATATTAAGGCTTACTGATGATCTAGAATATAGTATAAAATGCTATATGTAATTATAAACAAAAGTAAAATTTTCTCCTAAAATTTTACTCTTTGGAAAATACTTTGAAATTTCCAAAAGAATCAGAGTCCATGAGAAGTATGCAGTTAATGGGTTTTGGAGGAGATTAGGGTGATGAAGAAACTAAAACTTGGGAAGCAAACACTGTTGCTTAGCCACACTCCCTCCTCTCTCCCTGGACTACCTCACTGATTTCCACAACTTGATCTTTTCTTCAGAAAAAGCTTGGCAGTGTTTTCCTTCATTTTCTTCTTCTCCACCTTGTTTCACCTTCTTCTTAATTGTTGACAAGGAGGTTTCCTAAAATTTTCTAATATAATTTGTACCATCCTCTCATGTTCTGATACATTATTTTACAGTTCTTTTGAGTAAATTTATAATCTAAGATAAACTGATAAAACTTGCAAGTGTTGTTTTAGGACAGGAGTCAATAAACTATGCCCCATGAGCTAAATCTGCCTTGTTTTTATAAATTAAATTTTACTGGTGCAAAGCCATGCCCATTCATTTGCATATTTTCTGTGGCTGCAGAGTTTAGTGTTAATAGTTGCAGCAGAGACTGCATGGCCCAGAAAAATGAAAATATTTACACTCTGGCCCTTTATAGAAGTAGTTTGCTGACTTTAATTAAGGTTAAAGATACGTTTATTTTAATAAACGTATCTTTTCAGTATAAATGAGGTCATGCTGAAAGATTTGTTTCTGTTTAATATTGTCATAAAATCTGTGCTTGTTAAATGGTTATTAATCAGATAATTTAAGAAATTATATATGCTTATGTGTAGTGAAACTAGTTCTTTACTGACAGTCAAAGCAAATGGACTCCTTCAATTCTCATATACCATAGGTTGGTAATTCTTGATTTCATGTGTTGCTTCTATGTACACATGAAATTACATTCTAAAGTAAACCCTTTGCAAAGCAGTTTGTATAATTTATATTTACACAGTACTTTACCTTAAAAGTACATCCTGATATTTAAGCTCAACACCAGCATATTAATGCAGTTTGTAATTATTCTTTGCTTAATATCAGAGCCAAAATTATTTTCTTAAATATGTTACTTAGCAGCACTGAGATTAATAAAGTCTTCGTGTGTTTATGACATTTCTTTCACCAACAGTGCATACGGGGGGCTGATCTTATTTATTAAATTAGAAAGCCTATTTGTCAATTTCCTGGCCAAGAGTACCAGTATTCTGTACAAATATCAGCATACTTTAAGTTCATGTATTTTCTAAAACCCAAAAGGACTTTACCCATGAGCCTCATTCATTTTCCCCCAGTACCCCAGAAGGTATGAGCAGGCACTAGTATACTTAGTTATAGGTAGGGAGAAGGAGACACACGCAAAAAAAATCATTTGTTCTTTGTCCTCCTTGTTCTTTGCATGAGAAAAATAGAACTACATTTGGTTTTATTCATTAATGTTTGCTCTGTACTGTAATTATTTGCACAGGTTTGTGTCCATTCCAAAAATGTCTGATTCCCTCTTACAAAGCAAGAAATCTGCTAAAGTGTGTCCCAATTTACTCTCTGTGCCATTAGTTTGGCCTCTTCATATTGCCACGAGAGCAGTTTTTAAAACCACCATCATGCCTCTGCATGATTTAAAACTCTTTACTGGTTCCTGTCACCTTTACAGCTCTTAAAGAGAACAGATGTGGTCTTCTGTGATCTGGCCCTCAGCATCATCTCCAGGCTTGTCCAATTTAAATTTTATACTCCTGCTTAATAAATACTGTAGTTTGTAGTTCTCCTAACAGTGGTGTTTCATTACTTTTCGCCTTTGCCCAGTACTGTAGGTCTGCTTGCCTGGAATGCTGTTCTTCCTTCACTCTTGTAGATAGCTTATGCTCACCCTTCAGCTCCAATGTTACCACCTCTAGGAAGCTTCTCTGAAACCCCCTCCCTTCCAGCTGGGTTGAATGTCCTCCTTCTGTGCCTCCATCCATATTCCTGCATGATATCTTATTTAATAGTGCATTCTGGAGAAATTATTTTTTTGTTTATCTTTCTTACTGGATTGTAAGTGCTGTGAAGGCAAAGGCCACATCTAAGACATTTATGTGTCCCCAGCATTCACCTAGTTTTCCAGGCCTGGTATATAATAGATACTAATAAATCTCACCCCCAAACACTGACTTTGGTGCCCTGTCTTCCCTCCTCACCTAGTTTGGATTTCAAGATTTATCATAATTATACTCTTGGCAAACTACCTGTCTCCTGTCTTTCCTCATCCCTCTTTCTTCCCCTCCTCACTTCCTCTTTAGCCCTCAAAAAGACCCAGCTGGTTTAAATAAAGGCCCTCGATACTACATGACAATCCTATAGCACTTCTATGAAATCTTTACTTTTTCACTCTACAAAACTACTTTAAATCTTATTCACGTCAAAGTTCTGAACCCACCCTTCTTCATTGAGCACAAAGAATGAATCAGATAACTTCATCTTTCCACCACTGAAACTTCCATCGTCCCCCACACACACACTCCACCTGGGCTCAAACACCCTGCCTATCCTTGGGTTACAATGGATTAAATCTTTCCTCTAGTGCTTTGGATCCCAACGCCACTATCCTTCTCAAGGACTTTGTTGAGCCGGGAGTGGTGGCGTGCTCCTGTAATCCCAGCACTTTGGGAGGCTGATGTGGGAGGATCACTTGAGGCCCAGAGTTCAAGACCAGCGTGGGCAACATAGCAAGACCCTGTCTCTACAAAAAATTTTTTAAAATTAGCTGAGCATGGTGTTGCACACCTATAGTCCTAGCAAGTGGGGAGGCCGAGGTGAGAGGATTGCTTGAGCCCAGGAGTTCAAGGCTGCAATGAGCTGTAATCGTGCCACTGCCCTCCAGCCTGGACAACAGAGCAAGACTCCATATCAAAGAAAAAAAAAAGGACTTTGTTTCTGCAGATACCCCTTCACTTTCTATTGTTATCCTACAGATATCCTCTGGGATCTCCTATCCAAAAAAATAAAAACAAAAACTTCCCTCATGCAATATTCCCCTCCAGTTACTGCCCCATTTCTCTGCTCTACTTCATAGCAAAATTTTTCTTTAAATTTTTGTTGAGACATAATTTCAAACTCACTGAAAAGATGCAAGAATAATACAAAACAATTTCCCCTATACCCTTTACTCAGTTCCCCAAACGGTAACATTTTACATTTGCCTTATCCTTTCCTCTCACTCTCTTCGTATTATTCTCTCATTTATTATTTTGATATTTTTCGAATGATGATTTTCTGATCCCCTCATTCCTTCTATATTGGTTAGATGCCATTCTGTTGTAAGGAGGAGCTTTCCCTTTTCTCCCAGTTATCTATTTGTTTAATGTATTCAGTAGTTATAATCCATTATGAACGTTATATTTTATTATTCAAGTTGTCTCAGATTTTGCCAGTGGGAGTCTTTTGATGCTGGGTCCTGTGTTCTTTTATCATGCCCCCATTATCCTGTAAACACTCACTTTCTGGTATAGCAAAACGTTCCAGGCTCATCTTATACTTTTCTTGCCCAAGTCCTCGATCGGTTGTTTTCCCACCGAGCCTTGATTCCTTTAAGTGGAGAATGGTATTTAGAAAATAAGATCTGGACCCTAGGTGTGCTCACTGCTACTGAGGTGTCATCATTTCTAGGTCTTCTCGGCAGATGAAACTGATACTAGCTTAAATTTCACGTCTGTAGAGAAACTTTTCCTGACTAATGAAGCTGATATTGCTGCATAGTCATTCTCTATCCTATCACCCTGTTTTAGCTTTCTACATGTCACTGAGCACTATCACTATTAATTGGTTGGTCTCTTTATTATACGTGTATCTTCTTTCCCCACTAGAAGATAAGAGCAAATACCCTGGCTATCTTTTCACTATATCATCAGCACTTAAAAAAATGCCTGATGCATAGTAGACATTCCGTAAGTTGTTGAACTTGAACAGATAGATGAATTGATAACACCTTTGTCTTATGGGCAGTTTTCATTTCTGTAACAATTTCATCTTTTATGGTCATGAAAAATAGGAATCTTTGGTATATATTCATGGACTTTCAGTGTTGGAGACCAGGAGAAAAATTACCTTCCCCATATTCTTGATGAAAACAGTACAGGTTTGCCATTGCTGTTGCTCAGGAGCTTTATTCTCACAGCCCCTCTTTGTGTGGTACATTTTCACCATAATATATGATAAACCTATTTTTATGAATCCTAATTTTAACTATTTTTAAGATATTTGTAATCATATTGCCCCTCAAGCCTCCTCTTAAGTAACTTAAACCTTTTACACATAAGGTGTAAAAGATGTATACATAGAAGTGAAGTTTCTTGCACTTTGATGTTTTTGAAATGTTTATACTTCTTGACTAGGTATATCTGCTTTTCCTATATCTATCTTCTCACTGCCTACTCACTGACTTTTTAAAATATTGCCACTTTGATTCTTGTTTTTTAGAATACATCTATAACACATAATTTTAAAACATCAGAAAATTTTGTACAAAATACAATTTTAATTATATTCTTTCTTATTTAAAACAAAGGAATTTGGGAGGTCATTTTGATAGATTCCTAGTTACTTAGATAGTACTTATAGCTTAGTGAATTTTATTGCATCTGGTCCTGTATACATAGTGTTTTGGTTTGTGTTTTTTCCTCATTGTGCTTTTTTTAACCTGAATCTAATTTTTTAAAGACAGGGTCTTACTATGTTGCACAGGCTGGTCTCGAACTCCTGGCCTTAAGCAATCCTCCCACCTCAGCCTCCCCAGTAGCTGGGATTACAGGTGCACACCACCACACCCAGCTTCATTGTGCTTTTTTAAAATAAACATTTTTATGTTAGAGCAGTTTTGATTTATAGGAAAAATGGCAAGATAGTACAGAGTATTCCCATAATCCCACATTCAGTTTCCCTTATTATTAATATCTTAAATTAATATGGTACATTTGTATAATTAATGAACCAATATTGATGAATTATTATTAACTAAAGTCCATAGTTTATTCAGATTTCCTTAGTTTTTACCTAATGTCTTTTTTCTGTTCTGTTTAACACAAGTTACCCTGTTCCAGGATCTCATCCAGGATACTACATTACATTCAGTTGTCGTGTCCCCTTAGACGCCTCTTGGCTATAATAGTTTCTCAGATTTTCTTTATTTTTGATGACCTTGACAGTTTTGAGAAACTAATCAGATATTTTGTAGGATATGCCTCTATCGTGATTTACCTAATGTTTTTTACATTAGACTGGGGTTATATAGGTTCTGAAAGGATGGTCACAATGGTAAAGTGCCATTTTCATCCCATGGTATCAAAAGTACATACTATTAACATGATTTATCACTGTTGATGTTGACCTTGATCACTTGGCTGAAATAGTGTTTGTCAAGTTTCTGTACTTTAAAGTTACTTTTTTCCCTCTTCTTTCCATATGGCAATCTTAGGAAGAAAGTGACTATTCACAGCCCACACTTATAAGAAATGGGGAATTATGCTCTACCTCCTTGAGAATCTACATAAATTATTTGGAATTTTTCTGCACTGATTTGTCTATTCTCTGCCATTTACTTATTTACGTATTTATTTCAATATGGACTACTGGGTATTTATTTTATACTTTGGGTTATAATTTAATACTACTTTATTTTGTTGTTCAAGTTGTCCAGCTTTGGCCATTGGGAACTCTTTCAATTGGCTCCTGTGTCCCTTTGACACATTCCCATTACTGTGGATTTTTTTTGTTTGTTTTCATTTTTGGAATGCTTCCTTGCTTTCTGGCACTATAAGATACTCCTGGCTTATCTTGCATATTTCCTGCCCTATTCTTAGAATCAGTGCTTTAGGGTTTTTTTTAACCAAACTGAATTCTTTGATACTATTTGTTCGTATTTTGTTTTTAATTCTAGAATAGCATGAGATGTTCGTAATGTGAGTATATTTTCATCAAAATATTTCAAGAATGGTCAGTTTGCTTTGCTCCAGCTATCCTGAATATTTTGTTTCTTGAATGAAGATACAGTTGTTTTTATCTTTTTTCAACCAAAATTCTCATCAGGTGACTAAAGTAACACTTTGTATCATTCACCTGACATTTATCATTTTCAAGAAATAAACTGGTTTAACGCAAGTTATTTTTTCCGATGCTTAAAGCTTACATTTTTTATTTATTCATTCCTTCTTTCCTTCAAGGAACATATTTTAAGCACCTGCCATGTGCTAGGCTGTATGCTGGGTGCTCAGACAGAGAGGTAAGACACAGCCCTGTTTCTTGAGTAGTCCACAGTCTAGTACTAGAGGACATACTTGCCCTTCAACATGATAGGTGCTTTGGTGAAGGTAAGCTTGAAATCTAGTAGAAGCCAGCACCTGGAGATCAAGGACAATTTCTTTACATTTTGAAAGATAACATTAATTGGCCAGATGAAATTGGAGAGAAGAAGCGAGGCAGGGAGATTAAGGGAGATAGCAAGATGTTATAACAAAATGAGTGGTGTATAACTGAAAGATATTGCACTTTTGAGGTACTACAAGGAGATCAAGGCAACTGGAGCATATGATAAGACAGAGGCAGTAGAGAGAGGTGAGCAGTCAGTCTAGAAACCATCCTGATGAGCCTCATATGCCATGTTTATATGCTAACATTTAGGGGCACCGTGGAGGGTTTTCAGGCACGAGAGCAGTCCCTTGGACAGCACTGTGTACAGTGAATCAGAATAGCCAGGCCCCTAGGTGACGAATCCATTTCCGTAGTCTAAGCTAGAGAGGAGGACAGTGGCCACAGAGAGGGAGCGGAGGGATGGTTTGGAGAGATATAAAGAAAGTAGAGTCAACAACCCTTATCAACAGATGAATGTGAGGTTACAAGAGAGTAGGTGATGATTGGAGTGATAAAAAACCGTAGACCTTACTTATAAGGACCCTACAATATAGGCATATACAAAAACACAAAATATACAAAGTATAAACTATAATATAATTCAAACCACAATTTGTTTGCCTTACTGAACAGAAGTTTTGTATGTCTACTTTCCAAGTATTTTGGAAGTATTGCTGTAGATTAACAGACCAATAATTGATCACTAGCAAAGGAATAGTACATGTGAGGATTAAGTACTGAATGGCTCCAGTGTATTACACTCTCGAGTTCTCAAAAACAGAACAAAGAAACTGAAAAGAAACCAACACTAGTTGTCTGGATATTTTTTAAATAAAACTTGTTTTCCTCTGCCTCAAAACTTACAGCTATTGTACAACAGTCCAACTTTAGCTGTCATGCAATTGCCTCTAAAAGTTTCTCTTCCATTTCCAGGCATAGTTTAGCTGGTGGTGTCTGTTATCTGTGGTAGAAATCACAGTGACACAATACATTTACACAATGCATTAATCTCACCAGCTCCTCCCGTTGGGCAAACAGCTCCATAAAGGTAAGTTTGGCACTTGGAAAAACAACAAATATTTTGGCCTTATTTGTCATTTTACATAGACATTTTGCACAAACATTTTAGCTTACTATGTGTCACTATAACATTAATTGGCATTATTTTCTATATTAATAAATTATGCATATGCCTTTAAAAGTTACTAGTGGAACATAACCTGGGGCATAACCTAGTCTCTAATTGAATGTGGCCAGTATTCTCATGAAATATCTCAGCATATCCATAAAGCCTCTGGCAAGTGATAGCAACCCATTTTTGCAGATAAGAAAATTGAAATAGAAACTTAGATGTATCACCTAGAGCCTCCTTGTCCGATAATGTTTTCCCTATATGTTTCCAAAATAATATGGCTCAAAATAAAACAAGTATATTCACATGTCAGATAACAAGTTTATATAATCTCTTAGTTACAGATGCAGTTGCAGAAGGAGGGAAGGCATCCAAACCACAGTATTGTAATTTTTATAAAACGAGAGAGAAAAGACTGGGAAACAGTCCAAGAGGCTTCTAGACAACAACCACCTCCCCTAATTGGAGTGAATTCATAAGTTAGTAATCATTAGGTTTATTAATATCCACTGAAATACAAAACAAAATAAGAAACACAGTTCATACTTTGGCTTCATAAGCTGCAGAAAAACAGTATTTGCCTGCGTTTGTTTTGTTATAGCTTCATACCAGTAATAACCAGAAGAAACTTCTGGATAGGCTGTACAAGTGGTTTTCTAGCTTCTTTTAATAAGGAACTAACGAGTTGATATCTATGATGTATTAAATTTCTTAAGTAATGTATGCATGTCAGAAATTTAAGTATAAATCATTTTTTAACATTAAGACAAACCTCTGCAATACAAGCTCCTGACCAGCTATCTTAGTACCTTCAGGCTGCTGTAACAAAGCACCATAGACTGAGTAGCTTATAAACAACATAAATTTATTTCTCACAGTTCTGTAGGCTGGGAAGTCTGAGATCAAGGCACAAGCAAATTAAGTGTCTAGTGAAGGCCCATTTCCACTTCACAGATGGCACCATCTCACTGTGTCCTCACATGATAGATGGGGCAAGGCAGCTCTCTGAGGCCTCTTTTATTAGGGCACTAATCCCATTCATGAGGGCAGAGCCCTCATGACTTAATCACCTCCCATCCCTACCTACTAATGCCATCACATTGGTGGTTAGGTTTCAACATATAAATTTGGGAGAGGACACAGCATTCAGACTATAACACCAACATTTTTAAAACCACCGTTGCAGGCTAGTCAGGCATTATTAGGTTGTGGAATCTACTTTGCTTTTTATATACTAGAAACCCAGGCTCTTGAACATTTTTGGAAGTCCTGAAGATAACACCAACCATGCTTCATATTTTCAAGTAGCCTCTAGGAAATGCTTTGTAGAACCCAAATTGAAAACTAATATATAACTCTTTATATTGTGGTTGTAGTTTCATTGAAATCTAACCATCATCAAAAATGTCTTCCATACCTAACTCATACCTTTACCAAATGATATCACATTAAATTTGTCAAAATCAATCTTTAATACCTAAATTAGAATGATGGATCTAGAGAAGGAAGACGGAGGAAATTATAGACCTGTGCCATCTAGTATGGCAAGTCACTAGCTACATGTGGCTATTCAAATTGAAATTTAATTAAAATTAAATAAAATTTAAAATTTAGTTCCTCATTTGTACTAGCCACATTTAAAGTACTCAGTAGCCACATGTAGGTGGCTACCATATTGATAACGTAGATTAGAACAACACAAAGTTTAACAACACAGTGTAGAAAGTACTGATACAAAAAGCACTTTAGTTGATAGTGGCTTATATATTTATATGAAAATGCCCATATGATGGCTTCTCAAGAGGAAAAATTGTTAATAAATAGAATGTATCATTTTATTTCATTATGTCAAAAAAGTAACTTTTAAATTTATAAATCTCACTTTCTTCCCTAAAACTCTTACCCTAAAAGATTTACAAATATAGAACTTCTAAAGGCTACATATGCAGAATTATAAGTAGAGCCAGTTCGGGATTCCCAGATTTTGGAAAAATTATTTCTGAAAGCACTACATAAGAAAAAATTTTCAAGTATGATGATTAATTTTTCTAACTCATTTTGTACGACTACTTCCCTTCTCATTACATATTTGCTCATTACTGTCTTCTCCACAATGTGTTGTCATATATGTTTTCTTCTTTTTTTACTTCTATCTAAGGACATGAATTTTCTGACTTATGACTATAGCTCCTTGGTAGACAAAGGCCAATGGACAGTCATTTTTCTGTGTCCTCATCGTAAGGGCAGGATGTTTGCATAGTCTAAATTGTCTTCCCATATATTGCTTCTTCAGTTACCAGGGGTAAGATAGTAACTATAAAGTGGAAAAACAGTGAGGGGTGTTGGATGTGGTGGGCCTCTGGATACCCTGAGAAGCATTCAACATCACTTATATTCATACGTAAGTGGGATACATGACCTGAATTTAGTCATGAGGAAAACATCAGCCAAAAACAAAATGAAAAACATTTTATTTTAAAAGTGGCCTAATTCTTAAAAATGTCAGTGTCATAAAAGATGGGGAGCGGAAGGCTATGGGAATGGTGGGGAACTATTCCAGATTAAAGGAAACTAAAGAGACATGACAACTAAATGCAATATGTGATCCAGGTCTGTATCCTGGACTAGAAGTCAAAAAAAATACTAAAAATGACATAATTGGGACAATTCCCAAAATTGGAATATGAATGGTTACATTAAGTATACTGTGGTTATGTTGGAGAATATTTTGTTCTTGGGAAATACATACACAATTATGTATTAAAGAGTAAAGAGGTACTGTGTCTCCAACTTATTCTCAAATGATTTAAGAAAATAATTTGTGTGAAGAGAGAGAATATGATAACAAATGTAGCACAACATTAACAGTGAATTTGGGTAGACTACAGAGGAGTTCTCTATTTCAACTTTCCTATAAATTTGAAATTATTTCAAAATAAAAATAAAACTCAATTCAATATTTTCTAGCCCTTTCTAAGGCACAAAATGATGTGATGACAATGAAGATGCAATCAGAGAGACTTTCTGAAGAGTATGATCGACTCCTGAAAGAACATTCAGAGCTTCAGGTGGGTGACATGTACTTTAGGGGCCTAAATTTTTTGAAGTAGCAATTACCTAAGTAAACTATTTGGGTTAGTTGCCCTTCCCTAATCAAAAGGATGTACTTTAATCCTGGCTTCATTAAATGATTAAAGAAGCCAGATTTTTACCTGGAAGGTAAAGATTAGGACATTGCAGGAAAATACAAGGTAATCATAATATAAGGAATTGCTGACATGCTGACTTACAGCATTCAAGATTTGGTGAAGGCTTAAGCAAAAGAATTGAGCCACAAAACCAGCAGCATTGAAAAAGATACTGGTTCTAGAAAAATTGAGTTTTGCTGTTTGGAATGTTTGCCATATTTGTGCCAAAATGAGGCCAAAAATTCAAGTTCCACATCACACTAATCCTTCTGTCCCAGTGTTTTAGACATCTTAGGACAAAGACTATAGCATTCAAATATGTGATTTACCTCCAGAAGTTGATTTGCAAGATGGAAATTGAAAAAAATCTTTTTATTGTTAAAGCCAGATCTGGGCCATAGTTTTTCTTTCTCTTTTTCTCAAGTTCAGCAAGAATTGGTTCCAAACATTCATCCATGTCGGGGCTTGTCTTTCCCCCATCTTTTCTGCTGCCAACCACTAACCTGAATTGATTTCCCAGCCACACTTTGATCATTGTGGGGAGAACTGGGGGAGACAATTCCAGAGGCAGCCCTGGCACTCCCTCCCCAGTTCCTCCCAAGACAGACCACTTAGGCCTAGTCCTCATAATTTGGCAGCCTTTGTGGCTTTCAGTCAAGGCTTTTTACCAATTACAGCTCTTTATCTCACTGTACTTATTTCCCTGCATGTTAATGGTCATTGTATCTCCTGGGTCCAGCACTGTGCCTGCCATGAGGCAAGCAGGCACTATACTTACAGATGTTGAAGTCAGATGTACCTGGAACACCTATACCTGGCCTCATGCTAGCTTTGTGATCTTAAGCAGATTACATCATCCCTCTGGGGCTCACTTCTTTCATCTGTAAAATCTGAACAATAATAATGCCTGCTCACTGGATTGTTGGGATAACTAAATAAAATGTGTAGGGTGCTTAGCACTGTGCCTGGCTAATAGTAAACACTCAAGCAGTGACAGCTGTGGTCATACTTATCACCATCATCAGTATTACTTCCTTGGTAGAAGTTTTGCTGACAGAATGACTTACTTTCAACCAGTTACTTTGACCCTTGATTTAGAGCCAGTCAGGAAGCAATCCAAAGCAATTTTGTAATCGGATAGTCCCAGTAGGTTTGCGTGTTTAAATTAACTAGCCTACTACTTCGACAATAGCAAGAAAAAGACAGGGCAGCCCAGAGAAGAGTGGATACCCCATGTGCTCCAATCCCAGGACACTGAGGGTTCAGTTCCCATGGTCTGGAGTAGGTAGATTTTCAGCAAGACCATCCCTTCCCCATTTCCAAATTAGAGATTCTGAAATTGTTCACCTCATCAGGGCACAATAAGAATTACTCCATGGCATCTTTCAATATCCACCATGGGAAATGAATAAGTCACCTCAGAAGCCTCTTGTCTAGAAACATTTTTCCCCCTATTTGTGAGGTCAAGGTGTACTCAACTGGGATAAATATCCATACCAGTGGACTTTTCCATGGTGTCAGAAATGTTTAGATCCTTGAATGGAAAAAGGAAAACTGGGAATATACCCTCAATTTCTTGTAGCCAGTGTCCATTGCTGAATGTCTCCCTTGTGGTAATAGCTAATGGTTCTCTTAATCCTGAAAAATGTGTGTAACAGTGAGATTTCCTCAACTGTTTCCTTCCCCTAAAAAAGCTACCTTCAGCTTAGAGTTTCTCTGCATTCTTGGCAAAGGATGTAGAAAGCTTTTATGAGCAATTCCTTCCCAAGAAAATAGTCGTTATGCTTGTTTCTTTGGAAAAGAACATGTTTACTCTCCGTGACAACCCAATAAGTTAAAATATTTTAATATCCCTATTTTGTGGATGAGGAAACTGAGACCCACAGGTATTATATAATTTACCCAAAGTCACTGAACTAGAAGGTGATAGTATTCAAAGCCAGGAAATCTTTCTCTAGAACCTCCATCATAAACCACTATGTTCTTCAGTGCTGGTCATTGGACTGCGTATTCTTAGATCCATTCTCCTCCCACTGCTGCCCTCCTCTGTATCTTAGGGAGGTTCATTTCCCAGGCTCCTTTGCTGTCTGACTTCTGGGCAGGTTTAGCCAATTGGAGGCCCTAGTAGAAGACTGAAGGCAGGAGGAAAGGGAAAGCCAGGGATTTCTCTTACTCTCTCTGCTTTAGGAGCCTTCCATAAAGGAGAAGGCTCCAGTTCCTTCCCTCCATGGTCCCAGTTCCCACCGGGCAGCTTCTACCTATTGGCCCTTGCTCCTGGGAACCATATCCTCCCTCATCCCTCTGGCCCAAGGAGTGCTGGTGGTTTTCTGCTGTTGCTAATCCCTGAGGTGCCTTACTCCACCATGTTTGGTGTGTCTACTCTCTCATCACCTATAAAACCAATTCCCTGTAATAAATATTTCTGTTTGAAGGGGAAAAAACTCTCAGCTCCATAGTTTACCAGTTCTGTAACCCACAGGTGACTCATTTGCCATCCATGCACCTCAGGTACTTCATTACTTAAATGAGGGTTTTAAGCATTAAACCAGATCCTGTGTAAGAAAGCACTTTAAATATTTTTAATCAAGAAAATCTCTATACAGCCATAAAATGCTATTAGTTATGTCTTGAGTGGTTACCTTTTTTCCCATCTACGTACCTACCCGCCCCCGCCATGATCCAGTATGAGAACCACCTATATAAGATTCTGACATTTAGGTATCATTAAATAAGAACTTTTTTCTTAAAGTAACTCTTGAACTTTAATGTTCACCACCTTCTGAACTCTGTTTGAGAAGCAAAAGACCATCTACAGTAAAAAGCTGTATCAAATTGTCCTCATAAATTTTACTTCTGTTGTCAAACCAACCTTAGTAATTGAATTATATCCTAAAGTTCTTTGGAAAACATATTAGCTTTCTCAATTTTTCATAGTTGACATACTTCCAGTGAAACAATCATAAAAAAAAAGGACTGTTAAAATACTAAGGAAACAAAAGTTAAACAGGGAAAAGCTGGTTTCTTTACTATAAACAGATCCCACTTTGCATCTTTTAAATGGGTTTGGATTTCCCCATCTGGGCCCCTCCCTGTTATAGGCACTAAATAAATATTAGAAAACAGTCCTTTCAAAACATGTAGTCTTTGCCTTTCCTTATTTGTCCTGGCTCTCTTCTAAAAAAGAAAAAACAGAACTAACCAAGGCTTGTTGGAAGCACAAACCCATCGGCACCTGCCGGTTTTTAAATTTCATTTTGGAAAATCACCCTTTAATTAAGGAACTTGTCCACAAAAACAGCTTCATTAAAGCTTTAATCTTTATCAAAAGGTGTCAGATATGTATAATTTTGTGGAAGTAGTATGTTATCATTCGGAATACCTCCTCTAATCTTCTTCTTTTTGTTGCTTAATTGCTCTGAAAGCATTAATTCTCAGCCTGAACAAGAGCTTGATGAACTCCCTGTACAAGCAATACACGTTCTGCAAGTCCATTTTATGGGATTTTTTTCTTAATGTAGACATTTACTTTCTTAGTGCAAGTGATCCTGTAAGGTTGATTTCTGTTCCATTTTCCTTCAGTTTTAAATGCCGTGTTAAGTCATCTTTGTAACATGATCAGCAGAATATAATTTGAGAAGTCTGATCTTTTGGCAAGTAAATATCTGTAGGACAACAACAAAAAAAAGCCATCCCAACTGTGTTTTTTGCTTCCCTTCATTCTTTCCTTGCCAAATATCTTAATTGGGTTTGCAATAGGGGAATTTTAGAAATTATGTTTTCCTGGTGTAACTTGTGAAACAAAGGCAGAAAAAAATGAACTTATCAAGTGTTATTTTTCCCCTCTAAATAAAAAACACAAATTTTATAGTTTTTAAAATTTGAGACTTTCTCAGTCTTTTTTTTCACATTTGTTTCTTCTCATAATTATACACAGGAGAAAATATTTTTTAAAAGTCCTTGTCATATCTATGAATCTGTTTCTCACCCTTTGCTGTACTACATAAGTCCCATTTTTTTCTTACAGGATCGTTTAGGAAAGGGTAATAAGAAAGGCCTGTGAACTTTATGAAAGAAGATTGTGATACATCGTGTCAAGATGATAAATTTGTTATCATGTTAGTCTCTAGAAAATTTAAAATTCAGTTCAGAAAAATGCATTATGACTGGTCAGTAATTTTTTTAATGCCACACATAGGTTGTGATGTTTCAGATATATTGTCAAGTCTATATTCCAGCTCTTAAGAAAAATAAAGCATGTTAAATACCATATTTACATATTGATAATAACATTGGTGTATGGTGGCTATTTACCAATTAAAGGAAAAATTCATTAGCCAGTTACTTCCAAAATTAGATTTTTTAAGTTGCATGAAACCATTAATAACCTTGAAAGCTTTGATGAGTTTTCAATAATAATGTCTGTTTAATCAGATGATTATGTGTTTGAAAATATTGTTGAGTATCAGCAAATTTGTTCACAGAGTAAATAAGGATAACTGATCAGAATTAGCCACTGTATTTATAGGGGAGAGTCAGAAAGAACAAACAATGACCTTAGTTTTTCTTAAGCCTGGTGATACTATGGTTTACTCTAACAAGACAGCTATATTGATAATTATATTTTTGTTACTGTGCTTCTGCACCTGTTGAACTGGTTTTTGCTGACATTTGTGTTAATAACACATAATTAGTAAGCATTCTATCTTTTCAAGTTTATCTAGTAATAGAGTTTATACCTATTTGCATAACTGCCATGGCACTGAACTGAATTTATTTTACAACAATATGGAATGCTTAACTTGAAAAGTTAATGTATAACATACCCAAAAAGCAGTGTTTTCTCTGGTTGTGAGAGTTACTAATTATACAAATATTACCTCACATATACATATACTCATGTCACACAGTTTTCCTGAGATGTTTCTATATTCGGAAAGCTAAATATTAAATACTCTTTTTCCATTAAAATATTCATTTAGAATTTCCTTTAGAAGATGGTCCTGATTATAATATTGATAAGATTTAGGTTGTTGCAGTGTTTAGGCATGAAAATTATCTTCCTTGTCTCATAAAGACCTAAGTATAAAAGAAGATGGAAAATAATTCCTGGAGTTTTTACTTCTCTGGTTTTTGTTTCATCTTCTGTTTATTACAATTTTAGCACCAACTTCATGCATATTTAATTTTTTCATCGTAAAGTGGATGAAATGAGCAAGTACATAAAAATTTTATTTCAGATAAAAGTCAGGAGTTACTGCTAGAAAACAGACACGTAGGAGACATTTAACAGGAGTAAGAAATGGGAGTTAGACCATATGGGCTGGCAACATCATAAATAACAAGAAAAGGGAGTGCTGAAATAGAACTGAACAAATGATAGCTCAAAGTGTAGACTTAGAAATATCAAAGTGAGAGCTACTTAGATAAATATATAGATATTGAAAATTTGGAATCCTGGCCTACTGTATAGAAATCAAGTATAATGTCAGAATAACATACTGGAAAGTAGAAAATGCACAGCTTTAAATTTGGCAAACTAGGCCGGATGCAGTAGCTCTCGCCTGTAATCCTAGCACTCTGGGAGGCCAAGGAGGTGGGGGTTGCGGGGGGTATAGCTTGAGGTCAGGAGTTCCAGACCAGCCTGAGCAAGAACAAGACCCCATCTCTACCAAAAATAGAAAAAATTGCCTGGCCGTGGTGGTGAGTGCCTGTAATCCCAGCTACTAGGGGGGTGGGGGAGGTGAGGGAGGAGGATTGCTTGAGCCTAGGAGTTTGAGGATGCAATGAGCTATGATGATGGAACTGTACTCTACCCAGGGCGACAGAGCAAGACTCTGTCTCCAAAAAAAAAAAAAAAATTGGCAAAGTAAAATCTAATCCAAGCTTCAACACTTATTTAGCATGCTAGACTTCTATGTCCTTATCTCCAAAATGGGAATAATAAAATTTAGATCAGGATTGCTATATAAACTAAGATAACACAGTGATTTTCAAAGTTGTTCAGACTGTATAGTAAGGAGAAAGTCTGGGTACAATTTGAAGAGCATGAGGATTTGAAAGATTCCCCAAAAAGCACTTTAAAGTTTACATTTAAGGGCTCTTAGACTTTAACCCTCTCAATTTTACAGATCTGTAACCGCAGGCCTCACAAGTTGGAGCAGTTTTTCCAAGATAACGTGGATAGTTAGATTCAGAGCCAGGATTGGAGAATTCAGGTATCCTGGTTCCCCAGATATTACTCTACTCTTCATACACAGACCAGCTATAATTTGCTAAACAGAAGATATTGCCATGTATTTGCCAGGGTTTGAGCCAGGGAGTTTAGCTCCAGAGTCTGCCCTTTACCAGCTACCTGTCTCTCAAGCTATGTTTGTTAGTTGTTCCTATTGCTCTCCTTACCAATGATGGTTTTAAGCAAAGCATATATGTAACATGTATTCCATGGGTCTAGTTATATTGTATATTAAATTATTTTTCTTCCCATTGTCAGCTTCATTATGTCTTACGCTATATTATGGATTCAAACACATGAATGTTATTCTTACCTTTTTCCATTAGAATTACGTAGAGTTTTATTGGACTTTCTCCCTTACTTGCAAATCTGCCTTGAAGTTCTGGTGTCTAGGAAGTAGCTCTTAAGAAGTTCCAGCTACACTCTAAAATTTGGCATTAGTCATCTCTGTTGCTTGTCCAGCTCTGTCTTGCACCCCAGTACTGATAACTAGATTCCTGCCTTGTTCCTTAGGGCTTAAGTTTCTCTCTTGGCTATTTATCCCAATATTCTGGGATCTAGGATTTCCTTTCAGTGACATAGTCCTGCCCCAGAACTCAAATCTAAAGACTGAAGTTTAACTACTTTCTGAGATATTGTCCTGTTGCCACCAGCCTGCCTGGATCTCTAAATCTCACCCATTCTTGGTGTTCTTAGTGCTGGTCTGTGCTTTTCCTGCAGTGTCACTCCTGCTTCCTCATTGGGCCTCCCAACCACAGCTGCTGGGATGTCCCTGCACCTGCTGTCCCTCTCACTACCCCTCCCTTCTGTGGACCACCACAGCTGAACGGCCCATGCCCAGCCCACTGACATGTGACACACTGTGCATTTTCGTGCCCACTATACAGTGTGTGAATATGGCAGTGCTTTTAAGCATTGACTTTTACTTTAATGTCTAGACGGATTTGTTTAGAGTCCATGTAGCCTAGCCTCCTTAGTCTACTTTTCCTAGAAATCTTGAAAATCCACTTTTGAAAGTTCTATTTTATTTTTCTTATTTTAACATTTAATTTACTAAATGACATTTTTTAAATTACTTTCACAGTGTTGCTTTCCACTTTGATCTCTAAACATGTGACTTTATTAGTCCCTCCTTCTGTAACCAGAAGTGATTTCAAACACTTCAGGAACTGTGGTAGGCTGAATTACGGCCTCCCAAAAGATATCCCTGGAACCTGGGAAAATTGCCTTCTATGGTAAAGGATGTGATTAAGTTAAGGATCTCGAGATAGATTATCCTGAGTAATCTGGATGGGCCCTAAATTCAGTCACAAGTATTCTTACAAGAGATAGGCTAAGAAAGATACTACCACATAGCAGAGAAGAAGGCAGTGTGACCACCGAGGCAGAGATTGGGGTGATGAAGCCACAGCAGAGGAATGCTGGCAGCCACCAGAAGCTGTAAGAGGCAAGGAACAGATTCTTTCCCTAGAGCCTCAGGCAGGAGCATGGCCCTTCAGACACTCTGAAACTGATGTTGGACTTCTGGCCTTCAGAACTGTGAGAATAAATTTATAGGCTGGGCATGGTGGTTCACGCCTGCAATCGCAGCACTTTGGGAGGCTGAGGCAGGAGGATTGCTTGAGGCCAGGAGTTTCAGACCAGCCTGGGCAACATAGCAAGACCCCTTCTCTACAAAAAAAGGTTTTTTAAAAAATTAGCCAGGCATGATGGCACACCTAGCTACTTGGGAGGATGAGATTGGAGGATCACTTGAGCACAGGAGTTCGAGGCTGCAGGGAACTATGATCGCACCACTGTACTCCAGCCTGGGCGACAGAACAAGACCCTGTCTCTATTTAAAAAATTAAAAGGAATAAATTTGTTGTTTAAAGCACCAACTTTGTGGAAATTTGTTACAGCGGCCATAGGAGCATACAGAACAAATCAATAATGGCCTGGACTGAACTTCAAGATGTGTGAAAAACACATACCCTTTAGCACCACTTAGTCTTCCCCATCAGTCATTTGGATAAGTCAAAAATAGCGTTAGCCATCTCCTATCCTATTGTTTTTCTCCTTCAGTTTTATTTCTCCATTCACTGCCACTGCCAAACCCCAAGCCATCATCATCTCTCACATGGACTGCTGTGAGAACCAACTTGTCTCCCTCCATCTTCTCTTAACCCCTCTCTCATATATATGCTCTCAGCAGTGACCTAATTATTAAAAAAATACATAGATCATATTATTCCTGTTTAGAGTCTTCCAATTATTTCCCATTGCACTTGAGATCAAACCCCCAAGACCTCACCAGGCTCCCACAGCCTCATCTCAGACCACCTGCCCTGCCATCCACACCTGCATTCTTCCTTTTTCCTCTAGGATAAAGATCATGATACACCTGTATTCTGATTATTCTTAGAACAAGCCAAGATCTTTCCCCATCAGGATTTTTGCATACATAGTAAATGCTGCATCCCAGGCCTGTCATCTTACCCTATTTTATTTTCCTCATAGCATTTGTCACTGTCTGAAATTATCTCATTTATGGTTGGTTTTGGCTCCTTCCCAGTGATTAACATAGTTCCTGCACACAGATCAGTGGTTCTTAACAAGGAGTGGAGAGGACTGCTCGTGGAACATTTACCAGTGTCTAGAGACATTTTTGGTTGTCACAAGTACAGGCATGCTACTAGTGGATAGAGGCCAGGGATGCTGCTAACCCCATTCCACAATGCACAGGACAACCACCCACAACAAAGGATTATCTGACCCAAAACGTCAATATTGCCAAGGTTGAGACATCCTGCAATAGATGCTTGTGGCAAAGGGTACTAGTTGTCCCCCAATATCTATCTATTCTTTCATTCATCTGTGGCAATAGATGCCCCAATTTTTTTACACACAGGTGCCAAGCATAAAGACATTTCCTGGCTCTTTGCACATAGGTGGAAATAGGTAGGAATGTCATGTGGTGGCAATTTCTTTTTTTCTTCCTCTGTCCTGCTGCTTGAAATATAGACGCTGCCACCTTAGATCATGAGATTGAGGCCACGCAAAGTGGAGCAACGAGGAGGCTGTGTCCCTAACACCATAGAGCACCACACCTGTCCTGAATTGCTGCTCAATAAGTTGTTGAATAAATAAATGACACCAGGTATCTTCAATGCATTATCTCTCTTAACATCCTACACAGGAATAAAAGCCATAAATATGTTTGTCCTATATGGCACAAAACCGTCAGCCTTTGTATCTTGCCTTTTGTGTTGGAATCTTGATTAAAAATTATATCCTCTACTATATCTGCATGTTCAACTTTTTATATTTGACTTAACCATTATTAATCAGCATGATGCAATGTGCTTCTGCAATATCTATGCAGATCACACTATGAGAGTTTACAAGTCTCTTCTCCTTCCTTGTCTTTAGTGTGATGTATACTATAAGAGCAAACACAACAGCATCCAGTTACATTATGTATACGAAGATAGCATATAAGATCTTGATGTATAAACTTATAATAATAAATTAGGAAAAATTTAAATTTCCTAAAGGGTTTTGTTCTTGGTGATCAGCCCTTTTCCCAAATTTGAGCAAAGAATGTGTTTAAAGTGTTGGCTTTGCCCCCTAAACTAGGTGTCTTCCTGGTTAGCCAGGCTTCTCCAGAAAGTCTATTGCTTCTTAAGAAATCTTTGTTCTCCATGAAGCACCACCCATGGTAAAGAATTTCTGTCTCTCCAAAGGGCTGCCAATTTCCTAGAGCACATGAGAATCCTGGAGCACCACTTCTCGACGAAGGGCCTCCTGCAATGATCCTCCAAGGAGGCTTACTTTCTGAAAGGTTTTTTTAACTTTGTTGATTTGTTTTCTCTTGAAACAAAATTGATACATATTAATGGTAGAAAATGTAGAAATTAAAGAAAAAATAGTTTCATTTTCTTATATATACACACACAGAAATATTTACAAAATGAGATCATACTCATTTTTTATACATACTGTTTTGTGACTTGCTTTCTTTTCCCCCACATCAATAAATATTCTTCTACAACAGGATTCTATAATCTACCTCTAATAGGTCATATAAATACCTGAGGGGTCAGGGTTTTTTCAAAGTACATACACCCATATGCCCGGTCCATTACCACTACCATTGAGAATTACTGGCCCAAGCAACCAGTGTCAGTGATGAGGCTGTGTTGTGGTAACCATCCAGGATGTGCGAGCAGAAAAGGCAAACAAGACCCACTGTCCTGTGGTACAGTGTGTTTAACTTATCCCTTGTCATTTACATTTAATGAGAATCTTTATTGGTTGAAGATGCTGTAGAAGCAGCAGAGCACAGTGGTCACATGCAAGGATCACCTGCGTCCAAATCCCATCTCCCTTATTTATGACCCATCCTGAATCTCAGTCTCTTCATCTTTGAAGTGATTAAGACTCTACCTCAAGGACTTGCTGACTGGATTAAAAGAGTTAATACACATAAAGAACTTTTAACCATTTCTGGTGGTAAGCTGCTCTGAATATTATGAAAAAACTGCTGCCCAGTGGTAAATTGCCCCCATTAAAAAAAAAAAAAAAGATAATCTGAAAGAATTTAAAAGTAAGTCTTAAAAGTGCAAAGAGTACTGGAGATGGATGGCAGTGATGGTTGCACAATATGAATATAGTTAATGCCACTGAAATGTACACTTAAAAATGGTTAAGATGGTAAAATTTTATGTGTATTTTACCACAGTAAAAAACAATTGGGGGTAAAAAGGTGGACCCCCTATTTCTATGGGTTGAAAATGTACCATGGTGGGACTGTTAGGCAGTTTAGGATGACTTTATGTAGCAACCATGGGCAGGCGTTGCCCCACCACCCCTCTTCTCCCGCCTCAGACAACGCCCAGTGCCCGATTTGCACGAGTATGCAATAGATTTGTGCTTATTTGGATTGAATTCAGTTCAACTCTAGGGTGTCAGGTTCTTTTTGGATGAGTCTTCCCATTCCCTGCCTTTAGAGTGTGTCCTGTTGTCTTAAAAGTATGACAAGATCAGATAGTATTTTGACCAACCTTCTTAAAATATTAAGTCCCGGCCAGGCCCAGTGGTTCATGCCTGTAATCCTAGCACTCTGGGAGACCAAGGCGGGAGAATTGCTTGAGCTCAGGAGTTTGAGGTTGCAGGGAGCTATGATGACGCCACTGCACTCTCTATCTGGGTCAACAGAGCAAGACTCTGTCTTTAAAAAAAAAAAAAAAAAGTCTCTATGTCTCTACGCCAGACACTGATATATGTCCCTTCAAATACTATTGGCAGATTTGATATTGTGAAAGGGCCTAGGTCTGGGGTATTTCATTAGCCACTCAAACCTTAACTGCATCTATTTTTTTTCTTTCTGGATGATTAAAATATTATATATTTATAAAAAATATATATATGATGTTTTAAGTCTCTTAAAAAAGAAAAAGGGAAGGGCAGGAGTGGATCTAGGTTTCTTGAGGCCTAGAGCAGATATAATTTGGGGAGTTCTCTATAAGAAAATACCAAATTACCCAAACAAAATTAGGTATGAATGTGAGAATTTATTCAGGATAAGAACAGAAATCACAAGAAATCACTGGAACTTTGGAGATTCAGATCCTTTTCTTCTAAGATCTCTTGGAGCAATTTATCAGGAATGCTTCCTACTGGCAACCTGGCTTCTCTTTCTACCTGGGACACTCCACTATTCCAGTGTTCAAAAGGACCTCTGTATCAAGAGCCCTGAGGCTGAAACTTCATTACCTCCATATAAATCTTCCTCTAGATAAGGAATGGGAGGGCAATGTTAACGTAATCAACTTGCTGAAAATCTCAAATTTTGTTATTTTCTTTTTTTTTTGCCTTGCTCTATTCTCCTTGGCAATCAAATTTTAAAGTAATATAAATCACCCTTTTTAAAATTTATAGTGAGTATACTTGTTTACTATTAGTGCTGTCACATATTACCACAAACTTAGTGGCTCAAAGCAACACAAATTCATTATCTTATAGTTCTAGAAGTCAGAAGTTAAAAATCAGTCTTATTGGACCAAAGTCAAAGTGTCAGCAGAGCTGGTTCCTTCAGGAACATTTTCCAGCTTCTACAGGCTGCCCTCATTTTGTGGCTCATGGGTTCCTTCCATCTTCAAAGCCAGCAAGGGATGGTCAAGTCTTTCTGACATCATATCACTCTGACACTGACTCTTCTTCTCCCTCTTCCACATTTAAGGAACCTTCTGATTGCATTAGGCCCATGCAGATAATCCAGAATAATCTCCCTAATTATTTGAGTCAGCTGATTAGCTACCTTAATTCCGTCTGCTACTTTAATTCCCCTTTGCCACATAACTTAACATACTGACAAGTTCAGGGGATTAGAACGTGGACATCTTCGGGAGACCATCATTCTGTCTACCATAGTGGGTAAGTTATTTGAATGGTAAATAATTTTGAAAATGTTTTTTGCAATCAGATTCCCATAACTTTTTCTTGATTCTTGATTTGGAGAATTTTTATTTTTATTGGGACTATCTGTGAGGGCAGCAGAGGCACAGTTCTGCGTTTCAGAATTAAAGGGAACAAGTACTCCCAACTCAGCATGCCCAGAGTCTGCTGCCTTTGGTTTTTCCAAATGAAGGCAGCTGCAAAAACTTTCCAAACGCTAGAAAATACCACCTAAAGAAAGCAGAATTGCAAAATGATGGCTAATTGAACACATACTTTTACTCTTTTCTAAACTGCATTTAAACTGTAGTATAGTAAAGGAATTTTTTAAAGGCATAAACCTACAAGGATAAAGTGAACATGAGAAGAAATGGCACCAACTTTTTCAAAGCTGAAAAATAGATGAAAAAATGGTACTGAATTAGTAGAATTGATGAAAAATTGAATTCTTTTTCCTCTTGGAGAAAGCCAAGAACCAAGTCAATTTATTTTTTACTTACTTATTTTGGAGATAGAGTCTTGCTCTGTTGCCCAGACTGGAGTGCAGTGGCATAATCATAGCTCACTATAAACTCGAACTCCTTGGCTTAAAGTGATCCTCCCATCTCAGCCTCCCAAAAGTAGGTAGGACTACTGCAGGTGTGAACCACCATGCCTGGCTAATTTTTCAAAATTTTCTATAGAGATAGAAGTCTCACTACATCGCCCAGGCTGGTCTCAAACTCCTGACCTCAAACAATTCTCCCACCTCAGCCTCCCAACGTGCTGGAATTACAGGTGTGAGCCACCACACCCAGCTGCCAAATCAATTTAAACCACCAAATAATCAAGGCTCAGGCATTAATGGCCCCCTTTTCCGGGAAGAGAGAGGCAAGGGTATGCTGGAATAAAGAAGTTTGGTTGAAAATTATTTGAGAAGGAGTTCGATCCCCACATGCTCCTCTCTTCCCCCAGACTGTTGGATGATTGCTCACTCTCAACCCAGCAGAAGATAGGTTTCCTCTTTGAAGAGGGTAAAGCAGAGTTTCTGTTTTAATAAACAAAAAACAGGGCCAGGTGTGGTGGCTCACACCTGTAATCCTAGCACTTTGAGGAGGCCAAGGCAGGAAGATCATTTGAGGCCAGGAGTTCAAGGCCAGCCTGGGCAACATAGCAAGGCTTTGTCTCCACAAAAAAATTTTTTAAAAATTAGCCAGGCATGGTAGTGCACCTGTAGTCCCAGCTACTCAGGAGGCTGAGACAGGAGGATCACTTGAGCCCAGGAGTCTGAGGCTGCAGTGAGATATGATCACACTACTGCACTCCAGCCTGGGCAACAAAGCAAGACCCTGTCTCTAAATAAATTAATTAATTAAACAAAAAAAAAAAGAAGGGTTAAGTAAATTATTTATGCATACTAAATGTAGAGCTTCTTCTGCAACCCAGAATGATGGCAGCTAGTTCTTTACTTTCAGAAAGAACACCAAGTGAGTCTTTTCTATGTGGGAATCTTTCAGACCCAAGAGGAAAGACCTAAAGATATTCACATGGATGTTGACATCAGGGATTCCCCTAAAAAAGACCCAGTCTAGCTTATCAAACAGGAAATCTCACCATGAACAAGCCTCACCCACTCATTCAGAGCTTCCAGGCAGCTCTTGAGGCCCCCACTTTTAAATATGAGCAGGCAATCAAGCACGAAGAGATCTGAGAAAAACCTGAACAGAAAAAAAAATGTAGTGAAAATAGAAAGTGTGCAGGAAGAAGAACAACAAAACTCTCAATGTCTTCAGAGAGGTCACGAATTCTTATTTCAATGCACTCATGAAATCAGAATTGGAAACTATAAAAAAAATTTTCAGAAAATAAAAAAGAGCCCATAGCAAAAAAACAGGAGAGCCCACTAAACCCACAGGAAGATGCCTGAAAATAGACTGGCTTAGTCCATTTGTATTGCTATAACAAAATAGCTGAGACTGAGTAATTTATAAAGAACAGAAATTTATTTTCTCACAGCTCTGGAGGCTGGGAAGTTTGAGATCAAGGGGCTGGCCGTTTCCGTTGTCTGATGAGGGCTATTCTCTGCTCCCAAGATAGCATCTTGAATGCTGCATTCCCCAGAGAGGAGAAGCGCAGCGTCCTCACATGGCAGAAAGCAGAAGGGCAAAAAGGGACAAACTCCCTCCTTCAAGCCCTTTTATAAGGGCACCTAATCTCATCCACAAGCAGAAGAGCCCTCAACACCTAATCACCTCTTAAAAGACCCATCTCTTAATACCATCACCTTGGCCATTGAGTTTCAACCCATGAATTTTGGAGGGGACATATTCAAACCATAGCATAGACCCATGCCAGTGAACTGGGTTCAGAGAGATGATTCTACAAGTTTCCAGAAAATACAGCACACAAAAGTTAAGGGATCTGGATAAGATCAGATTTCGCAAAAGGAACTCTGGAAGATAGCAGACAATAGAACAATGCTTCCAAAATTCTGAGGGAAAATTATTTCCAACCTAGTATTCTATAGTCAGTCAAGTAGCAAATCAAGTATGAGTGAGGAATAAAGACATTTTTTTAGGCTTACATGTTCTCAAAAACTTTACTTCCCACACACTCTTTCTCAGGAAGCTAGTGTATAGAGGATGCACTCCACCTAAAGGATGAGTAAACCAAGAAAGAGGAAGACAGCAACCAGGAAAAAGGAGATTCACACAGGGGAGAGGCAGAAGGAACCCACTGGATGTTGGTAAAGGGAGAATGTTAGCTGAGAAGCAGCTCAGATGACTCTGGGAGAGGCTTTTTCTAGAAGATGAAGTTGATCAGATGCTTGATGTGAATGAACATACTGAAAGGAGACGTAGGTATAAGCTGGGGGAGAGTTTGGGGTAAAATAGTGATAAATATTAGAAGTCATAGTAAACAAAGCAAATAATACAAGGTGAAGAAACAAATAAAAAATAAGACAATTAAAACTCAAGAGAACATACACCAAAAAAAAGTCTAGGAAATAAAAAGTAATACCAGTTTACCACATAGCTCCATTCTGAATAGAAAACAGAATTATAACAATGTAAATACTAACTATGAATCTAACCAAAATTATGATCCTGTATTGGGAGGATGGAGAAATGAAAGTCTGCAGAGGTTTGATAGTGGTGGGAACACAGGAAAGAGAGCTAATCCTCATCTCACAAGGTAAGAAATGCATGAATATTATTTAGAGATAAAGACGTACCTATCAAAAAATAAGCTAAAGGATTTCAGAGTGGTTTTCTTTGGGAAAAGGAAACCAGGAAAAGGGGCTGGACCTGTGATTTGTCTTATTCATCCTTGTAGAACTAGTTGATTCCTTAAATTATAAGACTGATAAAATTTTTTAAAAACATTTTAAAAGCAATATTGCTAAATTAAGTACCTTATTTTACTTTTCTGGAAACACTGTGCAGATTAATGAGATGTTTATAATATATTGTGAGCTCTTTGGAAGGAAAAAAGTCCATATTCAGACTTCTTTATATATTTCCTCATCCCATATTAGCATTTCCATTCATTTCTAGTGTAATTATATTAACATTTCATTAGCATGTGACTTTGCCTTTTCCAGAACTCTAATTAAGTTTTAAATAAGATGTATGCCACTGGGAATCTCTATCTACCCTTGTTAAACACCCTTCCTATTGATTATAATTCCACTTACTAATTCCTTCTGATTTTTGTCTTCCAAACAATTTTTAATTTTTATGACTTGAATACAATTTGAACTGGCCCAGCAAATCATTTACAAGGTTGAGGTGTAAGATAAATTGGCAAACTAAATAGAAAAGAAGACAACCGTTGGGTAGAAAACAGTGACCAAGGTTACCTCAGTTGATCTGTTTATTAAAAGAACTCATACTTTTTATAAGTACTCACCATGTGCTAGGTTCTAATTGCTTTACCTACTTCTGTGCTATGAATTTTTTTCCAATTCATTTTAAGTATGTTTAGGCACCTACTATACACTGAGCATTGTGATAAGAACAACCAACATTCCTTGAGTACTTACCATGTGCTAGGGTCTAATTGCTCTACTTGCTTCTTGCCCTTTAATGACTGCAGCAACCCCATGAAGCAGATATGAGTATTATTCCCAACTTGCAGATGAGGAAAATGAGACATAGAGAGTGTGAAAATAAATACAATTTAAAAGCTGTTGGAACCCCAAAATCTCTTTAAGCCTTGAGAGAGATGTGACTGTGATCTGAGTTGTGTAGTTGTAACGTCTGCTTCCTAAATTATAGATTAACTCTCTTCCTCACTGTTCTTGTTCTGTAAATGACTAGGAGAGACCAGGGGCCAGACATCCTCCCCTTCTAATCACTGACCTCTGTTATGGATTAACTGCCTCCTT
Organism: Daubentonia madagascariensis; assembly: GCA_023783475.1. Lineage (NCBI taxonomy): Eukaryota > Metazoa > Chordata > Mammalia > Primates > Daubentoniidae > Daubentonia > Daubentonia madagascariensis. Next base: position 43,543,246 of record JAKFHU010001569.1, on the reverse strand, counting down.
TATTGTCCTGTATCTAACTCAGTTCAGATGGTGCAAAAGACCCCATAACGGTTACATCTTCGGTGTGGAATGTTAAATATACCTTTGCAGAAAAGAAAAATATAGCCTCAACTAATCAAATTACTGTAACTATGTATTAAGCCTTATATAGAAAGATGTTGAAATTCTGTTAAGCTTCCCAAACCTCTACACTTGAGAACAGTGACTTCCATTGTTTAGAATCCATGCTTCCTGGGTGGCTAGCCTCAAACTTTGCACTTGAATAAACACTCTTGAAACTAAATTCTGACCCTTTTGATTATTTTATTTGACATTTTGGCGATTATGAAGGGACACGAAGCAAGCCCCTAGTGATCCCTGCCACTTCACCAACAGTCAGGACCTTGGTACCATCATGAATGTCAATGACCTTGCTGGAGTTGGCAGGGGTCTCTGGTGAGACTCCTCTTGGGTTTTGAATCTCCCTGGTTTTGGTTGAGATTCAGACTTTATTCAAGAAACCTGATTCCAGGCTCTATAGAGCTGGAATTGAAGCTTGGCTTTAAGGTAGGAGTTTTGGTTTTTGTTCTCTAGAGATTTTTCTGTTTGCAGACTGTGATTTTGATTTTTCTCTGAGGTAAAGAGTTGTTTGTTGAACTACTCATTAGAGTTTGTATAGCCTTTTCTCTCATTCAAATTTTGGTAAGGGAAGGAAACAGGTTCTCTTTCTGAAAAAAGGAAGTGAACGTTCATGGCTTAAGCAAAATTTGTGATTTAAAAAAACTGGCTGACCTCTAAAGCTTGGTTCATTTGGCATATCTAAAGTCCCTTTTTGAGTGACTAAAACCAATGAAAAGTTTTCTATGAGGATGAAAATAAGTCCTGAAGATAATGGATACTCTTCCTCCTGGCTGAAAGGTGACTAAGTTCTTGCAGGAGTGTCTGAGCTCATTGCTCATGACATGCAATGGTCCCATAGGGAATCCCCCAAAAAGAACGTACAGGGAATCTTGCTTAACCTCGTGGGCACATATGAAGGGCTGATCTAGTGTCTTAAGCACCCAAGATTCCTGGGTTTCACTGAGACACATAAGAAGGGAGAAGCAACTCACGGGTGACACCTTAAGGAGTAATCCCCATTAAGCAGCACCCTAAATACATAGAATCTTTCTTTTTCAGTCTTTGGTCAATTAAAAAGAGAACCCAAATTATGAGCAACCATTCATTTAAAACTGAGTCTTCCTCCTTCAGGAGAGAACCACCTTTAGAAACTCCAGCTGGATTCATGTACAATACTTATGGTGCCACCTCCTATTAATATCTAGAAAAATTATCTTACTTAATCTATGAAGACTCCAAACTATAATGGCCAAAATGGAGTGGCTTTGAAATACCTAACTCAGTTTATTTGTGTGTACAATTAGAAAAAGTCACCTCTAAAATTAAACAAAATAATTGGGAGAGTTACTTTCAAAGATACTTAGAAGTGTACAAAAGAGACTCTGACAAAGTTCTTTCCCTGTAGGAAAAAAAAGCTCACTAAAACCATTTCTGAATTAAAGAAAACTGCTGAAGTTTCTTCTTTTCCTCCTTCCTTCCCAATCTCTTTATCCCTCCTTGTCTGAACTGCCTTGCCCAGACTTGCCTTCTTTTCCTGCTCTTCCCCTTCCATCCCTGCTGTTTTAGCTCCATTTTGTGAACAGCCAGTATCTTGGAGGGGAGAACCTGCCTTAGTTTATCAACTATGGTCAAAGGTAGAACTTAAAGGCATAATAAGGAATTTCCTGATCCCCACCAGGACCCTATTGGTTTTGCCAGGGAATTTGAACTAACTATTTGAGCTCATGACCCTGGTTTTTCTGATTTGTATAAACTAGTTCCCATGTTAGTATCAGAAAATAAAGCTAAAGATTGGATAGCTAATGCAAATTGGAGGAACTCCTTGGAGGACTTTCATAAATTTTTAGATTATAGATGTGCCCATGAGGTTGCAAAGGCTTTGCTCAAAGCCATCCCTTCCACAGTCTTCCAAAGAGTGGTAAACTAGAATAAAATAGAACAATGTCAACAAAATCTAAGCGAGTCAGCAATAACATATTTTGAGAGATTTGAAAAAATCTTTAAACAATATTCAGCGTTCTATGAAGAGATTTACGCTCATCGCCAAAATGATACTCTCAGTTCTATTATTCATACGTAGGCTAGACGGAGAATTAGAACGAATAGTAAAAAGACAGTGCCATAGTTGGGCTACTTCTCAAATTCATGATTTGGTTAATCTTGCTTATCAGTTATCTCACACCTTAAGTAAAGAGGAGAGGGAGAGAGAAGCCAAACAAAAGAAGAAGACTAAGAAGATTATGAATTTGCAATTAAAACAATTATCCATCCCGTCTGGACCTCCAAAATACCCCAGTAAATCTCAGAATGGACCTAACTCTGTGTTTTATAATTATTGAAAAAAACTCTGATCACTTTAGGAAAGAAAGATTGCCAGAAACTAAAACAGAGGGAACAACAGGCAAAGAAAGAAAAGAAAGATTAGGGGCACTCTGAGGAACTTAAAGGGACCTTTCCTTTCCTCCTTACTAACACTCTGGGGGAAATGGATAGTATTTTCAACGCAGGACAAACACAAGCTCTTGTTGACACTGGAGCTATGTTATCTATAATAAATCCCATCTTATTACAAGGCCCCATTCCTCAGAGTGAACAAACAATTCAAATGGTAAGTGTCACTAATACTCCTATATCAGCACGTAAATCTCAGCCTGTAGCTTTTCAGCTAGGTCCTTTACAAGGTACTCATATTTTTCTCTTAATTCCCTCATCCCCCATCCATCTGATAGGAAGAGACTTATAACTGTTCTAAGACTTCTTAGACTCACATTTCTTTTTCTTTTTCTTTTTAAGACAGGGTCTCACTCTGTTGCCTGGGCTGGAGTACAGTGGCATCATGAGAGCTCACTGCAGCCTCAAACTCCTGGGCTCAAGCGATCTTCCTGCCTTAGCCTCCCAAGTAGCTGGGACTACAGGCATGCACCACCACACCCAGCTAATTTTTCTATTTTTTTGTAGAGACGGGATCTCTCTTTGCTCAGGCTGTTCAGTCCTCCTGTCTCAGCCTCCCAAAGTGCTAGGATTGCAGGTATGAGCCACTGTGCCCAGCCACATTTCTTATTCCCAAAAGGGGAAAATTTATCTAATATTAGAAGACAAAATTCAATTACTAGATATAATGAATTTTTCAGAATCTTGTCCTCTTAATTCACAAATTGCAATTCATATGGCCATAGAGGACACTGAATAATTGAGTGATGAAGAATTATAAAAACTGCTAAAGGCAGTACCTGATCAATTGTGGTCAGTCTTCCACTGATACTGGAAAAATTTTCTTGGCTGCCCCAATCAAAGTTAACATAGACTCAACAAAACCTCTACCAAACCTTAAACAATACCCTTTAAAACTAGAAGGTTTAGAAGGAATAAAACTTATAGTTCTAGACTATATAAAAAGAGGTATGATTATTCCCTATACAAGCCCATGTAACACTCCAATCCCTCCCGTAAGAAAACCAAATGGTAGAGGATGGAGGTTTATAGAAGATCTGAGAGCAATTAACAACATAGTCATTACTTGCCATCCAGAAGTGTCAAACCTCCCTATGTTATTGACTGTCATCCCTACTAAAGGTGATATATTCACACAGTGCATTATTTAGTATTCCTGTGGATAAAGATAGTCAATTTCTCTTTACCTTCACTTGGGAAGACAGACAATACACATTGACAGTCATGCCTCAGGAATACACTGAGAGCCAAATTTGCTTTTCACAAATATGAAAAGCAGGTGTCTGAGATATTGACTTCCTTAAGAAATCCATTTTAACATAATATGTGAATGATTTGCTTCTCTGCCCAGAGCATAGGCAAGCCTTCATAGAAGATTGGATTCACTTGTTACAACAATTAGCCTTACAGGGACACAAGGTCTCAAAAGAAAAACTTCAGTTTTGTCAAAAACAAGTAAGATATTTGGGTTATCTAATATCAAAGGAAAGTCTTTTTATCCACCCAAATAGGATAAAAGGAATATTGGCTTTCTCTACCCCAAAAACTAAGAAACAACCAAGAGGACTTTTGGGACTAGTAGTATACCATAGAAACTGGATATCAAACTTTTCTTTAAAAACTCAACCTGTATATGATCTTTTAAAACAAGATAAGCCAGAATGGCTTGAGGAAAATCAGTTAACATTGGAAGAGATTAAAAAGAGCCTTATAGATGCCCCAGCTTTAGGACATCCAAATTATAATATTCCATTTTCATTGTTTGTTCATGAAAATCAAGGAAATACATTAGGCATTCTGACACAAAAACATGGAGCCCAAAACAGACTTACAGGATACTATAGTCAGCAACGGGACGCTGTGGCTAAAGAATTGCCACCTTGCATGAGGGCAATAACCACCGCTGCTCTGTTAGTGGAACAACTGAGAAAATAGTGACGGGATTTCCACTCACTGTCTTTGTTCCACATTGTGGGAGCTCTTCTAAATTCATAGCACACTCGACATTATTCTGCCAGCAGATTAGCTTCTTATGAAATCCTTCTGTCTGTACCTCACGTCTTAATCGCTAGATGCAATAATCTCCACTCTGCCACTCTTCTGCCTCTGAAATCAGATGAGGCACTGCACAGTTGTATAAATCTTAACCAAGCAGCTTCTCTTTCTTAGAAAGGACCTGTAAGAGACTCCCTTTACTAAGGCTGATGTTTGGTTTACAGATGGATCTTACTTAAAGGATGAAGGTACTTCCTGTTGAATTATAGTCATTGTTTTTAACCTATGTACATGATTTAACTCATTGAAGCCCTAGTAAAATGGTTACTTGGGGAAAACAATGTTTTTTGAAACCTTCTCTAACTATAGTTCATAAGGTGTACAATTGCTGCCACATCTACCCGAAATATAACCCAGGGAAACCTTTACACAGTTCCCAAGGACATTTTCCTTTACCTGAAGGCCCCTTTGAAGTATGGCAGTTAGATTTTATTCAACTGCCACCATTACGAGGATGCAAGTATGTTCTAGTGATGATTTGCGTGTTTTCTCACTGGGTAGAAGCATCTCCATGCAGAAGAGCATCTGCCTTAGCAGTAAGTAAAATTATTTTAGAAAAGATTATTCTGACCCTGGAAGTTCCTTTAGAACTCCACAGTGACCGAGGTACTCATTTTACCAAACAGATAATTCAATCAGTATTTAAAATTTGGCCCATCCTCCAACCCTTTCATTTTCATTGTGCATATCATCCCCAATCATCTGGATTGGTGGAGTGTACAAATGGAATAATTAAGACTCAAATGGCAAAAATAACAGAAGTTTTTAAGATTCCATGAATGAAGGCTCTTCCATTTGCTTTGCTTAAGCTAAGGTCAACCTCTTTCAGAAGACATCAGCTGTCCTTACTTGAAGTCATAACTGGCAGACCTATGACTCTGTCCCCAGAAAAGTGTAACTCCTTAACTGTAAGGGGAGATGTATTCCTTTACTGTTCTCACCTTATGAAACAGTTAACTAAGAATTATTATCTAGTGAAAGACTCTTTTCTTAGTGGGCTCCCAGGAAATGAAGGATTCAACACCCACAATCTTCAACCAAGATATTTTATCTACTGGAAACAACATCTTTTAAAAGACTCTCTCCAACCAAAGTGGAAGGGCCCTTATCAGGTGCTTCTCACTAATCCTTGTGTTGTTAAATTAGAAGGAATAGACTCCTGGATCCATGTTTCTCATCTAAAGAAGGCTCTATCTCCTGAGTGGACTATTTTCCCAGAAGGTGACCCCCCCAATTCAAAATAAGTCAACCCCAGGCCAAGAAGAAGACATCTGATGTAGACAAATAAAACCCAAGACTCCAGACCAGGCCTGCATCTAAATGAACACTAAGTGTTAACAACTGTTAATAGATAGGGAAAATTTTCCTTTATAATCTCTCGCTAAACTTCTTTATTTTTGTCCTTAGTTCTCATGTCATGGTACTACTATCACCAGCTGTTGCCCATGAAGCAAAACTTTTTGCAATGGGTCCAGGATTATGCTGATAGATTACAAAATGATGCTTGTTGGGTATGCAGTCTCATACCCCCCTTTCCACTAGGTCTGGTCCTCCATGGTGGGTATCTCCTCTTCAAGGACAAGATAGGATAGAATATTACAAATATATCCATTTTTCTAAAAAACATTCATCAGTACTTGACACTAGTATGACTAAAGATAATGTACATCACTGGTCTATTATTAATAATAATACTTTATAGTGTAAAGGGCATGGGAAGAGCTTCTTGGTAAAAGAAACTAGTTTATTAGCTTTAATGTTGGCACCGCCCCAACTGAGGGATGAAACTGACACTGCCCAAATTAAGAGATAAGACAACTCAATTTCAGGAAGGTATAACACAAATTTGGAATGGTTTTTTCTGGCTTAGCCCCTCCTTTGGTCAGCTCAATCAACTTACCTTCTTATGTTGGGAACAGGGAAACAATACCAAAGATACCTGACCCAATGGCACTAGAGATAGGGGAGGGATGCCCAAAGAACACTGTATCCACACCATTATATTACAAAGTACTAATTGGCATGCCACTGAATGGGCACAATGACCAGGTATTTATGGGTTAGCTCCAAATGGAATGTTTTGGCTATGTGGCACTAACCTATGGCCATGGTTACCCCCAGGATGGGTAGGATGATGTTCTTTGGGTTATGTTTGGCCACAAGGTTGAGTAGTTCACACCCTGTCAAAACCTGCAAGTTTTCCTCATTTACAATCTCATTGGGTCCATTCTGTGTTCCATTAGTATGATCATTTAGCTTTCATCTTTATACCACAACCAGGTATTGAGGATGTCATTTGGCATGTAGAGGCCCTAGCCAAATATACATAAAATGTCATAAATGGTAGCTACATGGCTATTTTCTTATTAAACAATGAAATTACTCTTATGAGAAATTCTGTGTTACAGAACTGTATGGTTTTAGACATACTCACTGCAGCCAAAGGGCAAACCTGCACCATCATAAAAACTGAGTGTTGTGACTATATCCCAGATGAATCAGATAACATCACTGTATTAATTGCCGATATGAAAACCCAAATAGCTAACCTTTCAGATCCAACATTCTCTCTAAATGATTGGCTAAGTTGCTGGTTTGAATCTTGGGGAATTTGGTGGCAAAGTTGTTCTTTTTTATAGGAATTATAATCACTTGTGTTTTGTACTGTTTTTGTCTTCCCTGCTGCAACATTTGTTTGCAATGGAGTCAACACCTGACTGAAAAGAGCAAAATAATGGTTGCTCAAAGAATTGCATTACTTGAAGATGTAGTCATTTAGCCTGACTTAGGTCACAAAATTACTTCCTTCACGTTGCTTTAAATTTGGCCTATACTCCATCAGCTTTGTAGCTTGTCCAATCCCCCTTCATTGTAGTACATGACATTCTAGGAATGAGCCTTCCTAGTGATATGGGACTAAACTCCAGAACATAAAAGGAGTCAAAATTATTGAGTTCATCTAGATGCTTGGGATATGCTTGGCTGCAAGGTTGAGTAGGGATGGAAAGGGGGAAATGTGAAAATAAATAAAATTTAAAAGTTGTTGGAACCCCAAAACCCTTTAAGCCTTAAGAGAAATGTGACTGTGATCTGTTATGTAACATGTAGTTGTGACTTCTGCTTCTTAGATTATAGATTAACTCTCTTCCTCATTGTCCTTGTTTTGTAAATGACTAGGAGAGACCAGGGACCAGACCTCCTCCCCTTCCAATCACTGGTCTCTGTTATAGATTAACTGCTTCCTTTATTGTCCTGTACCTAACTCAGACCAGATGGTACAAAAGACCCCATGACTGTCACGTCTTCCGTTTGGAATGTTAACTATACCTTTCCAGAAAAGAAAAAGATCACCTCAACTAATCAGATTACTAAAACTATGCATTAGAATTTATATAGAAAGATGTTGAGATTCTGTTAAGCTTCCACCTTATCTTTATAACCGACCTCAAACTTCTACACTTTGGAACACTGACTTCTACGGAATCTGTGCTTCCTGGGTAATCATCCCCAAACTTAGCACTTGAATAAACTCTCTTGAAACTATATTCTGACCCTTTTGATTATTTTAGGTTGAAAAGAGATTAAGTGTGTTTCCTGAATTCCTTAGAGATTAGCTGAGCTGGGAATGAAATTTCCAGTTCATACTCTGAATCAGTGCTCTGTGTCACCTCCCACTAGACAGTGATGGGCAACATGGAGGAGACCACAAAACTAAGGAAGAAAGAAAAAGGAATTAAATTTATTGAGCACTTTACTATGGTGCAGAAAGTTCTACTATTGTATTTAATTAGGATGACAATGTAATGAATGACTATGACTTCATCATACTTTGAGAAAGGTTAGAAAACTTGCCCAAGGTCACAGACATAAGCTTTAGCCCTCAAGAAACTTATTTCTACTGAGGGTAAACATAAACACAGAAGGAACTGGCAAAACTATAAGATGATGTAGAAAATCTGTAGTAGAAATAAAAATGTAGCATTATCTTCAAGGAAAAAGTATCAGTCCAAGTCAGATGCTGGTTGGGCTTCCATGAGGAAAAGGAGTTTGTGGCCTAAGACTTGATGCATAGGATTTGGATAAATAGAAAGGAGGGGTGAACAGCATTGTTCCTGATTTTTGCTTTTTTCTATACTTGCAATTTCCTCTTTTTTTTAAATGTTTTATTGTTTTACAAGATATGGGCTTTAGGGTTGACAAAAAGTCATTTCCTGATTCACCTCTTTTTATAGGAATTTCAAAGGAGAGACAAATGCCTATAATTAGAAAACCATAAGATATGTGAGGGAAAGAGCAAAATTTGGAAAATGAAGAGGAAGGAGGTTGTCTTCCTAGGGTTAGTACAAGGGTGGGAAGGGTAGATATTGGGAAATGAAAAAAATGAAAGGAAAGAAAAGTTTAGGAAAGAAAAGTGAAATTCCCAGAGGGAAGTCTATTTTGAAAGATGACTTGGGTTCAAAACTTTCATGGCCCAGGCCACTGACCTGAATGCTCTTAGAGAAGCTATCATAAATAAAATGCTAAACTAGTCGTGTTTTTTTGTTTTGTTTTGTTTTAAGGAATTTTAGAGGTATGGAAGGAAGAAAGATTTTCTCAGCCAAGACTTTTGCCAGCCTCTTCAGATCAGTAACACGTTGTCTCAATCTGGCGAAGTATTGCTACTGCTTAGCATTTGGGATGAAGCCAACTGCAACGTTCAGCAAATATGGGTTATATCTACTTGAAAATAATTGCCTTTACATCTTGTGACATCTTCCATGGACTCTGCAATGAAAATAAATTATAATCCCTTTGGGTGGGAGAAACTAAATTAGAAAGAAAAATGATTAGAAACAGAAGGCAGCTTGACGCTTGTGATGCCAGATTTGTTCAACATGTGATTCAAAAGCTGTGGATAAGTTTTTCTGGCCAGTCTCCCAATTAACAACCTTTAGCTTACTCAAAAGCCAAAATCCATGACTCAAAAGAGCGTGCTAGAAAGAAATTTTTGACAGATAAAATTAGCTATTCCTGGCAACATCAAATAACATATACATATACTCATGTACCTTTTTTTTTGGAATGAAACTCAAAATATACCAAGATCTAACTTAAACTGCTCCCCAGTGCTCTAAAACTCAACTATAATAGCTAACATTTATCAAGTGCTTACTATGTGCCAGGCATTACATTTAATTCTTACATCAATATTATGAGATAGGTACTATTCTCATATAATCTTACTTTAAAGATGATGAAACTGAGTCAAGGCCAAGCTGAATAACTTGCTCAAGGTCACACAGGTAGAAAATGACAGAGCCAGGACTGAAACTGAGACAATCTGACTCCACTACACTATTAAAGAAGTCCTTACCCTAAAGGAGTTTATAGCCTAATACTGGGTTCAGAAAAGTACCCTTCAGTGTGGTAAGTGCACGCATAGTAAGAGTGCTAAGGACATATGTAGTAAAGTCATCTAAACTTACCTTTGGCTATTAGGGGAGTCACTATCAAAGGGACAGCTAAACCAAGACAGAAGCCAGGGATGGAGAAAGAGAGAAAGAGTTCTGGGCAGAGGAAGAAGCAGGTCACCAGGTCCAGAGATAAAAGAGAGCTCAGTACCATGGGTGCATAGAAAGAAAGGGTGAATGCAATGGACAGCCATTCTGAAAGGTCTTAAACTAAGGATGAGCCTGACTAGATGTGCATTGCTTAAACTTTTGGGAGCTGCTTTGGAGAATAACTTGTGAGTAGAACAAGAGGAGAGTCAAAGAGACCCATTAGGATATTGCCTTGGGGCAATCCCGGCACAATCCTAGGCAGTAGCGGTGGAGATGGAGGGAAGCAGATGACTGGAGAGCTATTCAAAAAGTGTCCTTGACAGTAGATGACATTCAAGGTAGCCAAGAAGAAGAATCAAGATGGCTTCTAAGTTTCTGGCTTGGGCAAGAGGATGGATGGGATGTCATTCACCAAGATGGGAAATCCAGGAAGAGAAGCAGGTTCAAGAATAGCAAGAAAGCCAGGTGTGATGGCTCATATCTGTAATTCCAGCACTTTGGGAGGCCGAGGTGGGAGGATGGCTTGAGGCCAGGAGTTCAAGACAATCCTGGGCAACAAAGTGAGACCCCATCTCCACAAAAAATTTAAAAATTAGCCAGGCGTGGAGGCACATGCCTGTAGTCCCAGCTACTCAGGAGGCTGAGGCAGGAGGATGGCTCGAGCGCAGGAGTTGGAGGTTGCAGTGAGCTATGATTATGCCACTGCTCTCTAGCCTGGGCAACAGAGTCAGACTGTGTCTAAAAAAAGAAAAAAAGAATGGAAAGGGCACACATGCTCTCACACTCTGTTCTCTCTCTCTCTCTTCCCCCCCCCCCCGCCCCCATGTGAGGACACAGCAAAGGCAGCCATCTGCAAGCCAGGATGAGGGCCCTCACCAGATCCCAACCATGCTGGCACCCTGATCTTGGACTTCCAGCCTCCAGAAATTTGAGAAATAAATTTCTATTCTTTAAGCCAAAAAAAAAATCCAAATAAACAAACAAAAAGAACAGGAAGAAGAAAAAAAGCAATGATTGGGGGAGGGGCAAAATGACCAACTGGAGACATCGCTTTCCAGATCATCCCAAAAAGAAGAAAAAGCTTCAGGTGAAAAAGCTTAACCCAGGGGAAATAGTAAGGGAAAGGTGCCAGAACTTACCCCTACCAGAGATCCCATGGGAAGAAGTTGCAGAGCAGAACAAGAAGGAGCAGGCTTTTGGCAGAGGCTGACCCCGCAGGAACTGGAGTCCAGCGGAAAGCGCCGGTGGGAGTGTTTACTTTCCCTCCCCTCACTCCTGTCGGGGAGCCCTCCTGCTCTGGCACATCCAGGCACTGGCCTGTGTGGGGCTGCTTCTCCCACCCCACACCCACGCTGAGACGGCAGACACCATATTGCTTGCACACACGCTGGGTGCCTCTCTTCTGCCAGGGAAGTCACAGCCCCTCAGTGTCCTTGTCACTGGCTCCCGCACGAACATTCCCCAGCACCCACTTGGACTGTGACAACCACGAAGGAACAGGGAGACACAGGAGAGCAGCAGTATTCCCAGAGAGTTGACCCGTAGGGCAGGCTGCCCCAAGGGAACTGGGAAGTGCTGTGAACGCTTTTTAGGACAGAGAAAGGCAGAACGCACGCTCTCCTGCACGTGCAAGCCCCTGGCTCATGATTCACAGTCGTCTGCTCCCCTCCCAGTGGAGATGCAGGTGCAGAGAGGAGCCCATAGGGTAGCAGAGTATCCCCACCCCAGAGCAGAAGCAGTCCCAGAGCCCAGAAAGGGATGTGGAAACAGGGATCTCCTCCAAATACCCGATGCTGCGGACACAGCCACCTCTGCTCCCAAGCACAAGCTTTTGGCACAGGTGTGCTGTGGGATGGCCAGTTCTAGGCCTGTGGTGGGGGGTGCACCCCCAATAGTACTCTGCTCATCATGCCCAGCTTTTGCACAGAGGGTGCGGCTCATTTCCCTCCCTCCACAGACAGGTAGCATTTTTGCAGCTGTCCTGACCAGGGAATCTCAGCCCCTGGGTCTCTACATTGCTGCACGTAGAGCCAACACTCCCCAGCACCCACTTGGACCTCAGCAGCCTTGGGGGACCAGTGGGTCCCGGGGAACTGTGGGTCTCCTGCAGCTTGAGCATTCAGTGTGGGCTGCTTCCAGCTGAGAGGAGAGCAGCATGCCAGAGGGCCACCCCACCCCAAGAGCCTACTCTTCCTCCTCCCCTCCCCCACTACTGTTGCCAAAGCAGCCATGCTGTTTCCGCTTGGGACTGGTGAGGGTTTCACAGGGGACGATTAAGCCAGGGCACTTGGGAGCAGCTGCTCTGCCTCTGACAGAGCTCCTATTACCCAGCCTTCCACAGAGCTTGGGGCTCACACTTTTCCTCTAAAAGCCCCAGCAAGCACTTGTATGTGTCCCAAGAACAAACACTGCCACCTCCACTGAGGGATGGTGGGGCTAGCAGTCCTCTCCCTGAGCTGCTTGTCTCTTCTGGGAAGAGCCTACTTACCCCGGAGGCAAGGCCCTGGCACAACCACCCCTCCCTAACTAGAGCATTTCAGGGGCAGCACCCAGCCATTCTGGGAGCCCAGCATATATACAGAGGCTTGAGTTTTCTCCACCACCTCTGCTGCGGCCAAGCCAGGAAGGGAGCTGGGAGTCCATGCGTGCCCCAAGGGCAAAAACTACCTCCTATACTGAGGAAGAGTAAGGCTAGAAGTCCTTTCCCCAAGCTGCCCATCTCTTCTGGAAGGTGCCTACCATCCCTGGAGGCAAGTTCCTGGCACAACTACACTTCCTCTGCCAGAGTATTTCAGCCACAGCCCACAGCCAGTCTGGTAGCCCTGAACACAGCAGGTTGAGCTGCCTCCACCACCTCTGCTGCACCTGGGCCAGGGTGGGAGCTGGCATCTGGGCACTTTTGTGCCCCCAAAGGACAGAGAACACTGTCACTGCCAAGAAATATAGGTGTGAACAGCTTGTGTGCCCCACTGCTTCCTGCCTCTGCTAATCTTGTGGCGATGGGCCAGCCTCTCCTGTCCAGGCTCACAGTACATCTGCCATTCTCCTGCCTGACCATTCTTCTAGGTCAGGAGATCACCTCGTCCCTCACTATCATAGCCAGCACCTGAAACTCAGGGAGGCTTGAGAACAAGTTTGCCAGCCTGGTCTCAGTCTGGTCCCCCAAGGAATCAAGGGTGACATCCAGGTACCTGGGAACTGGGGATTACCTAATTTTGTCCACCACTGCTTATGCCTAAACACTTTCCCAGGGGTCTGAGGCCCAACTGACCCAAATTGTCAGCAACACCACAGTGGGTACCTACCTGCATGAGCCAAAGGGCAGTATACCTCTTTCTCTCTATCCTGAACAGCAGAGTTCCAAGCAAAGGTTAACAGGTGAATTGCAAAGCTATTTGTTTTGAGCTGAGAGAAGAGGTTCCAGATGAGAAGAAATCAGCATATGAACTCTGGCAATATGAGAAAACAGGTTCTTTCTACACCCCCAGAGGATTACACTAGCTCTCCAGCAATGGACTCCAACCAAAAGGAAACTTTTGAATGTCAGATATGGAGTTCAAAATATGGATCACAAGCAAGCTCAATGGGATCAATGAGAAAGTTGAAAACCAACACAAAGAAACCAAAAAAATAATTCAGGACATGAATGGAAAATTCACTAAAGAGAAAGATTTTTTTTAACAAACCAGGATTTCCTGAAATGAGAGAGTCACTTAGGGAATTTCAAAACACTGTGGAAAGTTTTAACAACAGACTACACCAAGCAGAAGAAAGAATTTCAGAGCTTGAAGACAAGGCTTTCAAATCAACCAGTTAGTCATAAATGAAGAAAAAAGAATAAAAAGAAATGAAGAAAGTCTCTGAGAAATGTGGGATTATGTAAAATGCCCAAACATAAGAATCATAGGTATCCCTGACAGAAAAGAAGAAAAAGCAAAAAGCGTGTAAAACCTATTTGAGGGAATAATGGAGGAAAACTTCCCTGGTCTTGCTAGAGATTTAGACATCCAGACACAAGAAGGTCATCAAGGTCCAGGAAAATATATTGCAAATAGAACCTCATCAAGACACATAGTTATCAGACTGGCCAAAGTCAAAGAGAAGGAGAAAATCCTACAAGCTGTGAGATGAAAGCATCAAGTAATTTACAAAGGAAAACCCACCAGACTAACAGCAGTCTTCTCAGCAGAAACTTACAAAGCCAGAAGGGATTAGGGTCCTATCTTTAGTCTTCTTAAACAGAATAACCATCAGCCAAGAATTTTATATCCTGCAAAACTAAGTTTCATAAATGAAGGAGAAATAAAGTCTTTCCCAGACAAGCATACAATAAGGGAATTTGTCACCACTATATCTGCCCTACAAGAAATGCTCAAAAGTGCTCTAAACACTGAAAGAAATGGTCAATACTCACCAGTGTAAAAACACTCGAAAGTAAAAACTCACAGCTCTTATAAAACAGTAACATGAGGGAGAATACAAAGCACCTAAGTAACAATCAACATGATGACTAGAATAGTGTCTCACATATCAATATCAATGTTGAATATAAATAGTCTAAATGGCCCACTTAAAATATATAGATAGGTGGCATGTGCCTGTAGTCCCAGCTACTCGAGAGGCTGATGCAGGAGGATTGCTTGAGCCTAGGAGTTTGAGGTTGCAGTGAGCTATGATGTTGCCAATGCACTCTAGCCAGGGTGACAGAGTGGGACTTTGTCTAAAAAAAAAAAAAAAAGAATGGATTTTAAAAACCCCACAACCTCCAGTAAACCCATTTAACTTGTCAAGAGTCTCATAGACTCAAGGTACAGGGGTGGAAAAAAATAACTTATGCAAATGAAAACCAAAAGCAAGCAGGAGTAGTTATTCTTATATTAGGTAAAACAGACTTTAAATAAAAAATGGTTTAAAAAAAAGACAAAGATGGGCATTATATAATGATAAAGGGATCAATTCAACAAGAAGATATAACAATCCTAAATATATATGAACCTAACACCAGAGCTCCCAAATTTATAAAACAAATACTACTAGACTTAAGAAAAGAAATAAACAGCAATGCAGTAATACTGGGAGGCATCAACATTCCACTGACAGAACTAGACAGGTTATCAAAGCAGAAAATCAACAAAGAAACACTGGACTTAAATGCAACTCTAGAATAAATGGACCTAACACACATTTACAGAATATTCTACCCCAAAAATGTAGGATATACATTCTTCTCATCAGCACATGAAACATTTTTCCAAGACAGACCGTATGTTAGGCCACAAAACAAGTCTCAGCAAATTTTCAAAAATTGAAATCATACCATGTATCTTCTCAGACCACAGTGGAGTAAATAGAAATCAATTCCAAGAGGAACTCTCAAAACTATACAAATACATGGAAATTAAACAACATGCTGCTGAATGATCTTTGGGTCAATGATGAAATCAAGTTGAAAATTAAAAAAAAAAATTGAATTTCATGACAATAGTAACACAAGCTACCAAAAATCTCTGGAGTACAATAAAAGCAGTGCTAAGAGGGAATTTCATAGCACTAAGTGCCTACATCAAAAAGAGAAAGAGGCTGGGCATGGTGGCTCACACCTATAATCCTAGCACTCTGGGACACTAAAGCAGGAGGATTGCTTGAGCTCAGGAGTTCAAGACCAGCCTGAGCAAGGGCGAGATCCTGTCTCTACTAAAAATAGAAAAATTAGCCAGGTGTGCCTGTATTCACAGCTACTCAGGAGGCTGAGGCAAGAAGATCGCTTGAGCCCAGAAGTTTGAGGTTGCAGTGAGCTATAATGACGCCACGGCACTCTACCCAGGGTGACAGAGCAAGACTCTGTCTCAAAAGGAAAAAAAGACAGAAAGATCACAAATTAACAAACTAATGTCACATCTCAGGGAACTAGAAAAACAAGAACAAACCAAATTCAAAGCTAGCAGAAGATAAGAAATAACAAAGATCAGAGCAGAACTAAAATAAATTGAAACAAAGAAAAAAATACAAAGGATCAATGAAACAAAAAGTTGGTTCTTTGAAAAGATAAACAATATTGACAGACCACTAGCTAGATTAACCAAGAAAAGAAGAGAAAGGACTCAGATAAGCTCAATCAGAAATGAAAAATGTCCAGGCGCAGTGGCTCATGCCTATAATCCTAGGACTCTGAGAGGCTGATGTGGGAGGATTGTTTGAGGTCAGGAGTTCAAGACCAGCCTGAACAAGAGCAAGACCCTGTCTCTACTAAAAGTAGAAAAATTTAGCTGGGCATGGTGGTGTGTGCCTGTAGTCCCAGCTACTTGGGAGGTTGAAGCAGGAGGATTGGTTGTGCCCAGGAGTTTGAGGGTGCGGTGAGCTAGGATGATGCCACTGCACTCTAGCCTGGTGACAGGGTGAGATCCTGTCTCAAAAAAAAAAAAGAAAAGAAAAGAAAAGAAAAAATGAAAAAGGAGACATTACAACTGATACCACAGAAATGCAAAGATCATCCAAGACTACTACAAACATCTATGCACGTAAACTAGAAAATCTAGAGGAAATGGATAAATATTTGGAAGCACACAACCTCCCAAGCTTGAATCAGGAAGAAATAGAAATCCTGAACAGACCAATAATGAGTAGTAAGATTGGATCAGTAATAAAATATCTCTCAACAAAAAATGCCCAGGACCAAATGGATTCATAGCCGAATTCTACCAGACCTACAAAGAACTGGTACCTATCCTACTGAAACTGTTCCATAACATCAAGAAGGAGGGAATCCTCCCTAACTCATTCTTCAAAGCCAGTATCACCCTAATACCAAAGCCAGGAAAGGAAATAACAAAAAGAGAAAACTACAGACCAATATCCTTCCTCAACATAGATGAAAAAATCCTCAAGAAAATACTAGCAAACTGAATCCAACAGCATATCAAAAAAATAATTAAGCACAATCAAGCAGGTTGTATCCCAGGGATGCAAGGATGGTTCAACATATGCAAATCAATAAATGTGATTTAACTCATAAACAGAATTAAAAATAAAAACCACATGATCATCTCAATAGATGCAGAAAAAGTATTCTATAAAATCCAGCACTGCTTCATGATAAAAACCCTTAATAAGCTAGGCATAGAAGAAACATACCTTAAAATAATAAAAGCCATATACTGATATGTATGACATACTCACAGCAAACATCATACTGAATGGGGTAAAGTTGATATCATTCCCCCTGAGAACTAGAACAAGACAAAGATGCTTACTTTCACCTCTTCTAGTCAACATAGTACTAAAAGTCCTAGCCACAGCAATCAGGCAAGAGAAAGAAATAAAGGGCATCCAAATCATAAAAGAGAAAGTCAAATTATCCCTGTATGCTGATGGTGTGATCTTATATCTAGAGAAAGACTAAAGACTCCTCTAAAAGACTCCTGGAATTGATAAGTAAATTCAGTAAAGTCTCAGGTTATAAAATTAATGTACACAAATCAGTAGTAGCATTTCTATACACTAATAACAGCCAAGCTGAGAATGAAATCAAGAACTCAATACCATTTACAATAGCTGTAAATAAAATAAAATAAAATACCTAGGAATATATTTAACCAAGGAGGTGAAAGATCTCTACAAGGAGAACTACAAAACACTGATGAAAGAAATCATTGATGACACAATCAAATGGAAAAACATCCCATCCTCATGGATTGGAAGAATCAATATTGTTTAAATGTCCATACTGCCCAAAGTGATTTACAGATTCAATGCAATTCCCATCAAAATACCAATGTCATTTTCCACAGAATTAGAAAAACCAATCCTAAATTTCTCATGGAATAAAAAATGAGCCCAAATAGCCAAAGCAATCCTAAGCAAAAAGAACAAAACTGGATGCATCACATTACCTGACTTCAAATTATACTACAAGGCTATAAAAACCAAAACAGCATGGCACTGTTATAAAAGTAGGCATATTGATCAATGGAACATAATAAAGAATCCCCCCCTGCCAAAAAAAAAGAACCATACACCTACAACCAACTGATCTTCCACAAAGCAGACAAAAACACACACTGGGGAAAGGACATCCTATTCAATAAATGGTACTGGGAAACTTGGACAGCCACATGCTGAAGAATGAAACTGGATCCCTGTCTCTACCCATACACAAAAATTAATGCAAGATGGATTAAAGACTTAAATGTAAGACCTGACACCATAGAAATTCAGGATGAAAACATAGGAAAAACATTTCTGGACATTGCCCTAGGCAAAGAGTTTATGACTAAGACCCCAAAAGCAAGTACAACAAAAATTATGGGACATAATTAAACTAAAAATTTTCTTCATAGCAAAGGAAATAATCAACAGAGTAAATAGACAACGTACAGGATGGGAAAAAATATTTGCAGACTATACATTTGACAAGAGTCTAAATCCAGAATCTACAAGGAACTCAAACAAATCAACAAGAAAAAAGCCAATAACCCCATTAAAAAGTGGGCAAAAGACATGAACATTTTTCAAAAGAAGATAAACAAATGGCCAATAAACATATGAAAAAATGCTCAACATCACTAATCATCAGGGAACTAAAAATTAAAACCAGAATGAGATACCACCTTACTCCTATCAGAATGGCCATTATTCAAAAGTCAAAAAACAATAGACCTTGGCATGGATGCAGTGAAAAGGGAATGCTTATACACTGTTGGTGGGAATGTAGATTAGGACAACCTCTATGGAAAACAGTCTGGAGTTTCCTCAAAGAACTAAAAGTAGACCTACCATTCAATCCAGCAATCCCACTACTGGGTATCTACCCAAGGGAAAATAAGTCATTATATCAAAAAGACACATGCATTCATATGTTTATTGCAGCACAATTCACGATTGCAAAGATAGGGAATCAACCTAAGTGCCCATCTGATGAGTAGATAAAGAAAATGTGGTGTATGTATATTTATGTGTGTATACACACACACACACACACACACACACACCATGGAATACTACCCAGCCATGAAAAAGAATGAAATAATGTCTTTTGCAGCTTGGATGGAACTGGATGGAGGCCATTATCCTAAGTGAAGTATCTCAGGACCAGAAAAACAAATGCCGCATGTACTCACTTATAAGTGAGAGCTGAACAGTGGATACACAAGTCATACAGAGTGGTATAATGGACACTGGAGACTCAGAAGGGGGGAAATTGAAAGGACGATGAGGGTCCAAAGATTACCTATGGGCACAATGTACACTATTTGGGTGATGTGTACACTAAAAGCCCTTACTTCACCACTATACAATTTATCCGTGTAACAAAAAACCACTTACACCCCCTAAATCTATTGAAAATTTTTTTTTAAAGAGTAGGAAGAAGATAATTAATTCCATTTTTACCATGTTGTGGTGCCATGCAACATACTAATGCACATAGAGATCATTCTTAATAAAAGAACAACTCACGTGAATTATTTTAATCATCTAGTTATCCTAACATATTTAAAACAGTTTGATTCACAAAATTCTGATATCTGCACACCTTTTCAATAGAACTTCTTTTTTGCATCTAGTATGCTCAACTATCAAGACAAATATATATACAATTTATCTTATTACAAGGGCATTTTGAACATAATATTATTTTTTTTTAAATTATTGACAAACTAACATATGGACCTAGTAAAAAAAATAAACTCAAACAGTACAAAATACTGTACAATAAAAAGGTCTCTTCATTAATAAGAACTTATGTTTAACTTAATAGAGATATAGGTGGTTATAGATATATTATGGACATGTGGTATATACATTAGTTAATATACACACATATTTCTTTGCTCTATCGGCTGAGAGGGCCCGTCACACATCTAACACCCGGATCTTTGTTTATGATATTGTTCACCAGTAAAAGGACCAGTGTTCCTTGGAGAAGTGGCTGATTCTAGGACTGCTGTGGGAAATATACAAGATCGGCCTGGAGCATCTTATAGGACTAAAAAGTAAAAAAAGTGTTCCAAAACCAAAAAACAAAACCACCCTACATTGGTGGGGCTATGCCTAAAGAGCACAGGAGCCAATTGAAAGAGCCGATAATGTCCAAAGTTGGAACAATTTGATTAAAAAAAAAGTAATACTGGGTTATAATACAAAGTATAAAATAAATATTCACAATTCCATAATGACGTAAATAAATGATTGAATAAATGAATAAATGGGGGGAAAGAGACAAATCTTTCTTGCAGAAGAACTCCAAATAATGTACGTAGATATTCTGCCCTCAGGGATGTGGAGTTTAACTCCCCACTACTCAAGTGTGACCTGCTTATAGTGACTTTCTTCCAAAGATTACACAATGGAAAGGGTGTCTGGAGGAAGAGTTGCTTCACAGTGGAGAAACTTAATAAACACTACCTCAGCCAGGTAATGAAGGTCAATATAAACAATAAGTCACATTGACTATGTAGCCTTGATGCCATGTGATGAAAATGGCATTTTATCTCTATGGTTTTTTTCACCAGTCTAATAATGACAAATACCAGAAAAATTCAAATAGAGGAACATCCTACAAAATATTTGGCCAGTACTTCTCAAAATTGTCAAGGTTATCAAAAATGAGAGAAATCCAAGAAACTGTCACAGCTAAGAGGAGCTTAAGGAAACATGATGATGAAGTGTAATGTGGTATCCTGGATGGGACCTTGGAACAAAAATATTACATTAGGCAAATTCTTAGGAAATCTAAACAAACTATGAACTTTAGTTAATAGTAATGTAGCAATATTTGGTTTTTATTTGTGGCCAATGTACCATACAAATTTAAGATGTTAATAGGGGAAACTATGTATGGGGTATATGGGAACTCCCTGAACCATCCTCTCAATTTTTCTGTAAATCTAAAACTATTCTAAAAATAAAGAGTTTTTTTTAAAAAAAGTCTTGTTTTCATCAGAAACTAGTTTCTTGTGAATCTTTCCAGAAAATACACTATGCTTATATGTAGGGATACGTGCTATTCGCCCCTCCCTATCCTCTCTCCACCTTTCTTGCTCCATGCCCAGGAGGCTGACTTTATGGCTGATGTCACTCCTTCCAGTAGGCGCTGAGCAATGGAGGAGTAGGGAAAGCATCAGGCTGAGATCAGAGGCAGGGAGGGGAGAAGTTGGGGTATTTATTCCCCCAGCTCCTTCCTTGTTGAGCGTGGAGTTAGTAATGGTCCCATTCTTCTACTGAAGGCCACAGCTCCTGTTGGGCAACCCTCTCCAACAGCACCATGGGTTCTGGTAACAGCTCCTTCTTCCTGCTTCCTTAGGCTAGACTCGCTGACAGCTCCCTTCTACTTCTATGACAGCTGACAACTCCCTTCAGCTAGCCCTGGCTCCGCCAGGCCTTTTGGGTTTTCCTTGACTCTGCCCACACTTTCGTGAACAGCTCCTTCATTGACTCCGTCTGAGTGTGCCGTCTCTTTCTTGCTCACCTCTGAGTCACATAATATACAAATATACATTCCCTTCATTTATACAAATATGAGCATACTATACACACCTTTTGTACCTTGCCTTTTTATCATCTCAATACAGTTTGGGTTTCTTTCCATGTACATATATAGAGAACTGCTTTATTAGTTGTCTGTGTCTACCATACTTTTAAATATTATATCCAAAGATGAGAATTAAAGCTGAAGTTTACCTGAGGGACCGTGAAGCCTGGGACGGGGTAAGACGACAGTGCTCGACCTTCTGTCAGATAGTGGTGAGGTGAGCTGATGCTGCTAAAACCCTGTATAGTTTTGCAGTAAAGAGAGTGGGCTTTGGTGTCATACTGCTTAGGTTCATATTCCAGCTTGACTAAGCTGTGTGACCTTGGACAAATAATTTAGCCTTTCTGTGTATATTTCCTCCTCTGAAAAATGGGAATAACAATACCTACCTCCAGGTAATACTTATGCTGAAAAGCAGTTTAGTTTTCAAGTTGACTTTCAAGTCAGACCACACCAGGCAACATGGCGCAAATAAATATGCCATGAGCCTGTCTCCTGGTCTCTCGCGCATCCCCAGCCCTCCGCTCCTTTCTCTTCAGCCTCCTCAGCCTCTTCCTTTCCACATTCTGCCACTGCCAATCACACTCATCTGTCCCTGTGCGTGCCCCTGTGCAGGCTTTCTCTCTGTTGGTATTTAAGACCCATTTTAAATGAAGAATTAAACAGTAGAGTCTAGGGTTGTGTTGTTACTAATTTACAGTTCAATAACAGGGCATGAACAAATTTAAAAAACATTCTTTATAAAGCAAAGTAGCTGTCAGCCAGCATCTCCCCAAAAAAGAAAGATAAGCGGTCTCTGATGTGCTGTTGTTTTCCGCCAGCAGTAGTTAATATGATTGCCTAGATTAGTTTCTGCTGAGCTGTATGTGGGTCCTCGACTACTTTCAGGGAGAACTTACTGAGTGTAAGGTGCCACCATTACCAAAAAGATAAAGTTATTAATTACACATGCAATAATGAGAAACAATTGAATAAACTTTATATATTATGATTTTTTTCTTCCAAAAGTTCAGGCAAATAAACAAATAAAAAAATAAAAATAAACAGAGAAACACAAATTAAAAAAAGACTTTTTTCCCTTTACATGTGTCACTAAAAGATGTAGGTACCAAAAAACATTTTATTCAGAGGACATTTCTTGAAGAAATGAACAAGAAGTTCTAAGTATTTTAGAGTTTTTTTCTTCCTCACCACCTGAATTCAAGGATTTTCTGCATTTTATAAGAAGAAGAAAAAAGGCCCCTCATCCCACTCCTGTAAGTGACTTCTGAATGTTAGAATAGCCAACGGCTTGGTGCTGGCCTTTTAGCTGTCTACTCCTCTTCCTAAATGTCTGGATTCAATTGCCACGTACATCCTGAAGCCTTCCAGTTTGCTGTCCCCAGGTCTAATATATGTGGATTTCAGATACACTGGGCCTCCTTTTTGTTTCTTAAGCACATCAAGCTCTTTCCTGACTCAGGGTTTTTGCATTTGATGTTCCCTCTTCCAGGAAGGCTGTCTCCTCATCCTTCAAGTCTCTCTTCAAATGTCACCTCCTCAGTAAGAGAAAAGCCTTCCCTGACCACTCCCTCTAAAGTAGCCCTATCTTTCCTCATGCTGTGCATTGCTCCCATCAATAATTCTACAAGACACTGTTCTATTTCTCCCATAGCTTTTTTACCATAACAGAATATTACCTGATTATTTGCTGGTAGTCATTACCCCCACTAGAATATAATCCTTTGGCGGCAGGAACTCTTTCAAACTTGTTCACTGCTGTATCCCTAACATTTAAGATACTGTTGACACAAGTAGGGGGCACAGTAAATACTCATTGAGTGAATAAATGAATGAATGAATGATTAAATAAACGAACGGAATACTCAAACATCCAACTCATGATAACACAGCACATCAGTATTTACTTGAAACCACACTCAAGTTTCCCTTTTCTCCCTCCATTGGCAAAGCACAGAATTCATGAGATAAGATATACAAGGATAGGCCGGGCCAGGTGGCTCACGCCTGTAACCCTAGCACTCTGGGACGCCAAGGCAGGAGGATTGCTTGTGCTCAGGAGTTCAAGACCAGCCTCAGCAACAGTGAGACCCCGTCTCTACTAAAAATAGAAAATTTAGCCAGGCATCGTGGTGTGCATCTGTAGTCCCAGCTACTCGGGAGGCTGAGGCAGGAGGATCGCTTGAGCCCAGGAGTTGGAGGTTGCAGTGAGCCGCAATGACACCACTGCACTCTAGCCTGGGCAACAGAGTCAGACCCTGTCTCAAAAAAAAAAAAAGGGGGAAATTGAACACCCCCCTCTTCATATAAAAAAAAATTAAAAATAAAATTAAAAAAAGATATACAAGGATAACTTTAAATGTGAAATACACTTAAATAGTAAGAAATTTGGAAGCGTTCTCAAATTATTCTTTGCTTAGAAAACTATGCCATTATTGGGAAGCTGAGGTGGGAGGAGCCTTTGACACCAGGAGTTTGAAGCTGTAGTGTGCCATAATTGCCCCTGTGAACAGCTACTGCACCCTATCCTGGGCAACATAGTGAGATCCCCCTCCCTAAAAAAAAAAAAAAAAAACAAGGAAAGAAAGCATTTGCATTAAAACAAACATTAAAAAAACCTATGCCATTATTTTATGTTAGCTAGAGATAAATTTACTAAACCACATATCAAATTTGGATTCATATTAAAGAATGCAGGATTGCCTCTACTGCCTGAGAAATTTATAAAATTATATTTTTATTGACACTGTAAGTTGTTTTCAATTGAATGGACTGCCACATAAGGTTTACAAAGAATTTTTTTTGATTGTTTTTTTAAGGATGAATTCTCATCTTTTTAAATTAGTTTCATTCCTACCCAATGATTTCTCAAATCTCATCATTAAACTATCAATTGATCAATAATTTAACAAGTATTTATTCATGACCTATTACATTGTCATAATTTGCCAAGGTATTCTGTAGGGACCCTGTCTCTACAAAAAAAATTTTTTGAAAAGCTGGGCATGGTGATGCCTATAGTCCCAGCTACTCAGAGGCTGAGGCAGGAGGATCTCTTGAGCCCAGGAATTCGAGGCTGCAGTGAGCTGATTGTGCCACTGCACTCCAGCCTGGATGACAGAGTGAGATCCTGTCTCTAAAAAGAAAAAATAAATAAATAAATAAAAAGGATTGTGAGTCATCTAGGTGAGTTACTGTGGAGCTATGTATATGAGTTTGTATTTTGGAATCCTAGGCAGCCTTTGCCAAGGTTAAGAAAAATCCACATGTACGCAACTGCAAAGGTGAGTTAACATAGTTTTAATTGAAAAAAAAGTTGTAGACCAACATGTAAAGTGATTTTTAGTTTAAAAAAAAGTATGTTTGGGCTATAGATAACTTTGTTCAGAAAACATGATAGAAGGTAATAATGGTTGGAAGGAGACATAGTGTTTGCCCTCAAGAAGTTTTTGTCTAGTGAAGGAGATAAGACTTGTATGTAAATAAAATTATGATACTAAGGTAGATAGTGAGAGGCACCTTAAGAGAGGATCAGATAAGGTGCCAAGAGAATCCAGAAAAGGGACTGGATTAATTCTGAGAGCATTAAAGAATGTTCATGGGAGAGACAGTGTTTTAACTGGACCTTGACGGTATATGTGAGAGTGTAGAGAGTGGGTACATCCAGAATCTACTTTAAAACAAATACTTGCCTCTATTTTAGTGGAGTTGAGTTATACATCCAACAATAATGTACCACTTACAAGAAATGCACAGACACATGTACATATATATATGTAGAGAGATGCATATTTTTAGTACATGTAGCAATTTATTAATAAATGTACATTTTAAATCTCAAGTAAAACCTTAGAGGGATGGCAAGCTCCACTGTATGATATTCAACAGCATCCCTGGCCTCCACTCACTAGATTCCAATAGCATCAGCCCAGTTGTGACAGCCAAAAATGTCTCCAGGCATTGCCCTGTAGAGGCAAAATAGCCCTTAGTTAAGAAGCACTAGTATACATAAACAAAGTGTACACAAGAGATTCCTTTCCTCTCCTCTGCAGGTGGATAAAAGTTCTAAAGTTCATAACCTGGATTTTCTTTTTAGGTTGCTTCTTCAATGGTTCTTAACCCCACTGGGTCAAGGAAGCCTTTGAAGATCTGTTGAAAGCTGTTGACCCATTCAGTTCTCAGAAAAACACACACTCTCCCACCATATTGAGTACAATTTCAGGGGGTTTACACTAGGGTTCTCCTAAGAGAAGTTCTGTTTCCCAGAGCTTGTACAATTGTCATGGTCTGTATTTTCCAGGTAGGTGGGTAACTAATATTTTTGAGCCTCTTCTGTATTTACCTCCCAACACCGATAATCAGGTGAGAATGTTCTGGTTTACCAAACCCTTCCTTTTGCCCTTCATCTTAACTGTGCATTACTGTTTTATCAGAATTTATCCCAACATAAGACAAAATACTGGTGAGGTCAGATAGATTCAGCTCCCCCTCACCCTCTTCCAGTCTCGACTCCTGTCTAGTTGAGCTTATTCCCTCTCAGATTGTCCAGATGAATGAGAAGAAAGAAAGAACCAAAAAGTCAGTCAGGTAAGAAAGGGGCTGCCTGGACACTTGATTTTGATTGTGAAATATAACACCCACAGAGAGAAAAGTGTACGTATCTAAAAGACTGTGTATCTAAAATTTATAAGTAAATTATAAATTCTCTACAACCTCCACCCACGGATTACTCCTAAAAGACTTTCTAGAAATCCAAAGGCTTATTAATATAGAAAACTGGCACTGCTCCTGTCCCCCCGACCTGTGCCAGACCGTGGAGTTAGTTTCCTGATTCACAACCTAGGAGTCAAGGTCGGCGCTCCCAGCGATCGCTGACCTTTTCCTGTACGCCCGTGTCTGCTGTCCCCTAACGAGTCCCACCGGCCCGGCCCGCCCCTGACCTCGCAGCCCGCGTTAGTAATTGAGGGGGTGGGTGGTGAGTGAGCATCCGGGTGGCCCCTGCGTGACAGCCTGTAAGATTCTCAGCCTTCCCTGTTCGGGAAAGGGAAAGAATGCGGGAGGCGTAGGATTTCTTTCCTGACAGGATCGGTAGAGAAAGACCGCAGCCTGCGGGTCCTTCCTTTCGACCACGGTGTCTCTACTGCTCCGTAAATAAAACGTCCCACTGCCTTCTGCGAGCGCTATAAAGGCGGCGGGACGGCGGTGCGCGCGGCTTTCAGGGCGGGGCGCGAGCAGAGGCGGGTGAGTGCAGCCCCGGCAGGCGGCGTCTCCCGGGAGGCACAGGTGGCCGAGGATGGGACTAGAGAGGGGCACGGAGCGGGCGGGCAGGGGGCAGTAGAGCCTTCTTTCTGAGACGCTGGGAGCGAGGAGGAGACTAGGAAAACAGGACGGGGAAGAGACTTGCTCCACCCGTGGAAAGTTCTGCCTCAGGGAGAGCTGCGACCGCTGCTGGAATTTGCCCGCAGCGCGCGCCCCGAGGCTCCCACGCCCGGCCCCGGGGCCTGCGCTTCCCTCCCAGGACGCGCCCGGAGCTGTGTCCTGGGTCGGGTGCGGGGAGGGAGGGCCGCTCCCAGAGTCCCCTTGCCGCCTCGCACGCGCCCCCGGCCCCTGCCCCGGCCCTGGTTTAGGGGAGATTGCAGGACGCGGACAGAGCCCTAGCAGCCCGCGGGAGCCGACTGGGTCGAGCTCTGGAAGCCCCCAAAGCGGAGCTCACTCCCTTCGGAGCGGGGCAGCTCCGGACAGCAGGTGCAGGCCACGGGACTCGGAGGTGCTCAGTGCCCCCTGCACGCCGGCCGCGTGCGCCGTGGGGCGGCGAGTCGCGGGCGCCGAGGGCTGCAGGACGCGGACCAGGCTCGCCGGGGCCGGCTGCGACGGGTGGGACCGGGAGGCAGCTAACAGGTGGTTCCCTCTTTCTCTTCCTCGCTCGCCACCTGCGAGTGTCCTCCCTCGCTGCATCTGCTTCCTCCTCGCTGTCCTCCGGCTCGCAGGTCATGGCAGCGCCGGGCGGCGGATCCGAGCCGCCGCAGCTCCCCGAGTACGGCTACAGCTACGTGGTGTCGCGGCCGGTCTACAGCGAGCTCGCCTTCCAGCAAAAGCACGAGCGGCGCCTGCAGGAGCGCAAGACGCTGCGGGAGAGCCTGCGCAAGGGCTGCAGGTAGCGGCTGCGCGGGGAGAGTGGCGCGGGGCGGCCGGGGCGCGGGGCCGGGAGGGCGTGCCCTGCGGCCGAGCGGCGGATGCGGGCGGCCGGCCCGGGGCGCCGGCTGCTTCTCCCAGAGGCCCGACTCGGGTCCGGGTCCTCAGCGCCGCCCTTCCTGGTCGGAGGGTGGCTCCGTCAGTCTCCAGCCCGAAATGAACTCTTATCTGGGAAACGCACCTTTGGGAGACCGGGTTCCGAGAGCCCCATCTCTCTTTCTCCTCTCCTGAGGAAACCTGGAGTGCACCTTGGGGTACAGTGGGTCCCTACTGCCTGCGTGTGAGGGCCGGACTGTGGAAAGGGGGAAGAAGGGATAGTTTAAAAGACGTGATGGGTAAACGTGAGCAGGAGTCCTTTGTAGGCGGGAGACCGTTCAGTTAGGGACCCGGAGCGAAAGCTAGACTCCAGGAGAGCGCGTGTGCTCCGAGTGCTTCACCAGGAGGCAGTGTGGGGAGAAAGAAACATCGTCAGTCGCTAACCCGAATGTGCCATCCCTAGGTAGATATCACAAACATAAGAAACTTGGAGAGCAGTTAACTAATTGCCAGATTTTCTTTTTAAAAACTTTTTATTCTAGAACATTTCAGGTACATACAAAAGTAGACATAGTAGTATAAAGAATCCCGGTCGCATGATTTTACTCATCACCAGGCTTCAACAATGATCACCTCCAATTAATCTTGTTTCACCTATCACCACCCACTTGCCCCCCTCCAGTATTATTTCGAAGCAAATCCCATATTGTGTATCTTTTTTGTCTTTATACATTTTAGTATGTACGTCTAAAGACTTTTTTAAAAATATAACCACATTCCATTATCACACATAAAAAATAATTCCTTAATATCAAAAATTGTTAAAATTTCTTATAAATGTCATAAGTTTAAAAACAATTTATTGAAATCAGCAGTCAAATAATATGCACCTACTTTTGATTTTTTTCTTTTATCTTTAGGTTGTTGAATTTTAAAAATACTAAGTAGAAAGGTACAAAGTATGCATTCGTGTTAAGACTGGCTCCAAACTTGTATTGCCAGAATATACGAGGGCTGTCAGGAAAGTATCCAGCTATTGCTCATATAACAAGAACATATTATGTGGCTGGATACTTTCCAGACAGCCCTGTACAGAGTGTGTTTGTTTTTCTTTAAGGGAAATAATAAGAAGAAGACGCCTGGCTTAGAAGTCTGAAAGTTAGTCTGCATTTAGAGACTCCACATTGATCAGTCTCTGGCTGGACAGGAAAATGGGTTCTTGTGTACGGATATTTTCTCAGAGGATTAGAAAGGTGGGAGAGTGTGGGGACAATTAATCCTGTGTTTTCTAGTATAGTACATTTAAAAGGGTAGATATTATTCTTGGCAAAAGCATGGTAAGCACTTCAGTGTTAGTATTTTCCATGAAATTCTTATTCTTTTTCTAAATAATTATAAACATCAGCAGAGTTCATTTCATAACTTTGTGGTTTGCAATTGGTTATGACTGAGATTGGATTGGAAACCCAGTGTCCACTTGCTTTTTGACAGTTGTTCAAGAAAGAGAGCCTTTGGTGTACTGAAGACTCTCATGCCCATCTTGGAGTGGCTCCCCAAATACCGAATCAAGGAATGGCTGCTCAGTGATATCATTTCAGGAGTTAGTACTGGACTAGTGGGTACACTGCAAGGTAAGATGTTGGTGGATTGCCTTTCAAGTGATTGAGAGTTACGGTCCCCAGCAGCAGTTCAAAACTTTGTCCTCAGCTACCATGGGTCTGTACCAGACCCTCACTCACCTTTCACGGCCTTCATCTTTCCTCCAGAGCCCCTCAGTGGAGAAATTCATCTCTTTTCTCCTCTTCTCTAGAGTTCTCACTTCCTGGGAAACTCTGCTGTTCCTCTAGCTACGTAGCTCTAACTTACTGGCATGTACTAAGCAGTGACTTCCCAATTTTTATTGACCGCAACTCACAGTGTGAAATATGTCTCACATCATGATCTGTACACACATATCTAAAGTTTTGGCCATGTGCAGTGGTTCACACCTGTAATCCTAGCACTCTGGGAAGTCGTGGCAGGAGGAGCGCATAAGGCCAGGAGTTCAGGACCAGCCTGAGCAAGAGTGAGACCCCATCCCTACAAAAATAGAAAAATTAGCTGGGCGTGGTGGCACGTAACGGTAGTCCCAGCTACTTGGGAGGCTGAGGCAGGAGGATCGCTTGAGCCCAGGAGTTCAAGGTTGCAGTGAGCGGTGATGAGGCTACTGCACTCCAGCCTGGGTGACAGAGCCAGACCCTGTCTCAAAATAAATAAATAAATAAATAAGTGATAAAGTTCTGTAAAATATTTATCCTCACTATAAGTGATACACTCTGATTTTTAAATTCTGTTCCATACTGTTCTTCTTATTTTTAAAAAATGTTGATTGCAGCCCATTAAATTATTTTATAACCCACATATGGGTCTTGACCTGCGGTTTGAAACTGGCTTAAGGGAAAGCAAAGGAAATATCTTAGCCTGGACTATATACATGAGTGTTTTTCCTGCTCCATTCTTTTTTTATCCATCCTCTCATTTTAATCTTTTGGGAAAATGTCCCATCATAGGTGGTTATTTTTTTTTTTGAAACTGGTTTTATACCATAATATTTCCATGAGCATCTTAGAAATCTGTTGCATTGTTGGTGCATAGCAGTATGGGCATTCCTCTCTGTCCCCCATCCCCATCATCTTGTTTCTGCCCCCCTCATGACCCTGCCCAATTCCCCAAGGGCCCCAAACCACGAAAATAGAAATCTCACTTATTTATTATAATTTTATGGAGCACCTAGTATATGCCACACACTAGGTTTGCCGATGTGAATAAGATGCACTGCCTGCTTTCGAGGAGCTCACAGTCCAATGGAGAGTAATAAATGTAGAGCAATATTATAAGCTAAAACTTGGCTGTGGAGCTCTCAAGATTGCTCAGAGCAGGCCAGGTGGATTCCCACAGAGAAGGAGGCTGATCAAACGTGTTCTCAATCACGAAGGCAGATTGGGGGAGGAGGAGGGAGCGCCGGAGCGACAGAGGGAGGAATGGGTTGTGCAGTTCATACGTTAAACAATGCCAAGTGTTCTACACAGCAGGCTCTAATGGCTGTGATGTGGCAACACCCTGTGACTCCTGGGGGACAAGAATCATGTCTAATTCATGTTTGTTTCGCAGGTGTCTAGCACAGAGACTGGCACATAATAGATGGTGTATTTAGTGAAGAGGACTGATTTGCATTCCTGATAATGAATCATCCTTATATAGGAAACATAGTTTTCAAGCTCCATGTCTGCCCAGTTTTCATAGATGAGTATCTTATATAAGAATTAATTTTGTTTAATAAGTATTGGACACTTATACTAAGGGCTTTGGCTAGTTATCTCATTTAATCCGCACAACAACCCTGCTAGGTGGGTACTATTATTATGTCCTTTTCAATAGATGAGAAATCTATTAAATCTTGCCCAAGGTCATAAATCTTGTAAGCGGTTAAACTGAGATTTAATCCCATAGTCTAATTCGTACAATCTTAATTTATACACTATGTAGTGCCTTACTTTCTGGGTAATATGTCTTTCCAGAAATATTATCTCTGTAATGTTATCTTTGTAAGGCAAATTTCTGGGAGGTTAATCTGGTTCATTCATACATCATTTATCATTCATTTGCTTAATATTTATAGACTAATTCCGTATGCCAAGTGTTTGGCCATAGGGATTCAGTGGTGTACTAACAGGCACAAGTACTGACTTCATGGCACTCATTTTGAGAGATAGGGTTGGGAATTAAATAAGTAGATAAATAGAGAAATAATTATAGATTGTGATCTTCATTAAGGTGGATTAAATGTGCTGTACTAGGGATTAATTTGGGAAGGGAGGTCTATTTGAGATACGGTGGTCAAGGAAGGCCTTACTGAGGAGGTGAAATTTAGTCAGAGACCAGAGGATGACAAGGAAGCAGCCATGTGACAAGCAGAAAGAAGAGTGTACTAGGTCAAGGTGCAAAGGCCCTAAGGCCAATGGGAGTTTAGTATTTGCAAGGAGGAACAGGAAGAATTCTAGTGTGGGTGAGTGGGGTAGGGGAGGGTGGGTAAACAATGAGATAAGGTTAGTCAGGGCTGGGATTAGGGTGAGGCAAGGGACATGCTTACTCTCAGGGTGCCTCTTTAAATCTTATGCCCTAGGCACCTCACTTGCCTCACCCTATTCCTAGCCCTGTGGGGATATTGCTGTGAATAGGAGGGAGGACAGGTGTGTCAGCTTGAACCAGATCAGGCAGGATATGGAGAAAGCTGCAAGATCTGAAAAATATTTTTGCAGCAAGAATCACTTACATATACTGATGAGTGTGGATGGAAATCACAGATGCCTCCAAGGTTGCTGGCTTGAGCAACTGAGTAGATAGTTACATCATTTATTTAAATGGCAAAGACTGGCCGAGGAGCAGGTCTGGGATGGAAAATCAAGAGTTTCCTTTTGGACATGCTAAGTTTGAGATTCATGTGAGATATTTAAGTGGAGATGCCAAATAGAGAAGTTGGAATTACTACAAGTGTGAAATTCAGAGGAGAGGTCTGGGCTAGACATAAAAATCAGGAAAGCATCACTTTAGAGGTGGTATTTAAAAGAGTGGGAACGCCTGTGGTTACCCAGGAAGAAAGGCAGATGGGGAAGAGATGGGGGCTGGAGTACTTAGAGGTTAGGAAGATAAAGACAGGGCAACAAAGAACCTAAGAAAGTTGGGCCAAGGAAGTTGAAGAAAAAGAGCAATCAAAGGAATGTGGGATCAGAAGCCAAGAGAGAAGTTTTTTTTTTTTTTTTTTTTTAATAAAACAAAGAAAACAGATACAGGAGCAGATAGTGTTGAAAATTCCTGAAGGGTGGGGTATGATGAAGGATTACAGACTGTTTTTAAGAAGTTTTGCCATGAATTGGAGGGAGATAAGAGATGCTGGTGGAGTAAAGGAAGGATTTGTTTTTCCTTTCTTTTCTTTTCTTTTTGTTTTGTTTTTTTTTTTAGAGGCCACACTGGAAAATGGTGGAAATGTTCTTTCTTTTCTTTTCTTTCTTTTTTTTTTTGCAACTGTGTCTTGTTCTGTTGCCTGGGCTAGAGTTCAGTGGTGTCATCATAGCTCACTGCAACCTCGAACTCCTGGGCTCGAGTGATCCTGACACCTCAGCCTCCTGAGCAGCCGTGACTGCAGGCTCTTGCCACCACGCCCAGCTAGGTTTTTTTTATTTTTTGTAGAGATGGGGTCTCGCTGTGTTGCCCAAGCTGGTCTCGAAATCCTGGCCTCAAGTGATCCTTCTGCCTCGGCCTCCCACAGTGTTGGGATTACAGGCGTGAGCCACTGCACCTGGCCCTGTTTTTCTTTTAATGGGGGAGATACTAGAACATATTTGTGAACTGGTGAGAGTGACCCTGTAAAAATAAAGAGATGTTATGGTCCAAGAAGTAGAGAAGAAACAACTAGAAGAAAATTGGTGAGAAGGAGCAAGTGTGGACAAGTTTGAGAATAGAAGAGGATTACTCCTTAAAGGCAGGAGGGTTATTTCTTCCATTTTCAAAGGAAGAGTGACAGTCCAAATGGTGCAGATGTGGAGAGGTTTGACAATTTGCTAAAAAGCAACTTGGGATCATCTCTTACGGATTCTGTGTTTTTGATTAAGTGTAAGATATGTGTCTTAACTTTGGAGAAGGGGTTGGGCAGTTTGACGTAAGTAGGGAAGGTTTGAGTAGTTGTCTGAGACAGAGAAAAGCATCTTCCTGAGGAGATGTAATTGGACTGCCAGGCAGCATCGAGTGCCTATCTGGGACTAGTGATCACACATTTCACGTGAAACTGGTCAGCCAAGGTATAGATGCCTCCAGTCCAGTTTATCCAGCTGCTTAGAGGCTGTCTTGGAAAAGGTGGAAGTTTGGGTTCAACTAGATTGGGGTTTTGCCAGACAAGAAAAGGAAGGAGAGAGAAAGTGAAGCAAAGGAGTGAAGAGTATTTGCAGAACTCTGAAGAATTTGTGTAGGGCAAAGGTGGAAGTGAAGGCAGGAGGGTGCCAAGGATAGGGAGAAAGTGGACCAGTTTGTGGATTAGAAGCCTCTTGGGGACAAAGAAATGTTGCAAATAAGGGTTCTGGAGTTGGTGAGCTGGAAGGCTCAGAGGCTGTAGCTGGAGAGAGGGAGGCTCAAAATTGAGATTTCAGATGCAGTTTCCAGTGATGACAAGGTCCATGATACAACCACTGGCTGGGAAGCTGGGGAGTAGTGGAAGAACTCATCGGAGAGGACAGGCTCAAGTTGCTAAGAAGGCAGGGAGTTGCCAAGGATTATGGGATCTTTCTGATTTTTGTGATTTAAAAAAATTCCCATTAGGCAGTGAAAGATTCATGCAGCGCTTGTAGTGCTATCTTGATGCACAGCTATGAAGGGTCTGCTGTCCACTTTCTACTTTTGACGTACATTTGTTTGTTTACTTACTTTACTAATTTATTTATTTAAAATTACAGAAATTTATTTCTCCCACATGAAGGTGCCTGCAGACTCAGTTTTTGGTGAGGGCCCATCTCCTTGCTGTGTCCTCCCATGGTGGAAGGCTTTGCCTTTTAGATGTTTTCAGGTGTTTATTAGCACCTGCTTTATCAGTATATGCCACTAGCCTACACATCATGGGCACCAACACAGAGATTTCATAATTTAAATAAATGGTTTAGGTTTCTTTACAAATTTTATAGGTTTAAAATTGTACCGACTTCCTTTATAATAAAGGTGATTACAGCATATTTGAGAGCAGTTGTCCCTAAATAGGACAGACACTCTATATGAAAACTGAAAAGTCTCCATTTTCTAGGCATATTAAGAACTGCAGAGCCCAGTTCAAGGAAATGGAAGTTTGAGAAGGACTCGAAAAATGTCTGTATGAAATAGACAGTATGTACTTTCATTCCCTGCTGCTGCTTTTCTTGTCTTCCCTTTGTGGAGTTACCTACCTGTTCTATCCTGCATCCTTGTGACTACTGACTATTGCAATTCCTCGTTGCAATTTATATATTGAGACAATTGCACTAATAATACTCATTTTTCTAGAATCCAGACTCTACAAGGGCAGAGACTTTGTTTTAACAATGCCTGGCACATGATAGGTGCAGATTCAATAGTTGTTGAACGAATGAATGAATGCTCGTTGTAGAAAATTAGAAAATACATATAAGGAACATGAACAAATACCTCCTCCATAAACTGGAAGTTTCCTCTGACCCTACCATATAGATAACCCATGAATATTTCAGTAAATATCCTACTCGACACACACACACACACACACACACACACACATATGTTAAAGTATATGAAATATCTGGAAATAATCACCACCAAATTCAGGATAGTGGTTGCCTTCTGAGGGTGGAGGGGGAAAAATGAATGTGACTAAGGAATTGTATAAAAGACTTTCAACTGCACTGGCAATAATTTTCTTCTTAAGCTGGATGATCGATCCATGGGTGTTGATGATATTATTCATTGTCTTTTTTGCATATCTGAATTATTCATATTATACTAAAAATCTCTCCAGATTTTTTATGCATACAACAGACATGTTTACTTTTACAAAAGTGGGAGCATGCATACTTACCAGTTTTGAATCTTGATTTTCCTCACTTTTTATTCCTTTTACTTCTCATCTCTCCATGTTAATAAATGTACTTCTATACATTAGATCAATTTCATGCCATAGAATTAAAATGTAGGAAGGATAATTGAGATAACCACTTCCCTGTTTTGGGACATTCATTTAGTAAATAATTTTCGCTGCCTGTGGGCCAGAATATTTAGGTTGTTGCCACTTTTTAAAAACTATTGTAAATGTAATCTTTTATTAGTGACTCAAAGGTCAAAGGGCTTGATTTTCTTTCATTGTGAGTGAAAGTTGGGGGGGTAAAATGGAGTAAGATGTGCTGACTACCTAAATATTCAATCGAGGAAGAGAATGTGTCATGATCCTCTTCCAAGCCCCATGTGCACCGAAATGTTGATTCCTCTATAGCCTGACATTCGTGGGCCTTGAGTCTGGTGGCATAGCCTGGTGGAGGAGTTGATTACTTTCACCAGGGCAGAGTTGTCTTGCCTGCTGCTATATATAATTGCCATATTTTTTCTTTCTTTGGATCTAACTTTTCTTTCACAACAAGAAAGGAGAAAGAGCAGTACAACACTGACTGTGTCCCTCAGAACTCAGGAACACTGAACTCAGACACTGTTTACCTGCAAAACTGGTCTGAGCCTTTGGACTGTATTGACCAAGTTTTTAATCAATGACTAACTTGATTGTTTTTTCCCACTGACCTGATCAGTGGATGACTGAATTGCTGATCAATTGAGTTGATTCATTTGAGCAGGTGATGCCTATAGATGCAATCATTTATCCCAAATGATTTGGATCCTGTTCTGCATACTAGCATAGTCACAGTCTGTGTGCAAAATAAGGGGACAACTCAGGACAGGCTGATGTGTTGAAGCCACAAATTGAGGATATCTATGAAAAGGTTGTTGCAATAGAAAGACAGATACTCCTCTACTTACCATGAGGTTACATCCTGATAAACCCACTGTAAGTTGAAAATATCTTAAGTCAAGATGCATTTAATACACCTAACCTACCAAACATCACAGGTTGGCCTAGCCTACTTTAAATGTTCTCAGAACATTTATATTAGGCTACAGTTGGGTAAAATCATCTAACACAAAGCTTATTTTATAATAAAATGTTGAACATCATGTGTAATTTATTGAATGCTATACTGAAAGTGAAAAACAGAATGGTTGTATGAGTACTTGAAGTACAGGTTCCACTGAATGCATATCACTTTTGCACCATCATAAAGTAAAAAATCTTAAGTTGTACCATGTTAAGTTGAGGACTGTCTGTATGTCATAATTTTTGTTTGTGAATTTAATTATTTTGGATGTACTTTCAGGGATGGCGTATGCTTTGCTAGCTGCAGTTCCTGTTGGATATGGTCTCTACTCTGCTTTTTTTCCTATCCTGACATACTTTATCTTTGGAACATCAAGACATATCTCAGTTGGTAATTATAAGCATATTTTATGATGGTATTTGTTCATGTTTTAAGCATTTTGGCTATATTGTGTACATTATGCTTCTAAATCTTTGTTAATGTTTTTCAGGGAAATAGGGTTTCAGTGCCTTGCCTACTTTTCCTATTCAATGATGTTAGTTAGCTTTATACATAACTTTTTTTAATGAAGAAGAGAAAATTGAAAGACCAAAAATTATAGCTTACCTTCAAAGTTTAACATGTTTTGATTTTTAAAAATGTAATAAATTTGACTCCATATATAGAAAGGGTTCTCTTCCAAAATATAAAATGACAGGGAAGAAAAATCTCACAAGGTTTTTGAACCAACCATTTTACGAGATTAACTTAGCATTTACTAAATTATATTCATCAAATACATATTCATTATTTCATTAAAGAACATACTTATTTTAAGTCACTTATATTGGGAAACTGGCAAAATCTTGCCAAAACAATTTAGAAGCTAAGCTTGGCCTGCCTTCTTGGTATGGCTTATAATAAGTTTTCCTGCCATTCCTAAAATTTGAATTCTCTTTTGCCAGAATGTTTAGTAAATGAATGTCTTAATGCTATTTTGTGACTTTGACATTTATACTAGAGATAATTTTGCTCCTACATCCATCTGCTGGCTAGACACATCTACCTGGATGATCCTCTTTAAACAAATACAACCATGTATTCTATCCCCAACCCATGTCCCTGTCCTTAGTTGTATCTCCCCCAGTGTCTATCATGTTGCCGTGTCTGGAGAAGGATATCAGGAAGAGGTTATTGATTGGTTGAAAGAACATCCTCACCTTGGAGAATCAATCAGTATCAAATGTGTGACCAGATGAGGAACATGGAAGCTGATTTTTCTCTTTGGTATTCTATACATTTATACACTCCAGGTGACTGGGTTTGGGTTTTAAGTCTTCCCAACCTAAAACTTTTCATGATCAAAGGATTGGACCATCATAATGATCATTTTGGATAAAAATATTGGTAGTGAATGGAGCAGTTGCTGGAAGAAAAGAGTAGTTTTTTAAAACATAAAATCTTACAGATTGACATTTGATATGAAAATAATTTGTCTTGCAAAAACAAAAAGAGAGACTATACACTCCCTTTGCTGTTTCTTAATCCTAATTTGGACCCTGTGATATTGATCGTGGTACTGAGATTCACAGAGATCAAGACATTGGACGCTCTGGGAAATTAATGAGATTATATGGAATAAAAATTGAGTGGAACACGTAAGAACTCAATTTATATACTACCTCTGCCAGGAAACCTTTTTATTGATTGATTGATTTCATTTTTTTGGCCACCTATGATAACTCCTTTATGCCAGGAAACTTACTGACAACTCTCATCTCTGCCCATGCCCCCATACACATGAGAATCACAGGTAGATTAGAGGCCCTTCCTATGTACTCACAAAGCATCCTGAATGCTACATTATAATCACCTACCTACAAGTTTATCTCATCCATTTCTGGGTCACAAATGTCTTCAGAAATCTGCTTTTTAGCTTCTTTTGTGAACAAACAATATTTTTCTAGTCACAGCTAATTATTTCACACATCTTTCCAATCCTATGTAGACATGTTGAACATTTGTGATTAATACCTGTTTAATCGTTAGAGACTTTTTTCCCCAGGACCTTTTCCAGTGGTCAGTTTAATGGTGGGATCTGTTGTTCTGGGCATGGCCCCCGACGAAAACTTTCTGGTATCGAGCAGTAATGGAACTGCATTAAATACTACCACGATAGACTCTGCAGCTAGAGATGCAGCAAGAGTGTTGATTGCGAGCACCCTTACTCTTTTGGTTGGAATCATACAGGTAATGGACTTTCAGGTAAAATATAGATTGGTGTAATTTTTATTTGAAATTAACTTTAAAGTATATGGACTTAAAGATTCTCCTAAAAGCAAAACAAAATAATTCCCTGGCTCCCAAAGTTATTTTTTGTTTTAGGTCAGATGCTAAAGTAGTCAGCAAGACTCCACTTATTAAGGCTCACTTATCATCAAAGTCAGAGACAGAAAAAAAGCACAGAAGAATATGTGTAATTCAATTGAGGATGAGAGAAGGGAAGTGTTCCGGAAGCCATAAAAGAGAAAAAAGTGTTCTGGTGAGCGGAGCCACAGGACCTGAAAGTCATAGAAATAAACTACATGATTTTTGCTTTTCTTAGTACTTATATAGAAACACTTCAGGGTTTATATTACATGTTTTCAAATTTTAGAGTGGTGGAGGGGAGGGGAGAGATAGGGCATTGAGAAATTCAGATGTATCCTACAAGTATTTTTGTGCTATAGGCAGGGTACCAGTGTTTTAATTGGTGTTAAGCTTAATTTGTTAATATTTCCAGAGAGTTGATTCTTCTCTCTGGCAAATATTTAATTTTTCCTTCCTTCTTCTTATCCTAGTTGATATTTGGAGGTTTGCAGATTGGATTCATAGTGAGATACTTGGCAGATCCTTTGGTTGGTGGATTCACAACAGCTGCTGCCTTCCAAGTGCTGGTCTCACAGCTAAAGATTGTCCTCAACGTTTCAACCAAAAATTATAATGGGGTTCTCTCCATTATCTACGTAAGTGTTGCTTCTTACTCCAGGCATGGGTCACTGTTCATCCCAGAAAAAAACACACTCTTTCTCTCTACTTTGAGTCTGGAGAACATCTTTTCCTCTATGCATATTTTGGGAGCCATTGAAAACACTTTATTGCTTCTTCTCTGAAAAAAGCATTAAATCAGGAGTAACTTTGAAGAAGGCAGATTTGGTTGGGTACAGTGCCTCACACCATAATCCTAGCACTTTGGGAAGCCAAGGTAGGAGGATCATTTGAGGCCAGGAGTTTGAGACCCAATCTCTACAAAAAAATTTAGAAATTAGCCAGGCACAGTGGAGCATGCCTGTAGTCCCAGCTACTTGGGAGGCTGAGGCAGGATTGCTTGAGCCTAGGAGTTTGAGGCTGCAATGAGCTATGATGGTGCAACTGCACTCTAGCCCAGGCAACAGAGCAAAACTCTGTGTAAAAATAGATAAATAAGGCCAGGCATAATGGCTCACATCTGTAATCCTAGCACTTTGGGAGGCCAAGGTGGGAGGATTGCTTGAGGCCAGGAGTTCGAGACCAGCTTGAGCAAGAACAAGACCCCATCTATACAAAAAATAGAAAAATTAGCCAGGCGTGGTGATGTGTGCCTGTAGTCCCAGCTACTCAGGAGGCTGAGGCAGAAGGATCCCGTTAGCCCAGGAGTTTGAGGTTGTAGTGAGCTATGATGACACCACTGCACTCTAGCCTGAGTGACAGAGTGAGACTCTGTCTCAAAAAAATAAATTAATTAATTAAAGAAGGCAGATTTTGCAAATTGTTGTTCTGAATTGGTCAAAATGGTTTCCAAAATATTACTGCACTTAAAAACATTAATGAAAACAAAGTGATATAATGAAGTAAAGGTTGGTCTGGGATGCAGTAGACTTGAGTTTAATCTCAGCTTTGCCTCTCACATGTGAAGTGACCTTGGACACACCATGTAGGGTAGTGACCACAAGCTCAGATTTAGAGCTGGATTCAATTTTTTTTTATTTCAATAGATTCAGGGTGTACAAGCGGTTTTTTTGGTTTCATGGATGAATTGTATAGTGGTGAAGTCAGGGCTTTTAGTGTACCCATCACCTGAATAGTGTACATTGTACTTGATAGGTGGTTTTTGATCCTTCACCCTACTCTCACCCTCCCCTTGGATTCAAATTCTGACTCTACTGCCTACCAGCCATGTGAGCAAATCACCATGACTTAGTAATAAAAACT
Source organism: Daubentonia madagascariensis (assembly GCA_023783475.1). Taxonomy (NCBI): domain Eukaryota; kingdom Metazoa; phylum Chordata; class Mammalia; order Primates; family Daubentoniidae; genus Daubentonia; species Daubentonia madagascariensis. The sequence continues at coordinate 43,502,468 of JAKFHU010001569.1, read as the reverse complement.
ACCTCACTGAATTGTTAAATAAGAATAGATGAGAAGCACTTGGCTCAGGGGCTGGCACATAACAAGTACTCCAAGAAAAGTAGTTAGTTTGAAATTATTTCAAAGTGCCTTTTCTTTCTTATTTATAAAGTGAAATAATTAGAAATGTATCTCTCAAGCCCTTTCTAACCACGGAAGTCCATAAAACACATAATATAAATGTCTGGGCAATTATAGATGAAAAGGAACATTAGATTCAGAGGTGATTCAATATGCAAAAGAGATGCAAAGGAAGGATGTAGATTGCACTAATTTGATTTGAAAAAGTTCTTGGAGCTAAATATATGTGCCATGTAAAGCACGTTACTGATGCTTGAAAAATGGTGGTAATAGTAACATGATGTCATCCTAACTTGGGGGGAATGATACTACATAGAAATAATGTGTCAACATTAAGAATGGAGTTTAATTCAAGCTCTATGAGAACTTGAAAAAAAAAAAAAAAAGAATGGAGTTTAAGTCCTTTTATGACCTGCCTATGAGCTTCTAAAACAAGGTAAGGCCAACACATATCTAAGAATTAGTGAAGTTGTCAGGAATAGGCTCAATTTTATAACAGTGCTATAATCCCACATTACTCCATCCATTCAACAAATATTACCAAGTGCTTACGACAGGCCAGGTACTATGCTAAGCAGTGAGAATAGATAGAGGAGGTAGAATAACTGTGATTAAGATCATGGACTTTGAACTTTAACTTGATTTGGAGTCTCGGTTCCACCACCCATGTGACCTTGGGCATGTTATACCTAAAGTCCCTAAGCCTCAATGTCTTCAATTGTAAAATGGGGCTAATAATAGTAGCAATCTCTTAAGCGTTGTGAGGATTGTTTGCTTCAGCATTAATTTGGTCATTCTTGGGTTTCTTTCCCTTCGAAGTCCTCAGTTCTCTTTGAGTCCTTCTGGCTGCTTTATTCCAACAGGATCTGTCACTTTTGCAGCCCCTAACACATCCTGCTTTTACTTGCTTTCACCCTTTGCCCAACAACAGTTCATTACTTATTCCTTCATTCTTATTCATTCAGTTTACCTATTCAGTAAACATTTGTTGAATACCCACCATGTGTCAGGCACTGTGCACTCCCCATGCAAACCCACTGACTCTTGAACCCACCAAAACATCCCCTATCGAGTGGACTAACCTCCCGTGTGTACGTTGCCAGGCCTGCATCTGCACAGACCGCAGGAGGCCTAGACCAATGGTTGACCCTGGGTCCCTGGCCATTGCTGGACCTCTACAGAACAGGGAAAATAGTCCCTCTGGTCTCCTAGGATTATGTTTAAGAAGAAACTTCCTGCAAATGATTTTATTTTTGACAGGAACAAAAGTGACCAGGAAACACTAGACTAAAGTAAAAATTGTTTTTAAACCAAATACAATCATTACATGACTTATTTCCTGTTGAATATTTTTCTTGAAGTCTCAGTTTAGCACATGTCATAGAATTTTGCAAGAAATTCCTCACAGGCCAGCCAAGTTGGATGAAGGTGAATATAAGCTTGCTGTTCTGAAGAGAAAGAATCAGCATGTCTGGAAATAATTGCATAAGGGTGCGCTTGAGAGAATTTTGCTTATGGCATTACTGTTGCAATCATTCATGAAAGAATCCTTCAATAAATGCAGACTAGTAGTGAATTCTTCCAGGGAAGACTGTAAGATTGTTGTAAAATACTTTGCTTGCAATGTTGTTAACATCCTTTTTGTTGTAAGGTTGTACTTTGGTTTGTCCTGCCCTCTCCCCCAAAGAGGTACTGACAACTGAAAATAATGAATATAAAGAATTGGAGGAGAAAATATTAGGAAAAAAAGAAAAAACCTTAATTCACAAATGCTAGAGATGCTGGATATAGGATACAGAAGGCAGAATGACAGGGTGTTGGCAACAATTTGGAATTAGTAATACCCTTGATGCTACCATGTAGCTACCCAATTATCTAAGTAAATCACATAGTCCACTTATTCTGGTTGTTTTCCCACCATTTTCACTTTGAATGGTTTGTCTCAGTAGACAAGGGTGAGAGTTTTGAAAGCCACTACTAAGCTTTATCAGATTTGTTACTTTGAACCTATTTTAGTATGTAAAATTTATGCCGTTATAATAAAGAAAGTAACGCTTTCAGGGTTGATCTATATGTATATACACAGAAGATCTGATAGCAGGAAATGCCTGACAGCAAGAGGTGATTATGAAGGGTTTGCTATATTCATGGAGATAAACTAAAATAAATTCAGCTTTCAAAGTTAACCGATAAATTCTCTCATATACAACATTGGACATAGTTTTGTCCTTATGGCTTCATACACCCAGGTAATGCTGGGCAAAACAAAGAATTTATCTAAATGAAATGGTCCTAAAATTCTCCAAACATGGTAGGAAATATAGTAAAATATTATCCATTACTGAAAAGCTTATTATTGTAATCTGAACTATTTAAAATACTAGGCTAAAATACGGACTTATATGTATATCCGTATTTTAAACATGTTATTATAGTAAGTATTTTAATAGTAAACTAAACTAGAAATACTGTTTGGTGCTTTCTTAGAGTCTCATTTCTATATCTTTGAGTACAATCTGATTATTTCAGTTTATATAGGTGCATTTTATTTCTACATAGATTGAACTTTCTGTTGTAGAACTTTTCATAAGAAATCCTGAATGATTACTCAATATGTATGTAGGCAACTCACATATATACTCATATGCCTTGCTTGATGCAATCATGTGATATAAACTGATTTTGGTTTTTGCAGCTCATATTACATTTATTTATTTATTTATTTATTTGAGACAGGGTCTTGCTTTGTCTCCCAGGCTGGAGTGCAGTGGTGTCATCATAGCTCACTGCAACCTCAAACTCCTGGGCTCAAGCAATCCTCCTGCCTCAGCCTCCCAAGTAGCTGGAACTACAGGCATGCGCCACTGTGTGCTAATTTTTTTGTAGGGATTGGGTCTCGCTATATTGCCCAAACTGGTCTCAAACTCCTGGCCTCAAGCGATCCTCCCACCTTGGCCTCCCAAAGTGCTAGGATTACAGGCGTGAACCACCACACCCAGCCTCATATTACGTTTTTGATACACGAGAGGTGCTTTTTATTCAAAGGTCTAAGTGACTCTAATAGATTAAATGGGTATCCAGTAGTGATTATTTTTGTAAGATGAGAATGGTTTTCTGATTGGGATACTTATTCCAAATGTTTTGTCTTTTAAGTTACAATTTTTCCATCTACAGTTGAAAAGTAAACCTTTAATGTAGAGACAATTAATCAAAATATTATACCTAGCTCATGAATTAATGAGAGTCACCATCAGAAAATGGATTATATAAAGGGCCCAACAGCAATGATAACCTTTAAGCCTCTGAGGTAGGCGGAGCTATTTGTTCCTGTTTTAAATGCCCTAAGTTCTTGTTATTATGTCTGTTTGTAGTAGTTTATCCATTTTCTTTTTCACCCTGCTGTAACTTGCTTCATCTTACTGCTGTCAGTGTATCTGCCTCTAGCAATTTTCAGTGACTCTGGAAAGAAGACAAAGTAAACTTGTTAGTATTGGGTTTAAAGTAAGAGCAAAAATACTCTGAGTGAAAGTTCAAGGGACTTCCTACAAGTTAAATGCCTGAACTCCAGTCCAAGTGCTTGGTGGAATGTATTTTACTTGCGCAGTAACTTCTCTCCCTATTCCTTTGCTCTCAAATGTGTTCTGCAGAGTTGAGGTTGCTGGCAAAATGACTCCTAGATTACTTCATGTTCATTATACATAATTGTTACCAGACTGATGTAATTATTTTAAGAATAGTTATCTGTAAAAATAAGTAAAATACATGTTATAAACTATAAGGTGCTCCATTCTTTTATCTTCGTATAAAAATATATCTATCAAAAGACTCATTCAAAGAAAAGTAATCTTCACTGGGAGATTACCTGTCTCAAAGAACTGTCTCAAAAATACCTTCTCAAATCATGCCTTCAATAGGACAGAAGTTAATATAACAAAGACATTAGTGTTCTTCCCTGGAATTCTTCATTGCTAATTTCCTTAAAAACATCCTTGAGTCCCAGAAACTGCCTATTAACAAAACAAAACTATATTAATAGTTTTTCTTGAACTGGCTTGTCTGTGTATTTGGAAATAGTTACTTTTGTTTAAGTTATCTTAGTTCAAGTTTGATAAATAAAGCATCACATTTATTTTCAAAAATTTATACTTGGCCTATATATCAATTCAATAGCTTTTCTTTGCCATAAAGAATGGATCAGTCCACCTGTACCCACATATGAAGTATTTTAGGAATTTTTTGTTACTATCTGTATCATTCAGATTTAGAGAAGAGCTTTACCTAAAATTTTGGCTAATTGTGACCAAAAAAAAAAGCAACAAACAAACAATTGGGAGTTTTGAGTTCATCAGCCTTTAGTCTCGGTAATACCCTATCGACATGGTGAAAATTAGGCCACTTAATTAGTACCTATAAAACCACTTTAAAATATAAACTTTTAAAGTTTTTCTGCAAATAAAAGACAGTATGTATGTAATGACATTTATTCTTTTAAAATATCTTCAATTTTCTTACAAAAAATACAGACAAGCAAAAATAAGAATATAGGAATCACCCCATTTTACCTCTCCGTGTAAACCGTTATTAGTAACTTGTGTATATACATTGCGGAGACTGCATGTACTTAATGGTCTCTGTGGTAACCAACACATTTTTATGATTTTACATGAAACTTTCAGATGTTGTTGGATGATGATATTATGATTGTTAATGTGGGAAGATTCATGTGAGAAATGATTTTGTATGTGTGTCTGTGTAGCAGGAAGTATATGAAATTATTTTCTTTTTACAGACTTTGGTTGAGATTTTTCAAAATGTTGGTAATACCAATCTTGCTGATTTTATTGCTGGATTACTTACCATTGTCATCTGTATGGCAGTTAAGGAATTAAATGATCGATTTAAACACAAAATCCCAATCCCTATTCCTATAGAAGTAATTGTGGTAAGTAGAATATGTAGTTAGAAAATTCAGTAAGGAATTATTAAAACCAGTGGAGTTGTTTTAAAAAATCTTTTTTTGTTTTATTTCAGACAATAATTGCTACTGCCATTTCATATGGAGCCAACTTGGAAAAAAATTACAATGCTGGCATTGTTAAATCCATCCCAAGGGGGTGAGTACGGTGTTCCTCTTAGACAATACTAATATATTAAGTTAGTACTTGCTATTTAAATGAAACCTTTTAGTACAAGCTTCATTTCCCTGATGCTCCTTTAATAGTCCTATTTGTGTGTGATCTTGAAGAAATACACATTGTGCAAACCATCAAACAGTGTATGTGTAGATAAAGTTCAAAGCCATTTTTTAAAAATTGGCTCCTATGTGCTATCTCCTTTTTCTTCATTTTCTTAAAACGTGGCAGAACATGTATAGTTAACACCAGACTCCTGATTTAAACTCATAATTGCAATATAATATAAATAGAATCATGATTTAGTAACATTTATTGCACTGTGAACAATCTGCTTAAGGAATCAAGGACATCTAGTCTAAATTCTCTGTTTATTCAATCTTAGATAATAATTATAGCATTTGTGCCTATAAATAAAATGCATCATCTTCACGGGGAGTTTTGGTAGTTTGGTGAATTAGAAGAGTAAAAACCAAGGCCCTCATTCATCTCTGTCACCATCTAGTTTTGTGATCCCGGGGAGGTTCTCCTATAGGACAAGGGTAACCACAACAGCCAAAACCTCAACTCAAGCTTATTGTGAAATGTTAGTGAGATATCTCATAAGATGCAGAGTGGACAAAGTGCCCTACACTATAATTTTATCATATGGAGTTTAAAAGGAAGCCCAGATGTTTATTATATTTGTAACATTAATTTATAACATTTATGACTAGACTTATTTATCAGTAAGTACTAGTTTCCCCTCCCTTAACACTTGCGAGGAAACTTGTACCAATCTTTGTTGTTCCATAGAAGCGCCTCAGGCAGGAGTATTTCCAGTGGCTGTTCCACAGGGAGCTACTGCCTTCTTATTTGATTAATCTTACAATTTCTTCTAGCATCCATTCAAAAAATATTTGAAGGCCCCTTTTGTTATGACAGAGGTGTCCGTTCATCATTCTGTGGCGAATGTATCTTGCTCTTACTCTGTAAACCTATCTCTTGTTCTTGCTCTGTGAAACCATCTTGTTGTTTCTCAGTAAACTTTGTTTCATGCTTGCAAAAAAAAAAATTTTGAAAAATGACAACTGGCTACATGGGACTTAATTTACATATTATCCATTATAATGTTTCTCAAACTTACCTTTTTGAAAGAATCATGAGACCCTTTTCGTTGGTATACATATCTATATTTTAATTATTTTTATTGTTGATGTATGTATTTAGATATGATATATATTTCTTTATATATTTAAAAATACCCAGATTTATACGTGTGCATATATTTACTTCTATACATACCTGTGGATGTTCCTGATACACGTGAAAACTCCAGACTGACAGGCTACGCTACACTGTTTGCTGGGAACAGGGGTGGCAACACGCCTAGATGCCCCCTAGTGGTGTAACTCCTGTGAGACTCTTTTTAAATACAGATTCCTGGTTCCCACCCCAAACCTACTGAATCAGGCTTTCCAGAGGAGAGGCCTGGGAATTAATAGTTTTCAAAAGTGCCTGAAGTGATTCTTGTGATCAGGTAAATTTGAGGAACTCTACATGAGAGGGTCAACATTTCAATAGTGAATTCTAATGCTGGAAGAAATTTAATGATAAAAGATGCAATGAGATATGGAGATACTTGAGATATGGGGTTTTCATCCTAACAATTAGATCATTTCAGTAGTTATAAACAATTACATAAAGACATATTTTATAGTGCTCGCTTTGGCAGCACATATACTAAAATTGGAACAATACAGAGATTAGCATGGCCCTTGCGCAAGGATGAAACACAAATTCATGAAGCATTCCATAAAAAAAAAAATTAAGAAAAAACCCCCCATATTTTATAGATCTATTCTGTCAGGCTTCGTAATCTGTAACAAGTTATAGGTGGTCCACAGAACATACCCTGTCCCATAAATCTATGTTCCATTAACTGATTTGGGGAACTCATTTTTGCTGCCCTAAGGTATCCTTCCTGGCCCTCTACAGAGCTTTCCTGGCTGCCCTCCTCCTCAGGATGGATCTCTAGCCTCCTGCCCTTGAGTTTAATCAAGTTAAATCCTTTGCCAGACCACCTGGTCAGCTTGGTCAGCTAACTTAACCTGCCTGGCCCCAAGGATTATAAACTCCTTCACGAGGACAGTGACCCCATTTGTGTTGTTCAGCTGTCTCCCTAGCACAGTACCCATCTCACAGTAGGCGCTCAGAAAACATCTGATGAAGGGATAAAATATCCAAGCCTATGTCATTATGAATTAGCCACAAGAAAGGCCTTTGTTATCTGATCCTACTTGGTAGCACAGAAACAATTCTAATGATATTAACAAACCTGAAAAAGAAAGGGTGGTGTGGAGAGATTGGAAAAGAGCAGGAAAGCAGAGTATTGAAGTGGCTGAGGTGCGCACAATGAAAGGAAGAGGAACAGAGAGACTGTGATATGCCCCCTTTCATCTCCCCCATGCTCCAATCCTCCAAGAAGGCTGCTGTTGGCAGCCTCCTTTCATCCTGTGGAGGGCCAGGACCATATGTTAGGATCGCTCGGTCCCCAATAACAATGTCCCATTGGACAGCCAAAACTGTGGCTCCATGCTCTTCTCTCCACTCCCTTTCCTGGTACAAATATGCAACTTCTCCATGTCCCCATGTCCAGTCAGCATCTGAGCATCCCACTAGGAGTCTCTCATTCTCTCATCGAGGTGTTGTCTTCACCAGCAGACTCTTAAGAGTCACAACATGCCTTTTTTCTCATGCACCTGCTCTTTATCCTGCAGCTCTTAAGGCATCCAGTTCCTCATTCATCAAGCCCAGGCTTCTCTTTTACCTCCTCTGTCGTAGTGAGCTCTGTGTGTGTGTTTAAGCCCATAACAATAAGATGGACTGCTCTGTCCTACATTTCAATCCCTGCTCTGACTCTCTCTTGCCTCATTTCTGATGACACATGACTGGTCCTCTCCCCTCTCCTTGCCAGTGCCAGAGGTCCTCTTTGTCATTATGTTTGTTACAATTGTTTGTAAAGCGATGTGCTTTGCAGCTGCACTTGAAAGTGTGACACAGGGAAGAACAGCAGTGGGGAGGCCAACAGAATCACAGAGGTTTTTCCCTGGCTTCTTTCTAAGGGCTGCTTTCCCCCACTAGCTGGAGTGATGGTGCATGTGCCAAATGCCCAGGTCCAATCCGGAGTAAAAATGTGCACTTGGCATTATGTTTATCATGCCTGAGTCTCTTTTATGGGTTTTTTGGCCCTTCAGGGTCCACCTCTCCCCATCTTCATCTTTTCAGATGAGTGTGTGTTCACATACTCACTCCCCTTTGGGTTCTTGGTAGTGTTATCTCATGATCAGGCCTGACAGAGTTGGCTGGGGCCAAACAGGCCCACTGAATGAGCATAACATTTGGAGAGAGTTATGTCCATGGAAGGAAGGCAGGTGGTAGAAGAAAGGCTTACATACAGGCCATTAGAAGATGTCCAGGCCGGCCGTGGTGGCTCACGCCTGTAATTCTAGCACTCTGGGAGGCCGAGGCAGGAAGATCGCTTGAGGTTAGGAGTTTGAGACCAGCCTGAGTAAGAGTGAGACTTCACCTCTACGAAAAATAGAAAAATTAGCCGCGTGTGGTGGTGTGCATCTGTAGTCCCAGCTACTCGGGAGGCTGAGACAGGAGGATCCCTTGAGCCCAGGAGTTTGAGGTTGCTGTGAGCTAGGCTGACGCCATGGCACTCTAGCCCAGGCGACAGAGTGAGACTCTGTCTCAAAATAAAATAAAATAAAAAAAATAAAATAAAATAAAATAAAATAAAAAAGAATATGTCCGGTCAGGGCCTCAATTGGCTTGGGGCAAATAATTGGCACTCTTAAGGGCCGGCAAGATGGTATAAATGGGTGACAGGAGTTGAACAGATTTAGGTTCTCCCAACATACACTGAACACCTACTATGTGTGTGGGCACTAATTACTTACACAAATAATACTTCACTTAATCCTATGAGAAGAGTATATAGTCCTCATTTGACAGTAGAGGAACCTGGAATCTGGTAGGCTTAAATAACATACCCAAAGTCACTTGCAGAGAATTCCAGTCCTTTGACTTTAAGTTTTTGCACTTTATACTTTGTAACCTTGGATAATCAAGGATCAGGTAATATTTGGAGAACTAGGTAGCCAGGTAGGCAATAAGCATTAGGCTGCTATCAAAACTAAACTCTTCCAAGGACTGGAAACTTATCCTGATAAGCCCCAGTTACCTGAAGTAGGGTTGGCTGGGTCTCAGGAACAAGTCAGGAGCCTGGTTTTAAGAAATGTAGTCCAAGGTCGCATCCAAACTAGCAAGTGATGTGATGCGGAGTTGCTCAAGTACTGGATCTGGGTTTCCAACATCCTATCTGCCTACGGATGGGGTTCATTTCAGAGCCTGCCTGTGGGGTAGGATGGGATATGAGGAGAAAAGGAGTCTGAAGATTAACTTCACCTGTGGGGAAAGGTTACAAGGGCAGAGAACCAGACAGATCTTGTTCCTAGAAAATCATCTAATATCTCACATTTATACCTGGGCCTACTAAATGACCTGAAGCAAATCACTTCACTTTTTTGGGTCTCAGTTCATTTATCAACAAAATGAGAGGCTGGGTGCTATGGCTCACTCCTGTAATCTTTGGGAAGCCAAGGTGGGAGGATCACTTGAGGCCAGGAGTTCAAGACCAGCCTAAGCAACATAGCTAGACCCTGTCTCTACAAAAAAATTTTTTAAAAGCCAGGCATGGTGGCGTGCACCTATAGTCCCAGCTACTTGGGAGGCTTAGGTAGGAGGATCACTTGAGCCCAGGAGTTTGAGGTAGCAGTGAGCTATGACAATGTCACTGCACTCTAGTGTGGGCAACAGACAGAGTGAGTGCCTGTCTCAAAAACAAAATGAAAAAAGAGAGAGGTGGATTCAACAGTATCTAGGATGCTTGCTAGGTCTAAATTTCTCTATGTTTTCTCTAAGAATCTTATTTCTACATTATTTTTTTACCACTTCTCTCTAATTATAGGGAAAAACTATAGTTTCCTATTAAAGGAACTTCAGACATAAGTTAAGGTGGGGAGGGAGGTTTTTGTGGCTGGGGACCTCTGGAATGACACCATATGGATAGTTGTCAAGATATAGGTACATGAAAGTTGTCCCCAAATTTTCATATTTGGGGGCAACCTCATGATTATAATCTTGTAGGTTAATTTCTTTATGTGGTTTGTAAAGTAGCTCTGGTTTTGTCAAACAGTAGTCATTTGACCCCACAATCATCAGGATATTTTACTCACCGCAGAGCACTGTTATAATTACATAAATTTAATCTTTTTTGGCCTCAAGAAGATTTTAAATGTTATGGCTCTTAGGATTTGAGTTTTCCACTGAGCTTTTTTAGCATCGTGTATTCTTTGTCTCTTTAACAGACCTGACATCTCTTCCTGCAGAGTAAATCTCATATTATGGCTAGAATATCTTTTTAAATCCAAAGACCTTTAAGATGGAATTGTGTAAGGAGAAACAGTAATGTGTGAAATGGCATGGATGGGGTTGTATGATATTAAAGAGTCAGTAACAACAGGTTTATTCATGTCAGAGTTATAGAAGAGGCAGCATATGTAGACTCTCAAATAGGGGACAAAGAAATCAGCCAGTAAAATAGTGCAACTTCTGATTAAAAATTGTAAAAGTAGGCCGGGTGTGGTGGCTTACGCCTGTAATCCTAGCACCCTGAGAGGCTGAGGCGGGAGGATCGCTTGAGGCCAGGAGTTTGAGGTTACAGTGAGCTGTGAGGACACCACTGCACTCCAGCCTGAGCGACAGAGCAAGACTCTGTCTCAAAAAAAAAAAAAAAAGAAAGGTAAAAGCAGATGCCACCGTTTATGTTTCTGACGTGCTTTTTGATCTCTTTGGCCAAGTACTTGCATGTCTAACGTGGCTGAGTTGGTATAGCACTTGGTGAGGTGGGAAAGAGAATTGTGGTCAAATCATCACAGCGTTTTTTATTTAAAAACTCACTAGGTTTTTGCCTCCTGCACTTCCACCTGTAAGCCTGTTTTCTGAGATGCTGGCTGCATCATTTTCCATCGCTGTGGTGGCTTATGCTATTGCAGTGTCAGTAGGAAAAGTTTATGCCACCAAGTATGATTACACCATCGATGGGAACCAGGTATGGTCACTCTTTTGCTGAACTGGTTTTATAGGGCTGAAAACAAGAGAAAAATATAAATGGAAAAGATTTTGGTGTCAGCTAAAGAAGAGGTCGGATTCCTTCATCAGTCCTTATTGGGTTGGTTTCCCTCTTGTGCTTGCTAATTAGAAGTTATTTTGAATATGCATGCTGCATCACTTTTCAAACTTTTAAGAAATAAATTGAAGTAATCCTAATTTTAAAAGAGCAAATTCAGTCAGGTCATAAGTAACATTCAAAGTTAACATATTAGGTCAGAATAAGAATTCTTCAAGTAACCCAGTGTCTTCTGGTAATTATTTTTAATGGCAGTTATAATATGACAAAACAGTACAACAAACATCATTAATAGTTGTGACCACTTTAACTTGAGGTGGTTCACTGTGCAATTAATAAACACAAGCAGTTTTTGTGGGCATATGATACATTGCAAGGTGAGCTGATTTCACACTGCTTGCAAATCTGCAAGTGTTATACCTGTATGTTTCTGAAAACACAGCATAGCTATTACAGCAGCTAAATGATTAGTAATCAAGCAGAATAATAGCTCTGCTAGTCATAATATGCTTCACAGCAACGTTCGATGCTTTACGTGAGAACTGCAGACACACCATGCACCAGGCAGTGAAAAGGCATTTTCGCAAAGGATCTGTTACTATTTCTTGTCAACCTTAAAAATTATTGAGAGCAGTGAGGCCTCTCTTAGCTTGTATGGAGTCCAAACTCCTGATGTCTTACAAGTTCACAGGTACCTTTAATGGTAAAGATTAAGTTGGACCAACAGGCAGGGTGGGTGTGGGAGTTTGCTTTCTTAATGTACTTCCTTAAATACTCAGCGAGGGTCTTGCAATTATTCTATTTGTAGCATCACTGTCATCCAGTCTCTCCCTTAGGAATTCATTGCCTTCGGGATCAGCAACATCTTCTCGGGATTCTTCTCTTGCTTTGTGGCCACCACTGCCCTGTCCCGCACCGCTGTCCAGGAGAGCACAGGGGGAAAGACACAGGTATGAAGCGACAGCTTGGTGATATCCATCTCAGAGAACAAGTCAGGGGAATGGCAGCTCAGAATGGCTTGCACAAGAACTGAGCAGGACTATTAGCCTTTGGGACTTGTGCATCCCAATCTGATCCACCTGGGCTTTCTTGCTCCACCCCCTCATCTAAAACCTCTTAAAAGACACCATTTGTGGTTTTCTGATACAGCTATTCTCAAATCTCTTCCCATCAGTGCTCACTTGGCATATAGCTACATAACAACTGACAAGGAGTCAGTAACAAAGAGTGCTGATCTTTATCAATTCGTTTCCTGGGGAGAGAGAGGGCCTAGTAAAAGCACTTCATGGCTTGGTGAGTTATTATATTTTCAGGAAAGTGAAAAGCTCTATTCACATTTCCTTTACAAGGATCAGAAATTTCCTCTAGTGGCCTCTGGTCCCACAGAACACCAGTTTGCTAGCCAAGAATATTTCTGTTGTGACATTTTTGGCATTTCTTCCTGAGTAAGATTTTTCTTTCCTGAAGTTCTGAATGTGAGTTTAATCTTACCTTTCAAATGTGGTTTTCAGTTGTTGCCTTGACAAGGTGACCAAAAAAACCAGCATCCCAGTTAATCTCTGGATAATCCCCCCTTCAATGGTCAGAAAGCTTGGGAGCCATTCTCAAAGGCCACCCCTTCCAGCCGGACACGGTGTCAGATAGGCCACACGAAGTCAGATATGCCAAACCAAGTGGTCGGGGGCAAGAGACAGACTCAGGAATTGTTTTTGTCTGTCATGCCTTGAGGGTTTTATCCTCCCAACACGGAAAGAATTATTATTTAGGAGTAAAAAGTACATTGAGACTATAAAGAACAACAAACCCAAATACATAGTGTAAAACACACACACATGGAATCTTCAAATGGGTTTTATGATGGCAGAGACACTTACAAATAAGTATAAAAGAGAATGAGAAAACTAATGACTCTGACAGTGGCTTGCCCAGGGAGAGCTTTAATTGTCCCCATGGTGCATGTGATGCTCCTTTCCTATTTATAATGGATCTCATCACAGACTTGGAAGAATTGGCCTCTTCCAATTTCTTGGCTCCTTTTGAACAAAAATTTAATTTTCAGAATTTTTTCTTAAAAAAATTGTGCCTAAGAAAAAAAAACACAAACATTTCCCACTCTGAAGGAGCAAGTAAAATAATATAGCCCATACTGGGAAACACAATCAGAGATCTGTAGCTAAGGGGAAGAGGTCAGAGCTAATTTCCAAAGCTGTGCCCATTTCAGGCCACAGCTGTCAACAGCAGGAGTTTCTGCTGCTTCCATTTGAGACAGAGCATTGACAAGCTCTCCTGAGTGTGTGGTCTTAAGTAGGTGCAGGCAAATCCCGAACTGCTGGTGTCCATTCTCCTGCTGTTACCTCCAGGCTCAAATGAGGCATGGGCTGGCTGCCCCAGTAAGAATGCCCATGTAAAGTGACCTCCTCGGCGCAGGCTTGGGGGGATAATGGTGTTTTGGTAAGCTAATATCCCCAGCCACACACTGGAGTGTATTATATTTAGGAATGAAGGATGCCAGGATTTTGGGATTGAAGAATGAAACAAGTGCAGAAATGGCTTGACATTTAATTACGGAAATGTACACTAAAGTTCTGGGCTTAGAAGTCTAAGTACCTGGACTGAAATCCAGGCCCTCCTGGCCAAACAAACTGGCGCATCTTCTCTTGTGTGGCTTCTTGTGTTTTCTCTTATGTTGGAGCCTCAGTTTCAGCATCTATAAAATAGGAATAATAATTGTATCCATCTCATAAGGATATTGTGAGGGTTAAATAAGAAAGTGTTAAGTCCTAGCACATTCTCGTAAATGCTCATTGTTCCACTCCTAAATGCAGGAACAGCATCTTAGTACCTATGATGCATACATTGTACCTAACACATAAGAAACACCCAGCATATATTTGCTGAATGAGTGAATGGAAGAATGAGTATTGGTGGACATTAAGTGTTCTCAGCACACGGACAGATTATAGATAAACTCAACATTGCAACCTGCTCTTTCTCTCACCCCCGACTCCTACTGACTCATAAAAATGTAATTCTGATTACAGACTGCTCTCTAGCTCTCATTACCCCACACTTAACAGAATAATTGATTTTCTAGTGATTGAATCTGCTCATAAATATAAAGTCTAGAGTTTCTTACAAACCAGCCATATAAAGTAAGTACAAATAATTGATCATTCACAGATTTTAACACAGTGACCAAATTAGCTTTGGCCCCCATTCATGGAGACTTATTATTCCATATACTTGGCAAGTAGGTGGCCACTCTCCTAGCAGCTGGCTGTGGTCCCTGTCCCCAAATCTCCATATCTCACTGATTCACAGAGCCCTACATCCACAGTGAGATGCAAATGGCTCGGGAAGTATTGATTAAGTAAGAAAGTTAAGGAAGGAAGGGGGAGGGTAGGGAGGGAGGGAGGGAGAGGGTGGGGAGGGAGGACATCAGCTTCTCTGTTTAGTCAGGAGAGGGGAAAGCTCACCAAGGCACTGGGAACGTGTAGGTGTTGTGGTAGGAAAAGCACAGAAAAGAGAGCCAGAAGTTACAAAGCAAGCTTTTTAGTAAGTCAAGTACATAATATGGCCTCAGGCTGACCCAACTGTAATCCCAACATAAATGATCAATTTGCCAGGTGGAGTGGATGCTTTTTAATTAAGTTCTCTAATTTCCTATTTATATTTGCTGCATCTGCCCATCTCCCTAACTCAGACATCTTGCTCTAGGCGGTACTTGTGCTCAACACTATGTTCCCTGTTGCTTCCTCTCTGATTGCTTTGCTTCTGGCTTTCTGTCTCCTTTTCTCCTTTGTTTCAGAGTTTCTAGTCTTCACCTTGGCTCTGCCCCAGCTATCTCAACAGAGAATTCATTGGTCACCTAATCAAACCAGAGAATAGTCCCCACCCCCTCAGCCTGTCTCCTAACTATTTATGGATCTTAGGAGAGATTTTTTTGCCAGCCAAGGTAAAATTCCTGAAGCTTCCTTTTACCCCTGCTATTGCCGAGTCACTCTGAAGCCACTGTTCTGGGCTGCCTGGGGGCAAAGCCCTGAGCCTGACTCTGAGGAACTGTCAGAGGAAGGAGGAGAAGCTATACCACCTCTGGATGTGCCAATGTGGCATTTTGAATTTGCAATAGGATGGTAAATTTAGTTTCTCTGAGACTTTCATGGGAACCATGTGTTACAAGTACAAAGTGTTATCAGAGTTGCTATTATGGCTGCTGCTTCAATAATGCAGAAGGACCAGATACATGCCATGAGAATTTATTTCCCAAGAATATGGCCGTGATCTCTGTGGTTGGGAAAGGGTGGTGGTCCATGTTTCCTGGCATGGCAGATAACTAGGTTGGCCTCCTGAATTGACACCAAAATGATAGGGGTATGGTATAACCAAATGAAATCAGGTAAAACTGACTTTAGTAGGCTCAATGTCCAGATTTTCTTTAATTTTTCTGCCATAGCATGTATATATATATATATGCCATTTTTGTTTTATAGAGTTTAAGCAAATAATTCTCATTTCTGTGAACAGTATTGAGCAGAAGCGGGGAAGTGGGGCAGCATCACATGTGCCTGTAAACAGACTCTCACACACCCAGCAAGCTGGAAGACATGAGGGAGGATGAACCCTCTTCATGGTAGGTGTGTGTCTTTCAGATTGCTGGCATCATCTCGGCTGGGATTGTCATGATCGCCATTGTTGCCCTGGGGAAGCTTCTGGAACCCTTGCAAAAGGTATAACTCTGCTTCCTTGCACACCGATTGCATAACTTCCCTTCACCACTCTGCTACCAGAGAAATAACAGGAGATTTAAAAATCATCACATGGAAAACCATTCCCATGAATAACACAGCCTTCCTTGTCTCTCTTGGCAGTCGGTCTTGGCAGCTGTTGTAATTGCTAACCTGAAAGGGATGTTTATGCAGGTGTGTGATGTTCCTCGGCTGTGGAGGCAGAATAAGATTGATGCTGTAAGTCACACACCACCCATTTTTCTCTGAAATAAGATTTAGTTCTTGTATTCTTCCTGCCATGTCATTATGTCCCCTGTCTCCTAAGTCTTACTTGCAGTTTGGGAATCCCAGAGCAGAAATTAGAATTGTGTGGGTAAACCAAAGTTATTAAGTTCTTCCACATGAACTGCATTTTGTGAAGATCCTGTATCTCTGGGAAGATCCATTTCCAGCAAGAATCCCACGTGAGGCTCATTCATACACTCTTGGCCTTCTAAAGCCAAAAAGCAAACAAATTCTTTAAAAACCCTAGATTAGAAGGACAAACAAAATACAGCCAGGCATGGTGGCTCACGCCTGTCATCCCAGCACTCTGGGAGGCCAAGGCAGGAGGATCACTTGAGGTCAGGGTTTTGAGACCAGCCTGAGTAAGAGCGAGACCCAGTCTCTACTAAAAATAGAAAAAATTAGCCAGGCAACGTGGTGCACACCTGTGGTCCCAAGCTGCTCGGGAGGCTAAGGCAGGAGGATCGCTTGAGCCCAGGAGTTAGAGGTTGCTGTGAGCTAGGCTGACACCACTGTACTCCACCTGGGGCGACCGAATGAGACTCTGTCTCCAAAAATTAATAAATAAATAAAATAAAATAAATTTTAAAAATACAAAACAACACAAAGACAAAAAACAAAATGCAAAAACCCATACTGATTTTAATTTTGACTAAAGTAATCTTCACAGCTATTCTGAGGAATTGTAAAAACCAGGAGCTAAATCCTTTAGAGTTCTGCTCTAATTTAAACCTTGACCGATAAAAAGAATGAGAAAACTTCCTACATATTGATATAGAAAGATCGCTAAGACAAATTGTTAAGTCAAAAGGAGACCAGAATAGCAATGCTGGGGAAAGTGCAGACACACACACAGAAATAAAAGAGGATACAAGCAGAGGGGAAGGTTGGAATGGGTGGAGAAGGGAGAGGGTTGTGAGCAAGTTTTCACTATATAACCTTTTCTATGTAAATTCCCTTTTGAACCACGCAAATATATTACCTATTCAAAAATTTAAAAATAAATAAAATGGGACAGTTGGTCTTAATTGGGAAGGCCAATATCTATTTCCACTTAAATATGAAACGAGTGAAGTCACAAAATTTTTTAAAAGCTATGATTTGTGTGTGGATAATTGATGTTATTTTTACAGGTGGTCTATCACCTGATGGTGCCTGATGAATTAATACAATACTTTTCATTTCCATTTTTTTCTAGGTTATCTGGGTGTTTACGTGTGTAGTGTCCATCATTCTGGGGCTGGACCTAGGTTTACTAGCTGGCCTTATATTTGGACTATTGACGGTGGTCCTGAGAGTTCAGTTGTGAGTAATATAAAACCCAGATTTCCTATAAACAGGACAACACACCCTGAGCTTTCTTATGCCATTTTGATAAATACAGTGAAACCACTTACTTTCACTATAGTTACTATACATTGAGTGCTTCTATGAATTAAGCACACAGTGCTTTACAGATGTTATTTGATGTTCAAAAAAATCCTATGAATAGGCCGGGTGCGGTGGCTCACGCCTGTAATCCTGGCGCTCTGGGAGGCCGAGGCAGGAGGATCACTTGAGCTCAGGAGTTTGAGACCAGCCTGAGGAAGAGCAAGACCCCATCTCTATTAAAAATAGAAAAAATTAGCCAGGTGTGGTGGCATGTGCCTGCAGTCCCAGCTACTCGGGAGGCTGAGGCAGGACGATTGCTTGAGCCCAGGAGTTTGAGGTTGCAGTGAGCTATGATCACACTACTGTACTCTAGCTGGACAACACAGAGAGACTCTGTCTCAAAAAAAAAAAAAAATTCTATGAATAGGTCTGATTATTCTCATTCTACAGGCGAGAAAATTGAAGCTCAGAAAGACTAAGAACCTTCCCTAAGGTAACACACCTAGTAAGTGGAAGAGCTAAGGTTTGAACCCAGATGTTTCTTACCCTAAAACCTATGCACTTAGTTACATGATCTGTTGCTGTGTTCTCCTTTTTGTCATGGTAAGACTAAAAGATATATAGTTCAGCCAAAGATTGAGGTTGCTTTCTAGTTTGTTTTTGTGATTTTGTTTTTGTTTTTTGAGACAGGGTCTCGCTCTCTCACCCAGGCTGGAATGCAGTGGTATGATCACAGCTCACTGCAACCTCCAACTCCCAGGCCTCTTCCAATTTCTTGGCTCCTTTCAGACAAAAATTTAATTTTAATTTTCAGAACATTTTCTTTAAAACATTTTTTTCCCTCCACTTTTGGCTCAGCCTCTCAAGTAGCTGGGATTACAGATGCAAGCCACCATGCCCAGCTAATTTTAAAATTTTTTGTAGAGATGGAGGTCTTACTGTATTGCCCAGGCTGGTCTTGAACTCCTGGGCTCAAGGAATCCTCCCACCTCAGCCTCCCAAAGTGTTGGGATTACAGGTGTGAACCACCATGCCCAGCCTAAAGTTTCTTCTTTTAAATGAGTTGAAGTGTGTGAGGCACTGGGTCCAAGGCTTGGGACAAGACAGCTGCCAAATATATTATAGTTCATTTTCTTCTTTTAAAGCTACTAACCCAAAAGTTACATAACCGAGAACAGGAGAACTTTAAAATAATTGATTATAGCCAGAATTCATTCAAATCTGTCAAATAAGGCATATATCCAATAGGCCACACAATTATGCAAGGTAAACATAATTAGCTCATGTGTAGAGTAAAAGCAACAAATGCATGATTTAAATGATGAAAAACAGCCTGTGAGGGAAAGTGACGGAGTCTGAAAGTGGTGTTTTGGTTGGTTTTGTTTTGACTCTTGAGAGCCGATAGCCGTGTGCCCTCCTGGGCCCGGAGGGGAACAGAGCCTCTCTCCTTCCTCGGTGTTTCCATCATCTTTCCAGACTTCTGGGCCCTTCTCTGCCTGCACTTGGGTGTGAAGGAATAAGAAACCTGGAAAAACATCAACATAGATGTCTCCACCTTAGCATAAGCTCACTTCTCTTGTTCCACCAACCAGTTTCCTTCCTGCCCTTCTTCCCTACCCTGGCATGTTGATGCCTACCCAAAAGGCTTGTGTTTTCTGCCTCAGCACCCTAAAATCGTTGCCCGGGGGCCTGAAAAATTCACCAGCTCCCGAAGTGCCCAACTTGTTCCTAGGAAATAACTCAGAAACTCTCCTTAGAAGATGCTACCTCTCATGCTCTATATGCCTCAGTGTCTATTTTTTCTTGTGTAGGTGTGGTTGGGGAAAAATGGTTTTGTAGAGAGACAAGCTTATGAGCTTTAAGTTAAAAATCAGTACAACACAGTAAGCCAAGGAAAAACTGGTGGCAGATTTTAGCTACTGGTTTGGTAACTAGGATTTTAGCCAACAAAAAGCAGTACCTGCCACAGTATTTAATTTCCAGTAATTATAATGTTGAGCCAGAGAGCACAATGCTAAAAGTACCCCCAAACAGATACTCTTTCTTCAGGAACTGTATTTAGTATATGTTTCTAGTCATACTTGAAGAATCATGAAATTTATCTGATTCCATCAGGAACAGGAAATCAACAGTCTGGTTGATGAGAAGGGCTTATTTCTGGTCCTCCCAGGCTCCTATTTCTATAAAAAGAGACAATTTGATCCCCTACAGACTCTCCATACTTCATCAGGAAGTTGCCATAAGTCACAAATAAGAGCCAGGCACTGAAGACCCAGGGGTTAAATCAGAGGCTGTGCTGTTCTTTACCTCTGGGCCTTTTCTAACTCCTCTGAACCTCACTTTACTTAGTAATGAAAATAAGGATAATACTGCTGAATTTTAGGGTTATGGTGGGGCTTAAATAAGACTTCACACGTGTGAAAGCTCATTGCTCATCCTATAACGTGTCGTGCATGTGAAAGTATGATGCTCATTATTTCTCCCAGCCATCAAAAGAGAGGCACAGTTTCTCCTTCTCCCCCGATTCCACACAAACACCAGCTGTTCATTTCAGAGTTAGCAACAGCAAAATGTCATCCGCAATAGAGACAGAGTCCAAAACACCAGAATGATGGGCTCTTTAGTAGCTGTTATTTGTTTTTAACTTTTTATTCTAAAATATGACTTCCCCAAAAATCTTGACCTTGATTTTTCTTTTTAGTCCTTCATGGAATGGCCTTGGAAGCATCCCTAGCACAGATATCTACAAAAGTACCAAGAATTACAAAAATGTAAGTGCCTTTGTGAGATATTTGCTGGGCTTGGGTTTACTAACCCAGAATTTCAGGAGTTGCCTGTTTCTCTTTTAGCATGTCAGGTACAAGGTAGCCGAAGGCGGAGACTTCTGTTGGGAAAGTCCATTAGTCCCTGGGGAGTGTCATGAAAACTTTTGACCCAGTGTATCTTCTGACATCCACGGCTTATATGAATTTTGTCCATGCTAGCTGGATATCATTTTAATATAAAACCACTGTAAGAGGCATTTAAAAATAATAGACAATTAGATTATTTCCAGATTTCTCTGCTATATAATTCCTTTCTCTATGAAATTGCCTGAAATCCCTGTAAGATTTTCTTTATTCACTTCTAACAAGAGATGTTCAAGTTCTCTGTCACTAAGACGTTATTTGACATTCTGCTTTATCCTTGGAATTGGAAGAAATAATATCTGATACAGGAAATGAAAAACAAAGAAATTAAATATCCCACTGATGAGCTTTGTGTTGCCTGCAAATAAAATTGCTTAGTGACAACTAGGGGAAACAAAGATGAAAAAGCAGAGAAAGTAAATTAAGAAAACATAAATTTAGCAAAAAAAAAAGAAATTAATGTGAACCCTAGGAAGTTGTAGTCTAATTTTATGTTAACATTAAAAAAAATGTTGGCTGCTGAACCTGGAATTTCAGGAGCTGCTACTTAATTTATTTCCACAGTCTTTCTGTTACATTGAACCAAGTGCCATCAAGAGCTAAAAATCATTGTAGAGAATTTTTTGGCTCTGGGGCAGGGAACCCTAGACTGAGTTTGGGGGTTCTGAGTTCTAGGCCCATCTTGCTGAGACCTTGCCCACATCACTTAGCCTCTCAGGGCCTTAGTTTGCTCATCTGAAGCAGGCAGGCTAAAATTGCTATGATTCCTGAAGACTAGAAGAGTCGGTAATTCTATGATTCGTAGGTTCTACTTTTGGTACGGCCATTGTGTATCAGGGTAAGAACAAGCAGATGACATCACGGGCCTCAGTTCCTGTAAATCTCCTTGATTTTGCTATTTTTTTCTTTGCTGCTTTTAAAGAATTTTAGCAAAATCAAGAGGGTCAGTGGTATTAACTTGAGGCAAGTCATGTCACTATTCTGAGCCTCAGTTTCTTCATCTGAAAATCAGAGGGCTGAATAATTGCTTTCTAAGGCCCTTTCTAAGTTTGACCTCCTATGGGACTGTGGAGGTCCATGAGTTTTGATAACCCACTGCCTCCCTGCTGGGATGAAGCCTCTATTTGAGAAAAGTTGAGCACTGCTGCCCAGCTCCTCTGAGCAATTGTGATCTGGCTCTTTGCTGTTGACAACCTAAATAATAAGTGACACTCTACTGAGATTTATTAAGGCAAAGTCTGAGGAGGTGCCCAGGAAAAGCACAAACCACAGAAGCACCTGTGGCCTGGGCTCTCCGCAGAAGGAGTTGGGAATTCAGTACTTAGGGGAAGAAGGCATACAGAAATAAAAAGGAGGGGTAGGGGGGTGAACAGTGAGGCAAAGGGTTACATTCTTGTGAAGCTCTAAGTTGTGCTCAGTAAATTATATTTTACAGAAGACAAGGTGAACACTGAAAAAGGGAGTAGAGGAAATAGTCAATTACTAGTCTTCTCAGGGTGGGCAGAAAGGTGATTGATCTTATCTCGTCCTTGGTCTGCATCTGTGGAGATAAGATTGTCAGGTGTGAAATGTAACAACTCAGATTCAAGAATTTATTTAGGCTGCAGTCCTATGGTTATAATTAGCATGCACTTGTTTTATAGGGAGCTATATATCTTGAAAGGTTTAGGGCTGAAGGAAATCAAAAATATTTTGTCCCAAAATACATTTCTTTGACATATTTTGAGATGGATGCCGGCAGACAGAAATAATGCTGCAAACTGTCTCTTGGGGGAGGAAGATTTGCATCCTTAGAGAATCTCCGTTAATGCAGCCGGGTCCTCCTCCTATTCCCATCTAGGAAAGATTAACTGAGAGTCTGACACCTTGAAAGGTCTGAACAGAAACATTTACCATCTGTTCTCTCACAGGGCTGTTACCCCTGGGGCTTCATCTGCATAACAAGACCACCTTGCTAGCCAAGCTTCCTTTCTCCCTCCCATAACCTGTCATGCTAACAAAAACCTGCTTAGTCATAATCCAAGCCCCCCATTCTTCAGAAAAACCCCTCTGTGCCTCACTGAGGAGTTGAGTCTGGGGAGACGATGGCAGTGCTTCGCGACTCAGTTCCCAGCCTCTGTTCTCCCTTTGGCACAATGAATTTTGGGGTCCTGAGGTTTTATTTTTTCTTCACACCGAATACCATGAAATTTTATTAAATAATTGAGGCCTGACATTGTTTAACTTCAATTTTTTTAAAATGTCAGATTGAAGAACCTGAAGGAGTGAAGATTCTTAGATTTTCTAGTCCTATTTTTTATGGCAACGTCGATGGTTTTAAAAAATGTATCAAGTCCACAGTAAGTACTTTATTCCTAGAAATTTGGTTTCTAACCTTCTTTGAGACTTCGTTCATTTTGCTAGTATTCCCCAACTGGGAATAAGGCCCTATTCCCTATTCCATTTCTGTAGGGTAATAAGAATTATAACATGACATCCTTGCCCTCAAATAATTTACAGTCTATTTGGGGATAGAAAAAACATATGAGCTGGGCACAGTGGCTCATGCCTGTAATCTCAGCACTTTGGGAGGCTGAGATGGGGGGATCACTTGAGGCTAGGAGTTGGAGGTTACAGTGAGCTATAATCATGCCACTGTACTCCAGCCTAGGCAACATATTGAGACCCTGTCTCCAAAAAAAAAAAAAGAAAAAGAAAAGAAAAAACCCATATGATAAAATTCAGGTAGCTAACTATGCCAGACAAAAATACCCAGGCAGAATTTGAGTAAGTTCCAAATAAATAGTATGGACAGTGAGTGTTAAGAGTTCACTCTTTTTGTTAAGAACTCCATTTGTTTAGAATGGCATCATAAGTGATGCTGGTTCATCAAATAATGTTAGTTGGACTAATCAGACTTTGTGTGGCAATTGGCAGAAGCAAAGAGATTATGTCAAGTATTTGGGAACTATGTGAGCTGAGAGGAGAAGGTGGGAACATGTATTGGGGGGGATGGTTGCCCAGTTGGAACAAAGAGTAAAAAGTAGTAGTGGAATATATAAGCAGGAAATTCTGGTCTTGAATACCATGCTGTGCTTCAAACTTGGAGTTTGCCTCTAGATCAGTGTTTTCCTAAGTGATTTTCAGGGCAAACTGGTTCAGAGGAATGTTCATAGATTTTGCAATAACAAAATGGCTCTGTGATGTCAAGGAAATTTGGAAAGCACAGACTTAAAGGTTATTTTTGCTATTTTGTCTTTTACTGTCTTGGAAACTTTAGGATGCTACTCTCTTCCCTGAGTCTGTGGGTGGAGGTAGGGTGGCTTGGTAGTGGAGGGGGATCTATTCCATCAGACCCCGAATTTTTTTTTCCTTCTGGATGTCTCAAGGAATAATACCCTTTGAGAAATAACATTTCCAGATAACAATTGCCATTAATAAGCATTAGGAACCAGACATTTTAAGTAACTTGACATTTATTTCCAAAGGTTGGATTTGATGCCATTAGAGTATATAATAAGAGGTTGAAAGCACTAAGGAAAATACAGAAACTCATAAAAAATGGACAATTAAGGGCAACGAAGGTGAGACATCTTTCTTTGCCCCCTTAAATTCTTTCCTTTCTCTGATGAAAGCAGTTAGATGGTCTAAAATTAAATCAATCCCCTTTGGTATCCATATGTGTACAAGCAGATGTCATATGTATGCCAGAGAACAGCTGAGTTGTTCTTGTAGGCAAGAGGGAATGGGAGAGAATAAAATGAAAACAGCAGGGCTCCCTGGAAACACAGGGTATAATTTGTAATTTCTTTTCCCCATCATGAATAGCATCTGTATTATTTTATATAATTTATTTTTACTGAAAGGAACAAAATAAGTGCAAATTCAATGCCAGGCAATTGAATAGAAGGCAGTAAGTTCATAAACTTTTAAAGCTACTAACTTTTACTCAGACTCCCCTGCAAATGTATTTCTTGGCAAAGTTCCACAATCTTCCAGAAATCGGGAGTTTCCTGGCTCCTCTCTTCTTCCATTTTTCTTTCTAGAAAATATCAAAGTCTGGGCTGAGGTAAAACTCATTCCCGAAGAGTTCATCCCTGTGATATTTTGCTTACTAAGGAACAATGTGTGTAGGACTTTTAAATAATTTAAGATGAATGGTTGAAGAGACATTTCAAATCACTGGCAATTAAGCTGGCACTGTTTTGTTTTCTTTGTTTAGAATGGCATCATAAGTGATGCTGGTACACCAAATAATGCTTTTGAGCCTGATGAAGATATTGAAGATCCAGAAGAACTTGATATCCCAACCAAGGAAATAGAGATTCAAGTGGATTGGAACTCTGAGCTTCCAGTCAAAGTGAATGTTCCCAAAGTGCCAATCCATAGCCTTGTGCTTGACTGTGGAGCTATCTCTTTCCTGGACGTTGTTGGAGTTAGGTCATTGCGGGTGGTAAGATTCTGGTTTTCTGAATTATAGATTTACAGCTTTGGCGATAGTGAAATGAAATGGGTTACCCAGTCTTGCAGAAAAGCAAATGCACGGGCTCTGTAATTTTTCTAGGTGAATGTTTTTGCAATCAAATATAATATTTTAAAGCACAGGCTCTGGAGCCAGTCTACCTGGGGAAAATCCTGGCTCCACCAACTTACTAGCAGTGTGACCATGGACAAGTTGTTTAATCTGCCTGTACCTCAATTTCTTCACCTGTAATATGGAGGTAATGATGGTACCTACTTCATAGGGTTGTTATGAGGACTAAATAAACTAATAGATATAAGGAGTTTAGAAGAGAATCTGGCACATAGACACCCGTCAGCAAATATTAACATTTATTATGTTTTATTTTTCTGAGAATGTAACATGGAACATGAAAAGGAGAAAAAACAGGCAAAAGGTTGTGTTAAGTATTACATTTTTATTTGTTATGCAAACATCACCAGGAAAAGGAATACCAGGTACATGGTAGGACTGGAAAAACCAGGCATTATTAAGAGGTTAGAGTAGGAAGCAGGTCAGGCATTTAGGAAGTCAAAGCAGAAGTTGAGAAGCATGCGAGATAGAAACATTCATGATATCAGGAACTAGTTATGTAAGCTCAAGTTCATTAATTCTTTCAACAATAGATGTGAAACACCTAATATGTGCTAAGCAATCTGCCAGGCACAAGAAACTAGTGATGAAGTCACCATAGTTTATACCCTGTGGCACTAAGCAGTCTAGAGGGGAAGGCAAACATTTAGTAATCTTATAAATAACAACTGTTTTAAGTGCTCCAAAGCAGATTAAATAGAGTATCACCTGAAGTGCCAAATTTAGGTGAAGCTTCAGGTAGGTATGACAGGGTCAGGCAGGAAAGTAAGCAGGTTCAAGGCACCAGCAATCAGATGTAATAATATGAAACAGACTGCTAACTGAGGTTTGGCTTAGGCGGGGGCTTCTTGGCTACCTCTGTAAGGGCAGGAAATGATTCCAGGATGTGGATACTAGGTACGTAGGGTAAAGAAATAATTATATTTGGCAAAAGAGTGTGAGAATATGCTGACAGGTTCTGTTCCAGTTCTCTTAGCAGATCTGGCTATTAGCTCATTTGAAAACACACTCTTTGTTCTTTATTGTGCATTTTACTCTAGCCATTGGCTTAGATCCACTATAGATTGTATTGGCCAAAGGGTTTAATGAATTACTTTTGGGGTGAGTCTTAACATATTTAATGTCAGAGTATTTCCCACACTTAACAAATACTTGCTTCCAAATATTATAATGACAATTATGAAAACCAAAGAAGACACTAAACTTTATACTGGAATAGAAGTCTTGATTTGTTTTCCTCCACAAATTTCAAGTTCTATTTTATTATTGCCTGTTAAGTCTTGTGTCTTGACTTTTTAAAATTAACCTTTTTATTTTGAGAGAATTGTAAACCCACATGTAGTTGTAAAGAATAGGCTGGGCGCAATGGCTCACATCTGTAATCCCAGCACTTTGGGAGGCCAATGTGGGAGGATCACTTGAGTCCAGGATTTCAAGACCAGCCTGGGCAACAGAGTGAGACCTCATCTCTAAAAGTAACATCTTGTAAAACTATAGGATAAATCACAATCAGGATACTGACATTGTTGCATTCAAAGCAGAGGCCTTGATTTTTGGGTCAGTTTTTACATTCTGAATCTGGTGATCATATCCACACCCATATCTCTTCACTCAAAGATATAAACTCATGTTCTTTTCTCCAATCAGCAGGGGCTATATTGGGAAGCCTCTTATACTCCCTTGTTTTCTTCCACAAATATTTATTCAACACCTCTGTGCTATAGAGTGCTGAGCTGTTGAGCACCGAATGTTGCCATCTCTTGAGATAGGGTCTTTTCATCCCTAATCATACCATTACTGTAGGTTGAACTATGGCTTTCCAGTAATAAACTTTTCTCAAAGTCCTGAATTAACCATGAAAGTATTTCTCCTGAACAAGTAATTGAATGCTACTGAATTATGGGCAGATAAAGTTAGTCATTGTTACAAACTCTCCTTTTTTATTTTTAGATTGTCAAAGAGTTCCAAAGAATTGATGTGAATGTGTACTTTGCCTCACTTCAAGGTAAATACATATACCTACATATCTACCTGTAAGACTTTCACCTAAGCCCTTTCTTCTACCTTGGAATATAGGCACATAATGTCTGAAGGCCTTTTTTTTGCTTTTAAAGGTCTCAATTGGCTTTTCTTGCGATTAGAATCAGGCAACACTTCATTCCATAAAATAGATTAAGTGTTCCAATGAGCTGAGCAGAAGAGTTTGGTCTTATAGACAGAGAACCACTGAAGAAAGCAAAAGCAAAGAACAAAGAATGTATCAGTCCTTTTGAAGTTACTTTTCTTGTAAGGCTGGACAGGGAGGCAGAACAATAGGAAAATAACTGATTAACATCAGGTTAGGTCAGGCTACCTTTTTTATGTAAGAATTACAGCAGAGGGAACGTCATTATCATGCCAACTGAAGATTTTAACCGGTCTGTTTTAGCCTGAGCAAGAGTGAGATCCTGTCTCTACTAAAAACAGAAAAATTAGCCAGGTGTTGTGGTGCGCGCCTGTAGTCCCAGCTACTCGGGAGGCTGAGGCAGGAGGATTGCTTGAGCCTAGGAGCTTGAGGTTGCAGTGAGCTGTCACCCACTGCACTCTAGCCCGGGTGACAGAGCGAGACCCAGTCTCAAAAAAAAAAACTGGTCTGTTTGGAAAGTTGGCTGTTTTCTCTCTCTTCTGATTTCTTAGAAGGTCAGATAACAACTTAGGTTTG
Organism: Daubentonia madagascariensis; assembly: GCA_023783475.1. NCBI lineage: Eukaryota > Metazoa > Chordata > Mammalia > Primates > Daubentoniidae > Daubentonia > Daubentonia madagascariensis. Next base: position 43,474,436 of record JAKFHU010001569.1, on the reverse strand, counting down.
GTGACTTAATTTTGATTTTTGAGAAGTTTGTCAAGTATCTAAGGCTTAAAACATTTGTTCAAAATAGGATCACAGGTCACTATGAAATAAAACCAAAGTGAAAAAAGATATCAAAGCCACAAAGCACAAGAAATTATCTTGATGGAACATGGTATCTCTTTTTCCTGGGCCAGTTACCTAAAGGTAAAGAAAAACCTCTCACAAGTTTCCATTAAGAGCAGATCAGAGCCGGGTGTGGTGGCTTACACCTGTAACCCTAGCACTCTGGTAGGCTCAGGGAGGAGGATTGCTTGAGCTCTGGAGTTCGAGGCTAGCCCATCTCTACAAAAAATAGAAAAATTAGCCGAGTGTAGTGACATGCGCTTGTAGTCCCAGCTACTTGGGAGGCTGAGGCAGGAGGATCACTTAAGCCCGGGAGTTTGAGGCTGCAGCGAGCTACAGTGACACCATCGCACTCTAGCGGGAGCAAAAGAGCAAGACTCTGTCTCAAAAAAAAGGGCAGATCAGGCTGGGTGTGGTAGCTCATGCCTATAATCCCAATATTTTGGGAGGCTGAGGTGGGAGGATCACTTGAGGCTAGGAGTTGAAGACCAGCCTGGGCAACATAGCGAGACCCCTGTCTCTACAAAAAATAAAAAAATTATCAGACAGAAGGGGGGGTGGAGGCACTGAAGAGAAAAAAAATTGATTAATTAATTAATTTTTAAAAAGAAGAAAAAAAATAAGTAAATAAAAAATTAGCTGAGCCTGGAGGCTGAGGTGGGAGAATGGCTTGAGCCCAGGAGTTAGAGGTTGCAGTGAGCTGTGATGGTGTCACTGCACTCTAGCCTGGGTGACAGAGCAAGACCCTTTCTCAAAAAAAAAAAAAAAAAGCAGATCAATGCTCTGAGAAAACCCTGTTGTTCCAACACAAGGGCCCAACTCTAGCCTTGTATCAGTGTACTTTTGATATTAATGCTGAATTTTTAGAAAAACTTATAATTTCCTTCTAATTTTAGCCAACTTGATCACATGTAAAATTTCTTTCACAAGATTTATCTTCCACAAACCTTCTATAATTTGAATTACATTCAGTTTTGTCCTATACTTCCTTTTTTTATATTGGCATTCTACCCTAAGACAAAAATTTACTTTCCGTTTCCTCTTATCCTTTTGACCACACAAAGTTCTCTCATGTAGAAGAAAAAAATTACTCTCTCTTTTCAACTTTCTTTACCAAAAAATATCCTCATATTTATAGTTATTTTCCCACATTTCTCCTTGTTTCTATTTCCTTCCTAAATCCATATTTTGAAACAACCTTTAAATAACCTCTGAATTAGGCAAAATTTCTTTTTCAACAAAAAAAATCCTCATTTTAAAAATAATTTTTCTCACCAAAAACACATCTTACTTTCCTTGTACATTTTGCATATAGAATTGCTTTTTTATTTATATTAAATTATATATATTAATTTAGAATTTTAAACTCTCAGTAGCCTTAATTTTTTGTGAAAACCTAGGAAGTAAGCAATTTGAATTGTTTGTCACATACCAACATTTTATGAATTATCATTTTTAAAAATTGTGTTTGAACTGTTCATGAAAATTTTATGAGGTGTTGAGCAATCATGTCTAGCCATCTTCTCAAGTTATTTCCCTGTTAGCCATACAGCATGTGAATGTTAGGCAGTTGCCACCTTGGCAAGAATCCTAAAGTTAAATACATGGGTATTTTGCTAGTCAGCAGACACAGCTGTTTTCATTAAACCAACAATATTAAACTAGCCTGATTTACTAAAGATTTACCCAAGTAACATGAACTAAAAGGTATTTGAGTTGGGTTCTATTTTTCTGATAAAATATTTAAGTGCACACTTTTTCTTTGGGCCAATTAATCATAGCTCTCATATATTTTGGTATAGAAATATCACATACACATAATGCTTATATACATATAGACATACAGATGCACAGACAGAAGCAGATCCTAAAGCTTTCATTAAGATTCTTCACTTGCTAGTTTTCAAATAGTTTTTCTTCCCAGTTTTGTCTATCAATCTTCTGACTACCTGTTCCATTGCCCTAAACAACTGTTAGCTAAGCAACCCTAAATTTGTACTTCCAAAGGGATGACTCCCAGATGAAACAAGGTAGACAATTTACAGAACTTAGATCTAAACAAAGATTTCCAAACAAAGAAAGGCCTAGTTAAGACAAGATGGCCAGGAAAAGTACCTCAAACAAAGTAAGGTTTGTTATGTAAACTTTAAGTCAAAGTGTGGGAAGTGGTGTTGTAATCCCAGCTACTTTGGAGGCTGAGGTAGGATCAGCCTCCTAGAGCAGTAGTCTCCACCTTTTGGGCACCAGGGACCGTTCTCATGGAAGACAATTTTTCCACGGACTGCGGGGAGGATGGTTTCGGGATGATTCAAGCACATTACATTTATTACATTTGCAGCCACTCCCCAGTAGCATCATCGCCTCAGCTCCACCTCAGATCATCAGGCATTAGATTCTCATAAGGACACGCAACCTAGATCCCTCCCATGGGCAGTTTACAGTGGGATTCGAGCTCCTATGAGAACCTAATGCTGCCGCAGATCTGACAGGAGGCGGAGCTTATGCGGTAATGCCAGCGATGGGGAGCCGCTGTAAAACAGATGAAGCTTTGCTGGCTCACCCGTTGCTCACCTCCTGCTGTGCAGCCGGATCCTAAAAGGCCACGGACTGGTACTGGTCCACGGCCTGGCCCGGGTGTTGGGAACTGCAGTCCTAGAGGATTGCTTGAACCCAGGAGTTTGAGACTAGCCTGAACAACATAGAGAGACTCCCATCTCAAAAAACAAAAACAGAACTTTAAGTCAATGTCTTCCCTGTTGTAAAAGTTTCTAGTGGTTTAGGTGCTGAGAGCGAGATGTCCTTACAAATGGAGATTTCCTTTATAAATGTAAATTCCTTTCACAAAGAGTTTCAAAATAGCTAGCTAAATGTCAGAAAGTTGTTATTTTGGAGCCATTTGTTTGATAGGTGGTCTTTTCAACTTGTTTGTTTCTTAATTGGATTACCAACTTCAAGGCAGATGCCTTTAATGGATTAATTAGACTACCGACTTTAGGATAGGGTCCTTTAATGACAAGACAAAGAATAACTGGTAGAAACTTACTGGAGCTTCCCTCAAGGCCCATCAGCCCTGGTGGTTAACACAGAGATTATTGTCAGAGGGTGGGCAGCCTGTTTTGGAGGGCTTTCCTCGAAACCTTTGGGAACAGTCCCTTTTCCAGTGTCCTGGTAGTTTGCACAAATGGCAACAAATTTTTAGAAGCTGTAGTTTTAGGGGTCACTTATTGGAGAAGTGCCCTGTGGCAGGCCTAAAAGTCATTCTAGGTTGTTGGTTGCCATGGAGCTGAAACACTTTGGAAATGGCTTTCAAAGGGTCATTTTTGATATTTCAGGCTTTGCCTGGCCAATAAGTGGACCAGGTAGGGCTTGTCGGGTAATATATTCTGCCTCTTTACCCACTTTTGGGTTTTCCCCAGTTCCCATGAACATATGTGTTAATTGGTAGAGATCAAGTATCCTGGTGTCGTAAGTTTCAATTAAGGCCCTGAATTCTTCCGAAAACTTTTGAAGGTCTTCCCTAGGTTTAAGAAATTTGGAAAAAAAAATTTCCAGAGTTTCATTTTTGTCCAGGGAGTGTAAATCACTCGGGGATTATTTTCTAAATTTTTGGGTAGTTCTATCTTGGGAGGAAACTGTTAAACTGTTTTTGTAGAGAAGAGAGGCAATTCAGACAGTTAGTAGACTATGAAGACTGAGACAAAGTAGGTTAGAAGGAAGCAGTAGGAGTCAGTTTTACCATCCTTGGTATGGGGAATATCTCGCATTTCTAGCTTTTCATTAGCTCTTCACAATGAATCTTTTAAAAAGGCTATTTTATTTTACTTTTAAGAGATGAGGTCTCTTTATGTTGCCCCACTCCAGGCTGGAGTGCAGTGGTTATTCACAGGCATGATCATAGCTCACTGCAGCCTGGAAGTCCTGGGCTCAAACCATCCTCCCTCCTCAGCCTCCCGAGTAGCTGGGACTGTTTCAGAATCCTGTTGTCTCTTTGAGCCTTCTGAATGCCAGTCAGAATCCTCTTCTCTCTGCCTAATTCAGGAGGCTAGGGATTCAGGTGCACTTCTTAGATGAATGGTCTTGTTCAACTGGAATGTTCCACATAATGGCCATTGTAATTCTGAATTAGCTTTAGTAAGATTTTGCCACTTTTGTAAATCTCTGTAGCTCCCAGGGCCAGAAATCTTATACAAGGAAAGGCAGGTCTACCAGAAAGTAAAGTACTTAGATCCTTAGAAATTAGGAATCACATTTTTATGTTGGATCTTGGGTTTCTCAGAGCAGAGATGGCTCTGGCTTAGAGATCTCCTTGACCAACTTAGCCAGTGATTTACTAGTTTCTGTCTGACCCAGTCAGACACCTGAGTCCTCCCTTACCTAACTGTGCAAGAGAAAAGAATCCACATACCTGCAAATTCTGAAAGCCAGCCCCCTGTAGTAATAACTACTTACTGCAACTGCTGTCAGTTTACCTTAAAACTGTAGCCTTTTTTGCCAGTGACTCGGTCATGGCAAATGCAAAGGTCATGTGCCCTGCCACAGCACAAACTAACCCTTAGCACCCCAAGGTAAAATGCTCTCTCACAGAACAAACTAACCCTTGGTGTCCCAAAAGCCATAGATCAGGGAGCACAAATGAAAAACAGAGCAGAACTCATACCTGAGAGGGACTCATGACTCTTGGGACTCCATGAGGAAGACACAGTGCCCCCTTAAGGGGTTAATAGGGACTTCTCTTGTGCTCCTCAAGGGGTCTCAGGTCATCAGTAGTCTCCTTCAGGCCTTTCGTGGTGGCCAGACCTGTCAAAATACAACACATTTAAAGATCTCAATTGTCTTTATTTGCAGTTCTAGGATTGGGCAACACTTCATTCCATGAAGTAGAATAAGTGTCCTCCCCCATATTTTTAAACTATTTTTTAAAATTGTGGTATAGGATAACATAAAATTTGCCATTTTACTCACTTTTAAGTATACTATTAACTCAGTGGCATTAATTATATTCACAATGTTGTGCAATCATTGCCTGTGATCTATTTCCAAAATTTTTCATCACCACAAACAGAAACTCTGTACACACTAAGCAATGACTTTGAGAACATTTTTGAACCCAGAAAGATATTACTTCCAATTTGTGCCACAGACCTGGTAATGTATGGGAACGTATGTCCTGACAATGGCGCCAGACCAATGAGGGTATTATTAGAAGAGCAGAGCTGGAGATGACTGGGACCCCACAGAGGAAGAGGGTTCTCCAGGGTCAACGTAGGAGTCTGTGTCAATGTATGAATGTACATGTATAGGGAGGTGCTAGTCCTTAGGCTGAATTCTCTAGAAGCAGAGCCCAAGAGAGAAATTCTCCAGAGAAGGGCACAGCTGTGAACCATCAGCAGCCAGCCTCACAACTGCTGGAGGATGGGTACACCGGCCTGGTGAAAGGAACATGGTCGGGTACCAAGGCTAACTACAACCATTATGGGATAACCATTCTGTGTGCTACTGGAAAAGAAACTCAGTCAGTTTAGAGCAGGGTCACATTTGGAAACGAGACCAAAAAAGAAAGAAAAATTAAAAGGAGGAGCTACAAAACCTTAGTATTGGTTGATGCTACAAAAATATCTTTTCTTAGAGACTAAATATTTTCTCTTTCTTTTGAAGATCATGTGATAGAAAAGCTGGAGCGATGTGGGTTCTTTGATGATAACATTAGAAAGGACACATTCTTTTTGACTGTCCACGATGCTATACTCTATCTACAGAACCAGGTGAAATCCCAAGAGGGTCAAGATTCCATTTTAGAAACGGTAAATATTTAAAATTTCTACATTAATGTTTTTACCAAACTATCATGATTTCTGTAAATGGCAAAAGTTACACAAATCTAGGCTTGAATCCCAGCCTAGCTGTTGGGTTTTAGGTTATCTGCATAACTTCTTGGAGCCTCAGTTTTTTCATCAGGAATATGGGAGTAAAAACATTCACCTTGCCGGATAGATGTGAAGACTAAATAAAATAGTTTATAGGAAAGTCCCTGGCAGTACCCAGTACATAATAGTTCTATAACATGTGAGTTTACTAATAAAAGTGGGCACTAGTTATGATGCCTTTTTAGAATATAGCACTGAAGGCAGGTGTGATGCCTCATGCTTATAATCCTAGCACATTGGGAGGCCAAGGCAGGAGAATCACTTGAGGCTAGGAGTTCGAAACTAGCCTGCACAAAATAGAGAGACTCCGGCTGTACAAAAAATAGAAAAAAAATTAGCCAGGTGTGGTGGCGCACACCTGTCATCCTATCTACTTGGGAGGCTGTGGCAGGAGGATCACTTGAGCCCAGGAGTTTGAGGCTGCAGTGAGCTATGATTGCACCATTGCACTCCAGCCCAGGCAACACAGTGAGACCCTGCCTCAAAAAAAAAAAAAATTGAATATAGCACTGAATCGTGGATCTTCTGTGATTTGTGTACATAAATGCAACTTAAATTCTCAGCAATCTGGAAACCCGTGAATTATAATGTCTTTAAATAGGATTGATCAGGCCATAAGTGATCTTTGAAGAAGAAGAAAAAAATTAAAGCCATGAATAAGCCCAAGGTTAATTCTTCCTTGCACAATAGAATAGATCCTGATTTCCTAGGTCTTATTTTGTCAATTTTCCTGTCAATTACCCAGAAGGGGTGAGAGTTCTGGTCTGGTTCATAGGGCTTGGCCAACTGGTAAGCCTAGTACAAGAACCTCATTTCTCTTGGACCCTCTCACAGTGAATTTGGGAAACTAAAACAAATACCTATGAAAATATAGTAATAATGATAATGATTCCAGTGACATTATTATTATATTATGTTTATTATTATTATATTATATTTTAAATTGCTTCTATTTTTAAAAAAATTAAAATAGGTAGAGCCTTATTGTAGATTGGCAGTTGATGTTTGAAGTAAAACTAATTTAGAAAACAATATTAGATTATCCTTTTCAGATACTGTTAGTGGAGAGACTGTTCTGCTTAATGCTCCTGGGGAACATACTAGCCCTAATTACCAAGGTGTGGATCTTAAATATGAAAAAGGAAAAAAGTAGTAAAACAACAAATCTAAAAAAAAAAAAAAACCCCAAAAAACCTTCATGCAAACTACTTGTCTTTGAAAACTCATAAACCTTTTTCTTTCTTTTTAAAAAAAAAATTTTTTTTTGAGACGAGGTCTTGCTCTGTTGCCCAGGCTAGAGTGCAGTGGCCCAATCATAGCTCACTGCAACTTTCAACCCTTGAACTTGAGAGATCCTCCTGCCTTAGCCTCCCAAGTAACTGGGACTCAGGCACATGCCACCACACCTGGCTACTTTTTAAAAAAATTTTTATAGAGATGGGGTCTCGCTATGTGGCCCAGGCTGGTCTTGAACGTCTGGCCTCAAGTGCTCCTCCTGCCTCAGCCTCCCAAAGTGCTGGGATTACAGGCATGAGCCTCTGTGCCAGGCCAAAATGTTTTCTATCCAATTTAAAATTCTCTAATTCATAAGTAACAACAAAGCAGGATCATACAAAGTATCTTTAAAAAGACCCCACATTAAAAGTAAAACAGAGCCAAGGTATCAAGTTCTTTTTCAACATGAAAATAGTTATTATTTGTTTACATCCATTCTTATCTGAGATCTTAGGCCGTGAAAGTCACAAAGACCACTAACCAAGAGTGTACCTACTAGGTTAGACTCAATCTTGTTTGCAGTCAGGGAGGTATTGTGAGTGGCTGGGGTTTATTTATTTAAAATTGGAGACAGGGTTTCACTATGTTGCCCAGGCTGGTCTTGAACTCCTGAGCTCAAGTGATCCTCCCACCTCAGCCCCCTGAGTAGCTGGGATTACAGGCATGAGCCACCATGTCCAGTGCTCAGATGGATTTTTTTTTTGACCCTGACTAAATGTTAGACTGAGTATAAGTGAATGCTTGTATTACATATTTACTGGTTCACTGGATAGTAGATTGAGCATTACTGGTGGCCTGTGAGATTAGGAACCTTATACGTCTGCATCTCCTCAGGGTCTAGCACAAAGTCCTATATATGGTAGATGTACGGTAAATGATGATAAACCTTGCCTGTGGTACCTTCTTTTCCTTTGGGAAGAGTCACCGTACATTATGGATATTGTGGCTGCAGAGATACGGCCCTCTCCATATCCCTTTATTTTACAGTCACAGGACTATCCCAGGACAGCCCCAACTTGTAGTTACACCCAGCCTCTACCTTTCCCATTATGTCAAGACCATTTGCACAGGGACTTAATCCTCTAATTCATTTCCACACTAGCAAAGAGAATTGGGTTATTTCTGAGATGAAAAATAGCTAAATAGAACTTCAAAACATCATTCTAGCCTAGATATACATTGGGAGATGCTATGGAAATGTTCTTCTTAAGGCATATGATAAAGCCCAAATTGTTGTTGGCTTCCTCCGTCTAGAAGATTAAATTACTTACTACCCCTAAAAAGCAGAACTTTCCTAACAACCAACTTGGTCCATAGACATTGAGTTTCCATCTCCAGTAAAATTAATTCCCATCCCATTCAATTTCGGACTGTTTATTGTTATCAGTCACAAGCCCTTCACGGTGCATTCACTGCATGCTCAATGCTGTACTAAGTGCTCTCAGCTTAGCCATTGACAGAGAAGCACCATTGAACGCTGAGTCATTTAGGCAGAAGGGGTGACTTGTTAAGAGGCATACACTTCAGAGGTTGGAGAGCTGAAAAGGAGTTTAGACGATGGAGAATTATACCAGTTCACATTTAAATGTGAACAAATGATATAGGGGAAATTCTAAGGTAGGAAATATAAAAGAATGAGAAAGCTGAAGAGGACTCTGAACTGTGTAAAGCATGATGACAAGCACCAGCAAAGCTTTAAATCATTTTCAGTGCAGTATCAGGTGGGTTGATGCCATTATATTACATTTCCACTCTGTTTGTTTTTTTTTAAGATCACCCTTATTCAAGACTGTAAAGATCATCTTGAATTAATGGAAACAGAGCTGATTGAAGAAGAACTTGATGTCCAGGATGAGGTATGATTATTTTCTTCTGAAGAAAATAATTTGGATTAAATCTTGAATAAATAATGTATATAGTGAATATATCTGATTAAGAACAATCAGGGAAAATAATTCCAAAAAATACCAAAAGGATGGCTTCATAGAAGGGGAAAATGGAAAACAAGAATTCTCCCTTGAAGACATCAAGTACTTGGGGACCTTTGGCCCCAGGATGATCAGCCACTGGCAGTAATTAACACACTGGTCCTAATTTTATACCTAAACCTGCACATAGTTCTCTTCCAAGGCCATGGATAAGGAAAAGGTATATAGTTTAAAGTTGAAAGATTTCTTAGAAATCAAGTAGTCCAACATCCTAGTTCATGGAGAAATCCCTCCTATGCCATCCCTAATGAATGTTCACTTAAGCTTTCATGTGACCATTTCTAGACATTCTAGTAACTTCTCAAGGGAATTTGTTGCATAGTCTCTAAATGTTAATTGTGCTTACAAAACTGAATTTGGCCTTTCTGTAATAACCACCTACTGAAACTGAGCTCAATCTGCCTTCCTTGTCAACACAAATCATTCTACTGAGTAGCCCTTCAAATATTTGAGAACAGCTCTCATGTCTCCACCAGAATCTCCTCCAGGCCAGACTCCTCTAATACCTTCTAGCATTCCTCATAGATACACAGTTTGTCGATGCTTTTTTGGCCAAGATGGGGACATAAAACCCCAGATGTGGTCAGGCCAGCATGAAGATTATGCAAGCATGACCTTCCTTGATCTCGTCAAATTAACAATGTGTTTACTTTCATAATAGCTACATCAAAATCTTGGCTTCTATTGAACAGGGGTCAACAAAAGACTCAGGCATTTTCACACAAACTACAGTCTAGCAGGGCTTCCCATTTATACTTATTTAATTGGTTTTTGACCCTAATGCAGGACTATACATATTTCTACATATTGTATCTTGTTTGTTCCAGTTTATTGACATAGTTTTATATTTTGAATCTACCATCCAACATATGAACTCCCTCCTCCACCCACACTGGTGTCATATGCAAATCTGATAAGCATGACTTCTCTGCGTTTTTCCAGGTCCTGATAAAAATGTTGAAGAGAAAAACATTCAATCCTCCTATGGTAAAATCATGCAGTAGGGATGACAGGCAGAGATTTTTGTGGAGGAAATATATTGCTAAAGTGACAATCACGGGCCCTGCATCTTAGCCCACCAGCTTGGAGAGCCCAGGAAAATCATTACTGACCTGAGAAATCCTTTCAGCTTTAGTAGTTTATGACTGTATGAATATAGGGTAGGCTTAATTTGAGTAAAAACTCGTATGTCAAAATTAGAACTTAAGAAGCTGCCACACCTTAGGATATTTGTTGATTGCCACATGAAAGAATCATTCAGATAGGGTTTCTACAGATGGTGAAGCAGTATAGTACAGTGGTTTCAAGGACATGTACTTTAGGACCAGACAGACCTGGGTACTTGTACTGATTCTGCTATTTACTGGCTGTGCAGCCCAGGGCAAATTACTTACCCTGTCTTCATTTTCATATCTTCAGGTAAAATAGAAATAATAATACCATAAAGTTGTGAAAATTAAAGGATGCATGTAAATTAACAAGAACAGTGTCTTGTACATAGTAAGTGCTCAAAAAATAGTAATCACTGCTTTTAAATAAATCCTGTTAAAGTATGAGGTACAAAATTAAGTTTTTACCTTAATTCTGTGTGATGATATGCAGCTAAGATGAGTAAAAGTTGGCAACCAATACTATAAAAACATATTTGTAAAAAAGATAATGTAGATTTAAGGAGAATTCAATTTCATCAGCACTTTGTTTCCTCCTTGTTTCCACAGGCTATGCGTAAACTTGCTTCCTGAAAGCAGGCTCAGGAAGTCTCTATGAGCAAGGACTGCAAGACAAAATTGACCCACCAATGTCATTCTATGCAAACATTTTCTGCATTGACTATTTCTTCAGACTTGAAACACTCATTCTTTTTCTATAATTTTTTTAAAATCTTTTAATTTTTTTAACCTCTTAACCATTGAAAGAGAAGCACTAAAATTGTTTCTAGGCTTTATTTATAAAATAAACAGCTTACCTGTAAAATGTGCAAAATGGTGAGCAGAATTATTCAGGCAATTTAGCAGCATCCAGGATTTGCTGATGTTATAATATGCCACTGATCCTTCGAGACAGATTTGCTAACAATGTTCATGTGGGTACTCTGTTCAGCTGGAGTGAGTGCTGACCCAACAGCCTCTGTGGTCAGGTGAGTCAGGAATGACTAACCATAAAGAAAAATCAGTTTTTGACAGACCTTGATAGCCACGAGCTGCACTGATCACAGTGTAAGGTCCCATTCAGTAAATGCTGAAATAGAATTATTAATGCATTCATCAACAAAAACCTTCAAAAAATCACCTTTGGTAAATAATTCAAAAGCTTTTAAAATGCAAGTTTGGTTAGTACTTAATAATGAAGTGTTATTATATGTAACCAGATATATAACTAGAATTCAGGATCTCTTTGATCCTGGAAATAGTTTACCCTTAAAAGCCACAGAACTGGGCTGATATATTTTAGAAACATTGATGCAGAGAATGAATTGATAAAATTTTCATGGTTTACAGAAATCATGTTTTGATATGATAATCATGGATCACAGTTGAGATCAAAGAAAATATATGACAGATTATTTCTACTTTAAAAATGCAGTTTTAATTTATCTTAGTCTATAGAAATGATCATTGCATGGAGGTATATATAGGTATGGTCTATTTAGAATCTGACACGAAAACTACGCTGTTTTGAGCAAAAAAAAAACCTTGGTATGTTTATAAGACCATGGTGATTAAAATGAGTTTATATTTTTTCTGTAAAATTTTGGCAGTATGTTTACATCCATTAAAGTACCAAAAAAATAAAATAAAATTTGAGCAGTATGTAATGTTTAATTGAACTCTGACCACTTTTCAAAAAAAATCTAAAAAGTGAACTGCGTATAGTAGTCTATGTCTAAAAAGAGTTTTTAAAGACAAATCATTCTAAATGAACATAATATAAAAAAATTGATTTGGAATATATATATTGAAAATACACAGGTTTTTTAAAAGTTCATATTTTAAGCCAGAAATTTTTATTTTAGGTCTTTTATTTTTACTTAATCTTTTCTGAGTGCCAACAGTTTTCTAGGTATTATATATAACATACAGGCTTTGGTCTTAATGGACTATTTCCGTATATTTCATGCTGGAGTGAATGAAGTTATACTTCGTTCTAGAGAAAAACAAATACCCAGGTCTCCAATCGAGACAATGTCTTGCTTGATTGAGAACTACTGTTGGTATATTCAGGGGATTGGTTCAAGGACCCCCACATATACCAAAATCCATGCATACTCAAGTTCTATAGTAGGCCCTGCCCAAAGGTAGAATGTCTTATTGTTTTTCTTACTAAATACAATCAGAAACAATGCATCTACTTCTGAAGGAATATGATCAGTGACCATATCAAATTGTTTGATCCTAAATTGTGGTTATATATTTGATCCTAATTGTGGTCATAGCATAACCAGGATTATAATGCTATCTCATTTCTACAGCAGTATCTACTTATAATGGCAACAAATCTCATCTCTAAAGATAAAATGTAATAGTCTTGCAGAAAATGGATAAATACCTCTGTTCAATAAAGGCAATATGTACTGCTCATTTTTTTTTGAAGGAAATACCAAAGTTACATTTACAACAAGGCTAGAGTTTTGTAAATTTTGGGTCCATTTGTGACTATATGAGACCACAGTTTAACTTGTTTCTCAAGCACACTTAGAATATTGCCTAGTCTATGCATTTTGTGAATAGTAAGCATACTTTTAATTCCGTATTGTCAATGGAAATTTTACTTTAAATTAAAGCTGTCTTTTATATTTTCAACCTGTAGGATAACATTTCAGTATTATATATGAGTTTCAATAAGTGAAAAAAATCAAATCATGTACATTTGGAAATATTTGCACATATTTTAAAATAAATGTAAAGTAGCCTTTTAAACTACTCAGATGTGTCCTTTCTGAATAAAACTATTAAACATAATAAAAAATGAGCCAGGCGTGGTGGTATGCACCTGTAGTCTCAGCTACTGGGGAGGCTGAGGTGGGAGGATTGCTTGAGCCCAAGAGTTTGAGTCCAGCCTGGGCAACATAGCAAGACCCTGTCTCAAATAAACAAACAAACAAATAAATAAATAAAATGCTATATTCCAGTTTGCCATTACCCTTATCAGTCACCATTTTGATGTATTCTTTATAGCTCCACTTCTATTTGTGTATAATTTCTTTTTGTAGATATATCAATGCAATAAAAAATATTACAAATATTTCAGTTAAATCTTATAATTCTTACCCAAATATTTCCAGCTTATTTTGTGCAATAGTTTTATTATTGTTATTTTGTTTCAATAGGTTTAGGGGGTCCATGTGGTTTTTTGATACGTGAATGAATTGTATAGTCGTGAAGTCAGGGCTTTTAGTGTACCAGTCACCTGAATAGTATATATCGTACCCAGTAGATAATTTTTTGATCCCTCACCCTCCTCCCACCCTCCCCCCTTCTGAGTCTCCATGGTCTATTATACCAATCTGTATGACCATGTATACCCATCATGCAGCTTCTACTTATAAGTGAGTACGTGTGGTATTTGTTTTCCTGTTCCTGAGATACTTCACTTAGGAGAGTGGCTTCCAGAAAGGAGAAATTAATGGAAGAAAGAGCAAAGAGGAAGGCTAAAATAAAAGGTGGAGGGAAGAAGAGAGAGTGATCAGGAAGAAGTAGAAAGGAATGGTGGGGTAGAAAATTTGGTAGTGGGAAAAGAAAATTCACATAGAGGATTTCTAATACAATCACATCCTTTAAGAACTCAGAGAAGTGATCGACATTCCCTCTCCCACATGCCACACCATCTCCTGAATTCTTGGTCCCCTTACCTGGCTCTTTTTATCACCTTCTAGTATGCTCCATAATTCACCTATTACTGTTACTCTTCTTGCCTCCTCCCCTCTGCTAGAACATAAGCTCCACCAGGGCAGGGTTCTTTGTTTTGTTCCTAGACATAACCCAAGTACTTAGAAGAGAGAAGAGTGCCAGACACACAGTAGGTACTCAATAAGGATTTCTGGATGGCTGAATTAAGCTTCAGTGATGCTGGGTAAGGACAACATGGTTGAGAATGGCAGTTATCAGATTATGTAAGACATCCAGAGTTTCCTGAGCTTGTAGGCCTATTCCTAAGGCTTATCACAGCTGACCTGCTTGCCTGCCTGTCTTACCTGTTGGTCTCTAGAAAAGGGGCTGGGGATTCACTTGGATGCTAACAGAGAGCTTCAGGGAGTTGGAGGCCCTCTTAGTCTCTGTATCCATTTTGAATATGCCGACAAAGTTAGCCCACTTCATCCTTTTCTTCAGGAACATCTCTGGGCCTGGACATTGAGGTACCTTTTTTGCATAAGATCTTCTAGTTTCAAGGCTATTCCCAAAGCATTGTTTTAGACCCAGTGCTCTGAGACCCCTTCCCCCTCCTTTAAAACTTTTTATCTTGAAATAATTATAGATTCACAGGAATTTACAAAGAAATATATGGCAAGATTCCCATGTACCCTTCACCCAGCCTCCCCAAGTGTTAACATCTTGCATAGCTACAGTACAATAAAAGAACCCAGAAAACTGGCATTGGTGCAAATCATAGAGCTCATTCACATTTCACCAGTTACACATGCACTCATTCATGTGTGTGTGTGTAGCTCTATTCAGTTTTATCCCATGTATAGCTTTGTATAAACACCACCACAATCAAGAAGCTTAACTATACCATAAACACAAGACTCCTTCTGAGGGCCCTTTTAAAAATGCACTGCAAGCGCAGATACACCACTCCTCCTCCCGTCAAGCCCAGACTTACAGCTGAATAAGGACATTCTGAGTTGGAGGAATACTTCTGATATTATACTTCCTATGGCCAGGGTAAGTTGAACACCTAATATTCTATTGCAGAATTTGTTTGCAATGACTTTCAGTGAGCCTCCAGTGAGAACATACTCTTTCTCTGCAACTTCATTTCTACCCACGGCCATCCCAGTCAGGGAGGAACTCTAGGCAGCACAGGAAGAGCATCTAAAGATCACCCTGTAGTTGTGAAAGAATGTTACAAGTCCTTGGCCAACCAGTGCTGCAAATTGGGGGAGACTCTTTAGAAGGAAGACCAGGTATGGGTCTCTTCAAGGCACCTGTGAACTAGTGGCACTGCCCAACTTGACAGTTCTTGTCTCTGTGTGTTGATCAAAGTAGTCAAGCCTACCCTTTCCAGCTGAATTCACCTTCCAAGCTCATCAACTTGTGGTAAATCAGCACAGCAGGCTCCTTTAACCCATTCCCTCAAGGTTGTGCCATGCCCAAAACCAGGAGGCCTGGGTATCCTTCTATATCCTGGCCCAGAAGTATTTGGGTGAGTAGGAGAGGTCTGGACCATCTGAACACACAGGTGAACCCATGACCTTTCTCCAGTAAGGTCCCAATTAAGTGGGTAAGGGAAGGAAGTGGTGAGAAATGACGCAGGAAGGTGGATGGGGGCCAGATAACCAGGAGCCTTGTATACGGCATTAAGGAGTTTGATTTTCTCCTGTAGTCTGGTAAGAGATAAAGGCAAAATGGCTGGGTTATGTTACCTAGCTAATCCAATCAGCTGATCTGGGTATCTAGAACAAACTCAGAAGGTACAATTAAAGTAGAGATGAATGAGGCTTTTGTTTTTTAGTTTCCAAGGAGAGAGTAAGAGATGAAAGCAGATGTATTAGCTTTTGCGATTTAGAAATAAAAGGCTTGTTCCATGGATGTGATTTTTACTTCCATAGTTTATCCTTTTAAGATAATTTTAGTATTCTATTATTTATAATTATATGAGGCATTGCTCTTATGATTAGGAAAAGATATATGTGCTATTTTAAAACATATAAGGCAGAAGTAGATACTGATTGAAGACTGTGGCATTAATATTTCCTTATAATCATGTTGCTGTTTCTATGTGGGAGTCACTGTCTTCTTTCTGATTGTACTTGCTTGTAATACAGGAACTTTTTGGTCCCTAAAACGAAGGAAGAGGTGATTGCTTAATATTTCTGTTTAAATCAGTTATTAAATGTCTACAACAAAATACAAGTTCTGGCAAAGGAGCGCTCTGTGCTTACTGCCACCTTCTCCCAAACAATTAAAGGGCTTGATCCTTTGGGAGTGAAGCTCTGCTCTCCTTTCCCCTCAGCCTCTCCTCTCCACTTTGGTTGCTTGGCCTGACCGGAGACACAGCCAGCCACACAGTGTGAGCAAGCCTAGGGGACGGGCGGGAAATACGGAGGCCAAATTTCCCTGCTTAAATACTTGAAGCTAGTTTCTTTTTTCGTTTCGCTTCCGCCCACCCCCAGCCCCACCCCCCGCTCCAAGGCACAGGTTTTTTGGTCAGTTCCTCACTCATTCCTTCGTTCACTTACCAAATGTTTACTGTGTGCCTATTTTATAGCAGGCACAGAACTAGGGGCTGGGTATCCCGTGAGTGGTAAACAAAACAGACACAGTTTCTGTTCTCACGGAACTTACAGTCTAAGGGGGGAGACGATCAATAAAGAAGTAAACATACCAATAAATATATAATGACTACTTGCAGTAGAGACTTGTAAGGCGACAAATGGAGGGTGATGATAGAGACTAACAAGGCTGGCACAGTCTCTGAGGAGATAATATTTAAGGAAGGAGTTAGCATGTGCAGAGCTGGGAAGACGTTCTCAAGCAGAGGGAACAGCTGCAGGTAAACGCCCCGAGGCGGCGGAGAACGCACCGGGCCGGTTGTCCAGGAACTGGAAGACCAGCAGGACTGGAGCGTAGTGGGAGAGGGAAGGTGAGCAGGTCGCAGGGCCCCAGACACGCAAAAGTCTGTGATGGAAAGGCACTGAAAGGCTTTAAACCGAGAAAAAATATGGTCAGATTTGTATTTTTAAATTATTATTCTGAGCGGAATGTTGACTTGTTTGTTTCTATGTGTGGAGTGTATCTCTCCAAGGATACAAAAGGAACTGGTCATTCTGGTTGCCGAGAAGAAAGAACTGGGTGGCTGGGGGACAGGGGTGGGAAATAGAATTTTTACTATAGACCCCTTATTAACTTCTCATTTTGTACCATAAGATGGCATTATATGTAGCCCACGACTGGAAGCAGGAACGGGAAGAAGGCTATTGCAGATGTCCAGGACGTATTTGAGACATACTTAGGAAAACTTAGTGAGCAGACTGTGTGGGAGAAGAAGGAGAATAGTAGTTCCTGTTTTGGATCTGGTGAGCATAGGGATGGTGATGAGATATAAAATGGGGGAGTTGAAGAGGGCCAGTTTGGGGGCATTTGTAGCCAGAATTCTATTAGGAAGCTTTGGGTGGCAGTAGTAAAGTAGGGCTGAAAGAATTGTTTAATAGTACTTGCATAGCATTTGTATCATTCAGGATAGATTTAATCATACTGCAGTAACAAAACACACATGTGCATACATGTGTGTGCATATACCTCAGAACTAAAAAAAGTAAAAACCTTAGTGACTTATACAAGAAAAAGCTTTTTTTTTGGTTTTGATTTTTTTTTGCTCAATATTTACTGTGGGCCAAGGCAATTTTTCTCCATGTGATGGCTCAGCATTCCAGGCTGCTTTGATCTTACATCTCAAACATGATCACCTTGGTACAAAAGAAGGCAAGGGAAAAAAAAGCAAGAAGAATTGTGAATCTGCTTTAAAATATTTCCACCCAGAAGCAACATGTAACTTGCACTCACATTTCAGTGGCCAAAGTAAAAGAGGTGGACAAATATAATACTTTCAAATGACTAGGAAGGGAAGGAGATCTAGAAATATTGATAAGCACTAATAATGTTTACCATGACAGTTTACATAAGAATGAAAAAACTTCAAATGTCTGTGATAGTTATGGAGAAGGTGGAACTTGGACCATCAGTGAGCACTCCCACTGTTCAGTGTTGTATTTTGTAGGGGGGGACCCAAGAATCCCGATTTTGGACATGCTGAATTCAAGATGTTTCCATCCAAGTGGAGTTGTCAAATAACCAGTTAAATCAGAAGGTCAGAGGACAGATCTGGACTGAAAATATAAATTTTGGGAGAATAAACAATATATATCTGCAGTTGGATAGGGGAAAGTGAAGTCCAACAAGAGTGGTCTAGGCTGGTGTGGTTAGGGATAAAATTTCGAAGGAAAATGTTTAGAGAATAATTAGAAGAGATTTACCCTATTAAGTCTGCCAATTAAAAAAAAAAAAAAAGGAGAGAGCTGTGGACAGAGCCCTGCAGACAAACAAAATTAAAGGATGGTTGGGAAGGGAAACTGAGAAGGAACAATCAGAGATGGAGGGGGAGAACTAAGCAACATTATTAAACCTAAGGGAAAAGAGCTTTAAAAGGTATGTGTGTTTCTGTTCTTATCAAAGCAGAAGGCAGACCCCTCCACTTGTGCAATGGATCCCCTCCCCTTCTGCATCTCAATTCCTCTTTCTCTACTGAATCATACCTATTAGCACTTAAACATGCACTAGTGACATCTCCCATTTTATAAAACAAGGCCCACCATAATTCCTTTTTGCTAACCATCGTGGTATCACAAAGCTGTAGGCACATGGGTACCCTTTCAGTGCCTCCAGTATTCCAAGTTCTTCAGCACCTTTGTACTTACTCTTCCCCCTGCCTGGCTTTCCCCCCAGGTTTTACTAAAGTTAACTCTTTCTCATCTTTCAGGTCTCAGCTTAAATATCATCTTCCAAAGAGGACGTCTTTGACCATACTATATAAACGAGTTCTCCATCCCCACCCCAGCACCACAGGGGCTTTATGTCACATGGCCCTGCTCTATTTCCTTCATAGCATTTACAATTTTCTGGAATTATTGTTTAATTGTTTATATGTCAGTCTCACCCCATTAGAAGGCAAGCTCCAAGAGGATATAAGGAAAGCTTAGTTGGGGAAGGGGGATGAGGGTGAGGGAGCATTAGGAGTGGTCATTTCCTCTCAAAGTGTCACCTTTTCAGCAATTTGAAGATAATACTTTTTTTTTTTTTTTAAGAGACAGGGTCTTGCTGTGTTGCAGGAGTGCAGTGGTGCAATCATAGCTCACTGCAGCCTTGAACTCCTGGGCTCAAGTGATCCTCCTTTCTTGGCCTCCAGAGTAGCTGGGACTACAGGTGTGTGCCACCACGCCTGGTTAATTTTTTTTAACTTTTAATTTTTTTAGAAACAGGGTCTTGCTGTGTTGCCCAGGCTGGAGTGCAGGGGCATGATCATAGCTTTTTAAAAATTTTTTGTAGAGACAGTGTCCTGCTATGTTGCCCAGGCTGGTCTTGAACTCCTGGCCTCAAGCAGCCCTCCCACTTCGGCCTCTTAAAGTGCTGGGATTACAAGCGTGAGTCACTGTACCCACTCTTTAAGATGATATGTTTATAGGAGAGTTGATACTATGATGAAAATAACTTTTGAGTAAGCAGTCTGAAATTCAGATTGTCACATAAGCAGAAAAGTTAGTCAAAGGGTGGATCCTTTGTAAGTGCTTGCTGTCCACCAACCAATGTTGTGGGGCTCACCATCCCCCTTGTCTGGCCCCAGGCCAGATAACTCTGCTGTTATAATTTGGCTACACCCTTGGGGTAGCACCTTATCTGTCTACACAGAACAGTGCCTAGAAGAGTGTCCATTGTATAGTAGGTGCTCAATAATTATTGAATAAATGAATGACTGAATAAAGAAACAAAGGTCTATGAAGTCAATAGTTGTGAACGTTGCAGGCAGTCCAGCTAGGCTGAAAAACCGAAAATCACCAATGATTTTGACATGAAGGAGTTCATTGGTGACCTCAGTGGGGACACTTTCAGTTGAGTATTGGCAAAATGGCCAGACTGTGGAGAGTTGAGGAGGGAGTAGAAAGAGAAGACAGAAAGTGGAGCCAGGGAGACTGCTCTTTCTAGAAGCTTGGCTGCAAAGGGAAGAAAGAACAGGACAGTAACTACAAGATGCAAAATGAAGGGAGAGTTTTGTTTTAAAAGGCAGAGACATCAACTTCTTTTATATGCTTAGAGAGTAAAGCCAGTGATGAAAGAACTGAAGATGTACAAAAGGGAATAGGTAACTGATGGTGTGTGGACAGGAGACAAGAGGGGATTTAACATGGATAGGACAAAAACCTCCCTTCCTCTGGGATAGGAAGGAGGTAAGGATGGGTTGGAGGAGGGAGTCGGGAGGCTGGAGGAGTAGTCCTGCCCCTGCCTCTGTTTTCTAAACCAGAAACCTCAGCCCAGATTGACTTCCCAAACTGCTCTTTTCAACTTCCTCTCTTACCCAGTTTAATTATGTTCCACACTTGTTTACACCTCCTCTTCACTTCTATTATGCTTTTTTCTGCCAACTCCTCCCTGTTCTGGATCTGTCACCAGCCCGTAGATCTTCAGCTGGATCCAGTCTTCTGGGATCACCCAGCCCTTTGAAACCCAAATGACGAAACAGTCCATCCTGTGAAACGTAGGAATCCCAGGCTTTTATCCAATTTATCTCTATTAACAAGTGCTTTCACAATTTAAAACAGTTTATCACCTTGATTCTGTAATTCAGTTCCAACTTGTGTAGTAATCCATCCCGAAGATGGTCATGGCCTTATCCTTTATTTCCTTAAGACATAACTAGGGTATGTTTAATAAGATTTTACTTGAAGGCTTAGGGATAATAGAAAGAAATCATAAGATAGAAAAGCAAAAAAAGTCTTATAACTTAAATGTCCAGTCCATTTTGTTCTTGCTTTACTATGAATTCTGAGATATCAGAAAATTATCTAATTGCAAAAGCACTGTTGATATTACTTATCACATATAAAAACTTCCTAAAAAAACTTATTTGGACTAGTTGCTCTTCCAACGAAGTTGCTGTCCCTATGTGAGCTATCTGTTCCCTTCTCCATGGCCCCAAAAAGTTTCTTCCCGTAGCATGTTAGGCACAAAATCTCTGGCCTTCAGCAGGGTCCTTTTTCCAAATCATACCCTGCTACAACGTAAGTAGGAGGAACAGATTAATGCAAAACAAAAGCCCTAGTTGTCAGCAAAACCTGACCATCTTAACTATGCTCCTGAGATGGTGCAGTTAAGTATGATACCACCACATCCAGAAACAGAATAGAAGGGTTCCTCAGTTTGTCTGCTGACCCTCCGCATCAGAATCTCTTGGGTGGGGTCTGGGAATCACACACCAGAAGACATTTGACTGGTAAGACATGCTTTACGTAATTAGTATGGATGAAATACTTAATTTGGGGGCCACAATATGTATATATCTATATATGTACAGTGCAGGAGAGAGAGAGAGAGAGAGAGAGAGAGAGAGAGAGAGAGAGAGAGAGAGAGAGAGAGAGAGAGAAAGAGAGAAAGAGAGAGATTGATTTATTTTATTTAGCTGTGGCTGGTGCCACCTAGTGGACATCATCTTCTAAACAGGTTTGAGTTTAGGATTTTTACCTCCCTGGCAAAGATGGTGGTGAAGATGACTAATATTCATTATTTGTTAGGCATTGTGTAAGTTGTGATGCTAATCTATTTAAATTCATTGGCTAATTTAATCTAAAAAAACCACTACAGGTGGGAACAACTATCCCCATTTTACAGATAATGGGAACTGACACAAGGAAGGGTGAGTTGCCTGAGGAAGGCCAGTCGGGACATAAATGGCAAAGCTAAAATTCCAGAGCCCAAGCTCTTTAACTACTACACTAAAACGTGGAGCCAATTCTATAATTAAAGAAATCATTACAATGTGTTTGTAGATTGGGAGGTGAGTGAATGTTGATGGTGTGGTTAGCACCCTGGAGATGGTTGAAGACAAGTACTAACAGGTTCCAAGGAAGCAGCTTGGTTGTCCCCCGGGGCATTAAGAGGGGCCAAAAAATGTCCTGCACTGGACACTGGGTAAACAAGATTCATTTTGAATTCCTCTGGTGCCCTAGGCAAGTGTTAAGGAGGACTAGGCTATCATTTTTATTGTCTCTTATTGCAGGAGATAAGCAAGCAGTAACAATAAACGGAATAGCTCAAGTTGAGTGAAGATTGACCCTCTCCTCTGCCTATAGCAAATTAGAAAGCTCAGACTCTACTCTGACAAAGAGTATATCATTCTCTAGCCTCTCAATGAGAAGTTCATTGCACTTGAGTGCCTATTTTTTCTCTGTCGAGTAGACTTTATAGTATCTTTATGGTGCTGTCAAGGACTTTCTGTGTAACTTGGGAAAATTAAGTCATTCCCATATGTATTAGTCAGCTTGGGCTGCTATAACACAACACCATAGACTGGGTGGTGTAAACAACAGAAATTTATTTTCTCATAGTTCTGGAGGCTGGAAGTCCAAGGTCAGGGTGCTGGCATGGTTGGGTTCTGGTGAGAGCTTCCTTCCTGGCTTGCACACAGCTGCCTTCTTGCTGTGCGCTCACAAAGCCTTTTCTCAGTGCATGGACATGCAAGTTCTCTGGTGTCTCTTCTTATAAGGGCACTAAACCCATCATGAGGGTCCCACCCTCGTAATCTCATCTAATGCTAATTACCTCCCCAAGGCCCCATATCCAAATACTACCATATTGGGGGGTAGGGCTTCAACATGAATTTTGGAGGGATACATTCAGTCCATAATATTCTGACCTCTGCCCACCCCCCAAAATTCATGTCCTTACTGCATGCAAAATATATTCATTTCATCCCCCACACCCCAAAAGTCTTAACTCATTCTAGTATCAATTCTGAAATCTAAAGTCCAAAGTCTGTCTAGATCCCATGGGGTGTGTACTAATCTTAGCAGGTAATCAGCTGCTAAGAAAGAAAAAATAAAAGGAAAAAAAAGTCCAGTCTTATCTAAATATCATCATCTAAATCAGATATGGATGAGACTTGAAATATGATTCATCCTGAGGCAAAATTCCTATCCAGTTGTAAACCTGTGAAACCAGACAAGTTTTGTGCTTCCCAAATACAATGGTGGGACAGGCATAGAATAGACATTCCCATTCCCAAAGGGAGAATTAGGAAAGAAGGAAGGAGCGATGGGTTCCAAGCAAGTCCAAAACTTAGCAAGGCAAATTCCATTAGATCTTAAGGCTTGAGAAAATTCCTCTTTGGCTTCATGCTGTGCCCTCCAGGCTCACTGAGGTGGCAGCACTACTCCCACTGCTGATGGGGTGGCCCCAGCTATGGGGCTCTCTGGGAGGACCCTGCCCATGCAGCCCTTTGAAACCAGGGGGAGGCAGTCTTGCCTTCTCCCTTCCCCTGGCCTGTGGTGGGAGGGGCAGTTCTGATCTCCAAATCACCTTTGGAGTTCTTCTTTCTTTTTCTTGAAGGATAGTACATGTTCACAGCTGAATAGCTCTATGGTACTGTCCTGTATTCTTACCAGATACTGAATCTGCCAGCACCCTGATCTTGGACTTCCCAGCCTTCAGTATTGTCAGAAATAAATTTTGGTTCTTTATAAGCCACCCAGTCTATGATATTTTGTTATAGCAGCCCGAACAGAGACAACTGTCATTAAAAACAGGTGAAGAGCACACCCAGCTCTCTCTCTATACATCTACATGGGTAGATAGGTGACAAAACTTTTATAATAGTATGGTACTCTATATTCAACGCAAGGCCTGCTTCTACGATATCTGTACTTCAAGGGGTTTGATCCCTGTAGGCTGCATTTCCCTGGTTCCTGTGCCAGCTGACATCTGGCTGGAATCAATCAATGGGAGACTGGTGGGAAATTGAAGGGCATGAGAAAAGGAGAAGCCAGGGGTATATTCTTCACAGGAGTTGTGTTTCCTTTGGCTGCCTGTTGTTCAGGTAGCACTGCTTTCTCCCTTTTGTCCCTTCAGTCTAAGAACTGAGTGGCTTCTGGCTCTTACTAATTACTGGGTTACCTCACTATCATGTTTGACTTCTCAGCTCTTCTATTACCTGAATAACTAATTCCGTGTATTAAATTCCCTCTGAAAACACTTGAAGCAGTTTCTATTTAGACCCTGACTGCTCTACAATGGATGCTATCTTTAATTAAAAAGTTCTAATTTTAATTAATTTTATTTGAAGTTGGTACAACAAAAAGACATGAAGTAAAAAAATTTTTTCTTTAATGTATTGTTTTCTAGAAGGACTAGAAGGTTAAGAAAAGAAATTGTGAAAACCTCCAAGAAGTTGGATTTGATTCTTAATGCAGTTATGCACTTATTGACAGATACATGTTTTGAGAAATGTATTATGTTGTTGTATGAACATCGTAAAGTATACTTACACAAACCTAGATGGTATAGCTTTCTACACACCTGGTCTATATGGTATAGCCTTTTGCTTCTAGGCTATGAACCTGTACAGCATGTTACTCTACTGGATATTGTAGGCAATTGCAACACAATGATAAGTACTTATATATCTGAACATAGAAAAGGTACAGTAAAAATACGGTACAAAAGACAAAAAAAGGTACACCTGTACAGGGAATTTACAATGAATGGAGCTTGCAGGACTGGAAGTTGCTCTGGGGGAGTCAGTGAGTGAGTGGTGAGTGAATGTGAAGCCTAGGATGTTACTGTACACTACTGCAGACTCTGTAAACACTACATGCTTACACTATACTAAATGTATAAAAAAATTTTTGTTCATCAATAGTAAATTAGCAGCTTACTGTAACTTTTTAATTTTTTTTTTCTTTTTTAAGGCTAGCCAAGTGAAGCAGTGGGAGTGGAGAAGAAACAAAGGAATCTGTAACTGGTTGTGATCAATTAGTTGTAAACACCCCTGCACTCGGACCAGCCAATTTTTAACTTTTTGATTGTTGTAATAAAACTTAGTTTAAAACACAAACACATCGTATAGCTGTACAAAAATATTTTTCCTTATTCTATAAGCCTTTTTATTTTGAAACTTTTATTTTTCACTTTTTAAACTTTTTTGTTAAAAATTAAGACACAAATACACACATTAGCCTAGGCCTACACAGGTCAGGATCATCAATATCACTGTCTTCTACCTCCACATCTTGTCCCATTGGAAGGTCTTCAGTGGCAATAACAGGCGTGGAGCTGTCATCTCCGTTGATAACAATGCCTTCTTCTGGAATAGCTCCTGAAGGGCTTGCCTGAGGCTATTTTACAGTTGACTTTTTTTTTTTAACAAGCAGAAGTATAGTCTAAAATAATGATTAAAAAATATAGTAAATACATAAACCAATAATATAGTCATCTCTTATCAAGTATTATGTACGGTACATAATTGTATATGCTATAATTTTATATGACTGGCAGTGCAGGTTTGTTTACACCAGCATCACCACAAACATGAGTAATGTATTGTGCTATGACATTAGGCTGGCTGTGACATCACTAGGCAATAGGAATTTTTCAGCTCCATTATAATCTTATGGGACCACCATTGCATATATGGACCATGGTTGACCAAGACATCGTTATGTGGCACATGACTGCATTTTAAACTACTTTTAATTCTAAACAGTGAAGGTAGATGATTTGTGAAAAATTAGTACTTACATGCTTTCTGTCCTCTCTCTCTTCTCAATTTTCCCATTATATTTGTTTTGTTCAGGTTTATAACATTTGCCTTCTATCCTGTAACCAACATTTCCAAAGTTGCTTAGTGTTAGTAAAATTAAATATTTAAACCAGCTATACTTTATTAGAATGTAAGTTTCATGCAGGCAGAATGAGTTATTTGCTTTGTTCACTGATGTGTCTGTAGTGCCTAGAAGAGTGTCTGACACACAGTAGGCAATAATAAATACTTGAATAAATTACTTTACCTTTACCACGGTTTTTCACTTCCTGAGTTTTAAATTTTAATTTCTCTAATTGACTCGATTTCATTGTTGTATATACATATATGCATAAATAAACATACACATGTACACAGAGTTTCCCCCCTCTACCATCCCCCAAAAAGCTCAGGCAAGTTGTGTTGCTTGAGTTCCTTCATGTTTGAAAATGACTGTCTTTTGCCTGTATGCATGAATAACATCTTCACTGGACATAATATTTTTTGGCCATATTTCCCCCAGCAGAACCTCTGTACACATGGGCCATTATCTTCTGGCATTGGATGCTCTTTGCTTATTTCATTGAATGAACTCTGAATATTGGTGTAATAAATTGTTAGTAGTTCTTTACAATCTTAGTTATCAGTGTCCTCACATCATAAATTTTTTATTTAAGCTTTTAGCTAGTTGTTTGCCACATTCATGTGCAAGTTTTAAATGTTCTATTTTGACAGGGCCATATCTTTGATGACATTCTTTAGTAGGTGAACAAATATTTTGTGAGTACCTTCTGCTCAATTCTGTGTATCATACAAATATGGATAAAAAACGGACTCTATCCTTAAGGAGCTTTACTTGTAGGGTGGATAAAATAAGCATGTTGACACAATATGAAGTAGAAAGTGATGTCTTAAAAGAAACAGTGCCTGGATATTCTGAAGGGGCAGTAATTACCAAGAGGAATAAAAGAAATGAACATTTATTGAAGGCCCATTATTTGGCGAGCAAAAAAAAGCCTTTATACGCGTCACCTCCTTTGATCTTCAGGTCAACTCTGAGGAAAGCTATCATTATCTCCATTTTATTAATACAAAAATTGAACTTAAGTAATTGCCCAATATCACATAGGGAGAGTTATTTGAACCCAGTTCTGCCTGATTCCAAAGCTCATGTTCTTTCTCTACTACATTGTATTACCTGTTGCAAAAGTGAACCAGAGAAGGCTTGATGGAGATGGCATGTGAGCAGGTGCCTTGATGGGTAGATAATTAAGGTGGGAGTTAGAATTGCAAATCCATGCCTGGTACTTTCCCCAATGGAGAGACTGGTAAGTGTTAAATCTACCGTTAGGAATTGTTTTTTCCTCCTTTGGAGACCCAGTTCTGGAGATAGCCATTATCAATTATAAGAAAGAAACTCCAAGGAGCTGTGTTAAGTTTCCTGGCATCCTTTGGCCTTGGATATCTATCTTCTTTCTCATCACCCCTTTGCACAGATGCCTAAGGAATAAGTCTTCCCATTGCTAAGATTTATCCTTCCTCTCAGATATTTCTAGAATAGTACACGCTCTTCAAAACACCATGGGAGATATAAAGCAGTGGTTTTCAAACTTAAATTACAACCCATCAGTGTACTCTGACTTCATTTTAGTGTTACAATCAGCACATTTTTTTATAGGGGCAGAATAGAAAATGCAGAGAGCATTGCATCTAGAAAGGGTAAGTATAGTTTCATATCACTTACATGTATGTTTATGTGTGTGAGTTTGTGTTTATATACTGGGCTATGATGTAAAATATATGTCTGATAGTGAATGTATTTCTGATAGAGAAACATTTATTTAAACAGTAACAGGGTCTATTTACAAACCAAGTAAACTAGGTGTGTTAGTGTGTGCTGCTGTAACAAAATACCCAAGACTGGATAATTTATAAACAACAAAAATTTATTTCTCATAGTTCAGGAGGCCAGAAAGTCCAAGATCAAGATGTCAGTAATTTGGTGTTTGGTGAGGGCTCTCTGCTTCCATTATGGCACCTTGTTGCTGTATCCTCATGTGGTGGAAGGGCAAAAGGGCCAGGCAACTTTCTGAGGACTCTTTTATAAGGGCATTAATCCCATTCATGAGGACAGAGCCCTCATGACTTAATCACTTCCCCAAAGGCCCCACCTCTTAATACCAACATATGGTTTAAATTCCAACATATGAATTTTGGAAGGACACATTCATTCAAACCATAGCACCAAGGAAGCCTGAAAGCCTCTTACAACTGGCATGGAGTGGCAGCTGAGGTTAGGGTCAGGGGACCCACGGATGAAAGCTTTCTTAAGTCTAGGAAACAGTATTTTTTTTTTTTTACAGACTACTTGCTTACAATACAATGGCATAGCCAGACCGCAGTTTAATACCCTAAGCATTCTTTCAGGAGTAAGCTGAATAGAAATGGAGAGAGAAAAAACAGGCAATTATCTCTCAGCAAAGAAGCTGTAGGGAGGAGCATGCATACCCAGCTGAAAGGATACCCATTGCAAAATTTTCCTTCTCAGAAAAGAAGGAAGGTTGCAGGACCTCTTTAGATCAAAGGGCTTCTTTTCAAATGGGTATGTATATTGCCAGGCCTCAAAGGATGTAATCTTCTTAAAGAGATGAGTGGGAAAATGCCTTGAATCAGCAATGTTCAGTCCTCAGAGTCTTTATTTCCTTCTTATTCCATGAATCTGTCACTTGCCTAGTTTTTGATGGTGTTTGGAAAGCTGACTGCCATAACTTGATAAGGCATATATCTAACCACTATATTCTACTGCCTTTTCCATCCATTTCTGCTTATCAAACTTGTTAACATATAGTGGACCCTATTTATCAAGATCAGTTTCTTTTATGAACAATTCATTCATACTTGCTGGCATTCTGGCTATCACAGGTATCTCTGGCTTCTTGGCCAATTGTTCTTCTCTTAGGTGTAACAGTATTGATTCCCACCTTTTTCCCCCAAATTTAAGATGTGCTCATTGTTTTTGAATATATCTTGCTGGACTACATTGTTTATATGAATATATTATGCTAAGTTTTGTTACATGCTTTATTTCTCAACTGTTACTCTGAAATCTTACTTTTTCAAGGTTATTTACAATCATACCTTATTTTATTTAGTACTCCCAAACATGGATCAATAGTACAGGTAAAGCTGATCATTGACCTCTATATAAGCCACACAATTCTTGAATCTGTGCCCTTGCTCTTCCCTGTTTGATATGCCTCTTTATTGCTCTGCACCTTTCCATATTTTATCAGTTCATCAAGGTTCAGCTTAAATCCCGTCATAAAGCCCATCTAACTACCCTCAGTCCCACTGCTCATTACTTTCTCTGAATGAAGGTAGCACTGCATTCTCTCTAAACACTTTAAGTATTTCTATAAATGCTAGCCTGTATGGTCCTTGAGGTAGGGGCCATTATTTAGACAGCTCTCACCTTCTGCAGTCTTAGGCACTCAGTGGGATAGAGTTGAAAGAGCATTAGGAGATGAAGGTTATTGTCCTGACCTAATATTGAGGAGTCTGAAAGAAGCTCTTGGGGAAACAAGCTGATATCCATCTTACTTTTTTCATAGCATAAACATGTAAATGGAAGGCTATCAAAACACCTTGAAGGCCATTTGCTTATAATTCACAGGCTAGTAGATGGTCTGTCAGTAAGATAAAAGTATGCACCTCAGTGCTTCAGATTGTTCATTATGACAACTTTTCATTTTTATAAACCTTAGGTCAGTAGCATGCTGTATAAATAAATATTAATGGTGACTTTTGATTAAAGAAATTGTGACTGGTTACAGCACAAAGGTCACTAATGAGGGATACTAGAGAGTAGTAATAAAATATCAATCTATGTACAGTCTCACATATCATGTTAGGTAAAGAAATTAATTTGTCACACTGCTACTGCATTGGTAATGTAAGGCAACCACAATCAAAGGGGAAAATGAATATAGAGCACAGATGCTAAAGCAATGCATGGAAGTAACAGATGTCAAATCAAATCAAATGACAAATGCTTAACATTTCATCAACTCTAAAATAAGTGAATCTTCTTTCAGTAAATTTTCATAACTTGATGCACCATAAAAGGCTGACAAAACTTCTGATTTACAGATTAAGTTATATAAAATACAATTTTAAAGTTCTTTTTAATTCTAATTCTTTAAATATTAGCATCAGTTGACACATAATAATATTATTCTGAACTTAAATTTGCATCTATCTTAAGTTTAGCTGATAGGCTAAGTATGACTTCAAAAAAAAAAAGCACTTCCTAGGTGAAAACTATCTTCTTTTATACCCCAAACTGGTAAAAAATGCCTGATCATCTCAGTACTGTATTTAAAGAAATAGGGAGGCATGGGAGAAAGGTTAAACTTTCCCCAATTTCCAAAACAATCATCTCTCAGCAACTGAAAGAATCTTGAAAACCACTTAGTAATACAGAACTATACATTATAACAAAAGCAAGGATAATTTTGATTCACAAATGTCTTTAGTTCACTCTTACCTTGAGCCAAGAAAAAAAAAATGTCCTTTGTTGTGAATATACCTAAAAACTTGTTTATGAAGCTGCATATATAGTGGAAAAGTCTTTTAAAAGATCCCAGTAAAATAATCACCAAATAACATGGTACATTTAACTAGTATTGATCACCACAGTATTATTCAGAGCTGTTACTGTACAACTAAGACATATAACACACGGCTACACATACTTTATTTGGAATTCTGTACCGTGAAAACATTTCTGTAAGAGGCCAATATAATAATCTTTCATTGATCTGGGAACTCTGGCACTGAAAGCGTGAATAACCCAAGGTAATGATGTCGTCACCAAGGGACGACAAGAATAGAACCCAAATCCCTTGACTCCCAAGCTTGTGTTTTCCACTAATTGTGCTCCTTTCCACTCATCTGAGAGCATCAAGCGTAAAGGGTTGGAGAAGGGAGTGGACACAAATGAGCCAGGTCCGCGAGGTGGCGACTGCACTGAAGGTCCTAAGGAATCGCCCTTTGGCACTTCCCTTTTGTTTTGGCTGAAGAAGATGAAAGCAGCAGCAACCACAAACCCCTGGGACCAAGAACTGGAACTAGGTACCGCCTGTTGTGGTAACTCTCTCTTCCTCACTGCAGGCCTTTCCTTCTCAACCTCTCCCTTCCGACCAAGCCCTGGCGCTCTCTTCACCTCCCTCGGTTTCCATCCCCCTCCTTCAGCCCCACTCTGCACAGTGCTGTCAGGTGTCCCCGTAGGAGGCGGCAGCCGCGCCGCACTCGCCCTCCACCCGGCCCTCGCGTGCGGTCCTTAGGAGAGGTGCTCCAGGGGTTCGTAGCGCCACAGCGTTTTCTCTAGAAAGTGAGCCGTAGTCAAGCATTATGTTTCAACTGCTGGAGACTTAAGAGGGGGGAACGGAGGCATCTACCAGGTCCGCTCTGCGTGAGTCTAGGAAGCAAAATTTAGACAATAAGCATAGAGCCTTTCTCCCTAGCTGGGGGCTTCAGAGAGCTCAGCCATCCCCTGGGCAACCTCCCACCGGAGGACGCCTTCCAGAGCGCGCGTGTTTACACTGTTCCTAGACCGGGCGGAGGAGACGCGCGCTCCTAGACCCTGGGGAATTCCAAACCGTTACTCCGCCCGCCGGGGTGGGGCCAGCGCAACGGCCGAGCCTGCGCAGTGGGCTTGGCCCGCTCCAGCGCCCCGGCGCACTACGAGTCCCAGAAGGCATCGCTCCGCGGAGGCGGGAGGCCGCCTTACCTGCCGCGAGCTCATTCCTTCGGCTTCCATCGCTCTCCCCCTCCCGCGTTCCCGTCGGTGTCCTTTCCACAGTTAGAGGCTACGTTCTCTTGAAGCACATGAGAAGCCTCAGCAAGCTTAACACCGAAGCTCTTCCCGTACTCGTTCTTTCTGCCTCTACCCGAATTATGCCTGACTCCCTCACTGGAATTGGGTAGTGGAGGCGAGAGAAGGAAGTCTCTGCAGGCCAAGGCTGGAGCAACCCGGCCGCACTTCCGCCTCCCGGGCTCCGGAAGGTAGCGCGCACGCGCTTGCTGCGACTCCGGCGCGGTTGACTTCCGCTCCCACTGTGCTCTGCGAGCCGAATCATGGATCACACTGGTAAGGAGGCGGAGGCAGTGGGGGTCCCGGTTCCATGCCCCCTCGGCCGGTCTGGGACTGGTCGCCCAGCGGGCAAAAGGAATTATGCTCGTTCTACAACACTGGGGTGTGGCAGTGAGAAAGAAATCTCCCAGACTCCTTCCCGTACCCGGCGGGGGCCTGCTGCTTCCCGGCCTACCCTCCGGTGCGGTACCCACCTCGGTGCCGGGAACCGCCGCTTCTTCCCTGGTTCTGTTGCGCTTCGAGCCGGGACGGTGGGCGGCGCAGTCCTCGTGGGAAGGGGAGAGCTTTGGCTCTTTTTTTCTCCACCTAGCTGCTCCGCCTTGCGTTATGGGGACTGGCGGGTAGATTCCAGTCTCTGAGTCGGGGAAACCTCACTACGCTGGAAGTGGATGGGCGAGAGTGGGTTGGAGACATACTGCTGTCTCAGTCAGCTTTGGGCGGGTGCTGCAGTGGTCACCTTTTGTCGTCGTTGTCTCTCCGGTCTTTCATGGACTAGAGGTGAGAGAGTCGGATATAGTTTTGGGGACCAAACTCAGAGCAGCTTTTCTACCTAAGCCCGAAGTATGCCTCGCGCTTCGGCTGTGGTCCTTACTCATCATCATTTGGGGGTGTTTACAGACAAGAGCTTAAATTAACATCGAGACATTCTCATCCCTTTCTCCAAGTAAGAGTGGCTCCGCCCTCTGTTACGTGCTTTTGGCTTTTGCTTCCTTGTGGTTCTTGGATATTGAATGAGTGCACTTGGAGTTGGAAAGTGCTCCGGTTATATCGACCTGAGCACTTTTCACAAGTAGAGTAAAAGGGCTTTTTCTTAAGTATTGATTGGGATGTCCTCATTTATCAGATATCTGCTTAATTATATAATGTGTATGTGTATATATTAATTTATTCACGCCAGATACCTACAAATAAGTGTAGGCCTGGAAGTGGAATGATGGAATGGTAAACAAGACGGAGTGAGTCTTTCTCCTGATGTACCTTACATTCTACTGGGGAAGACAGGCAATAAACGGGTTTTTTTAAAAGAAAAAAAATCTAAATGTTTACAGATTATGATGAGTGCTTTGAAGAAAATAAATTAGTGCTGTGGAGAGACTAATAGGAAATTTAAGAGAGGGTGGTCAGGGAAGGTCTTTCTGGAAAGGTAACATTTAAGCTGAGATCTGTTGGGTAAGAGGAATCCAACCAGGGGTTCAAGCAGGAGGAAGAGCATTTCCAACAAGTACAAAGGCACTGAGGTAGGAAAATGTAGAGAAGGCCTAGTTACAGCCAGAGGGTAAGAGCCCTAAAATTAGATTGGAAAGGAAGGCAGCTGTCACATCGTTCAGGACATGAAAGCCATGGTAAAGATTTGAATTTTAATTTAAGTGAATATGAAGCTATTGAACAGAAGTAGAGAAGGAACATAATCTCTTTAAAAAATATAATAGGCTCTTCTATGGAGAATGGTGGAAGAGGGAGGCAAGAATAATGGTAAATAGCCAATTTAGGAGGTGATTGCAGTAGACCAGTAGGGAGGCTTGGTTTATTGAAAATGAAAGGGAATGGGAAGATTGAGTAAGTATTTTGGTGGTAAAACTCATGTATGTACTGATGGTTTGGTTTGGAGGTATGTGAGAGAAAGGAGAAATGCATAGGTCTCTGGTTTGAGCAGCTGGGTAGTGCTCATTACTGAGTTGGGGAAAACTTGGAAAAAAACAGACTTTTTTGGTAGAGGTGGGACACAGGAATTTGGGAACAAGAGTTTGGTTTTGGACAGCTAAGTATGAGATATGTATTGAGACAAAAGAGGGGAGATTTGGAGGAAAGATTTGGACGGAAAATACATATTTGGCAGTTAGTACCTTATAGCTGGTGTTTTAAAGTATGAGGATGGATGTGATCACTTAAGAAGAGTGAGTACAGAGAAGAGGGCCTAGAACCAGGCTCTAAGGAACTCCAGTGTTTGGAAATTTTACAGCGTTGAAACTCTGGGATCTTGATGTTAGAGTAGGAAACATTCAACTCTAGAAAAATATTTCTCATTTGAGTCTGTTACTGGTATTGGGAATCAAGTCCCTGTCACAGTTTAGAAGCTGTTATGTTAGGAAATAATAATATGGATGGGTTTATAAAGATTATCTTTGTTCTCAAAGTTAAAAAGTTGCCTAAGGAAGTAAGTCATCCTGACATCAAAATATTCGCTAATGAGCTGACCACTCAAAAAAATTAGTTCCCATTCGTATCCCTTCTGCTTAACACTAGCTTCTTGTCTATCCTTTTAATTTCTTTATGAGTCAGTTTCCTTGATGTTTCATGTCAGAAGACAGTATCAAATACTGTGCAATTGATTATGAGGTAAAATTAGAAAACTGGCAAAAGATTCAGATTTTCATGAAATTCATAAATGTGAATTTGCTAACCTTGAATCACAAATAAAGCCTTTGGCAAATGAGGAAATGCCAGTTAGCTAGTTAATTGAAGACATCATGACAGTTACAAATCTCTAAAGAATTATTTTAATATCAAAAGATTAAGAGGTCCTTGGAAAAATTGATGAAACCCTTGAGCATTATGCATAAATGACCCATTTTATGATCACGCTGAAAAATTCAAACATAAAATGAAGGTGTTCTAATAGAATTTTGCCAGAAAAACTACTCCAAGAAACTCCCAATTAATGTTAGATTCATTCTTTGGTCATTCTAAGAATTAGCACTTTTGTAACTGCAGCCTAAATTTTGTAAAATATTTCTTGGTTCCTTTTATATAAGATAAAATACTAAATAAATATTTTTAAAAACTAAGAGTGTTACTCTTTTTTAATGTGGATTCACCTTAAATGGCCAGTTGTCCGTAGCACTTTCTGTGTAATATCCAAGAACTTTTTGTTATTTTGGGCTTTATGTTTTGTTAGTATATTCGAAAGGAAATTGTGCTGCATGGTCTGACTCTTAATTAAGAAACAACAGTTTCTTAAAAGCAAAAAAGCCCCAAACAAAACCAGAGTGTTATCACTGTTAAATGCTGTACTCTATGAACTTGCAATCAATGGGGCAAACAGCAAAGTAATAAGGGAAAGTAGATTCTTGAAAGTGGTAGGCTGTGCAAGCAACAGTACAGACGTCAAGGGTTCTGGGTGTTGTGAAAAGGGCTTATAGTAATGAAGTGTAGGTATTTTCATCATTCACAAAAGTAAAAGCATTAAAAGTCCTTTTAATATCTGAAGGACACAATTGAACTGATAACTATCTATCTACAACAACTTTTACTTAGTTGGAAAATCAGGAATACTTTTTGAGCAAGAAAAAAGTCATTCTGTCATATCTGTCTTTTGGCCGTTGCATTGCTTATAAGTACTTTTACATAGGTAAGCAACTACGACGAAAGCAGATGAAATACGTTAATCAACTTGTTAGTCCATTTAGTGAAATGTTGAAAGTTGATCAAGTTGGGTTTATCCTAACTCAAGATTTTAGCTATCCATGTAATCTCTTTTCCATGATTTTTTTTCTAGGATTAGCTGTTATAAAAGTAGAAGGTAGACTTGAAAGATATTTAAAATAATCATTAAGGACCCATTTTGAATTTTGTTTTATATATTGTTCAGAAAAAGTGCAAATGAATGTGAATTTAACGTGTTTGCAACCCTAGTAGCCTTGGAGGTCATTAGGGCTTAGCTTACTACTTCCAAATTTGGCTTTCTTTACTGAATTTTATGTGGACAGTTTGACTATCAATCTTGATTGTAATATTTCCTACATGGGCAATTACACAGCCTTCCTTGTTCAATAACTTGTCATGTTTATAACATTATGATGTCTAAAAAATTATGTTATTTGCATTTCCTGTTTCAGAGCATTTTCCCGTTTGCCTTTAGTGGGTAAAGTTGATTATTTTCTGTATTATATCTTTTCATATACTTGAGAAAAGGTAACTCTTAAGCTTTAGATGGAGTCAGTTCTATGAAATAATGCTCCTATTCCTCATGGGACAGGAGTTCATTTATTTCATAGACATAATAATAATAATAAGCAAAGGTACTAGAAGGTATCAGTTGTTTAGACTTACTTGAAGCACAGAAACCATATATCCTCCTAAATTATAATTTTCCATTACAGTGCTGACTAAGAATAAGTTGGTCACATGTGTGTCTCTAGAAGTACATTATTGCATGTTTCTACTACTAAATGTTATTGTAATTTTTGCTATATTCCTGAATGCTTTTTAGAATAACTGTTTTACACTTAAGAGAATAATCACTTTCGTTAAAACTAACTTCATTTTCAAATGCATTATTTAATTTTGCCTTCATCAGTGTTTTAGTTTTGTGTTTTCAATTTTATTCGTTGTCCTAACATAAGTTAAGCTTAGTAAATTTATCGAGTGCCTGCTTTGCATACTTGATAATTAGACATGGAGACAGGGATGGTTTTGTTTCTTTTTCTTACTCTTTCTTAAAAAAAACTTCTTATAGTTACTTCCAGACAATGGTTCTTATCTTTGGTTCATGAATGGTTTTATATTCCTGTAAACTCCTCTGGAATTCTTTGGGAAATTTTGTTGTTCACTTTTCTAGGGAGAGTTCTATAACTTTCATCAAAGTTATAGAAACTTTCATCAATTTCTTAAAGGGCTCCATGTCTCAAAAGTGGTTAAAAAGTATTGCTTTAAGGGCTTATCCAAAATAGAGAAAATTAGCCATTAAACTTATGTCGATATGATGTTTAAAATCAGAACTCAGATCTTTAACTCTTGATAATGTTGAGTATGTTGTTTTAGTATCTGTGGCAGAATAATCTTCAAAAAGAAAAACTAAAATTACGCCTTTTTTTTTTCCCTAACATAGACAATGAGTTACAAGGCACTAATAGTTCTGGATCGTTGGGTGGTCTTGATGTTCGCAGACGAATTCCTATAAAGCTCATCTCCAAACAAGCGAACAAAGCCAAACCTGCACCTCGAACTCCAAGGACTATAAACAGGATGCCTGCAAAGGCTCCACCTGGTGATGAAGGTAATTTATTTAAACTAATAGCTCCAACAGTCTTTCTGTTTTATCTGATTGCACCAAATTATCTGTGTGATCTTATTTACTTGTAGCTATCTCTTTTTTATCTTATGTACATACTCTTTTCATTCTTCAACTTTTTTGTTTGACTTTTCCTTTTGGCATGTTGTACTTTTCTATCCCTTTATACATACTTTGGGTTTTGCTTGTTTTTTTTTTTTTCTTCGAGACAGAGTCTGGCTCTGTCACTCTGGCTAGAGTGCAGTGGTGTCATCATAGCTCACTGCAACTTCAAACTCCTGGGCTTAAGTGGTCCTCCCACCTTGGCCTCCCAAATTGCTAGGATTACAGGTATGAGCCACCATGCCCAGCCGGGTTTTGTTTCTTTTGTTGTTGAAAGTAACACTGCTCATTGTTTAAAAAAAAAATCTAAACAGTATTGCAAAAAAAATAACATTAAAAGTACAATTTGCCCCTCTCCCCTCACAATCCGTCTTTCCCAAGATAATCTCTGTTAAGATTTTTTATACAGAAGTATTAGTTTTTTGTGTATAATTCCTTTTTGTATGTAATATGCATTTGAAATTTTGCCTTATCAGTACATACAAATGTACCTCATTTAAAAAATAGGTTTAGATATTTCATTTATGGATATACCATAATTTATTTAGCAGTTTTTCTAGTTTGCTGTTATAAACAATGTTACAGTAAATATCGTTATACATATATAGTTTAGTATGTATACTTTGTAGAATTTATAACTTTTCACAAATTTGGAAATTTTAAAACTTGATGGTTTTAAAGTGCATTTTAGAATTTGACAGATACTGTCAAATTGCTCTTCAAAAAAGGTATATTAGTTTATATGCCCACACACTAATGTGGAGTACTACTACTAGTGACCTTTTATGAATTTTGTTTTGATATAAATTTCTTTAATTATGAGTGAGTTTGTGTAACTTTTCATAGTATTAGTCATTTCTTTTGCCTGGAATCTTCCTGTTTGTATCCTTTTTCCATTTTTTTGTTTGGTTGTCTTTTTCTTGATTTTTATGATTTCCTTGTAAATTAATAAAATTGGCCTTTTGTTATAAATTGTATATATTCCCTATTTGTCTTTTGAATTTTGTGTATAAAACTTTTATTGTAGAGAAGTTTGAAGATTCTGTGTAGTCAGATATCCAGTCTTTGCTGTTATGACTTTGGGGTTTTATGACATTCTTAGAAAGGCTTCTCCTACTCTGTGGCTATAAAACAATTTTTCCATCTTACCCTTCAGCATAGGTCAGCAAACTATGGCTTATGGGCCAAATCTTGCCCTGTTTTTATAAATAAAGTTTTACTGGACATAGCCATGCCCATCATTTAAGTATTATCTATGGCTTTCACACTTTAATGGCAGAGTCGAGTGATTGTGATTCAGACCATATGGCCCAGAAAGCCTAAAATATTTACTGTCTGGCCTTTTACAGAAAAAGTTTGCCGATACTGTTGTGGAACATTTATGGATATGTATTTGGTTATTAAGAAAAATAAAAAATGGAGTCTGGCTTTATTTATTTTTTCTTCAAAACAGCTAGCCATTGTCCCAACCATTGAGTAGGAATTCTACTGCTATCATATGCGAATTAAAGTTCTAGAAGTATTTGTGTGTGTTTCTAGACTTTCTATTCTATTCCAGTAGTTTGTCTGTATTTCTTTTTTAGAATCAGACTGCTTTAATATGGCTTATAGTATGGTTTCTTTTATCGTAGGGTTTTTCTCCCCATCTAAACAAGTATGTTTGAAGTCAAAGTGCTATAAATTGTAGTAGTAACAATCCAGGGCTGCTGCTGCACTGTCTGTAATTTAGGTTCCCCCCGCCCCCACTTTTTGGCTTTTAAAAAACACTACACAGTAATGTATAGATACATTCTTATTGTAATAATCCAAACAATGCAAAAAAGCCAAAATCCTCTTCTATCCTTTTCCTCTCAGGTATTCCCTCTCCCTGCCCCTTAGCCCACAGCCCTTTCTAGAGGGAACTACCATTACTAGTTTCTCTCTTAATAGAGCAAACTGAGGCTGAAGATGATTATTGGTACTTTAGAATCTCCTATTTGGAGTTTAAAAAAAATTGATTTTTTTCCCCTAGGCATTAATAAAAATGTTGAATTTTGGGTGCCAGTATGGTATCTGTACAAATGTATATAGTTTAATGATGAGAGTACAGTTTGAACTACTCTGAAAAATGATAATGTCCTCCACATTTCTTTGGCTGTTGATCTCAATAATTTTCTGGGTTTGAAAAATTGATTTTCCTTATTTTGAATTTTAGATCACACCAGCTTTTGAAAGGTATAAATGGACCATATAGGAGCCTAGGGACACTTAGGTATGACTTATAAAGAGCACCTTGACTTTGAACTATACATGTGTCTTGGAGGTAATTAAATAGCAGTGCACTAGGGTGTCTATCAGCTTGAAAAAATTCTTGCACCATTGTTTGTGTGTGAGTGTGTCTGTGTGTTTGTCTCTGTGTATAGGTGCTGTAATTTAGGCATGTGGGTAAAGTTAAAACCTGTGTGCTTGGCTACTCTGTTTACCAGTTCTAGGGCCAAAAGAGTCGTGAGAAGCCTGGCACCTTGGAGGGATATATTTGTCTTCTCAGCTTTACTTTAGGTAATTGGATTCTACCTAGAATTCCCATCAGACTGTTCATTGGTTTTCTGTTGTTTTGTATGAGATGAGAGGATTGGCATCAACTTTTTAATTAGGCCAGAGAAATTGAGTCTGTTTGATTTTCATATTGTCTTAAGTTTACTGATATATGCAGTGTAGGAGAGGAAACTTTAAAAGATATGATATGGCTCTTAATGTTTGGGTGATTAACTGGGGAGAGGTTTTAATTGACAGGATGAAGTATGAATATGTTGAATGTTTCTAAAATCACATTCAGTTTAGGGATGAAGAAGAAGATACCTGATTTACTAAGTCATAAGAAGAAAATCTGCAGAATGCTTTATGTTTTCCTTACATTCTTTTGGCAGTAAAATCATTCTCTTGCAGCATGATACCCCTTTTGTAGATAGACTAGAATAAATGGTAATCAATGTCTTAAAAAATTGTACAACAGGCACAATAATTATAATCAGTAAAGTTTTGTGCTAGAGATAGTCTGGTGAATTGATAAGAGTACTTGAATACGCGTGAAGAGATCTGAGGTCTGTACCTGACTTTGTCACTAATCTTCTAATCTGTTGAGTTATTATGAGTCTCTATACAGTAATATTCTCAGTTACGAAGTAAAAGATTTGTACTACATCCCCAAGATCGCTTCTAGTTGGTGTTTTAAACTGGTCTTGATTATCATGTTCTTAGAAGAGCTTTGAAAAGTATTAGACAGGCTTTTCAGTGAATAGGCCTATTTTGCCATGTACTTGTATTTCCAAAATGAAATTTGAGATTTGAAAAGTTGATGAGTAACACTTTCTTTTTTCAGAAGGATTTGATTATAGTGAAGAAGAACGGTATGACTGTAAAGGGGGCGAATTGTTTGGAAATCAGCGAAGATTTCCTGGACATCTTTTTTGGGACTTTCAGGTATAGCTTAAAATGAAAAATTTTATTAGGACAATAAAACATTTTAAGTATTTAATACATTTAAGTATTTAATGTATTTAATACTTAAAATGTTTTATTGGAGCAATGCAAAATGCATAAAGAATGTCTGGAACATACTTTTATTATAGCTATGACTTTAGCACACACAAATCATTTGTTTATTAATGCTCTATTTCCAAAAATAATTTGAAGTAATTTTCAGTAAAATCAATAACCATGAATGCTATTTAAGAAGAAAAATGAACTAATGGCAGTACAGCTAATGGTGGGGAATATATGGGGATTATATTACGAAACCTCTATTTTTTACTGTTTGAACTTTTATAAAACACTAATTCATTGTGTAAATTATAGATACAATCTTTAGAATTGCTTAAGAAGGAAATTTTAATTGTATCATTTCAACAGATAAACATCTTAGGTGAAAAAGATGATACACCAGTTCATTTCTGTGACAAATGTGGATTACCTATTAAAATCTATGGGCGAATGGTAAGTATAATTAAATAAAATATTGTTTTTGTAAATGTAAGCATTTGCATAGTGGTAGGATTCTGAAATTTAAGTACATAGGTTTATCCTTGTTTAATGACTAAGTTTGTGACATTTTAAATAAGTATGAAATAACTGAGGGAAGTATTGGAATACTATGAATTTAATATGATTATCTTGACAAATTCTTGAATTCTTATAAAATATTACTTTATTAATTAAGGACACTAACTTCTGAAAACTAAATAATTTCTTTGGGCTATTTGATACCAGCTAGTCTACATTTATTTTAGTTTATTAGGGAAGAATTTTTTTCCTAATAGAACAGAATAAAATCAGTTTCTCATTTCTGAAGGCCGCAATTTTTATATAAAACTGAATAAATAATATTTATAATTTCTAAAAATTGAATTCTAATCATTAAGAAAACTTTTACAACTCTAACTGTAATTTTATAGTAATTTTAACATGTCCTCTCTCAAGAAAAGGTAGTTTTGCATTTGTGTTTGAAAAAAAATTGAGTTTAATAATATGTCTGTGATGGTAGAGGGCATGGATTGTGCACAGTTGCTTTGCTGTATATCATAGCAAAGTGATAGTAATGGGCTGTGAGTTTAAAAATGCGCTTTTAACATCATTTTACTCTGTCCTTCTGATTTATTTTTAGATTTTTATGAGTTTATTAGCTTAAGACTACAGGGGAAAATACTACTTATATTAAATATAGGAGATACTTGTTATTTTATTGCTTTGGAATAGTTTCAGGAGAAACAGGATAAGATAAAACATAGTTACAGTGGTGTTCTTCAGGAGCTTTTAACCTGCAGGGACTATGAGTGGCAATTTATAGGGTTTACACCTCCAGAAAGTATAGGCAAATATGCGTGTATACATTTATTGGGAAAAAGTCATCACATTCTCAAAAGGCTTTGTGATTGAAAAAAGTTATTACTTTTATATAATTAGTACTTAATAAATACTAATTTTAATCAAATAGTTTTCAAGTGGCTTCTAAGTCAGTAAGCTTATTGTTATTTTTTATGGAAATAATTTGTTTTAGTATACTTAACTATAATGTCTTTGTTTACAGATTCCATGCAAGCATGTTTTTTGCTATGATTGTGCTATTTTACATGAAAAGAAAGGAGATAAAATGTGTCCAGGGTAAGATAAGATCATCGTTACATTTTTAGATGGTAAAGTTTATAGAATAATGATTTGTAAATTAGGTTAAAGGTTAGGGGGTGATGTAAACCAGGCAGGAGATCAAATGTGTAGGCATGGCTAATCTTTCTCTGTGAGCCCGGAGTTGGTTTTAGCCTTTTTTTTTTTAAAATATAAGGGCTGCGTAGCCACTATCAGTCAATTCAAATTGGCCAAAGTGAAGAAATCTATTTGTCATCTTAGAATTAGTATAAACCAAAACCAGTTCTTTTCTTTCTTTCTTTTTTTTTTTTTTAATGGGACACTAGAGAAGTAGTATGGTGTATTGATTGAGAGCGAAGACTACAGAATTAGAATTCCAGGGTTCAGATCCTTGTTCTGCCATTTATTAGCTATGTGACATAAACTGTTTCTTTATCTGTAAAACGAGGCTGTTAATACCTACCTCCTTGAGTTATAGATAGATAGATAGATAGAACCCAGTATATAGTAAGCACTATTTAAGCATAAGCTCTTATTTGTTACCTTCAAATCTGATCATTATGTCTTGAGTATATTTTAGGACACCATCATGACATAGACTCAAACAAGCCATAGAGAGCTAGATCCATTTTGGGATGGTTTTGAAGAAACCAGAATAAATTAGGAATTTTTATGTCAGTTAAAAAAGGAAGGCTTAAGAAAGGCTGTGAGAGAAACTTCTTTGGAATAGCAATAGGCTTCTTAGATTCCTTATAACCCTGTGCTTGAAGCTACCCAAGACTTGTAGTATCAGTTGATAACAAAGCTACAGACAGTTGTAAAGGATGATTTTCTTTTACAGTAAGGGAAAATTGACATCACTAGGAGAGAAAGGAATGATTTATTGACAACCCAATGACAACTAATTCTCTTGGCATGTTTTTATTAGGTTTTTAAAGCAACAGATTATAAAATCTGTACTGTGAGTTTAAAGAATATTTCTTTCTCTTCTATAGAAGAGTTATGAAATTAGAAGTATATATCACTTGTTTTTTGGGTGTTTTCTCTCATGCCTAATTTTCCAACATGATGTACATCACTTTAAGTTATATAGTAAATTTGGTTGCTTTGTTGGAATAAAGGACTTGAGATGTGATAAAACATTATGTAGAGGACTTTAAAAAGTTTTCTCTTTTATATAAGTGTTCTAATGTGAATGTTTGAAAGGAAATTGTTTTCAAGGTACTAAATGTAACTCTAGTAAGCGTCTCACTTGTGTGGTCCTTGGCTATTTTAGGACAGAAACCTACCTGGATTAACAGACCCAGATCAGGAAGTGAGGAAATGGCAACCAAAGTTAATGTAAATATTATATATTCTTGCTTTTAAGCATCACCCGAAAGAAAGTGCCTCACATCCTGTTAATGTGGAGATGTTTCTGAATTTACAGTGAATTAGAAGCAAAACTTGAGAAATGTACCCAGTGGCCAATGAAGGGAAGCATAATAGTATTAATAAGGAATGTGAGCCTTATAGCAAGAATGGAAAAATAGGCAGAACTCAAAATCAAGAATATAGGCTGGGCGTGGTGGCTTAAGCCTGTAATCCTAGCACTCTGGAAGGCTGAGATGAGAGGATCGTTTGAGGTCAGGAGTTCGACACTATCCTGAGCAAGAGTGAGACCCGGTCTCTACAAAAAATAGAAAAATAAGCCGGGTG
The DNA here is from genome assembly GCA_023783475.1 of Daubentonia madagascariensis. NCBI lineage: Eukaryota > Metazoa > Chordata > Mammalia > Primates > Daubentoniidae > Daubentonia > Daubentonia madagascariensis. Next base: position 43,430,564 of record JAKFHU010001569.1, on the reverse strand, counting down.
TGGTGGTGTGCGCTTGTAGTCGCAGCTACTCAGGAGGCTGAGGCAGGAAGATCGCAGGAGTTTAAGGTTGTGGTGAGCTATGATAATGCCACCACACTCCAGCTGGAGCGACAGAATGAGACTCTGTCTCAAAAAAAAAAAAAAAATCAAGAATATAGTGCAAATGACCTAACACACATAGCCAATGATAAATAGCTTGTATTTATACATACTTAGTGTTTAACTGGTGACTAAATAGTGTCACTTTCATTGTTTCATTTGATCTGAAGATTACTCTTTTAAGTAAGGTGAAAAAGGTATAAAAACATTGTGAGTTAGGTAGAGTAGATATTTTAACTGCATTTCACAAATGAAGAAACAAACTCGAAAACAGTTAAGTGACTTCTCCAAATTACAGAGCCAATACTAGATCCCAGATCTTTGTATTCCTAGTTTAGTCCTCTTTCCACTATGTCAAGAAGACTTTAAAGGCAAGAATGGATTAAATATAGTGAAATGAAGAATAGTTATAGTTTTGATCCTGAGTCATTAAGAAAATGTCAAGTTAAATTTAGTGCTTGCAATTTAGAAAGGCAAGAAAGTACTTCTTTGTAGTAGTAAATTTGACAATTCAGAAAAACCCCTTCCTTAAGGGACTCTAGACCGTCAAGGTTTGAATTTAAATTGTTTATGTTGTTTAACGTTAAGAACTCTGATGATTAGGCTGATCTTACTTGTGGTAGTCCTTGCAGCATCTAGTGTCTTCCACTTAGTAGTATTTGCTCAACAAATACTTATTGCTTAATAATACTACACAAGTTTGAATTCCATGATTGTAAGTAAGTAATTCTTTGGTTTCTCTTTCTTGGATTTTTTTCCAAATGGATGCAAAGCATAGAATTATTTAAGACAATTAAATAAATTCTAGGTCTTAGGAGGAATAAGGTCTCTTCTTAAAATATAGTCTGATATTAAGGGTTTGGAGGTTCACAGAAATGCTGATACTTAATGGCCAACAGACAACAAGGTAGGGAAGATTAAAGGTTCACGTAGACTAACTATAACTTTTAACTGTGACCTTTTGCTATATTTTATGTAATAATTTCTGAAATAGGCATTTTTTGAAAATCAGTGCATTATTTTTATATTCTCTTTTTAGTAAATCAAATTTTTTTCCCCTTCTAATTTAGCTGTAGTGATCCTGTGCAGCGAATTGAGCAGTGTACACGAGGTTCTCTCTTCATGTGTAGCATTGTTCAAGGGTGCAAGAGAACATATTTGTCTCAGAGAGACTTACAGGCTCATATCAACCATCGCCATATGAGAGCTGAAAAACCTGTTACCTGTGCTTCACTGGAAAATGTTCATCCTCCTATTGCCCCACCACCAACTGAAATCCCTGATCGTTTTATAATGCCACCAGACAAGCATCATATGAGCCATATTCCGCCAAAGCAGCACATCATGATGCCACCACCTCCTTTGCAACATGTGCCACATGAGCACTATAATCAGCCACATGAGGATATTCGTGCTCCTCCAGCAGAATTGTCTATGGCTCCACCTCCACCTCGTTCTGTCAGTCAGGAAACCTTTCGTATTTCAACAAGAAAACACAGCAATTTAATAACTGTCCCTATTCAGGATGACTCAAATTCAGGTGCTAGAGAACCACCACCTCCTGCTCCAGCACCTGCTCACCATCATCCTGAATATCAGGGTCAACCAGTGGTATCGCACCCTCATCATATTATGCCTCCACAGCAACATTATGCACCACCCCCACCTCCTCCACCACCAATAAGCCATCCTATGCCACATCCTCCCCAGGCTGCAGGTACTCCCCACTTGGTGTATAGCCAAGCTCCACCTCCACCAATGACCTCTGCTCCACCACCAATAACCCCTCCCCCTGGACATATTATTGCCCAGATGCCACCTTATATGAATCATCCTCCTCCAGGACCTCCCCCACCTCAACATGGTGGTCCACCTGTAACTGCACCCCCTCCTCACCATTATAATCCTAACTCTTTACCCCAGTTCACTGAAGATCAAGGAACTCTGAGCCCTCCATTTACACAACCAGGGGGAATGAGTCCTGGTATATGGCCTGTACCAAGAGGGCCACCTCCTCCTCCACGAATGCAGGGTCCGCCTTCTCAAACCCCACTTCCTGGACCACATCATCCAGATCAGACAAGATATAGACCGTATTACCAATGATAATAGTGTTTTGAACTGAAGATATGATGAGGAAAACTTATGTATAGTCAATCTTTTAATTGAGTTTTGACTTTTGGGAAGGAAAAGTACCTCTTACTGAGGTGGCTATAAAACACATAGGGTCTTGTCTCTTAAAATGCTTTTAAATCTTGACTTTAGGATTGATTTCAAGTACTATACTGTAGTGCAGATAAGTGGCTCAGTTGAGCACAGCTATATTTTAACAACTTTGTTCCCCTAGTGTGGTAAATTGACCCAGAGGTGACCATTTGTAAAAAATTTGAAAAAAATTTTCATTGTTCCACTTTCAAAAGTATTGCTTTTGTTAAACCTAACGTTTAGTTTTTCTTGTGATACATTTTGTTAACCTGTGTAAAAGGATTAAATTTCAATATGGTTGTAAAAATGCTATTTTTATGTGAATTTAAGTGCAGTCACATACTGTTTTTTAAAACCATATGTTTACCACTAATTTCCCAAAGTTACAATAAAATCCTAAAAGTGAAAATCTTCTAGAATTTGCTATAAGGCAGACTGTTAAATGATAGAGAATTATTTCACATTTTAGGCACTGAAATGTTGAGGTATAGTAGCTATATAATGCACTTCACTTGGATGCCTTTTCATATTTAGGCAGCCTCAGGAGCACCAAAATACATTGGAATTCCAGTACTGAGATATATTTATGTTCGTAATATTAACAGGCATTACTAATTATTTGGAAAGATACGGCCAAAGTAATCAACTCTACAGGCTTCAAGCTGGTGGGCGGATGCTGTTACTCATTAATGCTTTTTTACTGAATGGTTGGAATCACATGATGCACCACACATATTAATCTTAAGTAACATTATTTTATAGAACTGTTTAAATGGTGTTATTTAGATGAAATGTGTTCTACTCTGTTCATTGTCTTAAGCTAAATATTTAGGGCAGAATAGGCTTTATATAATTCCTCATTTCATGGTAGAGTTTGATCCTATGTTTAAGTGGGCTCTTGTTTATTGAATTTTAAACTACAATTTGATGCCATGGAGGAATTTGAGTAATGTATTAATGAAGGACATATTCTTGTAATCACAAACTTGCATTTGCTCAGGTTTCATTGCTGTGTGATAGGGTTTTTCCTCTAACTTGAAATTTAAAAACTATTATTTGCTATTCCTTTGTTGGTAAAGCAGTCTAAACATGGAACATTTTAGAATGGAGTCAACAGTAAAGACTACCAGATAATTTTGTTTTGGACAAGAGAAAAGTAATGGCTAAATTGTGAGTTTCAGTGCTTTATATGGTGCCTTTCGAGTCAGCTTTTGCATTATAGGGGCTTATTACAGTCCAGCTAAGATGACCACTTACAGTTTATACAGAATTCATATGTATAAATCAACTTTCTTAGGATATTATTCTATATCCTTTGAATAAATCCCTGTGAAGTTTTTCCTCCCCCCTAAAATGGTGCATAATACAAACATGAAATGTGTAGTATGCAGATACCATTTATTAGATAGTTTGTAGTATATAAATTTAGAACATATTTCTTTTTGACAAAGGGTGAACTGATTGCTAATTTGCCATTTTATTCTGTCAAGTACAGGCAAAACAAATTCCCATCTTGGATGATTAGATGCAAAATCATTTCTGAACTTAGAGCAGAAGTTAGAAATAATATAAATGGCCATTTCAAACTTGACTGGCCAAAAATAACTAATACACTTTTTTCTTTTAGTTAAGCAAGTGATTTTTTTACACTTAGTTTGAAAGTCCAGTGTTAATGCAATATTTCTAGTGAGAAATGCTTGTTATTAAAAGCATGGGAGTGAAATAGTGTGAAATGTTGGTGGTGAGTGCTTCTATCATATTACTGTAGGTACTTGGACTGGTGCAGACTTGATTCCTTTTCATGCCCCTGTTTAGGAGCTGTTAAAATATTACTGTTAAAAATCCAAACCATTCTTTGTTTCATGTAATAAGAAAATAGCCAAATTCACTTTAAAGCTTCTCAACTATTTATGAAGAGCTCTCATGCTTTTACTGAAATTCACTAGAACTGAATGTGGTAAAAAGCCACTTAGCCTATGTATTGGACAAAAAAAGTCAGTATCATGATAAAATTTCATGTTAAGAGAAATCTTGTAGGCTTTTAAAAAAATGATTTATTTTCAGTTAGATGTAAGAAATATTTGTTATACAGGGAGGCAGATCAGATGAATGTCTTGTAGCAGACAATTTTAAAATGGTGTTAAACTTGAATTCATCAGTTACAATTGTTTGAATGAGGGTGGGTGGGTAGAAGGATAACAAAATTACTGTTAGTGTTTCTTTCCTTAAGGAAAAAGATGTGAATCCCAGCCTTATTTCAGGGAAGCCTTTGAAGCTATGATGGACATAAGTCTAAATTAAATGTATGTATGTTTCATTATATTGCTCTTAAGACTACTGAGGTGGCAGTTTAATTCTTAAAAACAATAAAATGGAAGCATAAATACTATTTTGCCTAGATGAATTTTTACAAATGACATTTTACAAATGACACATTTGGGGGAATGCAGAATTTCCGTATTTGTGTTTTGATACAATATTCTACAGTAAAATTAGGTTCACTTTTTTAAAGATTAAGACCAACAAATTGAATGTTATATTTCTTCAGTAGCATGTTTGTTTAGAGTGTAATACAGTATTTGGGGAAAGATCCATTGCAAAGACCATATGAAACTATATCCATTTTGCCCTGTAAAAACCACTTGCTCAAAATTACTGTATAAACGCTAATTAGATACCACTGAAATATAAATGGAAAAGATACTTGAACATACTTTTTAAGCTCACAATAAGTGGCTATTTACTGTATGAACTGCTTTAGGCTTTGTTCTGACTAATATATTGGAAGAATATCTTTCATAAATCTTTGTGGAAAAGCTCCATGGTTCCAGCTTTCATAAATTTTTTGAAAATGCCCTATATTATAAATATAATAATATTATTAATAAAAATGCATGAGTACCCAAAACAAAGACATTTCTCTATTAGGTTAGCCATCAAACTAGTATATTGATGTTAAGTGAAGTTTGACATAATCATACTCATTGTAAACATACTATATTCTGATTGGAGTGGACTTATTTATCTTCACCGGTTTGTAACTGTAACTTGTTCAGTTATGGCCTAGAAACCAAGCAGAGTTTACTTATTCAATATATGCACAACTTAATAAAGCAGTATTGGATATACTAGGCTTGAAGTGAAGTGGGGGTAAGCCAGGTAAAATACTTGGCAGTGATACTAATAAAAACTGACTTGGAATTTCAAACACTGTGTTTTGATTCATGCCCCTTCAATTTTCCATCATTGAGGGAAAAATTTTTAAGGCAGAATTCTTAAAATAACACTTTAAGTGTTAAAGTTTAATTTTCCTATATTTTCTGTCTTTAATAATTGGGAATTTTTAGGCACTACAGAATCACACAATTGAAATGAACAATTATAAGTTATAGGTTTAGTTCTCACACTTGGGTAGGACCATCTTTTTTAAAAAAAATAATCCATTTAAAATTGTTATAGCTATTTTATTCTATGACCTAAAAATATCCCATTTTATTCTAAGTAGTTGTAAGCACCAACTTTCATACTGCATTTAAGCCCCTTTCCTATTACTCTGCCTTTAAAATTGTTCTCCCTTTGCATTCATTCAGATTGAAAAATCCTGCTTCCTTTCACTTTTCTTCCTGTTACTTTCAAAACCTTTCAATAATATTTTGTTTCTAAATTTGTACTTATTTTCAATTACACATATTAAATCTTTTGGGAAAAAATGTAATATTACAATAAAGGTAAAGATCCCTTTGACCATTATCCCAATAAACAGTTTCCTCCTTGGAGATAAGTACTGTTATATCTTTGTTGTGTACATCAAGTCGTTGTAGTGACAGATCTGATGATTAAATAGGCTCTATGTGCTGGTAAGCATCCTCATCCATGCTAAGTGTTTCATGATATATAGTAATTATATACTGAATATCATGTGAGATGTAAAGATTCATTCAAGTATTTATGTGCTGTTCTGAGCATTTGAAATGTACCAGTCTTTAGAGACAGATGATCCATAAACATTGTTAAATTATATACCATGTTAGAAGTGTGATAAAATCCTATGGAAAAAGGAAAAGTAAGGATAATTGGGGTAATGGTAGTTTTGCAATTTTAAATAAAGTGGGCAGGGTAGAACTCATTGAAAAGGTGATGTTTGAGCAAAGGTATGAAGTAGGCGAAAGCCACGTAGATAATGTGGGGCAGAGCTTTCCAAGCAGAGGGCACAGTCTGCAAAGGCCTTCGAATGGGCTTACACCTGGCATATATGAGAAGTAGCAAGGATGCTGGAGTGGAATGAAGGAGACGAGTAGTAAGAGGAGGTCAAAGGTAACAACAGGGAATGGGGAGATCACAGGCCTTCTAGGCCACTGTAAAGACTTTGACCTTACTCTGATGGGCTTGGGAAGCCATTGTTCTAAGCAAAGGAATGGAATGATCTGGCTCTTTGTAAAAGGATTATTGTGGCTGTGTGTTGAGAAGAGACTAGGGAGGCAAAGATGGAAGCAGAGAGACCAGTAAGAAGAGTGTTTTAATAATTTACACAAGAGATGGTGGTAACATTATAGGTACCAAGAAGTGGGAAGTGGGTGACTTGTGGAAAGAGATAGATAGGTAGATACACACACACACACATATATATATGAAATATCTATATATTTATGAAATTAAACATTTATTTTATGTTAGATACAGGTATATAATAACAAAATAGATATGGTCCCTGCCCTCTAGGAGCTTACACTCTAACTATCTAGAAATTGTTCTTGATAGTCATCCCTAAATTTTGTTCAAAAATTTTTCTTATATTTTTCAAAGTATAGTGGCCAGGAAAAAAGATTTATGTTTGAAAATGTATTACCAAAATACATAGCCATAATGAGAGGGAAATATTAAATGTATTTAATTCTGAACATCAATAATATATTTCCTAATAGCTTTTCTGGATATATTTTATTGTACAATGCTAAATTAGTGACTTTGGAACAAATTTGTAGAATGCACCTATATTATTCCTGAGTTTAGTCTTGCCTTGTAATAGATCAGTTTTTAGACAGGTCTTAATTTCTTTTAGGAGGTAATATTTCCTAATTAATTAAAAGCCTGAGCTCTGGAGTTAGACTGTCTAGACAGATTTCTGGTTCTACTACCTGTAACTATATAACTTAGACTAGTTACTTACCCTCTTTCAGTCTTGATTTACTTTGCTTTTCTAAAAAGTGGGTGTAATCATAGTACCTACCTTTTGGGGCCTATTTTGAGAGTTAAATGATTATACATTTTAAAAATAGAGTCAATAGGATTTCCCGACATTTTTTGGCTTGAGCAACTTGAAGAATGGAGTTGTCATTAACTGAGGTGGAAAAGACATTTGATCAGTTTTGACATGTTGAAATGCAGATGGAGATGCCAGAAAAATGATTTAAATATCCTCTTCTCTATCTTGTTCATGCGTGTAGGGTCAGGCTTGCGTTTAAAACATTTTATTTTACATTTCTAAGTGGTAAGTTACAGTGTTTAGACAAGAATAGGTAGCAAATGCTTAAATAATTATTATAAAATGATTTTAAAGATAAACTGTCCAACATGTATTAGCTTCAATCTTTCTTAATTTCAGTGGTATATTTGTCTCTTCCCAAGTTATGCTGTCTCCCAATTGCATCCTCTCCCCTTCAATCTTCCTCTGGTTTATATAAATTTATTTTTATCTTTCAACATGGTCTCTTGACCCCTTCTTAAATCAGGGATCAGAGCTTTGTACTAGTCAATTTCAAATACTTGCTCTGAGGTAGGCAAGTAGAGGCTTGGCCCCATGTATTCCCATTATTCAAAGCATATCCACCTTAAGGGTCTAGGAGAAAAAACATTTAAGGATGAGGATAAGTGAACCTTTCAGGTAAGATGTTAAGGTTGAGTGTATTGTGATGTGGGCCAAGAATTGGAGCGCTTGTACCTTTTTCCTGTTTTTTTTTTTTTTTTGGTTGGGGTTTTTTGTTTGTTTTTTGTTTGTTTGTTTTGGGTTTTTTTTGGTTGGAAGAAGAATGAAGAGGGCACCTTTGCTTGGGAAGGTGCAGACATCCGTGACAATTCTATATGAAGCTTGCCTCACCCCCAAGCCAAATGATCAATTAAATAGGCTCCTGTTTTCAATTTCTACTTTGTACCTTCTATTAAAAAAAGCTCTTAACCTGAGATTTATGGGGCATTATATATAAATGTATGTATGTATATGTATTTTTTTCCTCTAAAGTCCATAGGGTGCATGAGACTATGAGGTGGTCACGACTCAAAAAGCTTAAGAAACACTGCTTTGAAGAGTGCTGATATTCTAGTTTTTAAGATTGGCTTTGTAAATAACCTTTATTTTACCTTTCTGTATTTGGTTTTAAGTCCAATAGACAAGCCCTGTCAGTAAAGACACTAACAAAGGATGGAAGGGTACTTTGACAATAAACATTTAGAGGCAGGATCTAAAACAATTGGGACAGCTTTTTCCATTGACAAAGTGGTTTGATGTTTAATAGAGGACACTGAATCTTTTTCTGTTGGTGCTGATGTTTAATTTCTATTACATGAATAAATACAATTTTCACCAAGAACAGTATTAGTGAAAAAGAAAAGCAGGGTGCTGAATCTCATTCTCCAGCTAAATTGAACTTTAGAGCTGTTATTCTGCCCTGTGAGTTACAAGGATCAGCAGTGAAAAAAGAAGAGTCATACTTTTCCCTGCCATCTGTTTTCTTTCCTCCCAGTGAGACCAGGAAGAATTGGCTACCCATCATGGTTTGTCTTTACTTTTCACCTTCTTTGCTTTGTCATTGTATAGCTCCTAGTAGCTTATGCAGTTTTCACACTAAATCTGTATAATTACAGGTGTTACATAAGAAGGATTGTGTTTAAATCTGGATAGGTTGGATGCTTTAAAAAGTTGGATTGGTAATCATAAAATCTGGGCAAAGCAGCCCCATTACAGGGGTTTTATTACAAGATTCTCTGGTTTCCAGCTAGACCACTATAAAGAGGGACCCACAGCAAGTATGTTTCAGAAAGCTAACAAGAAACTTAACAAAACAAGACACATCTGCTGTACAACTGAATTTTAAAAAACAGACATATATTAGTATGACCTGTATAAATTATGAGATTCAAAACAGTGGTGTCAGTACACTGTAAAACATATGCATGAAGGCAGTGACTTGGATGGAAATCTGTCAGTGCTACAAAAATACATATAAACAAAATAATTTTCTTCCTTTGATAAATCTACAAGATATAAAATTAAGAATATTTACATAATTTCATACTAGATGGGAAAAATATACCATGCTAGAACAATCTCGTTCCAAAGTTTGAAACATAGTTCTGTCAAATAAAAATATTCTTCATACAATGTATGAACTTAATAACTTTTTGAGTATAAAGTTGTTCTTTATGTGATAGTCAGATGAGGATCCTTCTGAATTGTATTTTGACTAGAATCTCGTTTCAACCGGTACCTGGAAGAAGACAGACGTTTCTTGTTTTACGAGATTTGTTAAGTTCTGTTGCTTTCAATAATCATATCTTAGGAGCTAGAATTTACCAGAGTCATCAACACATTTTTTTTGTTTTGAATTTTAATGATCAAATACCTTCCATTGCTACTTGGTTAACAGTGATAGATCCATGTGATACCATGTTGTAATAGTGTGTCTTTCAAAGGCTTAATTTAACTTAATCAAAATAATAGTACAATATGTTGGAGTGATATATTGCTTCACATTTGTTCCAAAGGGCTATGTGTGCTGGCCTGGCACATTCAGCTTTTACCCCAATCACCATGGTAGCCTATCCACAACTGCTGATTTATCTTCCTTTAAGCAAGGCAAGGAGTTGGTGTTAAATGTTTCTTTTTTTAATATGGGGAAGCCAAGGTACAGCATTGTACTGACTACATTCTGTTAGATAATCGGTTCTAAAGCTTGGATCAGACATTAAGTTTGTTCGTGCCGTTCATAAGACACCATGCTGTTCCTATGCTTTGTCCTTTAATAATACTTGGTGACAATTCTGAATCCCACTACTGTGGAGAGGGTTGCTGGTATGAGGCTTTCCTTAGAAGGTACTCAGGCAAGGTGCCAGATTTCGGTGTTCTGGAATTCAGTCCTGGGAAACAGAATCATGGTGCTCCAGACTCTCTTCTCACCTCTGGTCTATCCAACTTTTCATCTGACCTTTGCTACTTGATATCATTCTTAATCATGTTCCAGGTTTATCTTATGCTATACATTTTTTTTTTTTTTTTTGAGAGAGGGTCTCACTCTGTCACCCAGACTAGAGTGCCATGGTGTCAGCCTAGCTCACTGCAACCTCAGACTCCTGGGCAAGTGATCCTCCTGCCTCAGCCTCCCAAGTAGCTGGTACCACAGGTGCATGCCACCATGCCCAGCTAATTTTTTCTATTTTTTTTAGAGACGGGGTCTCGCTCTTTCTTGCTCAGAGCTGGTCTTGAACTCCTGGCCTCAAGCGATCCTCCTGCCTCAGCCTCCCAGAGTGCTAGGATTACAAGCGTGAGCCATCGTGCCTGGCCTCTTTTTCATTTCTAATCTAAATTCTATTTTTGCTGTTCTTAGACTTTTCTTCAACTAAGAGAAATGCCAGCAGCCACCTCCCATACTAGAAGACAAGCATTAGATTCTTTCTCTGGTCCCTCAATCCTTTAACCTTTCACCAAAGGATAGAGGGGGGATACTATAGTGAATAGAAGACAAGGCTTGTCGTCAGGCAGATCTTAGTTCAAATCCTGTTGGGGTCACTTGGCGTGTGACCTCCAGCAAATTAGTCAAGTTCTCTGAGCCTCTTTCCCAATTTCCTCATTTGTAAAATGAAGATATCTTTTTTGTATATTGTTATAAGAATTGAAATAATGGATGTAATGCACCTACCATGTACTTGGCCTACAACAGAAACCCATTTTGATTTGTGATTCTGCTTTTCCCACACTAGAGACGTTGCCTTAAAGGGTTGAATGTTCTAGAAATGAGTGTTCTAGAATGAAATGAAACTATCTAGTTAAACGATAAATTGGCAACTCATTTTAGTAAGGAAGGGAAGAAACTTAACTTTCATTGCTGTGCTAGGGACTTCCCATGCACCTCAGGAGGTGTGTATCAGCTTCTCAGCTCTATCACTAATTCATCTGTAAATGGAAATAGCAATACCTTCCCTGCCTCACTGATTATTACAAGGCCAGAATAAAAGCATTGTTGTAAGTACTTTCAAAAATAAAAATATATGCTCACTGTTGCATTAATAGAAATCTACTATCACTATTTTTCATCTTTTTTTTTGTTGTGGTCTGAGTTTATTTTCCTGAAAATCCTCTGTGAGATTGGTTTTCTGGCACAGAGGCTTGCACATGCAGGGGACTTTCTGCAGCATGCTGGAAGAGGCCTCACTACTTCTACATTTGCTTGCTGTGATGTCTAGGTGAAGATAAACCTGTTAAAGAATCTTACCTGACATTCCCGTTTACGTATTCCTCCATTTGTATTTATGGTAAAATCAAATTTCATTCCTTTTTCCTGAGAAAAAGAGAATGGAACTATGGATTATGGACCAATTTTTTTTTCTTAGGGGTTGAAAAACAAAGGGAAATTTAAGAAGTATAAATGATTGGTTATACAAATGTGAAAGTCATCAAAGAGCTGGTACCTGACTGGAATTAAACTTTGAAGTACTGTAATCTTTCTTCATCAAAATATGCAAAATAGCATCATGGATTGTTAAGAAAAATATTGAGCTCTGGACTTCATCATCAAAAAATTCACACCGAGTAAGCTTCTCAATGAAATCATCTGAAAAGGGAAAAGAAAGGAATACCCTTAGGAAGAAGTAATTATTTGACCACAGGTTTCCCCTTGAGGCTGGTAATTGGAACTTCCATCTGCAAATATGCATTTCATTGATGTTTGGTTAAGTGTATGTGGATTGTAATGGTTCAATACCAGTGTATCATTAGTGCATTGTCTTCTGGAACTAATGGATGCCTTTCTAACAAAAAATATATTGAATGCCCTAATGTAAAAAGGAAGAAGGAAAAGGTTCAAATAGGAAAAACTTAAGTAGTTCCTAGAAGAAAATTAATCCACTTTCATTTGAGCAGGAGCCTAGTGAGTTAATCTTCTACTTAATGATTTAGAGCATCAAGTGTGGTTTGTTATTAAAATTTGGGATTCTGCTAAAATAGAACATATGCTTATGGACCAGTGATATGCTTTGGTTCTTGATTGCCAGACCTATTATTTACCAGTGACGTAACTGTAGCCCATTTTCCCAAAGCTGCTGGGTTTTATCAGAAAACATCTTCCTTAGCACCTATATTACCTCTCCAATCATCTCAGAAATCTCATTTTTGTAGGCACTAATCAGCATTTGTTTGCATAGATCACTCAATCAAATCTTACCTGATGTCTACTATGTGCAAAACTCTGGCTGGGTAATAAGAAGAATTAAAAGATAAATAAGGCCTGAATCTTACCCTGAAGGAAGATAGAACATTTATAGATAACTATAGTACTGAAAGGAAAATTGTTGTATAATAATGAGGGCAAGGAACAATCTAGTTTTTTCTTTTATTGTTTTCTTAGTTTTAATGTAATTCCCAACACGTAGTAGGTCCTCACTTCTTTTGTTGGATGAATAAGAGAAATATAGATCACGTACTATGGAAGTTCTGGAAAAGTAGGTAAAGACTGTTTCCTCTTGGTGGGTATTTAGGAAAATTGAACTGAGTAGATACCATTTAAAAGTGCCTAGGATTTGGAGAAATGTGGAGACAGAGAAGGTACTAAAGCGTGGAGGTGGGAAAGTGTGTTCACAGGCAAGCTTGCAACATAGACAGGACCCCCCAGTGACTGAGGGGGTGGGAGGGGGCGGGAGGGGGCGGGGATCATTAGTGCCAGAACCTGGGAAGGAGGTGGGTGGCATGCAGTGGGAAGGAAGGTGGTGATGTTTGTTAAAGATTGAGAAGGATGCCAGGCAGCAGAAACAGCAGGGATAGATACTTTCACATAATGGGGAAGGAATAAAATTGTTTAGTAGACTGAGAAGTTACTGGGATCAAGAGAATATTTTTGCTTATAAGGAAGTCTTGAACTGGAATGTATCTGGAGATTTTAGGGATAGGAGCCAGTAGAGAGGGAGAGATTAAAGATGCCAATTTCATGCCCTCCTGAGGACCTGTGTACCAGTTGTCCCTTCTTGTTAAAATGCTCTCCCCTAAGATACTGTCAGGGTTGACTCCCTCACTTCATTCCAGTCTCTGCGCAAATGTCACTTTACTGGACATCCCCGATCGCCAGTCTACAGCAGCACCATCCCCATTGCTCTATGTTTCTTAACCCTGCTTTTTTCTTCACGGCACCTATCACGACCTGAAATATGTTTTTATTTGCTTATTATGTGGCTTTCCTATAAGACTATAAGCTTCATGAGGGCAGGGGCTTGTCAGATCCACTGCTGTATCTCCAGCACCCAGAACAGTGCCTGATAAATAGTGGATGCTCAGTAAGTCTTTACTGAATGTCCGTCATGTCCTAGTAACTAGGCAAGAGACAGGGAATAAGCAGGTAAACAAGACTAATACCTGCCCAGGAAGAGACAAACACAGAACTGCAGAATGATGTGATTTGTGTGTATTCTGCAGATGCAAACAGCAGACAGTTGAGTACATGGGTCTGCAGGTCAGAAGAAAAGTCTGGGCTGGAGGTATAGTTTGGGGATTCATTAACATGTAGATACATTGAAGTCACAAGCATGTAGGAGACTGACTAGAAAGAGTCCTTGGAATTAGAACTACTGAATGGAGTTTAAAGTTCAAGCTTGGGGAAGACTGACTGGTAAGGCACGGGAGAAGAGCCAGTGTCAGAAATTAAGGAGCTCTTAGGTAGGCGGTGAAGCAGAAGAATGGTCCTGCAGAAGTCAGGGAGGGAGAGAGTTTCAAAGATAAATGCCAAGGAAAGGAGCAAGTGCTAAAGTTAGCTCTAGCCGAAGGAGGCTGACATGGGCGCAGTTAATATTGACAACCTGGCCAGGTGCGGTGGCTCATGCCTGTAATCCCAGCACTTTGGGAGGCTGAGGTGGGAGGATTGCTTGAGGCTAGGAGTTCAAGACCAACCTGAGCAAGAGCGGCACCCCGCCTCTACAAAAAATAAAAAAAATTAGCCAGGTGTGGTGGCATGGACCTATAGTCCCAGCTACTGGGGAGGGAGGCTGAGGCAGGAGGATTGATTGAGCCTGGGAGTTGGAGGGTTTGCTATGAGCTATGATTATGCCACTGTACTCCAGTCTGGGTGACAGAGAGAGACCCTGGGCCTCCCCACCACAAAAAAAATATTGACAATCTGAATATCACTGATAACCTCTGCAAGGACTTCCTCATTAGCAAGGTGAAGCAGAAACCAAGTTGTTATGGGCTGAGGAGTGCAAGGGAGGAGAGGGGGAGAGACAGAAAACAAGGCTACTTTTTCAGGAAGTTTAGAGTAAAAAATGGTTAACATATTCACTCCTTTGCTGCCTATTAAATTAGGATTCAAATTATAAAATTCATTTAATTACATATCTACACAACTAAAATATAAAGATGCTGTTTCTATAAGGGTTTCTATTGGCCTGGCTGCAAATTAGACTTCCTTCTTGATGATCATATGAAATACCTATTGTTTGGAGAGGCTATCTAGATTGAGAGTTGGCAGTGAGCCTGAAGTGGTTGTCAGAACATAAAGTAAAAATAAAACAACTTACCATCAGTTCCAACAATATACACATCTACCTGGATCCTGATAAATTCTTGCAATATCTGTTAAGAAGAAAGTACATCTTCCTTAGGGAACATTTTCACTTGTCAGAAATGTAAAGAAAACTATCGAAACTATATCTGACAGGTAATATATTGCTTTTAGAACCTTTTACATTTTGAAAAGAGATAATAGTATAAAGAGATACCAAAGTTAAAAGCAAGGTTCCATGACAGAAAGAAATATACCCAAATAAAAGAGTCCTGCTCCTCAGTAAGAAGCTAAAAATGATCATTCTTGAGGAAATTCTTAAGGGAAAGTGTTCTGCCTCAAACTCACAAGAACAATTCTGATTTAATTTTAAAATAGTATCTTCTATGAGTGATCTCAGCTAGAGCTTTCTAGCTACATAAAGTAAAGAAAAGAAAAAACAACAACAAGCAAACAAAAAAACCCTATGGCCCATAAATTGTTAATTATTCCTGTCCACAGTGACTGTTCTCTTCATCCGTTTTCCTGGTCTCTAGGCTAAGAACAAATACCGGTAGTGATATGAATAAGATCATATAAGGTAAGAAAAATAGTGTATACTGTTGGTCAAGTTAGGTGGTCATTAATATCATTATCATCACCATCAATGAACACTTTTAGAACCTCCACTGGGCACTGAACTAAGAATTAGGGCTTTAAAGAAACCTGAGTCAGAGTCCCTGTCCTTTGTGCTATACTGCTAGGATCAAAAAATAAATGTGTTGTGTGTGTATATTTTTTTTCCTAAGCTAAAATAAACAAAAACAAAAACCAAGAAAGAAAAGAAAAAGCAAGCAGTATTGAGAGTTATATGAGATTAAAAAATTTTTTAAAGGTAAGTTTGAAGGAAACTAAATTGACCCCATTTTCTAATTTTGTATCAAGGTCACCTATACTTACTAGGTCTTATCTTAGGTCAGCTCTCATTTAGAGAGATTTTTTTAAAACTCCAAGAAAAAGACATAGATATAGAATTTCTTAAACTTTCTTTACATATGTGTCTGCATTTATGTTAGAAACTAATTTATTTTAGAAATGCTGACAAAGCTATGGAAAGAAAATAGATGGCAATCTGTTTCAGTCCTGTTTTAAAATCACATGTGACATTTATTCTTTCATATGTCTGAGTTTTTTGTTGTTGAGACATATTTTTAATAGCTGAGTGAAATTTCATCAGCTTATAATGGATGAGGATAAAAACAAAAAGATCCACTATTCCATTTTCTTCCCCAGGACCTTTCCAGATCTCTGATTTCAGGATAATTTAGATACAATGCCCATAAGAATTTGAAAGCACCATACAATTGAAATTTGATAGGAGACTGCGTGTAGTTGTCTACTGGCAGGAATACTCTAAGATTGTAATTGACTTCTAATTAAGTGTATCTTATCTAAAGGAGCATCCTTCCACAGATACCATTTTTACCTTTAGTCACTGATTGGTTGTTTCCATTAAGAAAGAAGAAATTACCGTTTTGAGACCCCTCATTGAAGAAACGTCAAGAAAGGACACTGCTGAAAAATCGAGAATGAGACTGTGGAGGCTGATTCTGGGGACCTTAATGTTGAGAGGAAGATCAGCATCCCAGTCAATCTGGAAGGGCAGGTCTGTGGTATTGACTGGCTGATCCAGTTCTTCTATATGATTGTTGTCCAGCTCTTCATCAGAGTCTTTTACGCCATCAACGGTGCATATAACTCCTTTCTGTAGGAAGGACGACAAGCATGATGACTCTGACCAAGAAATACATTGTGTATGTCAAGGATAACCAGTGAGTTTCTGAACCACAGATTCAAAGTTGGGTCAAACAGTGGGATTGTAGACATTTGTCTTTGGTACTTTTCCCAAGAGAATTCAAATTTTAGGGAGACCCTCAAAGATGCCATTAAAAATATGACCTTAATTGATACATGAACTACCTTGTCTGGCATTTCATTTAAAAGAACAGAACTAACACCTTGAATTATACTTTACTAAGCTTTTAGCTATAATGCACAGAAATGTAGTCAAGAAACTTACTGGTGTCACTTGCAGCAGGCCTTGCTTCTGCAGTTTTCGGATTTTCTTCAAAGCTTTGTTGCGCTTGCGTAGAATTCGAAGTGGACTGAAGCCAACCTGAGAAACCCATTGCTGTGTTACAAGAGTGCTGAATATTCTGCTATTTATATAGCATAATTCTAATAACTTTAACTGGGATGAGTTGAGAGATTGGGACAGAAAATAAAGATATTTGTGATAAAATTTAAAAGTGGTTTAAACAAAATTAGCACCGACATTGTGTTATACCCACAGTCTGCTCAATCTGTATGCAGTTATTAACATTCAAAAACCTCTGTACAGCCCAGGATTTATCCATAAATTATCCATGAATGGATATAAACCCTATTTGAATCTGTTTGTGTTTTGAGCCTACATAACTCAGGGGATTTTATTTTATTTATTTTCTATTTGTTGAGTGTGGGTGGCACCCACATGGTATTCTGCTTCTATATAATTTTTATTTTATTAAAATTTATATGATTTTATAATATTTATTATTATATAATTTTATTTTATAATTTTAGTATTTATTTGGGGCTAACCTTTATGTTCTGCTTTTCAAAACAAATGTGTTCTTATTATTGCAATATTTAGCTCCAGAGTAATAAGAAAGCAGGATCAAATTATGTAATAAAAAATCTTTGACAAAAAATGTAGTTGGATGGAAAGATACTAGAGTAAGTGAAAAGGGCAGTATAGAAAGCCATATATACAATATGATCCAATTTTTATAAAAAAAGAAGTTGGATAGAAAAATATCTGATGCATACAAAACTAATAATCGTTAGGGCTAAAGGCAGAAGCTCTACGCAAGGTATAGAGTAGGTAAAAAGGCACACTGAGCTTCTGTTTCTTAACCTTAAAGACTGCTTCCTTGTCATCTTCTCTCCAATTTTCCAGAGACCCTCAGTATTTACTGTTACTTAGTGTTAAATATTCATTTACAACTGCTATCATGAATCTCTTTAATGATGCAGTCAAATAGTAAATGCTCCCTTGTTTCTGAAGTTGATGCCCAAAGAAAGTCTGTAGGATATCTGTTAAAAATCAGCGGCCCCAAACCTTGTAGTAAGTCTTTTTACTGTACAGCAGAATTTGATAAAACAGATTCTATATTGGAACTCATTCAAAGAGGGTTATTTCCCTGACATAGTAAGAGATCCCCTACAGGGTAGTTTCACCTGCTCTGGGACATGGGACACAAAAACACTAACACAACCCAGACTCAACAACATATATAAAGTCAATGACCTTCTTGTTAAAGAAGAAACATTTCATTCCCAGATATTCAGTAGAATTTTTTAAAAAAGTTAAATAACCCCAAACCTTACAGCATCGATAAGTTTCTGCTTAAAGAAACGAATGTTTGCAAAGTAGATAGGAGATGGACATCTGAAAATTTTCACTCCTTCTGGCTCATACATCTATAAGGCAGAGAAATAATATTAGGTGGTGCCCATTAGATCGATACTAATATCATTTAGCAAGTCAAAGAAAAAAAAGAATTTCTCTTACATCAGAATAATCTTTCTTATTCTTATAGATGTTGCTCCTTCCAATATTAGCCAGTGTGCTGCATTTTGGACTGTAGGGAAAAACAACACCAAGTAAATCACTCTGCATGTTTGTTAGCCCTACAAGGCTAACATTGATTTTTTTCTAGCATACCAAAGCAGGCTCACTTTTCAAACTTTAAAAGGTTGGGGAATCATTCTGCCATCAGAGACCCTGGAAGGCAAACACCTTGTTTTACTTATCACTGTGCCCTCCCAAAGCTTCCAGAATAGTACCTCCCAGTTGCCATGTTATAGTTCGCAAAGCACTTCCATATGCTTGTACCATTTTGATTCTGAATGTCACAGTGATTTGGTGTGGGAAGGCAGATATGATTACCCAGCTGTATGGATGAGGAATGGAAAAGCAAAATGACTTGCCTTTGACCATTCAGTTTGTCTCTATGTTTGATCAGTCCTCAGTAAGGAATCGAATGGAAATATAAATGAATAAGAGAGTGCAGGAGCACTTCAATACAATGTATTCCATCCGCCCAGGAGTCACTTTAACTATGATAACAACTTCTGCTCTAGAACGCCTTAGTTCCCGAGGAACTTTATTTCTCTGTCACACCATGTAATCCAAAATAGGCTGAGTGACCACACGGTGGTGATATATGGCAGAGATTTAAAAATCAAAAAGATGCTTGGACTGGATGACTCGTAAGAATGAAGAATTCCAAATAACTTTTGCGGAATTTTAGGAGGAGAGGGACCTTTAAGATGTTCTCTGATCCAGCTCCATACTTTCAAGGTGGGAGTACAATCTAACAACCTATGAAAAGGGTGAGGCCTCCACTAGATGTGAAGAAACTCACAATCTTCTCAGTAACATATTCCCATGTTTAACAAGTCTAAGGCAAAGGCATTAAACCTACTAAGAACAGAATTACTTTTGGTTTACAGCTGGGCAAACGCACTCAGATTTATACGATTTCTTTGAACTGGCATCAAAGCAAGGAGCAGACCAACAGCAGGTCTCCTCCTTGGGCTGATATTCTAAAACTGGGCCATTCTATTGCCCTTCAGGCCCTAGGGGAGCAGCCTGAGGAAGGACACACAGGCCAATCCTGGTAGATATGCATGCCTATCTTCTCTTAATCAGTGATGATTTTTTTTCTCTTCTGATTTGGGCAGGTCAAAGCCCACCAGGATGCATGACAAGCACTCACAATTGGGTCCTGAACACGATGGTTAGCAGCTGAAACGCCACGCTAGCTGCCAGACCTAACCCAAGTCCAAGGACAATGGCAAGGATGAAAGTCATGATCCAAATTAGCTGTAAAAAGAAAGAAACACAAACACTACAATTTACTTTGATTAAGGTACAATGTCTTAGGTTCAGAGCTATGAGAAAGCATGAACTTCTAGGGCCAAAATCAGAGGTGGGAAGTTGTCATCTTGGGCCAGGGAGCAAAGAGCACAGGAGAAGACACTTGTCCCAAAGAAGTCATTTCTGCTGGCTGAGGTTCTGGGCCACAGAAACATGAGCAAGTATAAAAAATCCAAAGAGACTGTATCCATTTCTAATCCCATCCCTGAACCAGTCAAGGAAGCGGGATTTTTGCCTTGGGAAAAATTCCAGAACCAGCTGCTGTTCATTAAAAGCAGCAAATGAACTGGTAGAGCCCATACTAATTTCTTACTCTTGGTCTGTTGATTTAATTAATGGCTACTATCTCTATACGAATTTTAGCATGCCAAAAAGGTATTAAAATCCCCCACAATTATCTACCAGGAACAAAAGTAAACCAAGTATAGTTTACTGGTTTATGCTCTTATAGTACCATAGAGTATGTTAACAAGCATTTTCACACCACAGACTTTGACCCTGATAAAATTATGAACTCTGCTTCTTACAGCAAGGCAAGTTGAGAGCAAGGGGGAGCCTTTCCAAAAAAACAGTATTTCCAAAAGAAATGTTCAGAATTGAAGTTCCTCACAGATTCTCTGGAAACTAATACACTATGTAATGAAGAATAGAAGCCATGTATACCCTAAAATTCAGAGAGTTTCTGCGGCATTTGGGATGGCTGCATGAACTTTTAGAACAGATCTAAGGAAGTTCTACACTAGTGTTTCACAGAGCATTTCCTACTTGCAATAGCCCATCTTTTTAAATTAAAATCCCAGAGAATGATCATTAGAGTATGCAATTTAAAGATAGCAAATAAACTAAGGTTATTTTGAACAGATATATAGAAACAAAATTTCACTTAGTTTATAATATAAATATGCATTTTACATCAGTATTAAAATGCCATCATGATTTATCTCTCTTTCAAATACCATTTTGTCTACTTACACAATCATATTTATCCTTTTTCCACAATCTGCCTATTTCAGCAAACTGCATCAGCATTCCCTTTAAGTTTCCAAGTGCTAAAGCTGCCAGGACAGACTGTGAAAAACATAAACACCAGATGTACTTTAGGTTAATCAAAGAAACTATATAGAAGCAAAGGTGAAGGCTGTAGATAAGTGAGTGCTTTAAAGGGCCTCAAAGCATATCAAGGGTACACCCTTTTCCGGTGTGTGATGCCATGAAAGACACTCCAGAACTGGGACTCTGACCTGTCCTCATGCATCACTTTGTCTCCACCAAAGTGAAAAGGGCTGGACTGCTCTTTGTGATTATGCCATCGATGATCTGATGGCACTTAGCCAGCACCTTGGGACAAAGAAAGGCAGATCTTAAGATCTATGACAGAAAATCACTGTAATAAATTCTTCCCAAGCAGAGATAATCTAATGTGTGTCTGTTTATTGGAGTCGAGGAGATGGGGGTTGCTCTTTATAAAAAAAATAGCTTGGGGAGCTTGAGGTCCTGGAATGAGAATTCAAACCTTTGATGATTACTAGCAATCGCGCTGTTTTGTAAGAGGAAAGATCACAGAAAGGTTGACAACGACTTGTGATGGACTCTCTGGGACAGCATGAACCATATCTGTGTTGTTACCTGCTATATCCCCAGAACCTACTCTGGCAAATGCATATAGAAGGGGCTTAATAATTAGTCAATGAATGAGTGGATAAGCTAATGAATTAATATTTCCCCAGCCAGTACTAACCACTTAGAACACAGCCTCTTTTAAGAAGCCCTGATGTTGATAACCTCCACCGTGGTGGATTCACTAAGAGTGCTCTGGGCTGTAACTTTAGCTCTGCCATAGCTGGACTTCAGGCTTCTGATTCTTCACATGCCACAATGTGATCATTTGTCTGGAGGGAATTATGATAGTTATGGTGAAAAATGCTGAATAGCTAAGTATACTCTCTTTCTTCTTTAGATTTTAACACAATGGTAGGATCATGCCTCTCCCCCCACTCTCCCAGTTTAAGCTGTTCCATTCTGAATGGGTATGGAATTTGTGTACTGACTACTTTCATACCATGAAAGTACAGCATACAAAAAAAAGCCAAATACAGTTTTTATTTTCGTATCTTGAAGATAGTTGAACTGATCTGGGTATTTTTAATTTTTACAAGTAATTTTTATAATTTTACATCAAAGCAGTTAGTTTTACTCATTGTAAGAATAGAGATCATTGTTTAGAAGAAATATGGTCTTAAGTGACTCTTTTTTTTCACCCCCCTCTTAAGTGACTTTAAAAAAGAAATGGCACACAAGTGTATGACAGTTAGAAATGGTGAAAACTGTATAAAGTCTGTCATCTACTTTACTGTACTAATGTCAGTGTACTAGTCTTGATTTTGTACTACAGCTATATCAGATGTCATCATTCTGGTATCTGAATGAAGGGTTCAGAGGATTCTGTACAATAGGCCTCCCCCTTTTGCAGGACTTTTATGTAAGTGTAAAATATATCAAGGGGCATCTGTCAGAAGAGACATTCATATTTTTTTTCATTAGGCATTATTTCCTACCTGATCCGTACTCCATGGAAAAACAATTTGAAATAATTTACATACACAATAGAGTACTTTTTAAAGTAAAGATTACAGAGCATTGAGAAACCACAGAAAGGAAATGGGGGGGTTTTCCCAGGAACTTGGTATCCATCCTGCATTTAATATAAAGGATTAAAGACATATAAAATGCTTAGAACTCTGCTGACGCTTAGTAAGCTCTCAACAAATATTTATTGTTAGCTATTATTATGCATTATTTTACCTTCATATGATAAAAAGAAGCAAAGTAGCTATTCAGGTGAAACAAAGACATTCCTGACACAATGGCCTAAAAAGAACTTCTCATATGATCCTTTATAGAAGGGGCTTGAATTGACATCTTGGACAATGTACTGGAGTGTGGTTTATTCGGGAGAGAGAGAGGATTTTAAATGGTAGTCATTTCTGCAGTGTCTTCAAATTGATGTGGGCTAGAATGTACGCTTGGGGAGAAGCACAGTATGGCAGAATTCTCTTCTATATAGGGGTGAGTGTGTGTGTGTTTATTTTTATTGAGATATACATTCTTCTGTTTCATCAGTGGTGACTTCTTGACTCCTTTCATGCCACTCATTTTGAAATCAGTAGTTTAGCATATTTTTGGTAAACAGTACTCTGCATTGCCTGAAGACAGATTTGAGGCTCTTTGGGATGACCACACTGGGAGTCCAGAAACCTGGGGCCAAATTCACATTTTGACTACCAACCAACAGAGAAAAAAGTCCTAGACAACAGCCAATAGACATTCTTGGGCTGTATCATATCTCTAAGTCCTTTGTAGTCAGAAGTGTAACAGTTTATAGAATGATAATAACAATAATAATATTAATAATAACGACTATCATTTATCGAGCACTTATCATATGCCAGGCCCCTGGCTAAGTACTTCACACCATTATCTTATTTAACTTTCGTAGCCACTGTGTGGCAGGTACTATTTGCCTCCCTTTTTTGTAAATAGGGCCCTTGAGGTTCAGAGAAGTTAAGTAATTTGCCCAAAAACACATAGATAATAAGTGGCAGAGCCAGGATTAGAAGTAGGTCAACACGACTCCAGCACCAATGCCCCATGTACCACATCAAAATCATATTAAAAGCACAATGGACAATGTATTTACCATCGTCTTCTTTCCTAGAGATCCTATATTTTCCAGGGTCCAGTGTTTTTCAATCTGGGTGCTACAGCAGTTTACAAAGCATTAAACCAAACCCTTAAAATTATGGCCAGAGGAGTATGAGGATAAGGATGGGAGGTCTGTGTCTGGCCATTCACCCCCATCCTGAAATCTGACGGTGCTGGTCTTGGAGTCAAACCAAAGCTCTAGGGGCTGTAGGGCGTATTCCTAAGAACGGTTTGTGTGGCTGGTAGCACCATTCTCTGAATTAGATAGAGGGCCTGATTACCCCAACCTGCAAGAAAATCTTCACTTCAGTCCATCCCTGTTGAGGCTGCAGTGCCAGGGTGTCTTCCTGTTTCAACATTAATTATTCTTGGGGCTACACCCGTGCAAAGAGCAGAGTAGATAAGCCAGGTTTGGCATCTGCATTCCTAACGTTCATAACATGCTGCCAGGGGAAAAGAAATATTTTTGGCCCACAGAGTACTGGCTAAGAAAAGTCCTTCAGAGTTTGTAGTTACCTCGTTTTCCCTAGTTTAGTTTGTGCTTTCAGAGTTTAAGAACCAGGGTCCTTGATGTATCACCCAAAGGAGAGATGTTATCCAAGGAGAGAGTAGTGCTACCTTTTGTAGTGGCTCCAGAAGAAATCCAATGCCTACAATGACAATCAGCACAATGATAGCAGAGACAAGTCCAGCAATCTGTAAAGATAAAAAAGTTCTCATCACAAACTCGACTTTTCCCCTGGCTTGGGTTGTTTCCCAGTTACTAATGCTAGCATGGCCCTTGCAGCAGAGATCTTGAAGTACCTGCGTTTTGCCTCCCGTGCTCTCCTGAACCGCTGATCTGGAGAGGGCGGTACTCCCAGCAAATCCTCTGAATGCTCCACTGAATATGTTACCCAATCCCAAGGCTATTAACTCCTGACAGGAGAACAAAGAGGAACCTTTTCAAGAAATGGCACCATTGATATTATGTGCACAAAATATTATTTAAAGTTGCCTAATTAGACCCAGGGTGGGTTATATGCTTGCCTGACTGCCATCCAGTGGGTAATCATGTTTGAGGGAATAGACGCTGGCAACAGAAAAGGCCACTGCAAAGGCGACGATCGCGAGGCCGAAGCTGTCTCCTATGGTTGCTTGGAAAGTCTTCACATCAGGTGCAATAGGGGGCTGAAATCTAAAATCGAAATTAAGCAAGTCTGAATATCACCAACCTGCTTGGAAACTCATATATTAATAATTGTTGGTCAAATCAATGAACGAATGCAATCTAGGCTGAGCTGTGCCTTACCTTGAGGTATGATTTATAAGAATTTGCCCCACTGAAAACTTTGGAATCTGCTATCTCGTTGTTAAAAAGCAACACTGCCTGAATTTGATAAAAGATTGCAAATTCAATCCAATGATAGTCGTTAATTAGATATGATTTTGCCAGTATAACCACATTAAAATGTGCATGTATATTCCTATAAGCTTCATGCAAAATGTCTTAGACTCCACCTGTATTGTTACACTGGGTTGAAAAGCATCACTCACTATGCCTCCAGCAGTTATCCATGGATGAAGGCTCTTTGAGCAAACACAATTCTGAGACAAGGAAAGCAAAAAATCTTCTCCCCATTGATAACAATAACCTTTCATGGAAAACCCCCAGCAAATAGATGGGCCTTGGACTCTGCCCTGCACTCCACAGAACTGCTAGAGGCAACCATAGCCCTGATGGAGAGTGGGTTTCAGTTTAAAGCGATACAGCGTCAGAGAAACTTACAACTCACACAGGATACTTCTGTGCTATGCCTCATGAACTCAGAGCAGTTAAATTATATTTATTAACTGTATCATAAAAGGTGCATGTATCTCAAATTCCGTATCCATTTACTGAGATGCTCGGCTCCTATAAGCATCTGTTTCTGATCTAAAACTTACTGTAAGCAGGTTAATTGGATCCAATCAACTTTTTCTGAATTGCTGTTCCATGTTTTGTGAATATCTATGCTGATAAATTTTCAGCACTAATTTTGAAGAAGTACTATTATTATATCACACTCTGCTGCCATTATAAATCCAAAAGTTAGCTGGGAATGTTGCTTTATTTTTAATAACCAGGACCCCTATTATTCTTTTGTTCTGGCCTCCAAACACCACAGCCAGAGTGGTGTGATGGAGATTTACAGTCTAAAGACTTGGGTTCATTTCCTGGCTCTGCCACTCACCCTCCCTGAGCCAGTTTCCCCATTTGTAAAGTGAGGATAAGAATACTTGTTCTTTTTTCTTCATAGTTTAGTTTTGTGGGAGGGTCAAATATAATAATACATGTGAATACTATTTACACACTGTGAAGTACAAAGTGCCCATTAGCTATTATTATAGGATCCCTGTGGATTCTGAATATCCTTTATGTTTCCTTTACCATTTCAATGAGCACTTCTCTTCAGCCAAGTTATTTGCATTTAGTGTGTTAGACTTCACAAAATAACTTCTAAGGTGACGTAGGCATTAACAACAGATTAGCAATAAAAAATAACCATTACCTTCCAATTATATTCCATTTGCAATCAACAGAAATTTAAAATGCCCACTCCATCATCACCCAGAAAAAAATCGAAGCATATAAAGCATGTTAAATGCCTAGTACCTAATTTAGGTGTTAAATTGTAATAAGAGTGGTGTAGTTTGAATACTCATTGTAAGCCAGACACTTAAGCAAGTCACACATATTAACTCACTTAACCCTTACAAGAATCCTATGTGATTGCTAGTATTTTTAGCCTCATTTTTACAGCCAAGGACATTGAGCCATAGAGTTTATTAATTTGCCCAAGGTCAAGGAGTGAGTCAGAATCAAATCTCAGGCACTCTGCCTCTAGAACAGGCAGGTTATGCTGCCTCTCACTAGAGTGTAATGGTTAATAAATTTGGGCTACCCCTTCCCCTACCCCACACACCTTGTGCAAAGAGGTCCATTGACATTTAAAATATATTTACTAAAGAAGATTATTTAGGTTTGTAAGATTTAACTCAGTGATCTTAAGTTTATCTTTTATTTTGAAAACGCTTCTGATAAACCGGGCGTGGTGGCTAACACTTGTAGTTCCAGCTAATTGGGAGGGTGAAGCAGGAGGATCACTTGAGCCCGGGAGTTCGAGGCTCCAGTGAACTATGATCACACCATGCCAGCCTGGGGGACACAGTGAGACGCTGTCTCTTAAAAACAAAACAAAACAAAACAAAACCACTTCTGACAAGATTCTCTTTGATTTTGCATTTATTTATTTTTCTATTTGGTTTTTGTCTCCCAAGACATTTAAATAAAGTATAATCACTTCAAAGTTGCAGGGTGGCAGGAAACCCTAGAACTAGTCTTTCAGTTTCAGCCTAATTTCCACTTTAAAACTTTTTAAAGTAAAAGTGATGTTTGTGATTCATTGCCACATGAAAATCTGGAAATAAAAAAAAAATTTTTTTGTTTTTGTTTTAAACAAGATATATATATTTGGCCTTAAAAGAATTTGGCTGTTTTTAAGTCAGTAATACATATAAATGCTGATTTCTGGAATTCTCAAATACTTGTAAAGCATGGAGAGGAAAAGAGGTCTTTTTAAAAAAAACAAATAGGAAAACAATCTTTCCTTGGTAAGTTGGAAGAAACTGATAGTACAGTTAGAGGAAAGAGAGCATAAAACTGGATCTTCCTTCTCAATCTACTAAACGGAATACATTTAAAATTCCTTGTACAATCTGGACTTGCCATCCTTTTGCAGAGGGAAAAGTTGCTGTGGTCTTGTTTTGAATTTGATCACGAGAAAGGACAGAGTGTGCCTATCTAGACTGCTCAAGCAGCGTGCTGGTATTCCTTCAGTGTCTCTTTTGAACTTTTGAAACTTGGCTCCAGTAACCTCAAACAAAGCACTACATATTGTTTACAGTAATTTATGGACAAGGAAATCTGGTTTCACTTGGTGCTTCTTAACGAGGAGAAGTGGTTTATTTTGCCTATTTTTCTACTCTCACTACTTAGCTAACTTTTACTTTGATATGAGTTCCTGCTGGTCTGAGTCCCTGCTTGCCTGGTTTGTGAAATCTACAAGGAGAGTGCAGAGAGCCTTCCTCACGGATGCAGGGTGCAGGGAGGGTTCTGACAAGAATTAACGCGTTTCAGATTGTATGTCTCCTGTAGCTACCGCTTACTCTCTGCTTAGTGTTTGGAAACGCCATTGTAAGAGACCCACTTACCCGCTTTGCATCTCCCCAACCACAGACACGTTAAACTTGTTTTGGAAGTCAAAGCCATAGGATACACCTGTTGCAATTACAGTCTGCAAAGTTGCAAATTGCCCAAGTTAGAAATATGAAATGCAACTAAGAGTCTTGCTTTGGGGAAAACAAACAAACAGAGCAAACAAACAAACAAATAACAACAACAAAAATTGCCAACAACCAACCTTGGACCTGTTAATTAAGAATCAGCAGCCCAGGTTTTGTTACTTTTTAAGAAGTTCTGAGGCAATTCTAACATGCCATCAGGGTTGGGAACCACAGCTCTAATTCAAATGGGTCTATCACCACATCTTGCTAAAGGTCTTACTCTCTGCACTCTCCTTCGAAGCAAAAGGACTGACATAGATTGATAGCGGCTTTCTGTTCCGCTCACATTGACCATGAAAAGTGAAATTGTAGAGACTAGCATGGAGATATGAGAAGAAGTTAGCATAGTGTAGGTGACACACTGGTTTGGGGAGGCTTCTGGCATTTATGCTGGGAATCTCTGGCTACTGTCAAATTTTGTTGGATACAATTGGTCTTTTCTGCTCCTCTTTGGCCATTGTTTTTTATTTCACAATCATCCTTACTATTATGTCCAGGGAATAACTTCTAATATTTGATATTTTGTCTTAGCATGTATCACCTTAATTCCTGGCCTTTTCTGGGGGCTTAGACACCTCAGATTTCTTAGCTGACTCTCCATGTCACTGTTTTTTTTTTTGGAGACAGAGTCTCACTCTGTCTCCCTGGGTAGAGTGCAGTGGTGCCATCATAGCTCACTGCAGCCTCAAACTCCTGGGCTCAAGCGATCCTCCTGCCTCAGTCTCCCACATAGCTGGGACTACAGGCATGTGCCACGATGCCGGCTAATTTTTTTCTATTATTTTTTAGTAGAGATGGGGCCTCACTCTTGCTCAGGCTGGTCTTGAACTCCTGAACTCAAGTGATTCCCCCATTTCAGCCTCCCAGAGTGCTAGGAGTACAGGTGTGAGTCACTGTGCCCGGCTTCCATGTCACTTTTAGAAAATAGTTTCCTGGCTAAGTAGGAAACTGTGCACTATGCATAGTCTCACTTGTTGAAGCCAGGTGGGTTCCATATCCATGAGCCCAGGACAGGTCAAACTGGCCCAAGCTGGATCCCATTTGCATCTAGAACACTCCACTTCTGGAATAGTTCTGGAGGGGAGTGAGAGAGCGTTGGTTCCAATTTGGATCAAGTTCTGTCTCAGACTCCCAAGGACTGTCTTGATAGAAGAGCTAAGAACACTATCTGTTCTACTTTGCATCCACTGGAGGAGGGGAGAACCACTGCCCTATCTATATATTAGTCAATTTCCTTTTGCTTTCTAAACAGGGATGCATCAAAGACCCAAGAACTGCAGTTCTAAAAGAATGAGACCTACTTTTTGAGAAATAGGAAAACATTATAACTCAATTAGCAAATTTCTTTCAAAATAAGATCTAGAGAAAATTTTAAAAACTTGGAACAAAATAGTGAAGCTTTTAATATACTTAGATTATTTTTTCTTTTTGAAGATATTTAAGTCAAATCTAAGAGAAGTGTTACTTAAGTTTTATTGTTAACATTAGCTGTATGGTAGATGTGGTTGATTTTCAGTGTTGTTCTCTTTGCTGTTTTTTCTTAATGTGAATAAATTTTACAACCCGTAGGTTAAGTCCCACGGCAAAGGCACTAAAGGAAAGCTCTTCAAGAAACACAAAAGTGAGTTGCATGCATTTCAATATTTTTTAAGCAAAAGAGATACTTACTTTGAAAAGTGAAAATGGATCCGTGTGTGGTGGGACTTGCAGCTGAAGAATGAATTTGAGTTGGGAAACCAAAACATGAACGGCAGCAGCAGTGGTGAAGCCACTGATTAGGGACTCAGATAAGTATATCACTACAAATCCGATCCGCAGAACCCCCAAGATCAACTGGAAAGGGAAGAACAAAAGCCTTTGTTAGCGCAGATAGTAGTACACCTCAGCAAACTAAAGGATCAGCAATTGAAAAGATTCAAAGTGTAAAGGCTCAACCTATACATATATGCCTTGGAGAAGCAGATGTCTCTGCCCCCTGAATACCTCCCACCCAGGGTTCCTCCCTCTCCTTCCCTTCCTCCCCATCCCCCAGGTTGACTGTTACATGGTGTTCAAATAGTATGTAAGTCTAGTATGTCCCCAAGTCTAGCATGCCTCCTTATCCCCCCACCCATATATTTAGGAAGGACTCACTCATATACTTTTTATAGCAAAACCTTACCTAGCATCAGCCCTAATAAATTTTCAGATGTAATTTTAAGTCACACTTTCTAGTTGCTACAGCACACATGAGTGAGTGTCTATTCACATTTCATCAAAAAAATTACTCAACTTGCTTAAGAAATACATAACTGCACATTGGACATTAGAAGCGCTCAGTTTTAGTTGGGGGATATGGGTCATTAATCCCTCCCCCAAAGCATCATTGTTTTGCAATAAACTGAATTGGATGGATTCTCCTTCTCTTGGATATTTTGTCTGTCTTTCCACTCATGTCTCCAGAATGCAGCCAGAGCTGTGGGTGCACAAAGTCCAGCTGGGTTCCATTTCTATACTAGGTTTAGAAATGTATTAGAAACTAACCAAATTGTCAATAAGACACACACTTATGTCCTTGTAGAAATTGACTTTTCTTTCTTTAAGAAATGGTCTTAACCAATAATACCATTAACCATAAGCTTAGGCAACATCTTGAAAAGTCCATGACATTTTCACTATTCAGCAATGGTGTCAGGGAATGGCTTGGAAGTGAGGCTTTAGGCCCCACTGTAAGTTTCTTCAGCTTTCCTCAAATCTTTGATATGAACAGCTTGAAGTGCAAAGCCCCCATCCCTTCCAACTAGATTATAGTCTCTGAGGAATTAGAAATAAAAAAATTTCAAAGCCACCAATGTCACTATTACTTGCATACAGTTATGTTTCTTGACTCTATCAGTTCCTAGGCATTTTACTGAATTAAGCAATAATAATTTCATTCCTCACCACTTGTGCCTCCCTGTTCCCATTTTTCCTTCTATCTAGACCCACATTCACTCGCATATGCAACTGTGGATCCACCCCTCCCCATTTGGTTGTGATGAGTGACCCTTCTTAAATTATTTCCTGTGGGCCACTGAAGGAGGGTCACAAACCAAAGAGAAGATGGAGAGCGGTGGCAGGAGAGAGAAAAAAAACCCAGAAAGATGTGTACCAGTAGATTGGGGTGGCAGGTTACATGAGAAAGTGCTCACCTGGATGATTCCAGAAAGCACTGTGACTGTTGCAGCCACCATCACCTTCTGCTCCTCCAATGACGAAACATTACCTGCTGAACTATTTGACAATTCCGTAGTAGTTGTACTGGCATCTATGGTTAGTCTTGAAACTACTGCTCCCAACATCATACTCAGAATTGGAAATGGACCTAATTAACAGCAGGTGAATTGTGGTCAATATGCGTCTGCCTAAAGTATATTGTCTTTCAACCACAGCATGGCATTTAAAAAGGCTGCCACCTATGGGCCTTCCCTCCTTTCCAAACCCCAATCCTAATTCTTACAGGAGACTATGACTCTTCTCCTGGATTATGCAGTTTGGAATTGATACAATGTATGTATGAATAAAATTCATAAAGAAAAACCAGTGTGAGCATTAATCAGCCCAGTTACTGACTTACCCACAGATAAGTGTCTAGAAGTACCCAGGAAAAGGTAGATTATGCCTGGGAAAAAGGCTGCATACAACCCGTAGATTGGAGAGATGTTGACCAGCAGAGCAAATGCTAAGCCTTTAAACACACAAGCAACAGGGTACTTATTTAGTACAAGAGGAATGATAGAAGTTCTCATCAGTTTCTTCTGGTATTTAAAATTGAACCTTAAAAATAAGATACTTTATTAACTCAAAATGTATCAAAGATGAAACTGTAAGAACTAAAACTATAAAAACTCTCAGAAGAAAACATAGGTATTAATCTTTGTGACCTTGGATTAGACAATGGTTTCTTAGAAATGACACCTAGAGTATAAGCAATCAAAGAAAAAACAGATAAATTGGACTTCATCACAATTAAAAAATGTGTACTTGAAAGGATACTATCAAGAAAGTGAACTGATAACCCACAGAATGGAAGAAATTATTTGCAAATTGTATATCTCATGAGGGTCTAGTACTTAGAATATAAAAATAACACATGCAACTCCATGATAAAAAGGCAAATAACCCACTTTAAAAATGGGTAAAGGATTTTGATAGACATTTCTCCAAAGATATACAAATGGCCAAAAAGCACATGAAAAAAGTGCTCAACATTATTAGTCAATAGAGAAATACAAATCAAAACCACAATGAGATGCCACTTCACACCCACTAGGATAGCTAAAATAAAAAAGATGGACAATAACAAGTGTTGAGGATGTTGAGAAATTCAAACTCTCTTATATTCCTAGTGGAAATGTAAAATGGTGCAGCTACTTTAGAAAATAATTTAGCAATTCTACAAACGATTAAACATAGAGTTACCATATGACCCAGCAATTACACTTCTAGGGATATATCCAAGAAAACTGAAACATGTTTACACAAAAACTTGTACACAAATGTTCAAAATAGCATTATTCATAATAGCCTCCAAGTGGAAACAACTCAAATGTCCATCAACTGATGAATGGATAAACAAAATGTGGTCTACCCATACAATCGGATATTGTTTGTCCATAAAATGGAATCAAGTACCATATATGCTACAATATGGATCAACCTTGAAAATATGATGCTAAGTGAAAGAAACTGGATACAACATTATACATATTGTACAATTCCATCTATATAAAATATCCAGAATAGGCAAATCCATAGAGGCAGAAAGTCATTACCAGAGGGGTGTGTGGAGGGGGGATATGAAGCGACTGTTAATGGGTAAGGGATTATTGGGGAGGTAGTGAAAATGTTCTGGAATTATTAATAGATAGTGGTGATAGATGTACAGCCTAGCGAATATACTAAAAACCACTGAATTGTACACATTAAAAGGGTGAATTTTATGGTATATGAACTATATCTTTAAAAAGTTACCTTGTAGTACAGACACCAGCCCTGTGCTGATACCAGAAACGATGTCACTGAGCAGCCATTCCTTTAGCCGATATGCAGGTAACCAAGATGCTATGGGGAACAAAGACAGGGCAATTCCCCTGGCCTTTTGTGTGGAACAGCTGAAAACATTGAAAGCCACAGGTCAGTCAATTAATATCAAATTTTAAGTTTAGTACTTAATTGTAGGTGGAAAATTGGTAAAGATAATAATATATTAAAGATTAAATTAGTAATTTTACTCCCACTAACATTCACCTCTTTACCCATATCAGCTGCTCCCTGATCACCACCAAAGGAATTAAAAAAAAAAAATGTCTGTTTTACTTTAGCCATAATAGAGCCTATTTGTCATTCTCAGCTTGAACTGTGCCATATTTCAATTGAGAATTTGCCTCTGTTCCCATCTGTTAGCTGTCTGATTTGGAAAGACTGTGTTGATAGCTGAGCTGGTATTCATTTTAGACACTACCTTTCCAACTCTGGCAGGGAGTAGGAGGTTTGGAAACCAAAGATGAAAAGACTACATAGACTATGGGCTAGAGTCAGAAAGGAGAGGGTGAAAGCTAGAAAATTTAGGAGAAAGTGCTTCATTTATTTCTAATGCTAGTACTTTAAGATATATCTTACCTACAACATACTTTGAGATGATCCAGAAATGTCTTATGATATCTGTCTTTCTTCTTATGTTCTTCCCCAAAAGCATTTGAAGAATACACCGGCCTGGCCACGATGTACTGATTCCCAATGGGTTCGATCATTTTGCTTTCTCTGGGGCTGTGGCAAGTTGAAGACCTTTGGAACTATGTGGTGAACCCTTCTTCTTGCCTGTAGCAGGTTAAAATGCCTGAAACCAAACAGAGCTTGCTTCTTAAATAACTCAGAGATAATGTGATGCAATTTACAGATGAGTGAGCTCTGAACTGAATGTTACCACCTTTTGAGATCAAAAAAGGCAGGATTAAGGGACCTAGATTGTGTTTTGTGACAGTGATATCACTTTTTACTCCAATGAGCTGGATAAGTGAACAAATACTTTTATTTTATTTTTTAAAAAGGTTGCCAAAAAGTAACAAAAATCAACTCAATTTACTAATCAGGGAGTCCACTTTTTACTTGTGAAGTAAGATCTTCTTATCAATTTTTTTCCTAGAAACATTTCTAAAGTTATGGCATGGGAGTACTGGGACAGAAGAAATTCAAAGTCTATTTATTTCCTCTAACTTCAGTCAAGGCTGTTCCAATTTACCCATTAGAATTTTTATAATACCTTATAAAATGCTTTTAATTTGTGAAATTCAAACATACTGTCTGTTTCAGTTATTTTCTGACTGTTTCTGGGAGTAAGAGTGTTTTACAATTTATAGTTGAAAAAACTGTGGCACAGACTAAATATTATTTGGTTACTTAGTTCATAAATGATAAGGTCTTTTGTAAGGAAAAATCTTGGGGAAGTTACTTCACCTCTCTGAGCCTCATCTGTATAATTGGGATAAAGATACCCAAGTTTCAAGGTGAATGTGAAGATTAAACAAGGGTGTTTTCAAAACATCTAGGATTGTGCCCAGCACACAGTAGGCATTCACTAAATGGTAGCTATGGTAGTTATTATTTTAACCATTAGCATTTTCTGCACAAGATGTTTAATTCTTTTTCTTATTTCAATCCTGTTTCTATTATACTTAAAAGATCAATTTTACAAAACATTTTTATGCATGTTACCAACTTAGTCCTCACAATTCTTTGAGGCACTTACTGTTATTATATTATTATTATTACTACTACTATTATTTTCTTCTTACAAATGAGAAAATAATCACACACATCCCTAGCCCCCAACAAAATCCAAGTACTTTTTCTCATGTCATACAGCTAGTAAATGTCTGAAATAGGACCTGTATTTTCAGACTTCTTTGCTATTTTTTCTATGACATGCAGCTTCTTTATTGTCCAATACGAACATAATTGAACATTCCAACTAAACGGCTAGCATTTTTTGCCCCTAATCTTGGTTCTGAATTACTACCCATAATGCCCAAGTTTTGTTCCTTGACTTAAATCACGGTGATTAATTGAATTATTTCACACTAGATTGTATCTTGTTACACAGTGCTCTCATGGGATCTCATATCTCGTAGGATTTGCAGCATGTTTCCAGAGCTCCGGTTATAACCAGGAATCAGATGCTGGCCACAACTGCTGGCCTCACCTGACCTCTCTTTGACCACCCATTTCTACTCCCAACCCGATTCCTCGGCCTCCTCCAATGTATCCTGTGCTGGCCTTCCCTGACCACAGTGCAGTGCTTCTACCCCACCCTCTGGTTTGACCCTCCCTCCAAGAATTTGAGTCCCTTTGAGCCCAGTTATGACTTCTAGGTCCCCTTTTGCTATTCCTTCTGAACTTCCCACCCACTCTGCCCCCAAGCTGCCTGTCTTCCCTTTTGTCCCTAGCTCCTCCTCCGTCTCCCCACCCTCAGTTCCAGGGGTCAGATCCCACTAACTGGACAGAGCTTCCCATTGTCAGAAGAACTTGCTCATGAAGTGGAGTTGGCTTGTGCATTGCTGTGCATAGTGTGGATTTTTGTCCTTTTTCGCCAAGTACTAACATTAGGGTTGGGGTGTTAACAATTAAGATCTCCATGGTCAATAACTTCTGACATCTTGGATCTCTCGCAAAGGCTGTCTGGAGTGTCTTTTGAGAGCAGCTTTTAATCCTGCAAGGGATCCAACCTAGCCAAACTGAGGATGAAGAAGACTCAAGCACTTTATATTTTTAGTTCTGTTAGATGGTGCCATGAACAGAAAAAAAAAAAAAGATTCTGTTCTTTGACTGCTTTGCTCATTTTTTTTCATCAAGGAGTTCACAGAAACATTAGTTATTTTCCTTAAAAAAGATCCCTGAAGGTGCTTTTTTTCCCCTGGCAGTTGTATGTTTTCTCTCTGCTAAGTTATAGCCTAATATTTTCCTTGCCTATGACAATGATGGTGGAAATAACTTTATTTCTGCTCAGCTTCTTTCCCTGAGGATGGCTGTGGCTCCCTCACACCTCCAGCTGGATTAAGAGCCTGAACTCTGGCCTTCCTGCTGCAGACAAGAGAAGGCCTCCTCCTCACACCCAGGCACTGCCTACAAGGGGAGTGTTCAAGGGCAGGAATCAGGGCAGCTTAAGAAATCTTTCCAGAATTTAGAGAGAGATCTTGAGGGCCACATTCCAGTCTTTTTATTTTTTTCTTGCTCCCATCCCTGTTTCTAAAAGCTGCTGCCTCATATTCCACGTGTAACAAACAGTGGGAGCCCCTGAACCCAACCGCCCCAGTGGCACCTCTGCTGAGGAGACGCTCCAGATAGTCATAAATCAATGTCATTTTCCGTTTTGTCATTTCTGAGATTCTTGAGAATGACCTACTTTAGTTAGGAATTCAAAAGTGATTTTCTTAACTTTTTTTTTTTTTTTACCTGAACAAGCTACTTTTTCCTCAGAAATTTTGGAAACATTTATTTGGTTCCTGGAATCACAACTCCAGCTTCAGATATGACACCCATATTAATGTATGCCTTTTTGTGTTCTATCTTCATGGCTCAATTGTCTCCAGGTTCCTTGGGGTGTCAGTGACCTTTGGGGGATTGAATTCATTCTCAGGGTCCCTTCCTCATAAAAATGTTAGAACTCTGAGCCTTATTTATATATATTTCCTCTTTTATTTGCTTTTCTATGATGTACTTTCTAAAATTTTTTGGTCTGTAAGAAAAAAATATATATCTTTTATATATGTATAGACACACATGTGCATACATACATATACCTACATACTTGGTGCTGCTGCTTAGTCATACACATTGTTGTTCTCTGCTCTTTTTTTTGATCAGAAATTTAATACTAGGATTAATTTCTAAAGTTCAGTGTCTCAATTTAACTAATTCAGTTTGTTAACAACTTTTTGATATTTCTAGGGATTGTCCTGTATGTACCCCTCTCCCCACCCCTCCAAGTTCTGCCCATTTCTAACCTGCAGCCTAAGCACTGAGGTCACCCCTGGCCTCCAGTTATTTGGGAATCCTGACTCTGCCTGTCCCACTCCACTGAGAAGTGTCTTATGGCCCGGATCTTTCCACTCAGCCTTTATCTAGTCTGTTCTAGTCTTTCAAGGGACTAGTCTTTCTAGGGAACTAGTTCTAGTTCAAGGGACTTGTTCTAGTCTTTCAAGGATCTCGTCTGTTCTAGACTTTCAAGGGACTATCCTTTTTGCTGGGAAACAACTCATTTCAACCAAGATGCTCATAAGCAATGCTAGGATTGGACTTCAATTAGTGGTCATTTGCAACCTGGAGGCAAGCAAGTGTGCAGGGCATTTCCCAGCCCCTCGCCCATCACATTAGGTGCTTCCAAGCTAGCACAAGGCAGCTCTTAGTGACACCGCCTGTCAATAGCTGTTTAAGCTAAGGAGGGTCTTCATAAAGACATTGCTGAAAACGCCGTACTGTGCCTGAAATCTGCTGAAAACGCTCCTCCTTTCATGGATCTCCAGATACCCAAGGCCAGTCAGTGAAAAACCAGAGGTAAGCCAGCCCTATTTTGTGAGTCAGTCCTTGGACAATGGGAAATACAGCAGTGTCCTGATAACTGTGCTTGGGGGAGGGGGTGAGAGATGGGGGAACAAGTGGAACAACTGCTCCAGTGAGCACCTGGGGAAGGGACCCAATCCGCAGCCAGAGAGGGACTGGAAGTCAAGGGTATATAAAGCTCCGCATTCTGGCTGGTATCAAGCTGGGTGGGAGCAAGGAGACTGATGGCATCAGAAGGGGAGGGCCAGAGTGGTGATTAGGAGGGGGAGGGTCCCAGCACTGATGTTGGTGAAGAGAGGTCAGAAGGGGTCAGAGGCTGGAGTGGGCAGTAATTTCCTGTTAAATGCTATAATTCTTGTGTGCTTCAGTCACTTTTGAAACAGAGCAATTAATTAATTAAGCTATGTTATAGATGTATACCAGAGCTATTTCTCTGAGAGAAATAAACAGGTCCATTGATATTCAGAACATGAAAAACTCTCCTGTTTTTCTCTACCATTTAGTGATGATTGGTTCAAAGCTATTAGCATCTTAAGAACCCTTCTGGATTGTTCTTGAAGCCAGAGTCATTCCCTGGACAGAGAATAAACTGACATAGAAGGTGTTTAAAGGTGATGGAACTGGGGTGAGGGTCCAGAGGGTGTGGAGGCAGTTCCCCCAGATATCCAAGGCAAGATGGCTAATGGAAAACATTCTTGACTTTTTTTTTTGGCCAAAATTATGTGGATAATTCACACAACTCTAGTTCAGTGTCCATAGTGGGAAAGAACATAACATGTCTTGCATTGCTAATTCAAGAAGTCAGTTTATGTGTTTTATTAAATTTTATAGTTGTCTTATAACATCTCCTAGGAAGTTGGTTTTAGCTTAATTTTAGTTTATGCACTAAACTTATTGTTATTAATATTTTTCATCAGTCCTATTACTGCATTGCCCATAATGCTGCAAAACTAAGTCAGACCTAATTTAGTTAGGAGGTGCAGTAGAAACGAGTGAAAATTTGGCAACTAAGCAGACCTGGTTTTGTTAGGTAGATAGTTAGGATCTCCAGCTCTTCTTGAGACAAGGGTTCCCTGCTTTGGTGCTGTTTTGAGCAATTGCTCCACCTGGGAAGAAGGATAGGGGTGGGACTCCATTTTGGTGTTTCCCCACCCTTAATCCTATCCTGAGCAACTGCTACACCTGGGGAAGGAGGGAATGCTTTATCAATCTAGGAATTCCCCAGCCCAGGCATAATAAGATTTAGAAAGTGACCTAGAGTAACCTAAGGGTAATTAATATGCCATTAGCTTGAATCTGCATTGCAGTTCACCTTCCTAGGTGGGCTTTCTTAGAGGGAGCTCCTATATGCAGATGGAATTTTGAGGACACCTGTAGATCATTTGATAACATCCTACACCTTCCAAGAGCCCGCCTCCAGACAGGGCTAATAAAAGGAAACAATCTGAGACGTCAGTGAGTTGATGTGTCTCCCTCTACTCGCAGAGACAGACCCATTTTATTCCACAAGAAAGAGCTGCTCTTGTGAAACTGCTTCCTGCCTGAGCTTACTCTGTCGTATTGGCCCTGCTGGTGATTTTTCCAAGAAAGGAGTTAGAGGACTGCGGTAATAGTCTGGTCTTGACACTCGGTTGTGTCTGGTCATTCTTCAGCCAAGAGCACACCAAGAACCGAGGGCAGACTCCCACCCTGACATCTTTGGTGGCATAACCTAGGATTCTGATAGTTTCAAATCCTTGCTTTGCCATTTCCTAACTATGTTTGCTACGGGTAAGTGATTCAGGCCTTAATTTTTCTAATGGCAAAAGGGGGAGGCCATTATCTTCCTTGCAGGGCTGTTGTCAAGACTGAAGTTAGAGTATACAAAGAGAGACTTCTTAGCCTTAATTTCATAGATAACAGCCTCAGGGCTGAGTTTAATACTGACTGTTTAAACTGAATTTACAACATGACAAAAGTCAGCTGGAACCTGTTGGAAAATGTTAGTGTTGTCAACTTTTCTATGACTTCATGTTGACTCTGAGCTTATTTCCATAATGAGTCATTTTCTATTCTCATCCAGTTTATTTTAACATTTTTAAAGAATCTACCTTTCTAAGCTTCCTAGCCTGGCATGCAAG
The DNA here is from genome assembly GCA_023783475.1 of Daubentonia madagascariensis. Classification (NCBI taxonomy): domain Eukaryota; kingdom Metazoa; phylum Chordata; class Mammalia; order Primates; family Daubentoniidae; genus Daubentonia; species Daubentonia madagascariensis. Next base: position 43,390,779 of record JAKFHU010001569.1, on the reverse strand, counting down.
GCCCTTCATATTTCGGCTCTGGCCTATCCCACAAGCTTTATCTCTCCTCCTTCACAGCTATGGTAGGTTCCTAACACATTATAATATTTAACATCTCCATGTGTTGGCACACATTGTTTCCTTTATCTGTGTTCTTTTCCAACACCTGCTAAATTCCAATTCATTCTTAAAAATACTCAGCTGTCCCTGGCTGCTGATTCTTTTCTTTATTCCTTCAACAAAACATTTATTGGCCTATTGTTTGTCAGGAACTCAGTTCCTAATACAGCTGTATAAGATAAGAAAATGCTGCAAAACCTTCGTGGAATCTCCCAGACAGAGTTAATCATTTCCTTCTTGCAAGCACCTTGTACTTACTTCTATTCCATGTCATACAGTATGGTTATTATTTGTCTACGTTTCTCTTCCTTACAAGACTGAGTTTCCCAAGGGCAAGGCCCAAATCTTAATCATTTTCCCCCCCTTTTGCATAGGTTCTGTAACATAGTTAAGTATGCAAGAAAAGGTTGTTGAAATAAACTGAACTATTAACAAAAGATATATAAATGATGTAGTCCCGAACTCCAAGGTTTACGTACACAGGAGAAGGTTCCAAAATGATTGGTGCAGATAAGAAATTGAAAGAAGGAAGGAGAGTATGGGTTGTGGTTGAGGAAAGTTTTATGAAGGAAGTGTGGGTCTTGAGTTAGACCTTGAAGAACAGATGAGTGTGGGAGGGTGATGAGAAAGCAGAGGGGAGTAAGCCAATCACGTTCAAAGGATACTGACAGATCCAAAAACTGAAACAGAAGCCTTGTGAGCCAAAAGACTGAGCCAGTAGAAATGTTGGGATGCACCACAGCAAGGCGCTTCAGACCCAGTAGGCCCACAGAATAAAGAGAATCCCTGGCCATTTCTATGAGGCTTGGAGATGTTCTAAGCACTTTTACTTTTCCTCCTTGTGAAGGAGGCAGAGAAGCTAGGCATTATTATCACCAACTTACAGGTAAAGAAATTGAAACAAGAGAAGATAAATGACTTTCCCAAGCGTCTAGCTAGCAAAGTGACAGAGACAGGATGAGAAGCCTCATCTTGTGAATACCTGACTCTCTCTACTGCGCGTTCTTCTCTGCCCCTTTCTGACATGTTCACATGGGGGCCCCGTTAGCCCCTATCCCCAGGGGACACAAGGCAGAGAACAGAGCTCCAGGGGAGGCACCCTCAGTGCTCTTGCGCTTGAGCATAAGAGCCCACGCCCCAACCCCCTGCTCTCAACATCACACACCCACTACGTGAGCCTGGATAGCCTGGGCTCAATCTCCTTGAGGTGACCTGGTTTATTCTCCCCTCTGTTCCTCAACAAAGGGAAACAGAGGTTATAGGAGGCTCTTCTTTTCACTTTGTTTGGAGAATCAAAGACCTTTATTGTGAGAAGAGCTAGACTACGTTATTACCTATTTATTCCAATAATTTAAAAATATCCATTCTCATTTTGTGAACAGTTTTGTTCCTTAGATGAATAAGAGCTACCTAGTAGGTATTTATACATTTGTTTATTTATATACTTACATATTCATTTATCCAGAGGGAGGAGGCAAAATGTATACTGTATTAACCCATTATAAACTGCTTGCTTCTGCAATCGAATAGTCACTTGCTAATTTCTCAGTAGGAATGATCTTTATGTGGCCAACTTTCATGACACTGTTTCTACAAATAACAAATTTGCAGGCGGGTGTGGTGGCTCACACCTATAATCCTAGCACTCTGGGAGGCCGAGGCGGGAGGATGGCTTGAGCTCTGGAGTTTGAGACCTGCCTGAGCAAGAGTGAGACCCCCGTCTCTACTAAAAATAGAAAAATTAGCTGGTGCACCTGTGGTCCCAGCTACTCGGGAGGCTGAGGCGAGAGGAACACTTGAGCCCAGGAGTTTGAGGTCGCAGTGAACTATGATGACGCCACTGCACTCTAGCCAGGGTGACAGAGTTAGACTCTGTCTCACAACAACAAAACCCTGCCCAAATAGATTTGCTTTGGAAAAGAGAATTATTTAGTCCAATGATTTAATAAATTATTTCTTAGTTGCATATATAAGGAATGTTGTATAATCTTTTCCTGACATTTTAAAGAATGAAATAGATTTTATCTTGGTAGAGTTGGTAATCTATGGGATAAGTACTTCTGTATGATATTATATTATATTTTATATTATACAACTCGTGGCACAGGGCACTCTGCTGCTTTCCAGTGACAAATTTTTTCTGCCCATCTCTCTTCCCTTTCCACTGTCTATCCTCCTTGCTCTGATGATCTTTTCTCTCTCCCCCTTTTCCCTCAGCCTTTTCTCCTTAGAAAGTCTGGGGTGTCTGTCAGATAAATCCCTCACATTTGTACTCGGGACCAGCTGACCTTTCTTTCCTTCTTTTTTCCCCCCCGCCCCCCAGAAAGATGCGTTCTCGCTGTGTTCCCTAGGCTGGCCTCGAACTCCTAGGCTTGAGCAACCCCCTGCCTCAGCCTCCCAAGTAGCTGGGACTACAGGCATGTGCCACTGTGCCTGGCTAGGACCAGAGGGCCTTTCTAAGTCCCTACTGACAGATGATTCTATCTGCTGGAGAAACTCTTTCCTAAAAGCTTGCTTTATTTGCCAACCATCAGAGCAGATGATCTATCTATAAAGTCATATTTGGGTGGAGAACTAAAGGAATTATCTGAATAATTAAGACAAGAACCAGTGCTATCTTTGAAAAGGCTGTTCAAGCCTTAACAATGCCTACAACCATTTACTTGATAAATTAAAGGCTACCCAAATATTTAATTCACATTGCTAGTGCTCCAGACATACACACATAGCCTTTTAGTGGAATCATTCAAAATATTCATGCTCATGGAATAAGCTCAAGAACATATCAGTAACTTTAAGTAGGCTTTGATCAGAAAAAATACCATTTGCAAGAAATAGACAACCAGTTTGAATAAAATGATCATAAATTTGGTTCCTACCTGATACACACTCAGTGAGGAACTTCAGCAACAGTGGAAAATTTTCGAGATAAAGTAGCGCAGTTCTTAGAGACAGTGTCCATCCACTTAACAGGCCCCGCGTGCATCCACATGTATAGGGATGTCTATTTATAGTTTATGTAAGGCAGTGGGCAAATTACCTTTCTGTCAGCTTTAATAATTAACTTTCATTAACTTTTACAACAATGGAAAGACGGCAATGTGGTCTTGACCTTTGAGACTTCGATCAGCAGAAGTGATGATGACAACAGCTTCCTCAAGTTCCTTGTGAGATTAAACCACCCATTGCACTTGTGTGCATGTGGATTTCATTGCTTTGCAGAGATTTGCTCAGTAGATGTGCACATGACAGTAAAAAAATAAACAAAAACATCTTTGCAAGGATTATCTCCCTGTCATTTTACCTACCAGTTTAGATGGGAGTTCAGTGGTGGTGTTTCTTGGCTGGCTGACTCCATGGAACTCTCAGGGGCTGTGAAAGAGTGGTGTACAGGTTAACTCCCGGTATGATAAAGGCCCTTGTTAGGAACGCTCTCCCAACTCCCAGCAACAGGCCTCTATTTGCACTCGGGTTTCTGCCCCCACCACTGCTCTGCTTAAGAGCAATAGGACCTATCTTGCTAAAGGCAATGAATACTTTCAACTCTCTTCTTATTTAGTCTCTTGGCATTTGACCCTGCAAACTACTCCTCCTTGAAATCTCTTGTTTTTAAAATGTTAAAAAAATTTTATTTTTTAACACACTTTATTTTTCACCTCACACTTCTTTGCCAACTCGTCCTCTATCTAACTCTTTGGCATTCCCCAAGGTTCTGTCCTGGACTCCCTTTTCCTCTCTTTCTATCCTCTTACCCTAAATAAGAGTCCCATGGCTCCCGGCCACATACATGTTTCCAACTCCAGCCCTCTAGATCCACGCATTTAACTGCCTACTCAGCATCTCTGTGTGGATGCCCCGTAGGCATCTCAAACGTGGCACGTCCCAGTGTGAACTCTATCTTTTCTCCCAAATCTGCCCCATCTCTAGTCTTCCCCATTCTAGGAGAGAATACTCCTCTTTATTCATGTCAGAAACCCGGCAACCATCCCTGGCACTTCCTCTTGCAGACGTTCTCCCCACCAGCAGCCAATCCATCACCAGGTCCCCTTGAGTCTACCCCCAAAATACATCACAAAGCCATCGCCCCCTTCACCTGAGCCGCTGCCATCTCACAAGGGCCTCCTGCTGCCCCTCCTGCTTCCTCTCTTAGCCCTCCCAGGCTCTTTGCCACCCAGTAATAGCTGGCATGATCTTTACATGCTAGTCGTCTTCACGGGGCTAACGACTCTATGTAGGATAAAAGGCCTCCAAAGTCTTGCCTGATCTCCCCCTTCCCATCTCTCTAGCCTCATCTGACCTTGCTTTCAGCTTTGTTTTCGCCACTCCCGCCACCGTGGCTTCTTATGGTCCTTGAATCTGCCAGCTCCTTGCAGACATCGTTTCCTCTTCTTAAACACACTTCTCCCTTCCTCTTTCTGGCTGTCACTTAGCTTCAATGCCACTTCCTCAGAGAGAACCTCTTTGACTTCCCAATCTCAATGAGCCCCTCTTGTGGTATTCTCTCATAGCATCCTGTACTTTTTTTTTTTCCAATCCCTTGGTCATTTTGCATGCACTTCTTTTTCAAAAAAACATAGCATAATTTAAAAATACTCAATTATTTACTTGGGTAGTATCTGACTTCCTCATTAGAATGAAGGCTCCATGCAGACAAGAACCTTGACTATCTTACTCACTACTGTATCCCCAGAGCCTAGAATGAAACTATCACACAACAGCCACTCAATAAATGTTGGTTGAATGAAAGTTAAATAAACTATATTTGATATAACACAATCCCAAAAGAATTTGGACAGGTCACTAGAGTTTGTTCTAAATTAATCTAACCTGTGTTTTTTAATCTGATTCACACATGTACTAACTGTGTAATTGAATTAGCTGTGGTATCATTTATTTCATGCTTTTATTAACAATAGCTACGTCTATTATTTTTATTTCAAAATATTATGGGGGTACAACACTTTGGCTATATACTGCCCATGTCAGAGCTACAATCATGAACATCCTGCAAACTGTGCTCCCTGCTTCCATTCAGTGAGAGTCGTCCCATCCCCTCCACCCCCCTCCCGCCCGCCCCCTGATGAATATTATTGCCCTGTGTGACGTAAGTGTTGATCAGTTAGTACCAATTTGATGGTGAGTACCAGTGGTGCTTGTTTTTCCATTCTTGTGACGCTTCGCTTTGAAGAATGGGCTCTAGCTTCAACCAGGATAATACCAGATGTGTTAATTCACCGTCGTTTTTTATTGCTGAGCAATACTCCATGGTATATATACCACATTTTATTAATCCACTCGTGTATTGATGGGCACCTGGGTTGTTTCCACAGCTTTGCAATTGTGAATTGTGCTGCTATAAACATTCGCATGCAGATGTCTTTATTATAAAATGTCTTTTTTTCTTTTGGGTAAATACCCAGTAGTGGGATTGCTGGGTCAAATGGTAATTCTACTTTTAATTCTTTGAGGTATCTCCATATTACTTTCCATAGAGGTTGTACTAATTTGCAGTCCCACCAGCAGTGTATGAGTGTTCCTATCTGTCCACATCCCCACCAACATTTGTTGTTTTGGGACTTTTCGATATGAGCCAATCTCATTGGAGTTAAGTGATATCTCATTGTGGTTTTGATTTGCATTTCCCTGATGATTAGAGAAGTTGAGCAATTTTTTATATGTTTGCTGGCCAATAATAGCTACTTTTAATTTAGTGTATACTATGGGCCAGGAACTGTGCAGTGTATTTTGTTGGGTTTATCCCATTTAATCCTTACAACAATCATATACAGCATAATATTTTTATTCCTTTTACAAATGGGTATATTGAAATTTGCTCTAAGTGGTGGAGCCAATTAGAACCTAGGAAGCCTAACTTTAATTGTAATGTCTTCTTTTTTTTTTTTTTTTTTTTTTTTGGGACAGGCTCTCGCTCTGTTGCCTGAGCTAGAGTGCAGTGGCGTCATCATAGCTCACTGCCACCTCCAACTCCTGGGCTCTCAAGCAATCCTCCTGCCTCAGCCTCCCAAGTAGCTGGGACTACAGGTGCCCGCGCCCAGCTAAATTTTCTCTTTTTTTGTGGAGATGAGGTCTCACTCTTGCTCAGGCTGGTCTCAAACTCCTGGGCTCAAGTGATCCTCCCACCTCGGCCTCCCAAAATGCTAGGATTATAGGTGTGAGCCACGATGCCCAGCCTTAATGGTCATGTCTTTAACTACCATATAATACTGCTTTTGGTTATGTTAATAAATGTACAGCACATTTATTCAGAACCACTGTGCATTGATTAAATTGTGTATCTAGGTTTGGTTGGTAAAAGAACTGGAAAATACTACACATAAAGGTAGAGTCTCAGAACCATTGATCAGATTAAAAATGATTTATTTTAGAATAAGAGAGTTTGCAAGACTGATGGATATAAGCTGAACAAAGACAAATTAATAGCATTCCTATAGACTAACAATAACCAAGTAGTAAATGTAATAAAAAGAAAGATACCATTGGCAATAGCAACAAAAGCTGCAAAGGAATAGGAATTATATACATAGTAGGAATAAATCTTATGTAAAGATACATAAATTTTTGGAGAAATTTGTAGAATGTCATTAAGGGACAAAAAAAATCCTAAGAAAATTAAAAAGACATACATCTTCCTGGATGTATGTGAAGGCTCAATATCATAAAGATGGTTTCTTCAAATTAATCTATTACTTAAATGCTATTACAATTAAAATCTACAAGTTTTTTTTCCCCATAGAACCAGAAAAACTTGTCCTAAAACTTGTATGGAAGCACAAAGGGCCACAAAAGTCAAGACAGTTTTTTTTATTGGTACACAATAGTTGTACATATTTATGAGGTACATATGATTTTTTGATACATGTATGCATTGCATAATGATCAAATCAGGGTAATTATGATATCCATCACCTCAAACATTTATTATTTCTTTGTTTTGGGAGCATTCCAAATCTTCTCTTCTAGCTATTTTGAAATGTGCAATAAATTATTATTAACTACAGTCACCCTACTATGCTATCAAACACTAGAACTTATTTCTTCTATCTAACTGTATGTTTGTACCCATTAACCAACTTCTCTCCACAATCCCTTCCCCTCCCCTTCTCAGCCTCTGATAACCATCATTCAACTCTCTACCTCCATGAGATCCACGTTTTTAGCTCCCACATATGCGTCAACAACTTTGAAGAAGAAAGAATGGAGACCTACTCTGCCTGATATAAAGACTTATTATCAAGCTATAGTAATTACCACAGTGCTATGTTTGTGCTGTGGGAGATAAACATACCAATGTAACAGATCAGAAGGCCCAGAAACATATATTGAAACTTGAGGCTGGATGCAGTGGTTCACAGCTGTAGTCCCAGCAATTTGGGAGACTGAGGTGGGAGGATCGCTTGAGGCCAGGAGTTCAAGACCAGCCTGGGCAACATAGCAAGATCCGATCTCTACAAAAGATAAGAGGAAAAAAAACTAGTCAGGCACAATGGCTTATACCTGGTAGTCTCAGCTACTTGGGAGCCTGAGACAGGAGGACCACTGAGGCCCAGGAATTCAAGGCTGCAGTGTGCTATGATCGTGCCACTGCGGCCTGGGTGACAGTCTGTCTCAAAAAAAAAAAGAAAGAAACTTGATATATGATAGAGGTTACATGGATGGCAGTAGGGAAAGGATGGAATATTCAATAAATGGTGCTGAGACAACTGGCTATCCATGTAGGTCAAATAAAATGTAGGTCTCTATTTCACATCAGGCACACAAAATTTTTTTCTAGTTGACTAAAGACTTCAATATAAAAACCAAAATTTTAAACTTTTAGAAGAAAAGACCAATATAGCCTTGGAATAAAAATATTTCTTAAGTCACAAAAATGTGCACATAATCCAGGAAAAGATTGATAAATTCAACTTCATTAAAATTAAAACATGAAAGACACTGTAACAAAAGTGAAGATAAGCTCCAGACTGGAAAAGATATTTACCCAATTAAGTCTTACAAAGGACTAATATCCAGAAGATAAAAAGAACTCCTACAAATCAGTAAGACAAAAGGCAAAATTCACGAAAAACTTGAAGTGCCAATTAACATATGAAAAGATGTTCAAGTTCACTACTAATCAGGGAAAAGTAAATTGAAACCACAACGTTGTCGGTCACACCCAGCGGCAGAGTTGTAACTAGCTTTGGTGGGCCTTAAAGCTTATGCAGTATATGGATCTCTGTGTAAGAAAAAAGAATACAAAATTTCAAATCTAAAATTAGTTACAGGACCTTTGAAGAGACTCATGCAATTGAAGGGTCCTGAAGCTTAAAATCATGATAAATCTACTTTTGCCTATCAGATGGTAAAAAGGAAATGTCTGAAAATACCAAGTGTCACAGAGGATGTGGAGCAACAGTAACTCTTACACTACTGTGGTGAGTGTGAATTGGGGCAGTCATTTCCAAGAGCAGCGTAGCACTATCTTGTCAAGTTGACAATACATATCTTCTAAGACCTGGCAAATCCATTCCTAAGTATGTATCCTTAAGAAAGGTTGACACAGTGTTCAAGAATGCTCCTTGCGGCACTGTTTACAATAGCGCAAAAAAAAAAAGGAAATATCCTAGATGTCCGTTAATAGGAGAGTGGATAGTAGATAAGAAATCATGCCTTGTTTATAAAATGGAATTCCATATAACGATGAAAATTAATGTATTGAAGATTCACATAACAACATGAACTTATCTCACCAACAAAAATCAAGTATAAAAACAAATTATTAATAAATACAATATAATTCTGTTTATAGAAAGTTTAAAAACACACAGAAGTGAGATCGCTGGATCATATGGTAGTTCTATTTTTAACTTTGAGGAGCCTCTACTGTTTTCTATAAAGGCTGTACCAATTTACATTCTATAATGGCTGTGCCAAGTTAAATAATTTCTGTACCAATTTACAACAGTCTCACTCTGGCTATATATCCAAAGGAAATGAAGTCAGTATGTTGAAGAAATATCTGCACTCCCATGTTCATTGCAACATTATTCACCATAGCCAAGGTATGAAAACAACCTAAGTGTCCGTTGATATGTGGTATCATATCAATGTGGCCAGGTGCAATGGCCAACATTACTCCTGTCATCCCAGCACCTTGGGAGGCCAAGGCGGGAGGATTGCTTGAGGCCAGAAATTCAAGACTGTCCTGGGCAATATAGCATGACCCCATCTCTACAAAAAATAAGAAAAAAAAAAAAACTAGCTAGGCATGGTGACTTATGCCTGTAGTCCCAGCTACTCAGGAGGCTAAGCCGGGAGGATCACTTGAGCCCAGGAATTCAAGGCTGCAGTGAGCTGTGATCCCACCACTGCACTCCAGCCTGGGTGACAGAGTAAGGACCTGTCTCTAAAAAAAAAAAAAAAAAAAGAATTGTGGTGTATATACACAATGGAATATTATTCATCCATAAACAAAGAAGGAAATCTTGCCATTTGCAATAACACAAATACAAATGGACTTGGAGGACATCATGCTAAGTGAAATAAGCCAGACACACAAAGACAAATGCTGCATGTTATCACTTATATGTGGAATGTAAAAAAGTTGAACTCATAAAAACAGAGTAGAATGGTAGTTGCTAGGAGATTGGGGGTACAAACTTTCAGTTACAAGATGAATAAGTTCTGGTGACCTATTGTACTGCATGGTGACTACAGTTAATAATACTGTATTGCGTACTTGAAACTTACTAAAAGAGTAGATCTTAAGTGTTCTCACCACACATGCACACAAAAAAGGTAACTATGTTTGGTGATGGATGTGTTCATTAGCTTGGTTGTGGTAATCATTTTACAATGTGATGTGTACATATATCAAATCATCACGTTGTGGTATGCTTTAAGTATATACAATTTTTTGTTTATCAGAAAAAAGAAATGAAGAGTTTCTATTTTTGTTCTGAAATTTTTTAAAACATGCAAAAATTGCTTATGATTTATGGATCTATATCAAAAGTATAAAAACAAGCAACGGAATGACAAATAAGAAATTAAGATAGTGGTTACGTAACCTCCGTAGAAAGAGGGAAGAAATTTACTGGCGAGGACTATGAAGGGGGCTTCAACTGTATCTGTAATATTTTATTTCTTTGTCTTATTGCAGATTTTTAAAAAACTTGAGGTATGTATTAATTTCCTAGGATTGCCATAACAAAGTACCACAAACTGGGTGGCTTAAAACAATAGAAATTTATTCTCCCATAGTTTCAGAGGCCAGCCAGCAGTCTGACATCAAGGTGTCAGCAGGGCCATATCCCTGTGAGACACCGGGTAGAATCCTTCCAGAATGCCTCAGTCTAGTTTCTGGTGATGGCTGTCAATCCCTGGCATTCCTTGTCTTGCAGCTTCATCGTCACTCCAATCTCTGCCTCTGATGTCACATGGTGCTCTCATGGTGTGTCTCTCTTCTCCCCTTCTTATAAGGATATCAGACACTTTGGATTAAGGGCCCATCCTACTCTAATATGACCTCATCTTGACTAATTACATCGCAATAACCCTATTTCCACATAAAGTCTTTCTGAAGTACTGGGCATTAAGACTTCAACGTATCTTTTGAGTGGACACAATTCAATCTATAACAAGGTATGATTTACATGCAGTGAAATATATAGATGTTGAATGTATTAAGACATTTTGATGAATTTTGACAAATGCCTATACCTGTATGTATTAGTTTTCTATTGATCCTGTAACAAATTACCACAAATTTAGTGACTTAAAACGATACAGCTTTGTTGTCTTACAGTTCTGTAGATCAGAAGTCTGACATGGGTCTCCCCGGGCTAAAATCAAAATGTTGACAGGGCTGTGTTCCTTTCTGGGGGCTCTGGAGAAGATTCTATTTCCTTGCCTTTTCTAATTTCTAGAGAACACCCACATTTCTTGGCTCATGACTCCTTTCCATCTTCAATGCCAGCAGTGTTACATCCTTCTGCCCTTTTTTCCTAGTGCCATTCTCTCTGACCACAGCTGGGGAAAGGTTCTCTGCTTTTAAGGGCTCAGGTGATTAGATTTAGCCCACCCAGATAATCTCCCTATCTCAAGGTCCTTAACCTTAATCATATCTGCAAAGTCCTTTTTTGCCATATAAGGTAACATGTTCTCAGGTTTGGAGTACTGGGATATGGATATCTTTGGGGGCCATTATTCTGCCTACACCATGTAACACCTACCCCAAAAAAGTAGAGAACATTTTCATCCCTACAACTAGCCCAAATTCCTTCATGCCTCTTCTCAGGTGATCCCAGACAATCCCCAGAGGCAAACTCTGTTCTGATTTCTATCATCTTTCATTAGTTTGGTCTGTTCTAGAACTTCATATAAATGGGACATACGGTATGTTCCTTTTTGTGTCCGGCTGTTGTCTCATAGCATAATATTTTTGAGTTTCGTCTATATTGTTGTGTGTATCAGTCGCCCATTTTTTAAACTGTTGAATAGTATTCCATTGTATGAATCTGCCAAAATGTCTCTATATATTCTCTTGTTAATGAACATTTGGATTGTTTCCAGGTTGGGGCCATTATGCACTTTCTTGTACAAGTCTTTTGTGGATACATGTTTTAATTTCTCTTGGGTCCTGAGAGAATTGCTAGGTCATGGGATAGAAATATGTTTAGCTTTATATGAAATTGCCAAATAGTTTTTGAAAAGTGGTTTTGCCAATTTAAATTTCTACCATTAATGAGAATTCTAGTTGTTCCTCATTCATGCTGACCTTTGTTATTATCACTCTTTCCAGTTTTAGCCATTATGGTGGGTGTTTGTTTTATTTTATTTTTTAAAGAAGCAAAAAACTTCCTCAAACACCAAAATAAGGAATATTCCTTAAAGCCCAAATTTCATGGAGTTAAAGCTTTGGTGGTATATGTGAACAAGCTATTCTTAATGCCATAGTGTGATAACTTAGAAGTGCACTTAAATTAATAATTTAACAGTTGAGCCTTAATATAACAAATTTATTGATTTACCCATATATCCTAGGAAATAATCTTTTTCTAGCATGTAAATTTTATTCTTGTAATTGACGTGATGAGTTGAATTAAATACTTCTCTTGGTTTCTTACCATTTTCCCACCTTCTGAAGATGTACTGAGTTTTATTTATTTATTTTTCTATCCTGAGTGCCTAGCACGGTGCTGGGTTCAATATGGCTGCTAAGTCAATAAACAAATAAGTGTATTAATTTAAAGCATGAATATGAAAGACTAAAATCATCAGTCTTTCTTTTAGTAGGAAAACCACAGTTTCAAATTTATGCTGAACTCTTAATTTGATCTAATTTATAAATTTGGGTTAAGATGAAAATCCAATTTTATTCTGTTCCTCATTTATGGTGTAAGAAATCTGATTAACTTAAGAAAATTAACATTCATTTTATTTTTTATTATTATTATTTTTTATAAAGATGGGGTCTCACTCTTGCTCAGGCTGGTCTCGAACTCCTGAGCTCAAGCGATCCTCCCACCTCAGCCTCCCAGAGTGCTAGGATTACAGGCATGAGTCACCACGCCCGGCTTTAACATTCATTTTAAAAAAGGTTTTTGATGTCCATATTCTCCTAAGCCATCAAGTTTTCCACCTGCAAGGTTATTTCAGGTGTGATATCACATGACTCATGTAACTTTTGAGAAGGGTGTTTTAATATTTAGTAGCATGTTATCACTGTACTCTATGACACTAAAAGGCATGGCCTCCTGGCTATACTGAATTCTATTAGAAGTGAGAATCTCTGAATACAATTTTCATGACTCAAACTCAATTTAAATGCAACAGAAATGCCTATCTAGGTACCCTCAGGAATCTGTGGTTAGAATTCAGGGAATCTATTAAAGCTCTGCACAAATGCATGTGTGTATGTGTGTAAGTGTGAATTTTTCAGGGGAAATGTTCTGTAGTTTTCATCAGATTTTCAAATGTGAAGAAATAGGAAAGGTTATAAAGCAGAGTCAACAGATTTAATATTGTGGCTAGATTGACTGGCCGGTTATGACAATTAGTGGACTCATTTAAATAATTAAATTTTTATTCACCTGAGTTGACCACTCAGTGTTTGACTGAATAGATCAAAACAAGTTTCCTGGCATAATGCAAGTGCATCCCCCAGTCATCATTGATAAAATGGGCAGAATTTACACCAGGAGGAAAATCTGTCTGTCACGGAGGGAACAAAACTTCACCTCCCCTAGACTTACTGTTATGTCTTGAGTTCAAATCATACTGATTTTTCTAATAGACTCCAGGCTGCCATTTCAAAGGCCCAATATGCCCATACAGAGCATCTCCTTCTGTTTCCTTGAGGGGTTTGGAAATGAGACGGTTATTCTTACATACTTCATAAAGACTGACCCCTAAATGAGTCCAATCCATCAAAGGAAATAATTCCCTAGTTTAATATGAATCTCAATTAATCCCTCTTAATATCAAGGTGAGTCCAGAGACACCAGGTGGAGACTCATATTTCAGAATGGAGACGAAAGAGTAAAAACAGCCAGTAATTACTGGTCACAAACAAATTATACTTTCTGGTGTCTTTTATTTTGGTCAAAGTTGAGACTTGAGAGTCCAAAAGGAAAACAAGGAAAAATCATGTAGAATACAATTTTAAGGCATTTTCCTTTCATTGGAGGAGTTGGGATTAGAGTGACATAGGGGAATCAGAGTTATCCTCAGATACATGTGGGAGGTGGGGTGGTTGAGGAAGGTAGTGGGACGTGATGCTGAAACATTGGCAGGAAGTGCACCTTGTATAATCTTGACATCAGTCACCTGCAGCCCATGACTCTCATTCAAACATAAGTCATGTTTCCTTTATTGCTTTTTATTTCATTTTATTATGTGTAGCAGTATGATTAAGACTTACAGCAATATTGGAATGAGGATTAAATTTTATATGTTTAAATATAATATGATAACCTTTTGTCCTCAACATTTCAGGCCTCCCTCCCATTGCTAGAGTCTTCATTTTAGAGGTGAGACTACTAGTAAAATAATGGGTGTGCAGAGTACATTGGGATGGGATGGCTGAATTGGTCATTTTGAAACTACCTTCCACTTTATTGCCAGCATTACTTAACATTTTGGAAGTGAGCCAACTTCATCTGTGGAAGAATTTAAAGAGCCGGCTGGGTTTCCCACCAGCCCCATTATGGTGGAATTTTCTAGTGAACATTAAAGGTTTCTACCATAGACGTGATCCATATGAGTTCCAACATATGGATAATGAGACCGAATTAATTCATTTTCATTGCTCTGCCAAATTAAATGGCTCCTTTTTGGCTATTTACCTAGTTCTTGATGCAACATGTAACAATTTTCACTTCCTGGGATTCTGCTCTTTTGCCTTCTATAATCTTCAATTTCCCTGGATTTTCCTATCTCTTATCAGTCTCCTTATAGCTGGTTCCTCTTCCTGTTTCTGCCACCATTTTTCGTCCTCAGAGTTTAGTTTTGTTCCTCTACTCTTCTAACTATACACTCACTCTCTTAGAGAACTTTATTCTCTTATGGTCATGATTCCAAAATCAGCATCTATACTCCTCCTTGCTCATTCAAATGTAGATCCTGTACTTCCAGTCGCCTACAAGAACACTCTTTTTAAGTGACCCAGCAGCTCCTCAAACTCAGTGTTTAAAATTTCATGCAGAAACTTAAAACAATAATATGGTAACATTATTCACGTGCCAGTTTGGCAAGATGAAAAAGTTTGAAAATATTCATTCTAATGAGAGTGTGGAGACTTAAGCCTTCTTGTGTTGTGTGGTTACAGTTGTTTATTAGTACATACTATTTATTTGGTAATATTTATCAACATTTAAAAGATATTTTTTCAAATTAAAAAAATATTTTTTGACCTAGCTCTTCCATTTCTAAGAATTTATCTTAGATATGCATGTTCATAAATATGTTTAAAAATTACATACAACACCACCCAAAGCAATGTACAGATTTAATGCAATCCTGACCAAAATACCAGTGACGTTCTTCACAGAAATAGAAAAAAAAAATCTTAAAATTTGTATAGAACCATAAAAGACCCTGAATAGCCAAAGTGATCCTCAGCAAAAAGAACAAAGCTGGAGGCATCACATTACGAGACTTCAAAATATACTACAAAGCTGTACTAGCCAAAATAGCCTGGTACTGGCATAAAAACAGACACATAGACCAATGGAACAGAACAAAGAACCAAGAAATTAACCCACATATCTACAGCCAACTGATTTTTGACAAAGGAGCAAGAACACTTATTGGGGAAAGGACAGTCTCTTCAGTAAATGGTGCAGGGAAAACTGGATATCCATATGCAGAGAATGAAACTAAACCCCTATCTCTCACCCTATACAAAAGTCAATTCAAAATGGATCAAAGACCTAAATGTAAGACCCAAAACTATAAAACTACTAGAAGAAAACACAGGGGAAATGCTTCAGGCCATTGGTCTGGGAAATGACTTTATGAATAAGACCTCAAAAACACAGACAACAAAAGGAAAAGTAAACAGGATTATATCAAACTAAAAAGCTTCTGCGCAGCAAAGGAAACAATCAACAGAGTGAAAAGACAACCTATAGCATGAGAGAAAATATTTGCAAACTATTCATCAGACAGGGGATTAATATCCAGAATACACGAGGAACTCAAACATCTCAACAGCACACACACACAAAAAATCTGATTAAAAAAATGAGTAAATGAACTGAACAGACATTTTTCAAGAGAAGACATACAAATATATAAATAACAAACAAATATATGAAATAATGCAAATCAAAACCACAATGAGGTACCATCTCACCCCAGTTAGAATGGCTATTATCAAAAAGAACAAACCCCCCCCCAGAAAAAAAAACCCAAAAAACAAGTGCTGGCAAGGATGAAGAGAAAAGGGAACTCTTATACACTATTGGTGGGAATGTAATCTAGTACAGCCACTATGGAGGACAGTATGGAGGTTCCTCAAAAAACTACAAACAGAACTACCATGTGATCCAGCAGTCCCACTACTGGGCATTTATCCAAAGGAAAGGAAATCAGTATATCAAAGAGACATGTGCACCCTCATGTTTATTGCAGCACTATTCACAATAGCCAAGATACAGAATCAACTTAGGTGACCAACAACAAATGAATAGATTTTTAAAAATGTGGTATATATACACAATGGAATACTATTTAGCCATAAAAGAGAACAATATCCTGTCATTCACAGCAACATGGATGGAACAGGAGGACATTCTGTTCAGTGAAATAAACCAGGAACAGAAAGTTAAACACCACATGTTCTTACTCGTATATGAAAGCTAAAAAAGTTCATCTCATAGAACTAAAAAGTAGCGTGGAGGATACTGAAGCTGGGAAGGGTAGAGGGAAGAGGATAGGGAGAGATTTGTTAAAGGATACAAAATTACTGCTAGATAGAAGGAGTAAGTTCTAGCGTTCTATAGAACTGTAGGATGACTATAGTTAATAATTATATATTATGTAGTTTCAAATAGCTGGAAGGAGGATATTTAATGTCCCTAACTCAAAGAAATAATGTTTGAGATGATGGATATGCTAATTACCCTGATCGGATCACTGTACATTATATGTATTGAAACATCACTATGTACCCAACGAATATGTGCAATTATTATATGTCAATTGAAAAAAAAAAGCCAGGAATGGTGTCGTGTGCTTGGAGTCCCAGCTACTCCGGAGGCTGAGGTGGGAGGATCGCTTGAGTCCAGGAGTTCCAGGCTGCAGTGCACTATAATTACACTGTGACTAGCCACTGCACTCCAGCCAGGGTAACATAGCAAGACCTTGTCAAAAAAAAAAAAAAGAAAGAAAGAAAAGAAAAAAAAGAAAAAATTGTATTGCATACAAGAATTTGCATTGCAGCAATAGTAGTGGCAGAAATAACATCATACAAAAACGATCCCACTAAATACAGCCAAAATACTTACCAATACAGAACTGGTTAAGTAGAGTGAGTACCTCCATACAATGGAAAACTATGCACCCTTTAAAAAGAATGAGGCATATCTGGAAAGCTCTATATTAAAAATATACTGTTAAAGGCAATGTAAATAAGAGCTGGTAGTGTATGATCATTATTTGCGTGAAAGAAACTTTCAAGAAAGAACACGCAAGAAGCAGTTAATAGTTACTGTGGTTTGAGAGTAGAAATAGGAAAAGGAGAAAGTATTTTTACTTCTCAATGTGTACCATATTGTATTGCTTTTAAAAAATACTTAGTTTTATTGTTAACATTAAAAAAAACCACTCTTTTTTTCCTACATGTTTATCTCCTGGTTTCCCCAATTCCATTCCCATCACCTTATAACACCCTGGCTTGAGGGTTTGGAATCAGCCTTGATTCCTCTTCTGTTTTTGACTTTCTTTTAGAGTTACCCAGTCGCCTTCCTCCTCTACCATGTCTCTCAGCTTCATCCTTTCCTGTCCATGACGGCTACCTCTGCCCTTGTCCTGACACTTTGCCACTCATTTGCTGTGAACCTGGGCAAGCCACTTAATCACTCCTTAATTTCCTCATGTGTAAAATGGGAATAATAACCCCTACGTGATGGAGGGACACTATTTTAGGATTAAATTAGGTAAGAAAGTTTCTGGCACGTAGTTTGTGTTCAATAAATGCTATTTTCCCCTTTTCTCTAGGGTTTTTTTTTCTATTACTACTGTATATTCTCTAATTCATACTACATGCTGCTCCAGAGTTGATTTTCTGAAAATACTGTCTGCATCATTGAATCCCTTTGTCAACCCCCTTTTGTCCTATACCCTACCCTGAAATCACAGATTGATAAGTGGTCAGCATCATTATAGCTGGTGAGGCCCTTGGGGAACTTCTTCTGAAGGAGGAGGGATTGCTATTGCTGTCACTGTGTATCTGTACTAGCAGAGTTAGGGGCTACTCCTGGAGCAAAGTTTTCCAACAGTTACTCCCCTTCACTCCCATCCTTGCGACCCTTTTGTAAACTCTCATTGTTCTAATCTGAGTAAAAACTAATGGGTAAGCAGAGGAAGCCCCAACTGCTCTACTCAATACTCAAGATCTTGCATCAATTAGCTTTACCATATCTCTTTCATTTTCTTTTCTACTTTTCCTTAATTTAACTCAAGTCGATTCGTTTCTCTACAGTCCTTCTCATGTTCATTTTCAAAATAGAAAACTTCTTTTGGTGCAAAAGTTACACGTGCTCATTGTAAAACAAATTTTTCTTACAGGATAAAAATGAAAGTCCTCTTCCATCACCCGAATTTTACTTGTCAACAAAGCTAATCAAGAATTAGTTAAGATAGAATTTTTGGTTGTGTCAGTATACTTAGATGAAAAGAGAATCTATAATAATCATTTGCCTTTTGTATCTGTTTAAATAGCACTGATCTTTTTTTTTTTTCTTTTTAAGATCTTGGTGGATGTGAGGCAAAAATTCTGTTCTCTGAATATGCTCATAGGACAGACAGGCACTACTGTTCCTATTGCTGAACAGAGAAGCTAAAAACTAAGAATAGCTACAATGAACAAAGAAGATAAACTTTGTATAGGATGTTCCTAGAGCCAACCAAAGTTGGGTAAAAGGAGATAGTGCCAGGTATTTCAGTCCTCAGGCTCTCTCCTCTCTGCTCCCTGGCCACCCTGGGGTCCTCCCAGTTCAAGTGTGAGGCTTACCTTGCCTCCATTGACTCCGACCTTGCAAGGATCCTTTCTTCTGTAGACCATTTCCCAGGGTCTACTTTGCCTCCTGAGCCCCAGACACAATCATTTCTTAGAGTGCCCAACTATTCCCTCAGATCCTCACTCCTCATCTCATCAGAATTCTCCACAGACTGTCTTCAATAAATACATTTTTAATACCTGGCTATATGGGACTGAATTGGTAAATGACTTACGTATTAAAAAGTGTGTTATTATGTGGCATATTATTTAGAATTGATTAAATGTGGTACTGTGATCATTTCTTTAAAAGAAAGTATGGCGTCAGACATTCGGTTGCAAACATAACCCAGTTGTTGCAGCACTGTCCCTATGAGAAAATCACAATCTTTTGATGTATTATACCTTTTTGACTAATGAAACCCATTGTAAGTTTAAGGACTACTTGTCCTGGTGTTACTATTTAGAATCATTGGAGATGTCTATTGAATTCATTATGAAGAGACTGAATGGGCAGGTACTGACAACTTTAATGTATTCTTTACCATGTAATCGAAATTTTAGAAACAGAGGGGGAGGAACACAAATTATGGGCAGTTGGGTATGAAAAAGAAAGAAAAATGCTTCCCTTTATTGAAAATGGAGGAGTTTTTTCTTGGCAAAATTCATTAATATTAATAAATGACTTTTATGTACTTGCAGTCAGCGCTACATTGCTCTATTTTTTTTTTTTTTTGAGACAAGGTCTTGCTCTGTTGCTCAGGCTAGAGTGTGGTGGTGTCTTCATAGCTCACTGCAATCTCAAACTCCTGGGCTCAAGTGATTCTCATGCCTCAGCCTCCCAAATAGCTGGGACTATAGGCATGTTCCAACACCGCTGCTGATTTTTCTATATTTTCTAGAAATGGGATCTCACTCTTGCTCAGGCTGGTCTCGAACTCTTGACCTCAAGATATCCTTCCACCTCGGCCTCTCAGAGTGCTAGGATTACAGGCGTGAGCCACTACGCCAGGCCCATTGCTCTAGTTTTGAAAACAGGAAACAGGATTCCCATTGGCTTTTCTCTTTTGTTCTGTAACATTAAAAAATATTTTACTGTAACACCTTTCTGATCCAACCTAATCCAGCAAGGAAAGGCAGCCAAAATCAGAGAACAGGCTATGGTGAATTCTACATCCCTTTTTAGATACGTAACTGTTAGCTCAAAAGCTCATTCTCTTATATATTTAATTTGAATTACTTATCAACTCCAAATTTCATCTTCCACTTCTTTGCATATTTATAGAGCCCTGAAAAATCTCCAAAACAGGTTCAGTCCCATTGGCTTGTCCTTTCACTTTCCAAAACAATATTATCACAAATAAAGGTTTGATTATATAGTGCCTCTTCCCGAGCATATTATTAGAATATTATGTGAAACCAGGCTCAGCAGTGAAGGTTAAGACCTCTTTGTTAACGCTTACCTGATGGCAAATGTTCCAGGGGCAAATGTGTGCCTCTGGGCAGGTTAACATCTCTGAGCTTTAGCTTCCTCATCTGTAACACAGAGAAAACAATTGTATCTACCTTATAGATTTGTTGTGAGGGTTAAATAAATGCGCATAAATCACTTAGCAGAGTTCTTGGTCCATAGTGAATGTTCCATAAATGTTAATTATTATATTATTAACGTATATGTTTTATCTCATGCCAGCCACTTACATGCTCATCTGGTATATCACTTGTGATGTAAACACATGTGCTGATGATTCTCTACATATTGTTCTTGAAATTAGCAATTTAGTCTATGCTCAGGATTAAATTGAACTAAGTTGGTACTGTGAGAAAATATTACTCAATGACTTGTTAAACCACTTCACCAGCATTTTGCTTCTTATCATTTCCTTCCAATTTTTATAAACTGCAAAATAAGATCTCAGAATCTTCAGGGTCATCTTTATCAGATGGAGATGGTCATTCTCCTTGTTGAGCTGTGGATAAGCTAGATTGAAAAGAAAGAAAGCAAAAAAAGGAAAGAAGGAAAGAAGGAAGACGGGAAGAAAACCCAAACAGCACAATTTATCGTCATCTTTGATACTAGCTTTGCTGATACGTATGAAGGCTGCTATAACTCTTGTGTAGAAACGTCCTTCTACGTATAGTGTGAAGGCAGTCTTGTTACTGTGGGGGTCTTTAATGGACAATTCAGATTTTTACATGATTAGTCAATTAACAGATTTCTCAAGCTCCTGCAAGACATGCATGCTATTATGATTCTGTGACTAATACAGACATGTTTGTAGTTCTAAGAAAAGTGTTTTAGATTCACAATTGTATATTTATAAGAAGATATAGGCTATCACCTATCCTTGGACTCGCACATTTTTTCTGTAAAGGGCCAGATAGTAAATATGTTAGATTCTGTGGCCCATACAGTCTCTATTGCAACTACTCAACTCTGCTATCGTAGCTAAAAGTAGCCATAGATAATACGTAAATGTATGAGCAAGACTGTGTTCTAATGAAACTATGAGCACTAACATTTGAATTTCATATACTTTTCACTTGTCATGAAGTATTATTCTCTGATTTTTTCCTCAACTATCTAAAAATGTGGCCTGAACAAAAAGAAAGTGGGCCAGATTTAGCCCCTTGGCTGTAGTTTGCTGACCCCTGAACTACACTATGTAATTTCAGAAACACTGAGGGATCTTTATGCTTGCTTCTGCCAAAAACCTATAATTCTACAGTGCGTTTTTGAGTTCTTTAGCTTAGGTTTTTGTCTTGTTTTGTTTTAGAGACACGGTCTCATCTATCACCCAGGCTGGAGTGAAGTGGTACTATTATAGCTCACCGCAGCCCTGAACTTCTTGGCTTAAGGGATCCTCCTGCCTCAGCCTCCTGAGTAGCTGGGACTACAGGCACATGCCACCACACCTGGCCAATTTCTTTTTTTTTTTTTTTGAGATGGGGTCTCACTATGTTGCCCAGGCTGGTCTCGAACTCCTGGCCTCAAGCGATCCTCCTGTCTCAGCCTACCAAAGTGCTGGGATTACAGGCGTGTGCCACCACATCTGGTTGTTTTGCTTTGTTTTAAAGAAGATACAAATTTCCCTCAGAGAGGCAACTTTCAGTTATTATCAGTCTTTACAGTTGAATTTTAGTGTTATTAAATTTTTTGTTTTTAGTAGATTTTGACAGGGAGAAAATAGGAGGGCCCTGAGTCTTCTCAGGAGGAAAGAAGTACTATGGGAGTGTGAATAAGCAGAAAAACTGGATTAGTGGGAAACTTCTGACGTCATGAAAGATAAGCTCCCCAAGCTCCCCTTGTTTAAAATTTGGCCTAGTATCATGGCTGCTTGGATAGACTTTAGAAAAGGAATTGGTCAAGTATGTAGCTCAAAAGACAATGTTGGGAATAACTGTTTGAAGAGACAATCCAGGCTGTAAATATCAACTTCCTCTGGGGCTTTGAGGAAGCCAGTCTGAAGACATGCTGGGCAATAGCTGCCAATGTTGACTTCCCAACTGACTTTTTACCATGTGGACATTGTATTTTGATATAAGAAGAAAACCCCATTTAAGAAGCTGTGGATGAAAAGATATCAGGATTTTCTTTCTCAACTGATCAGGTAGAGGTCTTACCCAGTTCTCTAATGTACTTTCCCATACATTACTTAACTAGACCTTCACTGTCTAATACAGGAACCACTAGCTACATGAGGCTGGGTCCTTGAAATGTACTTGGAAATGACAGGTAGCAGAGTGTAATGGAAAAGTGCTGAACAAGAAGTTGGGGGCCAGGCTTTTCCTCTTACCCATGCCTTTTATGTGCTTTAGGTAAATCACATATTTTAATTTCCAAAATCTGGGCATGGAACTAGATGGTCTCTAAGGCCTTGTCCAGACATAAAAAATTATTATTCCAGGCTAAGAGTATTATTATAACTACTCTATTATAAATGTTATTATATCAGACAATGGAAAGCTAATATTCCTCTTATACTTATCTCCAAGGGCTTTAAATATAAAACTATGAACCATTTATAAAATTGATCATTTATCATTCTGAAGAAAATGTAAGAAAATGCACATGATAAAGTGTCTGTGCAACTCACATAAATTTGCCTGTGGCCCTCTGGGCCTTGATCTGCCCACACTCTGTCATGTCACCCTTTCTCCTGGCTCCTGAAATGGGCAGAGGCCTGGCTTAGAGGTCAGTTTCAGCTTTATTTTTAGAGCCTTATCCAGCAATAGCTTCCAGTGAATTCCTGATTTTACTGTTACCATCGGCTTGAAACCCTCTCTGCTTTTCTTCTACCTGGTCCAAAATTACAGGGTCTTTCAGATGCATTTGATCACACATCAAATGCAAAAAGCCAGAATCATGAATTGTGGAAGAAATAGACATAAGGTAGAATGGTGGTCCTCTAGGGACAGAACTCAGAAATGTTTAATGAAGGAATTTTTTGGATCCTAACCACCAAAATGATTTTTCTTGTCACTTTGATTTAATAGTCTCCTAAATAGGTTTAAATATTACTGTAACTCATGATTTTTTAATTATATTAATATTTATATGTTTTTATATTTTAAAATTTCTATTGAATGCATGATAGCTATAGCCCTATGGAAGATATGTCTGAATGCAAACTTTATTTTGGTTCTGTGGAAAAAGTGGACTCCGTAAGTATTTTTTAAAAGAAGTTTTTAATTTTCAGTTTTAAGTTTATAGGATAATTACAGAGAGTTTCCACACACCTGGCACTCACTTTTTTCTAGTAGCAACATCTTAAATCAGCAAAGTACATTTGTTTCAGATAATAAACAATATGGATACATTATTATTAACTAAAGTCCATACTTCAGATTTTTTAGTTTTATTATATCTAATGTCCCTTTTCTGTCTCAGGATCCTATTCGGGATGGCACATTACATTTTGTTTTCATGTCTCCGTAGGCTCATCTTGGCTGGGATGGTTTCTCAGACTTTCCTTATTTTTGATGATTATATTATTTAAGGTTCTCTAGAGAAACAGAACCAATGGAAGAATCTCTCTCTCTCTCTCTCTCTCTATCTATCTAAAGGAATTGGCTGACATGATTTGGGGGGCTGGCAAGTCCAAAGTCTGTAGGGCAGGAAGACAGGCAGGCAGGCTGAAAACTCAGGCAGGAGTTCATGCTGTGGTCTTGAGGAAAAATTTCTTCTTCTCTGGGAGATCTCAGTTTTTGCTTTTAAGGCCTTCAAGTGATGGGATGAGGCCCCAGCCACATTTTTAAGTGTACTTTCTTTTAGTTATTCAACCAACTGTAGATTTTAACTACATCTACAAAATACCTTCACAGCAACACCTTTATTAGTGTGTGATTAAATAACTGGGTGCTATAGGATAGCCAAGATGAGACAAAAAACTAACCATCACAATGACCTTAACAATTTTGAAGAGTATTGGTCAGGTATTTTGTAGAATGAATATCCTTCAGTTGGGATTTGTCTGACATTTTTCACATGATTAGACTGGGGTTATGTGTTTTGGGGGGTGGACTAGATTTTAATGATCAATAGACTAAGGGATAACTATAGCTGTGTTGCTTGAAGATGAGTTCCTTAGAAATATTATCTTGGCCTAGGCTCTGAAATATCCAATGTATTCTCACTGTGGTCTATAATTTGTGTTTTGCTAAACTGTCCAATTGACCTCCTGATTATTATTATGATTATTATTTAAACTTTTTAAAAAAGATAATATTAGCATTATAAGGAATTGCCAAAATAGTACAGGAGTTCTTATATACCCTCCACCTAGCTTCTTCTCAAATTAACATCTTACATGACCATAATACAATTACTCAAACTGAGAAATTGACATTAGCCTAATAGTAGTAACTAAACAATAAACCAGACTTCTCCAATTTTTCTACAATTCTCCTTTTACTGTTCCAGGATAAAATCATGATGCACACACTGAGTTGTCATGTCTCCTTAGTCTCATTCAATCTGTAACAATTACTCAGTCTTCACTTGTCTTTCTTGACCTTGAGACTTTTAAAGAGTTCTGGTCATTATTTCACAGAATGACTTTGGTTTGTCTGATGTTTTATGATACTTGGATTGAGGTTATGCATTATTGAGAAGAATATTACAGAGGTGATGTCCCTTCTCAGTGCATCATATTGGGGATACATAACAAAGATTTATCTTATTACTGGTGATGTCAGCCTCAGTCACTTGGTTAAGGTGCTGTCTGCCTGGTTTCTCCACTGTATAATGACCATTTTTGCCTTTGTAACTGATAATTACTATTTTTCAGGGGAGCAGACAATTTAAGACTATGCAAATATCTTGTTTCTTCTTAAACTTTTAGCATCCATTGGTGGATCTTGCCTATAGCAATTATTACTCTGATATTCTAATGGTGATTTTCTATTTTCTTCAATCCTTCTACAATTATTAATTGGAATTCTTATGTAAGGATTCATCCTTCTCCATCATTTATTGATTTATCCTATTGTTTATTTATATCAGTATGAACTCAAATATTTTTATTTTATTCTTTGGGTTATATGCTGATTTTTTAAAAATTTCTATAATTTTTTTAAAGATATCAACATTTTCATTTTTTTTTCTTTTTGTCAGATACTTTAGATTGCCTAAAGGCTGGCTCCTCCACTGGGGGCTACACCTCTTTACTTTGGTATCATAGACCCAAGGTTTCACTTCTAACAATTTCGACAAGGTGTGAGTTGTTAGAGGCACTTCATAGGGTCCCTTCCACTTCTCTGTTTCCAACTGGGGCAGGGACCTAAAAGAGGCAAACTCATGTATAGTGTTTACCACCTGACCCACTCAATTGATGTATTGTTTTATTCTATTTTCTTTTAGTCATGATTATATTACCATACTTACTTTGGGGTGTTAGGAAGGGTCTCTCATAAACTATTTTTTTTAGGGGCTTAAGTTAAGCCTGCTTCTAAAGCACTACCCTTATCCAGAGGAGGGCAAGTGGCAACACCCTATCTCACTTTAGATGGGTTTCTTGTATCAATTCCAGGATGTATGTAATTTCTATTCTAGGTGTAGGGCTTTGCTTACTTGTTGGGTTACCTCCGCTACAAAGGAGGGTCCATTATCACTCTTGTGAAATGCCCAGGGCTCCGGAGCGTGCTCCTGGGTCCTGTTGACAGTGGGCTGCTGGCTGATGTCCTCAGTGTAGGAGGAGGTGCTGCTGAGCTGTCTCTGTAGCTCTCTGTCCACAGCATCCATCACCAGCATGCCATTCTCTATCTGCTCGGACTCTTTGCCTGGATTGCTGATGTGCGTCTGTTATCCCGCATTCCTCCAAGACCTGTTCCTGTCCTGTGCTGGCGTATGTCTGCAGGAACTTGGTGAAGGCCCTGTTTCAGGCCAGCAGCTCCTGGTAGGAGCCCATCTCGGAACCTCAGACGTTCTCTCCATTTGGGTAGGACAAACCTCTACCCAGCCTGAAAAGGTATCTGCCGATACAAGCGTAGGCATCCAAGTGACACCGTCAGTTATCAAAAGGGTGGGCTCCTTGTGCAGTGGGTCCCCTTTCTGTCCTTGGACCACCCTGAGCACAAAAACAGTTTGCTGTAAATGGGGTCCTCCCAAATGAAGTCCCACCAAGTCCATCAAGGCGTCACGATCTCAATGTGTGTTTTCATGTGGGTGCCCCACAAGAGGCTGAACCAAGGCCTTGGGTAGGAGACCAAGTCTGTGAGAATTCTGTCTCCACTTAGCTGTGCCATCTCATATGTCAGAGCCCCAGCTTTTAGTTTTCAAAGGGGATCTAAATCTAGCCAGGGTCTCAAGGCCCCTGAGGAACAGATCACCTCCAGCAATCTCCTTAACTGTTCTGCCAGTGGCCTGATTTCCTCTGGCAATCAGCTCAACTTTTTGGGCTGAAGTCCCAGGTGGCAGTGCCACTGCCGTGATCACCGCATATCCAGACAGCCTCCAGAACCCCTAAACAGACATGTTGCAAAGGCTCATTCTCTTTGGCTGGCAAAAGGGTGGCAGGATTGAGAATAAAGTCTTTAATAACAGCTCAAAAGTAGCTGTTACTGTCCAGAGGCAAAGAGGCCAGCCTCTCACAATATTGTTCAGTGGCTATGAGAAGTATGCCACTGGCCTGGATTGTCTCCCAGCATCTATACTAAGACCCCAAGGCTCATTCTTTGTTTTTTGTATTATTTAAATTCTTTCTGTGAGTCAGGCAACCCCAAAGTGGGGACAATAATAAAACTCTGTTTTAGTTTTCCAAAGGCATTTTGACAGTCCGTGGTCCAGATCAGGGGCTCCACATCTGTAACTTTAAGGGCCCCATATAAGGGCTTTGTTATCAGTCTAAAGTCTGGGGGATGGGCACACTTGTAGCTCTGACTTGGGCAGTGCAAAGGCAATATATGAAACCAAAATGTTTGTACCCCCATAATATTCTGAAATTTAAAAATAAATTTTAAAAAAAAGTCTGGGATCCAGGCATGACAGAGCCCTGTCATTCCTAGGGACCTTAGATAAGTAACTTGCTATTTGCAAATCTGTCCAATTGTAGGTTCCACAAGTCCCCCACTAAACTTTCATCAAACAGGGCAGGAGAGCCCTTTTAAACCCCCTAACACAGTGCAGCAGTGTTGCAAGGCCACCCCAGTCCCAGGATCCTGCCACTCAAATGTAACTGGGTATCATTCATGGTCATTTGTATAATATCATTAGTGGCATGTAGATCCTGCACGTATCCATACTCATTGGTATGGGGAATTTAAATTCTCTCTGTATGTCCTGAGGTCCTGTCAGCCTATATGGCCTTATTCACTTTTGGTAGCTTTCTTCTTGCCAATGCTATAACAATGTCCAGGCCTGCTGAGGCCTTAATTTCAAAGTGCAATGGCAGTCTCCCTTATACTTCACCAGGCCCTGGTATTCATCCAGCAGGAGCTTGATGGCACCCCTCTGGAGGTGAGCTTCTGTCACTTCTGAAACAACCCCTGGTTCTCCTGCTGCTCACCCAGGTCCACCTCTTGGGGCCTCTGTGATGAGTTTCTCAGCCGCTGCTTGCTACGGCTGCCTCACTGCCACCTGGCCCCTCCCCCACTACCCACTTCCTGGCTCACAGAGCACCAGGCACGGCTGGTGCTGGAGATCAGGGTGGCAGCCAGGGGAAGGGGCCCCCTAACTGCTTCTGTCCACATGGCTAGTGCCAATCAAATCCTCACTGTCAGTTTTACCCAGGGCTCTTGTGGGGATATTTGGAGGCAGGGGGCTCTGGGCCTCTTCCTTCATCATCTGAGTCCTGGACTTAAAGAAAAAAACTATTTGCTTTTCTGGAGGTTTCCTGTCACCTGGAGTCCTTTGCAATTTTGGGCAATGTTCTTTTCAAGGTCCTTCTTTACAAAAAGTCAGTCTGGGGCAGGTTTTTTTTGCCTATTCCTTTTGACTGTCTCAAAGGACCCTGCTGGTTGTTCTTGCACATTCAAGCCCCGTATCTGATATTGCCGCAAATTGCCCTGCTATGGCTAGGGGTTCTCTCTGTCCCAAATTGAATTTGCCACTGGGAGAGACCATTCCAAACCCTGAGTTATAATTTACTGGGTGTAGGATTAAAGAATTAGTTCAGGCAGCACCTCCCATGGTGCCAAGATGGCAGCGGTGGCTGGTGTTCCTTCCCCCTTGCTGTGCACTGCTTGACAGCTGGCCATGTGTGCTGGTGTTCCCTCCTGCAGGGTCCACTCCTGGGCTGTGGCCCCTGCTGGCACCTCACCCCAGCCAGCTGCGGGGTTCTGGTGGGGGTGGGAGGACCTCATTTATCAAAAATCTTACCAACATAGATCATTTTGTATACCATAAACAATGAGGTTCTCTCAAGCAGAGTACTTGAGACTCAACATTTTAACTCTATAGTGGCAGGTCAACCATTTGAGCTCTGAATTTTAAAAGAACCAACAGCTCAGAATAAACCACAGACCATCAGCCACCACTTTTCCTCACACTCCATGCAAGCGGTATCACAATAATCTTTAGAGATAGGTACAAAAAACTCACCAGACAAAAACTCACAATCAAACACAAACAAGATAGGGAATTCCCAACACAAACAATCTAAAATGCCACAGCCTATCAATCAAATGGGAATTTTCATTTAACAGCTACTTCCCCTCACATTCCAGCACATACATTGGATTACAATAACACAATTCTATTTACACATAGGTTTGTAGGTAAAAGTTAATCATTCAGCCAAAGTTTTCCCAAGGGACTTTGAGATGGAGCTTCCTATGTTGCAAGAAAACTCTCAAATAACAGACAATACAAGGGATCCGCAACACAAAGATGCCAGGGCCTATCAAACAAATGGGAATCCAAAAGGGATAAATGCCACCCAAAATGGCTGGAAGGTTTAAGATGCTCCCCAAATGGGTGGCCTAATCCCCCCATTCCCTGGGCCTTCAACAAATGCCCTCACAGGGCCAGAAGTTTCAAAACCCTCCCCAAATGGTGGCCTAGTCCCCCATTCCCTGGGAACCACTAATGAGCTCTAAATTCAAACCAGGTTCCCTAGTTCCACTCAACCTTGTGACTTCCACCCCCAAAAGGTGCCTCAAAACAAATGCACAAATGCCCTGATAGGGCTCCAGACCAATGCCCTACCGCAGGGCTGGAGGGTTCAAAACCCTCCCTGAATGGGTGGAATCAGGGTCTTGGCATGCACACCAGGGAACTTACCCAACAAATGGCCTGGCATCTGGACACTTTCCAAATCCATTTCCTTCTCCTCAACTCAGTTCAGATTGTGGGGAGCTGCATCTAGTTTAGGGAGACAGAGATGGGAGTTCTCTGGAACCAAAACAGGCTCCAGCAGCTGCTGGGTCTGTCCCTTGCTCTCTCACCTCGAAAAGAAGTTGCTCCTACCCACAAAGACCCACACTTTGACCCAGGGCTGATGCCTGCCTCTTCCAGCAGTCATGGGGTGCCATTCCACTGGGGTGCTGATGGGCCCACCCAGGGATGCCAAATTCTGTAACTGAAAGCTCGGCACTTTTCCCCAAGGCCACATCAGAAGAATGAGGACAGGTGGTTTGAGGAGAAGGAAATAGGAGTTTATTAATTTTCCAGCAAATGAGGAGGTTGGAAGGCTCCTGTCTCAAAGTTCCAATGTCCTCTTCATTAGCTTTTTGTTGTAATTAATTCTTGGACCTTGTTGAAACTCTTCTGTCTAGGCACTCCCTTCCGGAGGCCTGCCAGAATACACTTTCAGCAGTGATTTATTCTCACACCGTCTTTGTCCACAATAGAATCCCAATTTGTGTAAGTCCAATAATACCTTACCAGCTGTCCTTGTGCATTGAAGCCCCCATCTGATATTGCCATAATGGAAATTGCCGTGCCCTGCTATGGGTGCCCTCTGGCCAAATTGAGTTCCATGCTGGGTCTTAGAAAGAGAGACCATTCCCACTCCAGATTCATAATCCAGTGGGAGTGGGACTGGAGAATTAGTTCCAGTCATTCCCTTCCTGGCCCCTCTCATGGTGTCAAGATGGTGGTGGCAGTGGCAGGTGGCGGCAGTTGCTCCAGGCCTGGCTCCTCACAGGGCTGCTTCCCAGGCTGGCCATGGGGCTCTGATGGGGGAAAAGCTGCTCCCATTAGTGCACTCTGTGACCACCACATCAGGGGCTGCAGCAGATGGGGCAGCAGGGTCCCCAGCAGCACAAGCTTGAGTGTAGCTGAGCCCATGGTGCCTTCCCTGGTGGGTGGGGAGCTGGTGGTGGGGGAGCAGGTTCATGAGATCCAACCTGGTTAATCCCTCCCCAATTTTATCACCTGGACTTTCAGTCTCCTTATTATGCAATTGCATGAAAGATTGTACATATGGGATCTCATCCCATTTACCTGATCTTTGACAAAATAATTCCAGTTGTAAGATAGTATAATAATTTAAGGTTCCATTCAATGGCCACTTCGCCTTACACTCCAGCACATGCATTGGATTACAATAACACCATTCACTTTTAGACACAGACTTATAGCTATAAGTTGGACATTCAGCCAAGATTCCCCCCAAGGGGCTTTCAGATGGAATAGAAACAGAGCCTCCCATGTTGGCAAACAACAATGAACACAACCTGACAACTAGACAATACAGGAAATTCCCAACTCAAATCATCTTAGTGCCAAGGTCTTACCAAACAAATGTGAACTGTACAAACAACATCTCCTAATCCAAAAGGGAATGAATTCCCCAGGTGCCCTAGTACCAATTAACTGTGACTTCCTCCCCCAAATGGCACCTACAAACAAATGCCCTGCCACAGGGCTGGAAGGTTCAAAAACCTTCCCCAAATGGGTGGAATCAAGGGTTGTGGTGTGCACACTGGGGAACTTACCAAAGTGGCTGAGGTGTCATGACTCTTCCTAAATATGTTTCCTTTTCCTCAACAAAGTTCAGGTTGTGGGGAGCTACGTCTAAGTCAGGGAGGAGAGACGGGAGTTCCCTGGAGCTAAACAGGCTCCAGCAGCTCCGGGGGCAGTCCCTACTCTCTCACCCCCAAAAAACAGTGCTCCTAGCAGGGAAGACCCAGCTTGACCTGGAGCTACTCCCTGCCTATTCTAGCCATGGCAGCAGTCAAGGGATACCATTCCACTTGGGCATCAATGGGCCCACCCAGGGACACCAATTTCTGTTACTGAAAGTTTGGCACTTGTTCCCAATGCTGAACAAAGAATGAGGACAAGTGGTTTAGGAAAAGGAAAGAGATGTTTATTAATTTGCCAGCAAATGAGGAGGATGGCAAATGAGGAGGATGACAGACTCTCATCTTAAAGTACCATCATCCTGCTTTCAAGCAGAAACACAGAGCTTTTAAAGGGGAGTTTTCAGCTTTGGGCTTTTGCTATTTAACCATAACATCTCCTGCAAAGATGATCCTGTGACCTCTGTCCAGATAATTCCATTGAGCCATCTCCTGTGGCTTAAGATACTAGAAACAAAGAACAAAGAATATTCCTCTGCCCTTCTGATTACTGGCCTCAGGCAGGGATACAGGTTTTAATTCCCAAAAAGAGTGTGTGGGGGGGTTTAAAGAGACAGCTCGTAAAACATTTTGCTCATTTTCATTTTGCCTTTACTTCTGTTACAGGGAGATTATCCTGGACTATCCAGGTGGACCCTAAATGCCATTATATGTATTCTTACAGGAAGGAAGTAGAGGGAGATTTCACACACACACACACACACACACACACACATACAAGCACACACACAAGGGAGAAGGCCATGTGAAGATGGAGGCAGAGGTTGGAGTGATGTGGCCACAAGCCAAGGAGTGCCAGCAGCTGCCAGAAAGCTGGAAGAGGTGAGGAACTGATTCTCCCCTAGAGTCTCTGGAGGGAGTATGGCCCTGTCAATGCCTTAATTTAACACAATGATGTTGATTTCAGACTTCTGGCTTCCAGAACTGCAAGAGAATAAATTTCTGTTGTTTAAGAAACCCAGTCTGTGGTAATTTATTACAGCAGCCACAGGAAACTAATACAGACAGTGATACAGGCAAATGAATCCTTGCAAGAACAACATTATATATGGAGATAAGAATCAAGATGGTGGATGGTTGCAGAGGAGCTGCCTTGGAGGTGTCCCAGAGGAGGGAACATTGACCTGGATTTCAAAAGATAAGATATTTTCCAGGCAGCATTGGGGTCAGTGCATGGGGAGGTGACTTCTAGCAGGAGCCACATCGTATGTAGAGTCATGGGGACACATAGAGCCTGGCCTGTTCAGGGAAATGGAGCATCTGAGTTCTGCTGGAGAGTTGGGTAGATGGAGAAGAATGGCAGGAAATAAGGAGGTAGAGAATTAAATTGTGAGCACATTGTGAAGGGCCTTGTTTGCCATGACAATATGCTTAACCTTATTCTGTAAGTAATAGAAAACTGATGGAAACAAAGGGATGATTTGTAGAAAGTCAAGTTCTGCAGCAACATGAATAGCAGACTGCAGAGAGGCCAGCCCACCTTAGTTCTGCTGGTAATTGTATCCAAAAATGAATAAAACATAGTTCTTGCCCTTAAGCAGCTTAGAGATTATGAAGGAAAACAAAGAGGGAAACAAATACGTACTCTCTCCCAGACACTTGTTCTAAGCCTGTGGCTAATCCTGTCAGGGATGATGGGCTAGGGCTGTTGCAGTAGGGATAGAGAATTAGAAGGATTTGGAAGTCATCTCCTTGGTATGAACTAACAGAACTTGGAGACCTACTAAATATGGGGTGTAGGAGAGGGAGGACTCAAGGATTAATCAAGGATTTTAGCTTGTGGGGCTGAGAACTACCATTAACAGAATTGCATGGGGAAAGGTCAGGGCGCTTAATTCTGGTTGAATTTAAGATGCCTGAGGGATAACTAAGTAGAGACTTCAGAAAGATGGTTAGTAATATCCGTTGAGAGTCTGTTCTGGAGACACTTGTCTGGGAGTCATCAGCAAGAGATGGGACTTGAAGGCATGCAGGGGAATGAGTAGACAGGTAAATAAAAGGAAAGATCAGGGTCAGAGCCCTGGACAGTACAAAAACTTGAATAGGAGATGTACAGAAGGAGAAGTACAGTCCTAATGTACCAAAAGGATTGTAGACATGAATGAGTTTTCTGGAGATTTTGAGGGATTGGTGACTTTTAATCCCTTCATTCGAAAGATTTCTGGGTCTCTTGTAAACCCAGGTCAACAAACCGGGAACTTCGTGTCTATACTTTTGTGCCTGCTGGGCTCCTAGGATTCTCGTAAGGATAAGGCTGTTTAATTTGGTTAACCTGAACATTCACGTCAATAACCAAGCCCTTGATCAAATCATTAAACAATTAATCCAGTGAGCACTTAATGATCTGATCTAATTTGTCACTAGGTTGACTGTAATGAAAATCGAAATGCCTCTTTGTCACAACAATTGGGCCAATTCATCGTGTCAGCATTTCTTGAGATAAGCATTTGCTTTTTTAGTTATTAACAGGCTTCCGGTCAGATTGGCAATAACTCTGCAGCTGTGTGAGTCTGCCTAAATTAACGAGTGCCAGAACTCATTAACCTTTTGAGCCCTTATTGTCCATTTTGAGTGTCACTGGCAGAGTTGAGGCATGAGTGAGGGAAGGGGAAAGAAGGAAGGAAAACAAGGAAAGGAAAGAAGACAGGAGGAAAGGAAGAGAAATGGGGAGAGGGAAGAATGAAGGGGAGAATTAAGGACAGAGGAGAAAGAACAGAGAATCAGAAAATAGGAGGCCTATCTGAATTTGTTCCTAAAGAGTAGGACAAAACAGGTACAGAAGTGGAGATCAGTGTTCCTGGAGCTGGGCTTAAGTCCTGATTCTGCCACGCGCCAGCTGCATGACTTAGGCAAGTCACTTAATGTCTCTATGACTCAATTTCTCCATGTCCTAAAGTGGGGATAATAGAATCTGCTTTATGGAGTTGTTGTGACTCTTAAATGAGTTAACACTTGTAAAGCACTTAAAACATTGTGCTTGATAATGTTAGCTATTAGCTATGCAATTGTAACAATTAGATTGTAAAATATTTGTAAAAGCTCCCAGTGCAGTGCCTGGCTCATGGAAGGTGCCCGTAAACTGTGAATTCCCTTCCCTTCTCTCAACTCCTCCGATGCCCCAGGTGGAGCTGATGGCAGAAGAATGGCTGCTCTTTAACTCTTCTTTCCCTGCCAGGCACGTCCAAGCCCACTTGGACCAGGCTATTCTGACCTGCTATCCATTTCTTGGTCTCACTTGCCTCTTGGCCAAATAGACGGAACACCACTCGGGAGAAGGGTTTGAATAGGTTGCTTTTTTCCAAAGCAATTTTAAAACAGTAGTTACAAATGGTCTGATAAGTTTATAGTTAACTTTGCAACAACTTCAAAAGTTCAAGACTTTTTGGAAGGTGAACTTGGCATATGCATGGCATGTTGAATGAAATGATAATCCAGAGGTGAGATCTGAGAGGACAGACATTGAAGTCAATACTGGTAAAAATCAGTAACTGGAAAATCATTGCGGTGTTCACCCTTTTGTGTGTGATTTGAGAATACGGAGTGAAAGAGGGGAACAAATATTTTAGCCCCTTTTCTAACCAGTGGAGGTGTAAACATTTACAACACGCACTTCCTTTTCTTATAATTCATTAGCTGCATGAAACCAGATTGTATGATTTTTTTTTTAAAAAGCCATCATTTCCATATTTAGCACAATTCTTTCCACTCAAAAGTCAAATTTTAGGCAGGCATAAATCCTAATGTGGAGACCTGTGCATGGCGATTTTACTCCTGCAGTGAGGGGTGCACACAGACCCTCCCTCCACTTTCCCCAGCCTTCAGATCACCTCTAGTCTCCTGTGGTTTCCCATTTACTTTCTTTCTTTCCTTAAAAAAAATACTTAATTGACACATAATAATTGTACATATTTACGGGGTATGGTGTGATATTTTGATATATGTATGCAGTGTGTAATGATCAAATCAGGGTAATTACTATATCCATCACCTCCAACATTTATCATTTCTTTGTGTTGGGAACATTCAAAATCCTCTCTTCTAGCTATTTGAAAATATAGAATAATTATTAACTATAATCACGCTACAGTGCTTAAGACCACTAGAACTTACTCCTCTACATAGCTGTAATTTTGCCCTGCTCAGGGGATGGTAAGAAACCTTGGGACCTGACAGGTCCCCTGTGGTGCCAGCAAATGTGGATGACACTAAGTCATTTAAAGAGGGAGCTGGAATCTAACTGCCTGAGTTCGATTCTCATCTCCACCACTTATTAGGGGTATAAATTGCCCAAGTTTTGTACCTTCTTATTTTTCATACCTGCCTCATTTTTTCCCCATCTCAAAATCAGAGAAGGTGCTAGTATCTCCCTCAAAGGGTTGCTTGGGGATTAAACAGATGATTAAAGAGATAAAGTGGTTAGCCCAGGCTCTGACTCATGCTAAGCAGTCAAAAACCAGTTGTTTTTTTTTTTCAATAGCTCAGGGTAAAGGCCAAATACCCGGCAGACTGCAGAGAAAATCTTTTCTCCACCAGCAATGGATGAACTCTTTTCCCAACTTGCAGGAGAAATTGAGTTAGTCAGAAATGCAACAATGTGTTAATCACATTGACTTTATCAGGCTATGGCTATCTTTTTAAGTGTTTACTTCATGAACTACTGTCAAGGGCTCATGTCAGCTGGCTTGGAACTACTGATTAAACTTTATTATTAAATATCTGCTTCTCCTAATATGTGGACACCTGAGCAGCCCAAGGGGCGTGAGGCATCCTGACAAACATTATCTGGACATAAACTCCAAGGCAGGAGGATTGTTAACACTTGCCCAGCCCAAACTAGGGTGTGGGAGATGGTGGCGCTGTTATGCTGCTGCTCCTACGTTTCTGCCACCCAGACAGTTTAGCTTGGGGAGCACCTCCTCTCTCTCAGATTTGGCTTCTGCTTCTCACATGGTGATGTCTTCTAGCAAGGTCATGTAGAAGAAGGGGCAAGGACTGTTTTTAGGGCTTTGATCTCAGCATGGCACACCAGTTTTTACATGTACTCCTGATACCGCATTTAGAGATAATATATAGTCATTGAGGAAATAAAAGATACTTGTCGGGGATGTGGAGAGAGCCTAGGGGAGCAGAAAGGGGGAAATCCAGGTCAGGTCGCTAGTTCCTTGGAGCCAGCAGTGTGTTTGGGTTTTAAACAGGTTTAAATTGGTTTTAACTGGAATTGAAGTGATGGCTGAGCTTTACACCTCAAAAATGCCTCTTGCATACCTTCACTTGTGCTCCTTCTTTGCCCTCACCAAATTAATGAGTCAGCATGAGAACTTTATTTGCAGGGAAGAGATCAATGTTGCCCTGAAAAATTCCCACGTCCCACCATTCTCTCCGTCACCTAAAGGCGCCAGGGGGCAGTCAGTTGTTGTGACAGTGGCTTGGGGGGCCCTTTGGAGAGCCTGCCCACATGCTTGTCTGACCCAGGCTCTGCCCCCTCCTTGGGCTTCAGCCTCACTGGCCCCCCTCCCTGTCAGAGTCTTAGGGTGAAGCCTGGCACCTGGCACCGGCGCCCTCCACCGGCCTGACTCCCACCCACTCTTCCTCGACCCCGCCCCCCAACTTTAACTGAGCTCCTGCTTTTCTTTTTCACTGCCCCATGCCTTTTCCCTTCTCAGCGCTTAACTTAGGTTGGTTTGTTTATTTTCTCTTTTTATTGCCAGACTCTCAGCACTGAAAGTTCCGGGAGGGCAAGGACCATTGCCTTCTTACTCACTTCCATCTGCAGGTGCATAGGAAGATCTCAATTCATTTTTGTTGAAAGAATGAAAGAACTTGGGTTTTGAGGCTCTATGTGTCAAGATTACACTTTTTTTGGTACCAGATAGGAAGTCTGGATGGAGGATGAGGTTCACAATTTTTTAAAAAATTGGTTTTTTTGTCCCTCAAGCAAAGTCTTAGAGGCCCGGAGAGGAGATGATGCATTTTTCCTAAACCTTTCTCTCGGGGAAGTCTTGGAAGACTTTGGCCCTAACTATTCTGTGGAGGATTAATAAAGGGCAAAGATACATATCACAGACCCACAGCAGGCACATTCCTTATGAAGCACGGACTGAACTGGCCAAGAATGCAATAAGCCCAACCCGGAACCCAACACCACATGAAGATTCTATGAGATTTTCTTTTTTCTCCCCAGCCCCCACTTTTTTAAAAAAAGAGACAGAGTCTTGCTGTGTTGCCCAGGCTGCAGTGCAGTGGCTATTCACGGGTGTGATCATAGCACACTATAGCCCGGAACTCCTGGGCTCAAGCGATCCTCCCACCTGAGCCTCCCAAGTAGCTGGGACTATAGGTGTGTGTCACCACATCTGGCTGATTCTATGCGAATTTAACAGACATGTGGTTTGACAATGTATAATGATTTTAAATGCACCTTGCCCCCACCATACCACACTCCTCCCAGTATAAATCAACCACCAACCTAGATACAAACATAGGGGAAAGAGGAAAATACCCAGAAGAAAAAGCAACTTTGACGTCACACAAAGGACAGGAATATAGACGCAAGTTAAGTAAACTTTAACCACTGTATATCAGATGTATGAGGACAGTAATGGTATTCTTCAGAGTAGGAGATTAGATGCCTATCAATCTAGAGACAAAAACAAGGGCTTTTTGAGGGCGGGGAAGTGGTTCCTCTTCTAGGTGCCCTGTGTTTTGTTACTTTGTAGCAGGACAATAATGGATTGTAAACCCTTGGACATAACCCATTAGAAAGCACGTGTATATACCTGAGGTAAGGTAACCAGCCATAGCCACCTGTTGACAGAGTACCAGGTACAATAGTAGGTGCTCAGGACTTTTGCTGAATTGCAGAATCCAATCAATAATTAATTCTTCAGAACCTGCAGCTATTTTTGCCAACCCATTAATCCCCATTAGCTCTGGTTAGTTTATCAGATTTCTGCAACAGAGTAGGGCCCAGAGGCTAAGGTAAGCAGTGTGCAGTAGGGAAGTGGTAAGGGGTTCTCATTTCACCCACACTTCAGCCTTATGGGTGAGGCAAAGCAAATACTGTCACCATTTTACAATCGAGGCTCAGGGAGTGAAGTGACTTGCCTGAAACCATGGTGACAGTGAGTCCTGAAGCCTAGGATGATGGTCTTTCCATCATCCTGGCTCCACCTGATACTTGCTTGGTTTGTGCAGAGAATTTCAGAGAAATGCCCAGTGGTCCACAGCTCAAGAACTATAGGTACCCAAGAAATGTTAGTTCCCCCTTAAACCCTTGCAGCTCCAGAGCTATGAAGGACCATATGCTAACGGCAACTAACTGAGAAGCAAATGTATACTGTCTAGAAGAGAACTGAGACAGATATGGTTAATGTCATTAATTTAGTATTAAGTGATTGATATAATAAACTGTATCAATCTATTTAATAGTCATCTAGCGTATATTAGTTCATTAAATATGAAATATCTGATTCCAAATCAAAAGTTTAGTTTATTGTATCTCAAGCAAGAAGCAGTACAATTAATCAAAGTATGCACCTAAACTATTGACACAGTTTTGCCATCTTAATGGTAGCTTGTTTATGCTGGCAGCAAAGAAGCCTGGAAAGCAAGTGGTGATGAAATCGCAAAAAGTGTTTTCCACAGCTTGTTGAAAATTGAATATTTTTCCTTGCAAGAAGTGGTCCAAAGCCTGGAAGAAGTGGTAGTCAGTTGGTGCAAGGTCTGGTAAATATGGTGGGTGACAGAGTTTCCAAGTCCAGACTCTGTAGTTTGAGCAGCATTGTTTATGCGACATGTGGTTGAGCATTATCTTGCAAAAAGATTGGCCTGTCTCTATTGACCAATCTCGGCTGCTTAATCACAAGCATCCTCATCATTTCATCCAACTGGTTGCAGTAGACATCCGCTGTAATGGATTGACCAGGTTTCCTGAAGCTGTAGTGGATAATACCAGTGCTGGACCACCAAACAGACACCATTAGCTTTTTTTGATGAATATTTGGTTTGGACTGTGTTTCTGCACTTCATCTTTATCCAGCCATTGTGCCGAATGCTTGCGATTGTCAAAAAGAATCCATTTTTCATCACATGTCACAATATGGTATAGAAATGGCTCGACTTTATGTCATGACAGCAAAGAAAGGCAAGCTTCTAGATGATTTCTCTTCTGACGCTCATTTAATTTATGCGGTATCTATCTATCCAGATTCTTTACTTTGCCTGTTTATTTCAAATGGTCCAATATTGTTGGAATAGTAACGTCAAACCTTGCTGCTAATTCATGTGTAGGTTGATACGGATTTGCTTCCACTACAGCTTTCAGCCCATCATTATCCACCTTGATCTCAGGTTGCCCACATGGCTCATTTTCAAGATTAAAATCACTGAATGGAACTTCTCAAACCATCGACGTACTGTGTGTTCATTAGCCACATCCTTCCCAAATGCTTCGTTGATATTTTGAGCTGTCTGCGCAGCATTGGTTCCATGATGGAACTCATATTCAAAAATGAGATGAATTTTTGACTTATCCATGGTTTCACAAAAATTGCTCTAAAAAAAAATTGAAAGATAATCACAAGCCAAATTGCGCGTTTGAAACCTTTACAATAAAAATAAAACAAGAAGTGTCAGAGTGAAATGTCAGAGATACCAATTGTCAAACTTAGTACTTAAGGAAATCGGACATTTCATACTTAATAACCTAATATTTATTGATCGGCTACTATGTGCCAGGCACTTGGAGATATAATAGTAAATAAAAGCATAAAACAAAAACAAAAACAAGGTGACAACAACAACAACAAAACCTCTCTGCTCTCCTTAAGCTTATATTCTAGTGAGGGGAGACACGCAAATAAATAAAACAAATAAGTTACAGTTACGGTATAGCAAATGGATAGGTGCAATGGACGAAAGCAAAGCAGGAAAGAGGAACACATACTATAGGGCGGGGAGGATGATGGATGTGATTTTAAATTGGGTTATCAGGAATGGGCCTATTAACACGGTGACCTATGAGCTGAATCTCAAGGAAGTGAAGGAGTAAGCCTTAAGGAGACAAGGGAAGAGTGTTCCAGGTAGAGAGAGAATAACAGGTACAAAAACTCCACTACAAAATGACATGTGGTTAAGAGGAACCTGAGTAACAAATGTTCCATTTGGTGGCTGCTACAGACATAGTTTTTGATCGGGGGGACAAATACTTAGTTAATATATAAGCCTATAATTCAAACATTTGGCCTATAATTACCAGAGAAGAAATCAATATTTGAGTCTTGGACTATGGTTTAAGTAGGAAATTATCTTTTTAAATCACATTTTCATTCGGAAAAGATTTAACTTATTAATTAATTAATAATTTACTTAGAAGGTGTTGTGTAATGTATTGATCAAAACCAATTCTTTCATATCTTAGAGGTGTTTGCATTCATTAATTTTGTGGTATTACACAGGGCAAAGGTATAGTGAACAAACGCAAATCACCATTATGTTCCAGTGTACAATGGATACAATTTGGTTCCACCCAAACCCCAAGGAACTCAGCCTAGAAGTCTTTCAACTCAGAGAAGAAATGTACTTGTGAATATTCTGTTTTACACAGCTTGGGTTTTAGCGAAGCTCAACAAGGTGCAGACACCATTGTGTCTTTGTAACTAGGGGATAACAATGACTGTTGGTTTTAAAGATAATCACAATTCTGGGTCAACTTAGGTTCTGCTGATTTGGTCTCTCACTCTAGGTGAGGCCTTCAGTCTTCTTGGTGCAACAAACATTTACTGAGCACCTACTTTGGCTAAGTTCTGTGCTAAATGCTGGGGATACAACAATGAACAAGGCAAACATGGTGCCTGCCTTGGACTGGGCTTCTATCTCCAGGAAAATATAGGCAATAAATAAACAATAAAAAGTTAATGATCATGACCAGTGAAGCAAAAGGGGCATGGTGACAGAGAATAACAGTGGGCCCTCAATCTAGCTTGGGAGAATCAGGGAGCACCCCTAGGAGGTCATTGAAGCAGAGTCGTGCACCATTAGAAGACACCACCCAGGTGAAGAGCTGGGGGGAGAGCAGCCTGGCAGAAGGTAGCATATGTGTAGAGGGGTGGTGCCAGGCAGTGCAGCTGTGTCTGGGATTGTGTGGCCCAAAGGAGCAGATTGCAGTGAGCGAGAGTAGAATGACATTGCTGGGAGTCAGTCAACTGTTTCATAAAAATGTCAAAAGCAGCAGTGTTCCTTTGGTCATATGGATCACACAGATCCAAAATTATCTTGCAGAAGCTAAGAATGGGGGTTGCCTTTATCTTATGAAGAAGGGAATAACGCTTAATTTTAAAGTCAGGTTAATGGGAGTGTAATTTATACACCATAAAATTCATGTTTTTTAGTGTACAGTTCTATGAGTTTTGACAATCATATACAGTTGTGTAGCTACCTCCACAATCAAGACAGAGAATGGCTCTGTCACCCAGAAAGATTCCCTTTTGTAGTTGCTAATTCTCTCCTCCACCCCTCACTCCTGGCAACCGCTGATGTGTTTTCTGTCCCTATAGCTTTTGCCTTTTCTAAGAATCTCATATAAATGAAATCATATATTATGTACTGCTTTTTCAGTCTAGCTTCTTTCACTTAACATGATGCA
This sequence comes from Daubentonia madagascariensis, assembly GCA_023783475.1. NCBI lineage: Eukaryota > Metazoa > Chordata > Mammalia > Primates > Daubentoniidae > Daubentonia > Daubentonia madagascariensis. Next base: position 43,348,789 of record JAKFHU010001569.1, on the reverse strand, counting down.
TTTGAAGTTCATCTATGTCGTATGTATCGGTAGATTGCCCCTTTTTATTGCTGAGTAATATTCCATTATGTGGATATACCATAGTATGTACCAGTCCCCAGTTGAAGGTCCTTGGGTTGTTTCTGGGTTTTGGTGATGATGAATAAAGCCACAATCAATATTTCCATTTTGTGTGTGTGTGTGTGTGTGCGCGTGTATAGGTGTGTGAACATACATTTTGTTTTTCTAGACTGAATATTTAGGAGGGAGATTGCTGGGTCGTATAGTAGAATATGTTTAACTTTATATGAAAGTGCCAAACTGTTTTCCAAAGTGGCTGTATCATTTTACATTCCTACTATTAATGTATGAAAGTTCCATTTAGCACTGGAACAAATCCAGTTAGCATAAATCTTTTTTGTCTGTTTTGTTTTAAAGGTGATTAAGATTTTCTTTCTTTTCTATATCTCTTATTTAGTAATTTGCAACATTCACTTCTGGATGGGAATCTATGACGTCTGGATATTGGCAGAGAATGTAACATAGTTTGTGAATAACAGTAGAAGAAATTATAACAGGATCACAAACTGAGGGCAAATGGTATGAGCTCAAGGTCCCTTGCTTCTGCCTTAGGCCATCCCCAAGTCCTGGCCTGGTTTGCAGTAGGTCTGGGATGCCAGCCTGGTGGGTGATGCCCCAGGCTGCTCCACCTGCAGTGTTCAGGCTCAGGCTAAGACAGATGAGTGGCACAGCCCAAGAGAATGGAATGTGACAGCATGGACCCTGCGTAAGTACTGAGATTGGGGAGCAGATCTTGGCAGCTTCAGGACTCAGCTGTGCTGTTTGAAAGCCTCTAAGATGACAATCATGTGGCTTTAGATATGCATCTTGGATGCCTGTGCATTGAGATATCCTATGCTAGGGAGCTAGCACCTAAATTGTATATCCGGAGCTGCCATCCGGTTTGAGGTGCCCTACTGATCAAACAAATAGGATTATGGCCCGATGTACACTTTACTTTGTGTTACATAAACCAGCTAACTTGGGCAGAGTGGAATTTAATGGATACAATAGATACCAAATCACCATGATGTGTCTAAGGAGCTAAGTGACACAACAGTACCTGGGCCATATTTTCTGAATCACAAATAAAGAAATATGATTTGATAAATAATTTTGGGGACTCCTGTGTATTTTATTATAGTATTTATTCAATTACCATTTGATTAACATTAGAATTTTTGAGACATTTTGGTAACTTTTGAGGACAAAGGGACAATATTTTAAATTAGCAGGGCAGTTCTGGAAAATCCAAGATGTATGTTTGTCTTACAGAACAGGCCACTGGTCCTCCTACCTTCATAGCAATGATGGGGCTAGAGGACATAGACAAAGCCCCAGGGTATACTGGATGAACCAGAGGTATGGTCATGCATTAACTGTATGGGGTTTGGAGTCAGAGGAACATGGGTCCCAGTCCTGGTTCTGCCCATCTCTAACAGGATGTTGGATAAATTTCTTCATCTTTTAAAGGTTCAGTTTCTTTGTGGTAGTTAATGTGAGGATTAAATGTGATAATATTTGCAGGGCTTATTACAATGTGTTGCATGATACAAGCAAGGGGTCAGTTAGTGATAGTAATGATGATTTTTTTCTTTCTTCTGTAGATATAGGGAGAAGGGAATGTGAAATTTGAAACTGACTAATTTAGAGGCCAAGGATGCAGAGGGTTTCTTTTGTACCATTAAAATATTTTATATTTTCTATTTGTTTCTCCAATTTGACAGCTGAAGACATCTGGAATGCCATTACTGAAACTGCTGGCTGTACTAGTTTTCTATTTCTGATGTGCAAATTGCCACAAACTTAGTGGTTTAAAACAATGCAAATTGGCCAGGTTTGGTGGCTCATGTCTGTAATCCTAGCACTCTGGGAGGCCAAGGCAGGAGGACTGCTTGAGGTCAGGAGTTCGAGACCAGCCTGAGCAAGAATGAGACCCGGGGTCTCTACTAAAAACAGAAAAATTAGTTGGGTGTAGTGGCACGCCTGTAGTCTTAGCTACTCAGGAGGCTGAGGCAGGAGGATCGCTTAAGCCCAGGAGTTTGAGGTTGCAGTGAGCTATGATGACACCAGTGCACTCTACCCAGAGCAACAGAGTGAGACCCTATCTCAAAAAAAAAAAAAAAAAAGGAAAGAAAGAAAATTTATTATCTTACAGTTTCATGTGTCAGAAGTTTAACATAGGTCTCACTGGGCTAAAATCAAGGTGTCGACAGGAATCTCTTCCTTTCTGGAAGCAGTAGGGAAGAATCTGTGTCCTTGCCCTGTCCAGTTCTTGATTTGTGGCCCTTCCTTCATCTTCATAGCCAACCATGGCAGCTCAAGTCCTTCTTACATTGCATCTCTCTGACCCACTTTTATCTGTCGTCCACTTTTAAGGACTCATGGGCTCACCTAAATAATCCAACATAATCTCCTCATCTCAAATTCCTTAACCTTAATCACGTCTTCACATCTGCGAAAGTCCCTTTGTGATAGGTTATGTATATGGGTATAGTATCCATACCTATGTATTAATTCAAAAATAAAGAATAGTATCCAAGTATCCATAATTAACTGACATTTTTAACACAACTCTCACTAGAGAAATTTCAAATAAGAGTAATTTTCTTGCATTTCCCATTTAAATAACCCAATCATTGAAACATTTAAAATATCCACTTTAAATAATCTTGAAAGACAAACTAATTGGCCATGTAGATCAGACTATACCAAACTCAAAAATGTGTTGTCTTGTTTTCTGTATATCTTCCCAGAGGAAGGTAGAAACACCTGTCATGCAATATCTGTCGTGATACAGGCACACACATACCAACTCACTCACGTGCACAGTTTCTGCATACACCTCCCACTCTACACGTGCTTTTGCTATGTTTCAAAATTGCTAAAGGAACAATGGGCTGTTCCCATTGGTGATGCTCTTGAAGGGTCTTGGTAGACTGCAGCTGGAAAGTGTCATCCTCCAGTTTACAGAACTGGAGAGGACTTGAGGAGATATGAGCAACACTTACTTTTACTTCTGTATATTAGATTGCTTATCTGCTTTATCAAAACTGCAAAGGAGTTCCTACTTCTTTTGATAGTCACAGCAGCCTAATTCGTGGAGAAGAAATGAAGAGGAAGGGAAGTGAAGTGGTGGTTATGGGAAGTCGCACGGGTGAGTAAACACATTAAGTAATCTCATGTTAGGACAAAATCATCCAAAACACATATTTTTTCCCTCACGTGCCGTTCTTTTACTACCCTAAACAAATTAAATGAAGGTATTATTGTCAACTTCTTCCTCCGATCTGTACCTTGAATAGTTTTTCCAAGAGTGATGCATTTGAACTCATTTCTTCCTAATACCCCATGTGCCAAAGAACCCGCATTTCCACCGTGGCTGGCTAGACATGATTTGTAGTCTATGGGTAAAGATCTGAGTGAAGATTATAGGTAAATTAAATAAAGTCAAGTATAACCCCGTGACAGAAAAGGGTATACTGTAAGAAATAAATGTTATTTTGCACTCACCTTGCCTACCGTTTATCACCCATGGAAGATCAGAATAGATCAGACCTATGTCTCTGGCCTTACACAGGGCACTTGGAGATTGTGGTCATTTGGACTAATAGCTGCTGGCAATAGATAAATGCAACTTTCTTCCATTAACATCTAAATGGCTAAGACTTGGCTTACTTGTTTCTCAGTAACAGAGGTATTTGGGTCTCCCAGGTCTTCCACAGCCAGCCCCCAGATCTTGGGTGCATCTGTGGGCAGTGGAGCGCGTGCTTGGTAATGTACCACTCTGGGGGATATAAACATGTCAGTGTTGAAGGCATCATTGTTGTGAGAACAAAAGCTGGAATGGATACCAGTTCAGATGGCTCCTGGTTTTACCCGTTTTTTCCGTCCTGAGCCTATCACATCTAGAAGTAAGCCTTACTCCAGCTGGTGACTATAATAAAATGAGGCCACAAGGACTGGGATGTTTGACTTTGCCACCTTTCAAATCACTTCCCCCCTTTAAAACTCCAGCATTTCCAGTATGGTCAGGGCAATGTGGTGGGTGTGGACAAAATGGACTTTAACATGGGTGAGGTCTGTGCCCAGAGGCTCAGTATTACTCACTGAAATGATATTAAACTGGAACTAGAGCTGGGAAAATTCAGAGGGGAGGATGGGAAGGAGGAGAGAGTATAAGGACGCACATTCAAGAAAAGACAGGCACAGCCCTGAGTTTGTGCACTTGACTTCAATGAGGTCTGTTTTATAGAGACTATACACTGATGCTTTCAGTGCCAGAGTCATTAGTTCCACCACTTGGTCATTCAAGAACTATTTATGGAGCAGTGACTTAGGGTCAGATTCTGTTCTACGTACCAGGGAATAAAACAGATGGAATGTCCTTGGAAGCTGACCTTCTGGTGAGGGGAGATGGCGCATATATAAGGAAATACCAGGATGAATGGTACGGACCGGAGAAGGAGAAACTTGAGCTGACATCTGACTGTCAAGAAGGAACCAGTCACGTGACGTGCTGGCGGAGAGTCTCCTAAGAAGAGAGAAGAACAGGTGCAAAGACCCTGAACTGAGAACGAGCCGGGAGGCCTTGAGCAGCAGCAAAAGGGCCGCTGGACGGAGCAGCTTTACTCCTGAGATTAGGTGTTGTTTTGTTTTTAAATGGTGGTAAAATATACATAAGATCATCATTTTAACCATTTTTAAGTGTATATTTTCGGTGGCATTAAGTACATTCACGTTGTTGTGAACCACTATCCATCTCCAGAACTTTTCCATCATCCAAACAAAAATCACCCATTAAACACTAACTCCCCGCTCTCCCCTCTCCCCTCTCCCCAGCCCCTGGCAACCACCGTTCTATTTTCTGTCTTTATGAATTTGACTACTTTAGGTAGGTGGAGGCGTACGAATTTGTCCTTTTGTGTCTGGCTTATTGCACTTAGCATGATGTTTTCAAAGTTCGTCCGTGTTGTAACATGAGTCAGAATTTCCTTCCTTTTCAAGGCTGAATAATATTGCATTGTATGTATGTACCACATTTTGTTTATTCATTTATCTGTTAATGAATATTTGGGTCGTTTCTACCTTTTGGCTATTATGAAAAATGTTGCATGAACATTAGTGTTGAGACTCCGTTTTTTTTGTTTTGTTTTGTTTTGTTTTTTAGAGAGGAGGTCTCACTCTGTTGCCCAGGCTAGAGTGCAGTGGCACGATCGTAGCTCACTGCAACCTTGGTCTCCTGAGCTCAAGTGATCCTCCCACCTCAGCCTCCTGAGTAGCTGGGATTGTGTGCGTGAGCCACTGCACCCGACTGGAGATTTAGTTTTAAGTTGTTAGCATCCATGGTCTCATTTAACTCTTGCAATGGATGTATGTGAGGTTGAAACACATGTAAATCATGTTTTAATAAACAAAGTGACTTAAATAATAAGAGTACGTTCCTCATCCCTAAGATTTATAGTTTACATAGTTATTTTATTTATTTTATTTGTTAGTTGACTTGGTGTCTATATACATGTCTACATATTAACTGAGCATAATTATAAAGAATATTTATTGGGTCCAGGCATTACATTTTGAAATCATTATAATTATTTTCTTTCTTGAAGTGTTCAATGTAAAGTATATAATAAAAAAAATGTTTTTTAATTGCATAATATGGAGACGTGCCCAGGGATGACTTGGTCTCTAAAGTGCCCCAAAGCAATCCCTCAAGCTCAACCAGAATATTCCAGAGTAAGAGGATGGCTCTTACTCTGATGGGATTTAAAAAAGTAAAACTAAAAAAAGGAACAGCTGTGTTCATGTGACTGTGCTACAAAACTGTGACTGAGTGAATATGCCATCAGCCACGTTTTCCCTAAGGTCATTGTACTGTGTTTTGACAGTGGGACTGGAATTTCCATAAGTCCCGTTTTACCCCCAACCCACGACGATGAGGAGCAGAGATTACCATGCCCATTTTCACCACACCCGTATGGGTGATTTTTCGAGGTGCTCCTCAACAAATGCATTGAAGTGCACATCTGACGTTTATCTAGTGAATGTGATTTACATGAGGAACCAAGCGGTTCGTTCCCTGGCTCCCCAAAACTACATTTTGAAATGTCAGCTAGATTCATTGGCTAACAAGGTAATTCAGTCGGAGCTGAAGACGTTAATGCAGAAAGATTCCACTCACTATTTCATTGGTTTAAATCCTTTTAAAAATCCTTTAAAATTCACAAATTCCACATGGAAACATGTAGCAATGTAAGTATCCAAAGTGTCTACACTGGAAGCTCTTGTGAGACCTCACAAATGAATTACAGAGTTTCCTAGATTCAAAATCACTATAACCCTGACATCCTTTGTTGTCAAGGACTGTGCAAGAATCACCCTCACTCATTGGGATGCTATTTTCTATCCCTACCAAGGAATTCCAGACATGAACACATGTGAGGAAGGACTGGTGGGCAAAGGCAGTTGGGGTGCAGCTCACTGAAGAGGTGATGTCAGGCTGGGGAGTGTCTCAGCCCTGTGCTAATCAAACAGGTGTCCCTGAACAGCACCTCCTCCTGAACCAAGGGGGCTGGGGATGATTTTATAGAGATTGCTGTGGGCAATGATTTGCTCTGTGGGCAGTGTGGTGGGGCATGTAGGGGAGAGGTGGAGAGTTGGAAGGACAACTTTAACTAAGTCTGAATTACTGTTTCTTTCTCCCCCTGCCCCCCATGAGGATGGAAGTGGATTTTCCCCCTTTGCAGTATTTGTAACTGCAGCAATCCTGGCTCCTCACCCAGGGTATATCACCTCCCCTGGACACTATTCATTTTCATGATTTCTCCTAAACCGATAGCCAAAAACACTCTAGATGCTGGGAAACTCCTTTCCTACTCCTGAATTCTCATACTAGCCTACAAATTCCATTGGAACATTGGTCCCAAATTAACTACGTTGTTGCCATGCCTCCACTTTACTCTGGGACACCTGCAGACAACATCTCTGTATTGTGCTTTTCTTGACACTTGCAGACAACCTCTCTATATTGTACTTTTCTCTTGTGGGTTAGGATTCCAGAAAAATGTCTGTTTTAGCAATTTGTCTCTGTGGTTTGGTGCAGTATTCATATCATTGTGAAAAAGTAGCTGTACCTAAGAGTTTAATTGTGCTGGCCCTAAGCAAATACAGTTCTTGCAATCCTGGCCAGTTTCCACCTGCCTGTGTCTACACATCCTTCAAATGTAAGAAGAATTTGCACCCCGGAATCAACCTCTCTGATAGCTGCAATCTGGGCAGGATGGTAGGAACTTACGACCCGGAAAGGCAGAATGGAAAGCCGTGGTTGGCAAGTTGCCCACAAAAGCTAAATAAATGTCCCTGATCTAGTGCCATAGAGAAGACATTATCTGGAAAGGCTCATGAGCACACATCTCAAATTTCAAAAATCTGATCATCCTTGCCAGCCCCCATCCCATATCTATTCCCCTGGCACCCCCAAACTTAAAATCTTATCATACCTTCATTCATAGGATAAAGACCAGACTCCTCAGCAGACACAAAACATGCAAGGCTTTCCTTTGGTCTAGACTCTGTCTACCTTTCCAGCTTCCTCTTTGTGTATCTCTCTCCCACGCTCTGTGGTCCAGTCAGAATGAGTTATCATCCTTGTCCTCCAAATGCACCATGCTGTGCCTCGTGGTCCCTCTGGCTCCTTTCTTTCCTGTTTCACCTGGTGTAGAGACATCGGCTCTGAACCTTCTTCCTGTGTGTGAGGACATTCTTCACCTTGTGAGCCTTGTTGGGAGACAGCACTTGTCTTCCTTTACAGAAGTTGAAAAGACCTATTACTCAATTTGCCGGCTCCCCTGGCAGCTAAGATGTGGGCAGCTAACCTAGGCTTGGCCCATCAGCTGTACCTGTCAGCAATGTTGAATCTGGAAGTAATGATGCCAAGAAACAGGGCAGGAAGACTCCCATCTGGCCGTGGTGGTTGGCGGGGCTGGGGGTAGGGGGCAGCAGCATGTGGTTTCTGGGGGTCAGCCTGTGCTGCCACACCACCAACAGCTTCCTCGCCACCTTGACACCACTTTCCCAAATCTTGTTCTCTACCTGCCCAGAAACCATGTGGCCATCTGATGTCCTCTCCATACATTCTTTGTCTTCTTAAAATGGCCAGAATCTGTTTCTGTCACTTGCAATTAAGACTCTCACTGATATACCTGGCCAGTTTCTTCTGTCCTTTGAGACTCTTCTCAGTGCCTATTTTCTCCAGAAGCAGAGCCCCTCCCTTCCCTTCCCCCAGCCGGTGTGTCTCCTCTGGACGCCCACAGAAGCCTGGGTCGCTCTGGCTCAGCACTGACAACACTGTGTCAGGACCTACCGCTAACTCACCTGCCCCACTTCTAGACCGTAAGTTCTTGAGGACAGAGACTAGATTTTGTTCCTCTCTGTCCCGAGAACCCACAACAGTGTGTTAACATGACATGTAGTCATAGTAGCAGCAGCACTAATCTAGCAATAATAACTCTCATTTATTGAGCACCTGTTATGTGTCAAGGGCTACCTCATCTTATTTGTCAGGTGTAAACAAAAAGTTTATTTAATGATAAATGAGTGTATGCCAAAAGTTGCTTACAGGACACTTTTGAATATTATGACTCGGGCAACCCTGAGGAAAAATTGGTACTCTCTCCCTTCATCAGTTACTTTCACTTTCTCTCTCTCTTTCTCTCTCTCCCCCCAACCCCCTTCCTCTGGACATGTCTCTTGTGTTCCACTCTTGCCCTTAACTACATGTGACTTAATACCTAGAAAGATGATTAGCAGTGATTATAGTGTTAATCGCTAGCGACTTTGTGTTTGCCTTTCAAAAGAAACTTCTTAAAGTGTGAAAAGTTTTCAGAAGGAATGAAGTCTTTGTTGTGGAGTGACTTACAGCAGACCACACTTGTGGTTATGGCTTGGGTACAAGAGCTGGGGATATAGAGAGAATACCTGTGTGCAGGTGTGTGAAGCCGTGGGGGAAGCGCTCCCTCCCCCTGACTGTCCACTTGCTCTCTTCTCAGAGAAGTCCTCTTCTGGGGTCTTCCTGTGCCTCACAGAGGTTTCCCAGGGCCCGACCTCCCATGGAGCAGGCTCAGGGTGAGAAGAGGGGAGGAGCTCGTGGATAATCCTGGTTATTTTTCCATGCCCATCCCACACTCTCCTGCATCCTGAGTGTGCACAGAATTGACGTGCTGTCTCTGAAAGGCCACTGACACTTGTTCCGGACCAACTCTCTGTCCAGCACTTGCAGTATATATTACCCTAACAAAAAGCCTCAGGGTGAACAGAGGGCCCTCAGATCAGGTAGAAACTTATCTTAAAAACAACAAGACAAGTAAACAAAAAAAGGGCCAGGGTAGGGACAGGACAACAGCAGAAGGTATGCCTGGGCCATTGGCTGGCTTCAGGTCTGACTTCCTGTTGACTGTCTGGTCAGGTTAGAGATGTGTCGTTGGAAGGGGCTGGTTACTTGTTTCAAAACAAACAAGGCCCTCAAATCCTTTGAACAGTTAAAGGAAGAGAACACTCCATTAGGATGTCTTCCTTCATATCCTCTGAACAGATCTTCGTTTACAGAGGAGACTGGTCTTGGTTGGAAAAATGATAGTCAGATGTAGGTTGAAACGATAATCTTAAAATGATAACCTCAAAACACAGCACTAAGTGTCTTTTGCATGGGCCTTAATGTCCTGATAGAACAGAGGATGTAGGGGAGAAAAAAGCGAAGGCCGTAGGAAAACATGAATTATTTAATAGTTTAGTTTGCTTAGAGGCTCACCTTATTTCAGACTCAACTTTGTAATGTTGCCCATCCCAAACCAAAAAGTTCAGAAGTGTGGCTGTGGTGTGACCTTGACCAGGCGCAACTGTGCCAATGAGTTTCTTTCCCCTCTTTCTACTTTGGAATTCAACCAACATATTAACGCTCTTTGAATGTAGGTGTCCTGTAAGCGTGTGTTGACTTTGCGCTTTCGCGCTCACTCCCTGCTATTCTTATAACACAAAGTGCAGTGGGGGCTAGGTGAGCTACTGGCTTATTTTGGTCAGTGTATGCAGTGAAACTAAATGAATCTCCCAAGTTTAGGTTGTTTCCACCTCAACCATCAAGACCAGCTTACCTGCACTGTGCAAATTTGTCACCAACCCACTTTGCGTTATAGAGGGAATTTTAAACTTTTGTGTATTTCCTCAGATTTGCACTAGTGAGATTTTTAAAGTCAAATTTTTTGAAATAAATACAAAAACTTAACATCTTTTAGGATTCTTTTTCTCTTTCTTTTTCCAGCATACCACAAAAGTAGCTATTTCCAACACTTCTCACCATCTGCACTGCCACAATCTCGGTTTGAGTCACTGTCAGCTCTCCTTTGAACACTGAGAAAGCTTCCAGACACGTCTCCCTGTCCCCAGCCTTATCTCACACTCCTTCCTGCTGTCAAGCACAGTCCATTCCAAGTCACAGGGGTCCCTCAAAGCACTCTCTGGAGTCACTGGTGAGGAAGTGCTTTCTTTTCAATCATGTTTTTAATTTTTTGCTAAAGAGAACACTTTTGGGAATGGAGTAATATTAAACATGAAATTCATTTGCCATCCACATTAATTCATGGTCTCTGATGCCCTGATTTACTGTAATTCTACTGGACATCTTTGTTAACAAAGCATCACCCATGTATCTAAGATATAAGAAATATAGGAATGTGTCCCACTGTCAAGGAGATAATGATAAAACTTGTGATTGTGCAAACTTTCTGAATGCTTACTGTGTGTTAGAAACTTTTTTATATTTCATCTACGGTCTGCCCAAAAACCCAGCATCACGGGTACTTGTAGCCACATAATTCAGTTAGGAGAAAGAAATCTCTGTAAGTTAAAGGAATTGCATAAAGTCCTCTCCAAGGCTTCCCCTAGAACAAAACTTAAACACCCCAGCCTTGGCTTACTCCTGATCTGGCTCCTACCCGGCTCTCCCGAATAACCCACAACTCGCCTCTGGTCCTCAGCCCTACAGGCCCTTTGGCCTTCTTTCTTTCTCTTGAACACACCCAGCTCAGCCCCCTCTGGGCCTTTGCACTTGCTGTTCCTTCTGCTCTTTGCTCCTTGCCTAGATCTTTGCATGGCTGTTCCCTTCTTATTACGTGAGTCTCAGTTCACACCTCCGCTTCAGAGAGTTCTTAACAAACCACCCTAGATAAGTCAGCACCCTCTGCCCACTCCTGTCACTCTATCTCATTATCCTATTGCAGCTGCTTCTCACAATTATTGGTATTTGAAACCAAATTATTTTAAAAATTCTGTTTATATGTTTGTTGCATGTCTGTCCCCTCACCCCCAACTCACCCGACACTGGAATGTGAGCTCACTGAAGGCAGGGACTCAGATTCTGTCAGTCACTGCTTGCACTTCCTGTAACTGGGATGGTGCCTAACCTAATACATACTTACTGACTGTCTGACAACCTAACACATTTAACATTCAGTAAAATTTACCTGATAAATGAACTAATGATCACGGAACCACACGAATGACTCTCAGTTGCATTATGCTGAGTAAAAGACTATGTAGTGTAAAATTCCACTTATGTGGCATTCTGGAAAAGGCAAAACCACAGGGGTAAAAAACAGATCAGGGTTACCAGGGGTTGGGGCCGGGGTACACAAGAGAAGGGACACAAGAGAACTTTTTTGGGTGTTGGAACCATTCTATATTTTGTTTTCGATGGCAGTTTCATGACATGTTTGTTAAAATCATAGAACTGGTTTGCTAAACAGGATGAATTTTTTTTATGTGAATTATACCTCAATAAGCCTGATTTTATTTAATTAGCTGGCAAAGATTTTCACTGGAATAAGCTGGAATAAGCTTCTAATGGTTTGTAGAAAGGCTCTCATATTGAACCTTTGGTGAACAATCACCATGTATGCATATTTTGGGTGCAGAAACCATGGGAGAAGCATGGTGCAGTAGAAGGTATGAATTGGGCATTACATGGACTGGGGTTTGAATTCTGGCTTTGCCACTTCCAGCGTGTTTTGGTTAGGATTTCTTGGTTGCAAGCAACCAAAACCAGCTCTGACCAGCTTGTCCACTCCTTGACTATATCAACAGCCAGAAAGAGAAATGACACAGCTTCTTGACTCTTGTTGGAAGCAGGTACCTGAATTATGGTCCCACCAAGACTACATGCAATAGGAGGGATGTGATTTCCTCAAAGAAAACCAGGGCGCTCTTAGGATGCCAGACAGCCCAAACCAACGAACATCCAATATGTTGTGTGACCTTATGTAACCTCTCTGAACCTCAGTTTCCTCATGTTTAATACTTACCTCTTAGGGTTATAAGTATTTAAAAAGATGACTATGCAGAGTGCCTAGAACATAAATGTTGCTTTATAAATGTTATTTCTATTTTCCTCTTCCTTTTATCTATATATCTGAAACTTATACCGCTAAGCACTCCTAACCTCATATAAAAGCTTAGTAATTTTCTGGTTCCCCAAGCTAGAAATCAAGGAGTGAGTGCCAGTCAGTTTTTCCTTTGTTTTTGCATCTCCTAAATATAGCGTATCCATTTCCCCTGGACTATTACATCAGCCTTAAAACTGATCCACCTTCCTCTCCTCTGTGGCTGTCTCTCGATCTCTCTCCCTGAGGCAGTATAACATAATGGCAAAGTGCAGAGGCTGGAGCCAAACCATCTGCATCTAAATCTTGGCTTTGCTCCTTAACAGCCATACAACTTCAACCATGTCACATAATCTCGGTGTGCTTGTTCCCTCATGTTAAATGGGGATGATAACAGTTTCTACCTCAAAGAGTTGTTACAAGGATTAAGTGATTTACTGTATGTAACTACGTAGAACAGTGCTTGGGTGTGAGTGCTATCCATGTGTTGTTCAATAAATCCACCTTCTTTCTGTTCCAGAATTGCCTTTCTAAAATTTAAGCATGAACCTTCTGCTTGAAGAAGCTACACCAAGCTAACCCTTCACTCCTTCTGGCCTCCTTCTCTGACTGCCTGGCCCACGTGGAACTGGGCCCTCCTCTGTGCATTTTGTACCAAACCCTTCTATGGCACCTGGCTCATTGTGTTGTGATCGTTTGTTTATGTCAGTTTTCTACACCAGTCTGAATTCTTAGAAACGTACACTTATCTGATTTATCTATGTATGGTCAGAACCTATCTGACCAAAGGAGGTGCTTAATAAATGTTTGCTGATTGAATAAAATGAGCAAAACAGTTGATACTGTCCACTGAGCAAAATATTATAGAAGCTATTGTCTTCAAATGTAGTTTTACTTAAAATTGGAGGGCTGGTATTCCTACAGCTATTCCTTTTACTAACTCACCATAAAAATCCAAGGCCATAATATTAAATGTTACCATTGTAGTGACATTTGTGTAGAAATCTAAAGCAATAGTGCAGGTGTGGTGCTCTCTGGTTAGCTCCATGCAGGGATGGAGCATATGGAATCCAGCCAAGAGGGTGATTCTCATGGACCTTGAACTTTGATTAAAATTTCAGTCAGGTTTTATTCAGGCACTGTAGATCAGATGGCTACAGGCTGTATTTTTTAGCAGGTCCTAAAGTGCAGAAATTCTGTTATTGATTGAAAAAAACCATCTAGTTTAAATTCTAGGTATGCCAGTGAGTAAAGTTTATACCTTGCTGTGAAAAATAAAGAGACCTAAATTCTTGCCTAGATCTGCAGGTGCTCACATCATAAAGAGGGCACACCAGGAAGATATAGGCAGGGCTAGTGTTTTATTAAGAGGCTGTCTGGAATTGACTCAAATGCCTAAGCAAGTTCTCAGCTGGAGGCCCAGAGTTCAGCATCACTGAGCATGGGAGAGATGGTTCTGGCCAAGACCACTGAGGGAGGGCCTTTGGAGTACTTTGATAAGGCTGGGGTAATGTTTGCTTCAGGGAAAAACTGCATCCCAATAGGCCCAGGAGAAGTCAGCTGCTAAATGCAGCACCAGAAAATTTGAACTTAATATTGCATCACCTGCAGAGTTTTAAAAAATATCAATATCTAGGTATCATCTCGGACAAATTGACTCAAAAATCTCTGGGGGCTGGGCTTAGGCATCAACTTTTTTTAAAAAAAAAAAGCTCTCAGGGTGATTCTAACGTGCAAACAAGATTGAGAGCCCTTGGTGAGGAGAGAAGGAAGATGCCCATTTCCTATTTGTTGTGGCAGGGGGCTCTCTACCCAGTTCATCAAAAAGCTCTGTCAATAAGTGTTGATCAATCAGTACCAATTTGATGGTGAGTACATGTGGTGCTTGTTTTTCCATTCTTGAGATACTTCACTTAAAAGAATGGGCTCCAGCACCATCCAGGATAATACAAGAGGTGTTAGTTCACCGTTGTTTTTTATGGCTGAGTAGTACTCCATGGCATACATATACCACATTTTATTAATCCACTCATGGATTGATGGGCACTTGGGTTGTTTCCACATCTTTGCAATTGTGAATTGTGCTGCTATAAACATTTGAGAGCAGATGTCTTTATTATAGGATGACTTTTTTTCCTTTGGGTAGATATCCACTGGTGGGACTGCTGGATCAAAAGGTAGTTCTACTTTTAGTTCTTTGAGGTATCTCCAAATTACTTTCCATAGATGTTGTACTAGTTTGCAGTCCCACCAGCAGTGTATGAGTGTTCCTATTTCTCCACATCCCCACCAACATTTGTTGTTTTGGGACTTTTTGATAAAAGCCACTCGGGTGTCGGGCAGGAGGGAGTGGGGAAGAGGGGATGGTAAATTCACACCTAATGGGTGAGGTACACACTGTCTGGGGATGAGCACGTTTGTAGCTATGACTCGGTCGGTGCACGGGCAATATATGTAACCTCAATGTTTGTACCCCATAATATTCTGGAATTAAAAAAAAAAAAAGATAAAACCTCCCCTACCCCTACTCAAAAACTATGAAATGTTAATTCAAATTAGAAATGCAAGCCATCCAAATATGACAAGGACCAAAGAGTGGGATACAGAATAGCTGTTCATTTTAATAAATCACCATGGGAAAAAATGCCCAAATTGAATTAAAAAGAAAAAGAAAAAAAAACTTCTGTTAAGTCACTTAGACTAACATGAAAGAGGAGAAGCCTAGAACCCTCCTCCCCACCATTTTATATCATAAGATTGAAATTCTACCTTGCAAGTGTCCATTCTTGTCCATTCCTGCTCTGATACTAGCAGGGTTATGACAAAACTCACAAGAATTAGCAATTGTCTGGGCTCAATATCAGGATCAAGTCCCTTAGCCCATAGAAAGTTCCCACCAATTAAATCAAAAGCTGGTAACAGATCAATACATACTAGAGGGGGAAAAAGTCTTAAAATACTCATATTTTCTCCAAAAAACCAGAATAGCATCAATCAACAATAGAATAATTATTTATTCAGGATATTCATCGATTGTAAGAAACCTGAAATTTATAAATAGCATTTTCAAGGGATAGCCAACACTCCAATAAGGTGTATACAATATATATATAATTAATATATACTCTAATAATGTGTATATAATACACATAATATATGTGTATAATCTGAAGTTGAGGTAGTAAGTTGTCCTTTTGGAAATGATTTGGTGAACAGAGGAGCAGTTGGGTTTAGAGGGAAGACCAGCATTTGATGTTCATGGACCTCACTCAAGCCCTGAATCCACAATTTATTGTTTACCTTGACTATGTTTCTTCATTTATAAAATGTGGTTACTATTCGTCACTAGGTCTTAATGAGATAATGTATGTGAAAATGTTTTGGAAACTAAAAAGTACTATAGTAACATTAATTACTATTTTAATTCATCATGAGGGAATGAGACATGAGTTAATTACTCTAGCTATATAAGAATTGAAGTATATAATCCATAAAGGGATATTGAAAGGGATATTAATTAATTTAAAAAATTAGTATTTTTTAAAAAAGTAATACATGACAGATGGCAAAAAAAGTTAAATAACATAAGAGAATATTCATTAAAATGTAGATTTCCCTTCCACCCTCCCACTGTTGTCTTCTTCCCAAGAGGTAATCATTAATAGTGTCACAAGTATGTTGAAATTTTCTATACATATTTATATTAAAAAATACATCTTTTAAATGATAGAAAAAGGAACAAAATCTACACACTGTTCTTCACTTTGCTGTTTTCACTTAACTAGCATGCCTTGGCGGCCTTCAGATCAGCAGATATCTTCTGGGAGCCTGTATAGGGTAGTGCCTAATGGTGCATAGGACAGGCAAGACCAATGCAAGAGAGCCTTCCCAGCAATACATGGTGGCATGTACCCTCTGCTTTCTGCTTTCCTTTTCACCTTTCTAATTCAGTCTCCATTGCCTTCAGCGTAAATTCTTGCCATAGTCTCGTAACTGGTCTACATTTTATTTTAAGCAATATCTATTGACTATTCACTGTGTGCCAGGCACAGTGCTAGGCTCTGGAGGTAGAAGTGTTGATAACAAGATAGATCTGCCACCCTCATATACTTTACAATCTCCTAAGGTGGGGGTGGGGAGACTGCAGAGAAGTTAGCAGGTATTCATTCATTCATTCATTCATTCAAGACGTAGCTAATGAGTGCTTCCTATGTGCTAGGCCCTGTGCTAGGAGTTAGAGACAAAAAGATGAACGAGATGATCAAGGTTTCCCACTTCTTGGCGCTTACAGTTTAGTGAGCAAGACAGAGAGAAAACAGGGAATCCCATAAATAAAATAATTACAAATGGTCACAAATGCTACAAAGGAAACAGGGTGCTGAGATAGGATGTAATAGGTAATTGTAATTTAAAACAGGTAGTCAAGGAAAGTCCCCCTGAGAAAGTGCCATTTAAGCCAAGACCTGACGATGAAAAGGAGCCAGCCATGGGAGTAGCGGTGGGAAAGAGAGCTGCAGGCAGAGGCCACAGCCTATGCAAAGGTACTGGGCCAGAACGAGCTTGGCATGTTGAGAGTAAAAGGAGACCAAAGAGTTGGGGAGTGGTGAGTGAATGGAAGAGAGGCTTGAATTAAGTTTGGGGAGTTAGTGGTGACATCATTGAGGGTCATGGCAAATAGTTTGACATTGACTTTATTATAAGCACAGTAGAGAACCAAGGAAGGATTTTTATGCAGAGAAACAACCTGATCTAATTAGTGTTTGAAGAAAAGTCACTCTTGGTGCTGGTTTGTGAATGAACTGGAGAGGGGCAAGAATGGAAGCAGATGGAACATTGAGGAGGCTTTTATAGTACTACAGGTAAGAGGTGAGGGTGGCATGGCTTGGAGTGGGGCTGGCAAAGGAGAGAAGTGGGTGGATTTGAGATACAGTTGGAGCTAGATTTACTTGTGCTTCTTTTTTTTTTTTGCTTTTTTAAAATTTTTGAGACAGAGTCTCGCTCCGTCGCCGTGGGTAGAGTGCAGTGGCGTCATCATAGTTCACTGCAACCTCAAATTCCTGGGCTCAAGAGATCCTCCTGCCTCAGCCTCCCGAGTAGCTGGGACTACAGGTGTGTGCCATCATGCCCCGAAAATTTTTCTATTAATATTTTTTATAGAAATGGGGTCTTGCTGTTGCTCAGGCTGGTCTCAAACTCCTGACCTCAAGCGATCCTCCTGCCTTGGCCTACCAGAGTGCTAGGATTACAGGCTTGAGCCACTGTACCCAGCCAAGATTTACCAGTGCTTTCTGAAAGATTGAAGGTAGAGGGGAAATGAGGGATCAAGAATATCTTCTGGATTTGGGGCTTAAGCAATTGGAGGGCCAGTATTGCCATTCACTGAGACAAGTGAGACTTACAGGAGGGATGGTAGGGTCAAGGTGAAGATAAGGGTGGATGAGTTATATTTGAGATGTTTGGGGGGACATTTAATTGGAGTTGTTAAATAGGTAGCTGAATACACTTTAATGGGGACAATGGTAGATGTGGTTTGACAACTGCTGAGCACTTTGGTTTTTTAATGTGGTCATCCAAGTAGAAGTGTCCAGAAGATGATAAAGGATTTGAGCCTGGAACTTGGGAGAGAGGCCAGAGCAAGAAATTTAGATAACAGATGAAGCCAGGTACATGAAGAATTCGAGAGAAGAACAAGGAGTTTCCTTTGTCAGCTGTACCTCTGCATAGCTCATGCCGCCCACAGCCAACCTCCACTCTCCTATTTTCCTCCCCGTATCACACAACGCAGCCCATGTTGACATTCATTCTAAATCTCCCCCTAAGTTTTGACTCTCAATGTTATAGCTGAATACAGTATTGATGATAATCCTGTCATTTTAAAAAATGCCTTCAAGTAACTTAGCAGGATAGTGACACAGGGAGTCTCAGAGTAAAATACAGGGCTTTTCTGAAATATGGCATATTTGCCACTGTAAAGTTTCCTTATGCTGGTTTCACAATTCAAGGTAACAATGCTACCAATCTGCTCATCTGAAATGATAGGATAAGTTCTTTAACTGACTCTGTAATTCACTGGCTGTAAGGCCTCTTAAGCAAGTCACTTCATGTTCCTGAGCCTCAGTTTCCTCAATTATAAAAGAAATGGAGCAGATTAAATGACCTATAAAAGCTCTTTCCACCTATACCATTCCATGACTCAGTTATTCCACTCATTTATAAATAGGTCCCAAACACTCACACTTAACTGTTGTTTACATCCTTTTACGGGACAGAATAGGAAAGGGAGAGTTCAGATTTCCCTTGTGGACCTGGCAGTAAACAGGCAGAGGTCTAAGACCCCAGTGGCCACAAAGCCATTTCCAGGGTCGCTCATCACCAGTCCCCTCTTCTAAAAAAGCAGATGACCCAAACATCTTAGTACAAGTGTAGCTTCCAAAGCAGTAGGATAAAATGGAAGAGGAGTGCTTGACGTTCTCTTGCATTATTTTATTTAAAATCTCTTCTGCTAGGATTTGCTCTGAAACCTTTTTTGTGATCATATGGACGCCCACTCCCAGCGCTGAGAATATCTGTGTCTTCAGAACCAACTAATTCAGCAAGAACATGGGATATAACTCATTTATCAACTCATTTAGTAAACTCATTTATCAACTCATTTAGTAAAGACTTGGGACAAAGGCACATTTATTGATTATGAAAAGAGTTTTGTTGCAATAATGAAACCCAGCCAACTAGGTGAATCTACTGTGTATCACTGCAAGTATTTTGTGGTCATGAGATTTAATTTCAAGGCTAAGTTATCAGTTACACCCTAAACTGTAATACTTTTTACTACCTTGATAAAAGTAAAACAGGATTCTTTATCTGTTTTACCAAAATTCTTTATCTATAAGTCTAATTTCTTTGCCTTCACTATATAATACCGTTTTAAATTTATTTGAATATTCATAATACCAACTCAAAAAACTGTCAACTTAAAAATATGGCTAGAAGAAATTTAGGCAAAATTATATTCAAAATATTTAACAACCAGTACAATATGGTGCTGACCAATCAGAATGATCATTTTGAGCATAAGTGAGAGATACAGTTGCACCACTATGTACCAGCTGAATACCTGCCTAATTTTAGTATGGCATTAAATTAGGACATTTTGATTTCTATTTGAAGACAGCTTTTTCAAACTTGAAAATTTACAGAGACCAAGCAAGTGATATAAATAAGGGAAGGAGACTGAGGGTAGGAAAAATACAGATGAATGAGATCAGGTCAGATTTTAAAGCTCAGTAACTGTTGAGAGAGAACAATAATTACTTAGCTACAGCTGATTGTTGCTATTGGAAATGCAGATTGAAAAGAATTTTTCAAAAGAATCTCAAATTCGAATTTTTGACAAGATAATTGTATGGGCTGAGTCTGGCCCAAGAACTGCCTGTCTTCTCACCATTGTAAGCCAAGCCCATTCCTGAGCTTTCACTGTAGAAAGAAAAGAAATTTCTAATTTGTTTTGAGTACTCTTTGGCCAAGATTGACTCAGAAGAAATAAAAAAATTCAGGACTCTTGCTTCTTTTGTGTATTTAGGTGTGTAATAGTATAATAGAAGAATTACTTTTTTGGATGAATGTTTATTGGTCCTATTTTAAGAAAATGAACTCTTTAGTAAACATAAAATTATATTATGCTATACTTTATGTAGCTTATAATCTTTGACCCTTTCCTGATTCTTGATCTTTGTTCT
The DNA here is from genome assembly GCA_023783475.1 of Daubentonia madagascariensis. Lineage (NCBI taxonomy): Eukaryota > Metazoa > Chordata > Mammalia > Primates > Daubentoniidae > Daubentonia > Daubentonia madagascariensis. The sequence continues at coordinate 43,328,583 of JAKFHU010001569.1, read as the reverse complement.
CTTTCTGCAGAACTTGAATTTTTTTCTAATTAAATAAGAGGCACACATACATGTAAAGGGGTACAAGTCATGCTGGATGTCACCTGTTTTTCCTCCTGCTTTCCAGTTGGAACCATTCCAAATTAATCGGATTTGAATTTTTTTTCTTGAAAGCAGAAGAGGAGGGAATGGGAGAAGGGAGGAAAGTGGAAGAAGGAAGCAGTGAGGATTGGGGGGAGTCCACAACTAAAAAAGTAAAAAGGCATTTCTGAAAAGTTAAAGATGCAAGATATTTAGCTCTTATGTCATTGTTTGCTCATTCAATAAATAATTGCCAAGTATCTACTCTATGCCAGGTACTGCTCTAGGCTCTGGGAATAGAACAGACAAGGTCCCTGCTTTCTTAGGGCTTCCATCCTAGTGCAGTTGATAAGGTAAAAGAGAAAATAAAAACAAATAAGCAAGAGCCAGTGCGTGGCACATGCCTGCAGTCCCAGCTACTCGGAGTCTGAGGTGGGAAGATCGCTTGAACCCAGGAGTTTGAATCCAGCCTGAGCAACGTAGTGAAACCTCTGTCTCTTAAAACAAAAACAAAAAACAAAACAAAACCAAAAAAACCCAAAAAGGAAATAAGGAAGATACAGGAAGTGATAAATGACTTGAAAAACAAGGTGATGTGACATAGAGAAAGTGGGGGAGGCCCCTTCAGAGTGGTGGACAAGGAAGGCTTGTCTCAGAGAGAACATTTGGGCTGAGACCTGAAGGGTGAGAATGAACCAGGGCTTTCTTCTGATTTATTTGCTGGCATGAAGTTTGGATGTTTAAATGTACACACATAGATATGCACGAATGAATGGATGAAGCAAGGGAGATGGAGCTGGGCAAAGGGGATTCTAGGTAGAAGGGCCAACAATGCAGGAAAGGTCTCAGCATCTTTTTTTTTTTAATTTCATAATATTATAGGGATACAAATGCTTTGGTCACATAACTTGCCTTTGCACCACTCGAGTCAAAGCTACAAGCATGCCCATCTCCAAGACAGCGTGCACCGCACCCTTTAGGTGTAAATTTACCCATCCCCTCCTCCCCCCCATCTGCCCGATCCCCGATAAATGTTACTTCCATATGTACACATAAGTGTTGATCGATTAGTTCCAATTTAATGGTGAGTACATATGGTGTTTGTTTTTCCTTTCCTGTGATACTTCACTTAGAAGAATGGTCTCCAGTTCCATCCAGGTTACTAAAAAGGTATTAGTTCACCATTTTTCTATGGCTGAGTAGTACTCCATGGTATACATATACCTCATTTTATTAATCCACTCATGGATTGATGGGCACTTGGGTTGTTTCCACATCCTTGCAATTGTGAATTGTGCTGCTATAAACATTCGAGTGCAGATGTCTTTTTTACAGAATGTCTTTTTTTCCTTTGGGTAAATACCCAGTAGTGGGATTGCTGGATCAAATGGTAGTTCTCCTTTTAGTTCTTTGAGGTATCTCCATATTACTTTCCATGGAGGTTGTACTAGTTTGCAGTCCCACCAGCAGCGTATGAGTGTTCCTATCTCTCTGCATCCACGCCAACATTTGTTGTTTTGGGACTTTTTGACAAAAGCCAATCTCACTGGAGTTAAGTGATATCTCGTGGTGGTTTTGATTTGCATTTCCCTGATGATTAGAAGTGTTGAGCATTTTTTCATATGTTTTTTGGCCATTAGTCTATCTTCTTTTGAAAAGTTTCTGCTCATGTCTTTTGCCCAATTTTTAATGGGGTTGTTTGATTTTTTCTTGCTGATTTGCCCAAGTTCTTTATAGATTCTAGTTATCAGCCCTTTATTGGATGTATAGTATGCACATATTTTCTCCCATTCTGTCGGTTGTCTATTTGCTCTAATGATTGTTTCCCTGGCTGTGTAGAAGCTTTTAAATTTGATCAGGTCCCACTTATTTATTTTTGTTGTTGCTGTGATTACTTGTGGGGTCTTCTTCATAAATTATTTGCTTAGACTGATGTCTGTAAGAGTTTTTCCAACATTTTCTTCTGAAATTCTTATGATTTCATGCCTTAGGTTTAAGTCTGTTATCCATCGTGAGTTTATTTTTGTGAGTGGTGAGAGGTGCGGATACTGTTTCAGTCTTCTACATGTTACTATCCAATTTTCCCAGCACCATTTATTGAATGGGGATTCTTTTCCCCAGTGTATGTTTTTGTCTGCTTTGTCAAAGACCAGATGGCAATATGAGGATGGTCTTATATCTGGATTCTCTGTTCTGTTCCATTGGTCTATGTCTCTGTTCCTGTGCCAGTACCATGCTGTTTTGGTTTCTACAGCATTGTAGTATAGCTTGAAGTCTTGTAAATTGATGCCTCCCAATTTGTTCTTTTTGCCTAAGGTTGCTATAGCTATACAGAGTCTTCTCTGGTTCATACGAAGCGTAGAATTATTTTTTGGTCTCAGCATCTTTGAGGACCAGAGAGGAGGCCAACATGGCTGGAGATCATGGAACTGGGGGATAATGGAACGAGATGAGCGTGGAGAGGTAGGTAGGCAGCATTACTAGGTGTAGCTTAGTGGTTTGTACTTAAATATTATGTGGTGTTGAGATGGGCTCTGGAGCCACACTACCTGGATTTAAGTCTGACTCCATCACTTACTAGCTTTGTGACCTCTGGCAGGTTAGTCAACCTCTATGCCTCAACTTCCTTGTCTATAAAATGGGGAAAAAAATTAATCTAACTAATTATAAATAAAATAAATATAAATAATAATACAAAACAATAGGATTGTTTTGAGGATTAAATGAGTAACTTTAAAGATAGATAGGCTAGAAAAGTCCCAGTCAATCAGTTTGAATCTGGGTGTGTTTCATGGGGTTTATAGCTTTGTAGGAGCTTTGTGTGTTTTCTCACCACTTGTATTCTGTCCTTTGTGAATTGTCTTTTTGTTGTTATTCATCAATTTTTCTATTGGAATGTTCTGTTTTTTGATTGTTTTCTAAATGTTTGTTGATTAGGAATATTAAGGCTTTGCCACATATATTGCAAATATTTTTCCAGGTTTTTCATTTGCCTTTCAATGTTGTTGATGGCATTTATCCCACAAAGAAATTTCAAAGGTTTATATATTCAACTTATCCTGCATGATTTTAGTTGTTTAATCTTACAAGGCGTAAGAATACCTTGACAAAACAAAAACTGAAAAAAAAAAGAAAAAAAGAATACCTTTACATATTTACACCTATGTTTTTCTAATACTTCTTACATTATTATATCTAAATCTTTGTTCCAAACTGAATTTTTTAAAAGAGCATTTTGGTAAATAATCATTTAAGTATCTTTCAGTGTATAAATATGTACTTATAGATACATGTTTATAATTTTATACAAGTGGGGTCATGGTCTGCATTATGTTCTATAATTTGATTTTTTCCACTTAGCAATATCTTAGACATTTTTCCACGTACATAAATATAAATCTATTCCTAATTTTAGTGTTTGCATAGTATTTTTTCTTTGCACCATAATTTTCTTAATTAATTGATAGATGCTTAGTTTATCTTCTCAATTTCCCTATTATATTGCAATGGACATCATTATTTATAAATCTTTTCACACGTGTGAAAATATCTTGTTAGTATAAATGACTAGACATTCAATTCCTGGATAATTTACATGATGGTAAACATGTTGAAATCAAACTCTTCTCCAGAAAGGTCTTATCAATTTAATCACACCAATCATGTATGAAATGGAGTACTGCCATTTTTTTCCAAGATTTTATCAGCCTTTAAAATCTTTGCTAAGCTTATCCTTGGAAAAAATTTCGTAATTGTTTTATTTGCTTTTTTGTGTTTACTAGTGAACTAGAATATCTCTTCATATGTAGAGATTCATTGACTCAGACAGGAGGGCCAGGACGTTAGACAATTTCCCTAAATTGGAGAGACATTTGAAGGGTAAAGTTAGGGAACAAAAGCTAGTATTCACAGAGAGCCAGAGCTCAATGTTTGGGGCTGTTGACAAGCAATAGGTGACTGAGACAAGGGTAAGTTTCAGGAAGACACAACAAGGGGTACCTGGATGGGTTAGAGACTACATGTGACAAATGAGAGCATTAAGTTAAGGTACAGTAAATATCTGAAAACTCAGTCAGGAATGAGAACAGTGGCAACCGTTCCAGCCGCTGGGCTGGAGTTCAGAGGCAACAGCTCCCCAAAAGTCTTGTCAAAAACAGATTATCAACACAGAGACAGAAAATGAAGGGAAGACAGTAGAATGCAATGGACACTGTGCTGTACTGTCCAGATGCCCCTTCAGAGCGAATGTACTTACTCCTCCAGCTATTGGGAGGGCTGCCAGCCCTCTCCTGAAATTGCCCTAGACTGAAGAGAGTTGCTTGGTCTAAGGTTATGGCCTCCATCCAATAGCTGGTCACTGCGGAGGTAACAAAAAACTCCCCCAAAATGCAAACTAATTTAATAAGGTAACTAATAAAGATTAATAGAAGGGAAAAAGGAAAGGCTATTCCAGACAGAAGTAATCCTACGTCCAAAGGCACATGTAGTATTCAGGAAACAAAAATGTAAATTGTTTGATTTTGCCAGAGTGTGTCCAATTAAAGATGGTCACAATTCTTTGTCATTCTTCCCATCAAGATGTGAAGTCTATTTCCCTTCCCACATTGACTCTGGGCTGGCCACGTGACTTGGTTTATTAATGAAATGGAAGGGGTCTTGTGCAATTTCCAAGGCTAGGAAATTTAGTGATCACCTTTGCAGAAGCTAGCTGTCATGTAAAGAAGCTTGGGCTAGACTATTGACTGATGAAAGATCACGTGAAGAGAGGCCATGTGCAGAAGCACCAAGACACTTCAGGGGTCAGCAGCTAAGCCCCAGACACGTGAGTGAGGCCATCTTAGATATCTGAGCTCCGGCTAAGCTCCCAGATGAATGCGGCTGTATGAGTGACACCACATGGAGAGATGAACCACCACCTGAGTACAGTCAACCACAGAAGCATGAGAAATAGTCATTGTTGTTGCAAGCCACTGTGTTCTGGAGCAGCCTCCTATGCAGCAATAGATAACTGGTGCTCAGAAGTCTGAGAGTGGGAAATGCATTGCTGGAAAAGGGAAAAGAAAAGTAGATGCCATTTCTTCAAGGTCTTTCTAGGTCATGCTAAGGATCTTGGGATTTATGCCTCCTTTCTGATCTTCAAACATGCTGAGAACTTTCCTGTCTCGGGGTCTTTGCATTGTTGCTCCTGCCTGGGATCCTCTTTCCCTAGCTCCAAGTGTGCATCATTCGTTCATTTTAGCCCACTGGTGATTGGAACCCAAACAAAAAAACAAAAAGCCCTGATACCCAGAATTTTGAAGAAAGCCACCAGAAAATATGGTGCAATTCTTCCTCCAGGCCATACTCAGAAGCAGCGTAGATGGCCTTATTGCCTTCTACCACCTCCCTCACACTACTTACCTTCTAAATAAGAAGAGGCCTGGGGAAGGGGACGTGATTTGTGCTGGAGTAGGAGTCAAGAGTTTTGGTGGTGAGTTTATCCTTCCATCCACCAGGAAGTTTCTTCCCTACCTGACCACCAAGCAATGTGCTGTGGGTCTCTGAAAGAATTGCTCACAAAGATGGGGGTCCCACAAGATGGGGAGACTGGCTTCTTGAGCCCTGGCTGGATACTAGCAGGGGGGCCAAACATGCAGCCCACTGTGGTGCTGCTGCAGGAGGGGAGCTGGCTGAGCATTCTTAGCAGAGCGTGATGCGTGTCCCCCGGGGGGAGGGTTTTCTGTATCTTGGAGACTGCCGTCCAGTTCCTGTCTGGAGATCTCCAGAGGCCAAGGGCTTCTTGGGGTAGCCCTTTGGATGGGGAAAAAGAGGAAGAAAAGGTTAGGGGGCATCCTCACCCCAGTTCCTGTGGCCCTAGGAGAGACAGAAATGAACTAGCATGTCTAAAACCACAGCCCCAACCGCATCGTATCCGCTCTCGCTCCTATACTCCACTGCGGTGAAAGGCGTCACCACACACCAAGTGTCCCAAGTCGGGAAATAGGGTCGTTCTCATCTTTCCCTTTTTTCTTCCCTACCTCTCGTCACCCACTAGCCCTTTAGTTGTGCATCCTTGCTGTGTCCTCAATCTCTTCTCTCCTGTCCGTTTCTGTGAACAGAGTTCAAGCCTTCATCACTTGGTGCTTGGCTTGCTTCAAGAAGTCTCTCTTCTAAAATAAGGAAAGCCCAGAGTTTGACGCTACACTCTTAAAATGGTGATGAGGAAACACTCCTTGTTCTTGTTGACCCAGAAGCAAGGCAAAACTTGACAGTGAGGATATTCCTGTTCTCCCCAAACCAAAACGAACCAACCAACAGAGAACCCACTTCCCATGAACCATTTGTCCTTTGAGCAGACCCTGACCCTGACCTGTCTTTGTTTTACCACCAATTATCGTGCTTACATTTTCTGCCTACATTTCTTTACCACTCAGTTTTCCATCCCTTGCATTATGGCTTCCACCTCTTTTTGACTGGAATTTGTTCTCAACATTCACAAATGCCAACATGTACTGATTGGGAATCTTTCTGTTGCTGGTGATAGAAATTCCAACCAAAACTGGCTTAAAAAAGAACGTATTAGCTTGTGTAACTGAGCAGCACAGGAATAGAGCTAAGTATAAGCATGGCCTCATCCAGGACTCAGTGTCACCATGATCCCTTTCTCTCCTTTGATTGGCTCTAAAACCTTGGTGTTTACCCCATCATAGAGTCCTATATGGGGGCAAGACAATTGCAATGGCTCCAGCTCCTATATCCACTTGAATGGACATCTCGAGGGAACAAGTGTATGTTTCACTCTCTTATTCTGTCTTAAGTCCCTGAACCATTCACTGTGGCCATGGGAATGTGTTGCTCTGATTGGCCAGGCTCGAATCACATGCTCTGTCTCCAGCCCTTGGGGCAGAAATGTCCAATAGCAATATAATGGGGGCCCCAAATGGTAGGCACAGATATAAGCCACATATGTAATTTTACATTTTTTGGTAGCCACATTTTAAAAAGTAGAAGGAGGGACTGGGTGCGGTGGCTCGCGCCTATAATCTTAGCACTTTGGGGGGCTGAGGCAGGAGGATCACTTGAGCCTAGGAGTTTGAGGTTATAGGTTGTAGTGAGCTATGATGATGCTACTGCACTCTAGCCCTAGTGACAGAGTGAGACCCTGTCTCAAAAAAAAAAAAAAAAGTAAAAAGAAACAGGTGAAGCTAAATGTAAGGATACATTTTATTTAACCCAGTATATCCAAAATATTATTATTCAACATGCAATCAATATACAAAATTAAGAAAATATTTTACATTGTTTTCTTGTACTGAGTTGTCAAAAACCATCCTTTTTTAAAAAGGCTTCCAAGTGATGATAATGGGACGGGGAGTGTCTATGAGACATACTTTGAGAAACGCTATCCTAGAGGCTCTTTCATTTCTTCCGTTCCCATAGTCACTTTTACAGTGTTGGGTGTACTGAGACATCTGCCGAGACATGTGTGAGCAATTGACAGAAGCAGAGACGTGTAATATTGCTGTCATGTTGCTGCCATCTATTGGTGGTAGCATATATTGCAGCAACCTAAACAAAAAAAATGAAGCTGTTTGATCATTTGTGAGCCCTTGATATTTCTGGCAACACACCTCCTCAATTCCATCTTGAAATGACTTTCCTTTGGAACTCTTGATCATTACAGAGCACAGAAAATCTTAATAGCTTGAATTATGGATTCTCAGACCTATGTCTCCCAGAATGATTTTTTTTTCTGTCTGCTACAGCACAGATACATTTCCTTTAAACTTAACCCTATTATATATATAAATCAGTAATCCATTGTAAGTGTCCCTAGTCTCTATTACCACAGGTTTTCTATACCTTCTGAAGGCAGTGCCCACAGCAAATTTCTTAAAAACCCTTCAGCTATAAAAGGTAGGTTGATAACATTACTCTCTTCATAGTATTTTTGTGAAGATTAAATTTCATAATGTTTATAAAATTGTTTGGCACAGCGCCTGACATATATGAAGAACTCTTTAAATGTTATTGTGAAAAATAGCAAGCCTTAATTAGAAATTTGATCAGCGACTGCATATTTGATAACATCAAGAAATTAAATTTTAATGTTCTGTTTTAAAAGTCCTTATGTCCAAAAGAAATTCTTATCCTTTAGAGATACATACTGAATTAGTTATGGATGAAATGATATGACTACTAGGATTCGCTTCAAAATAAAACAGGAGAAGGAAAGTGGGTAGTGATATAGTTTAAGCAATATTGGCCATGATTTGATAATTGTTGAAACTGGGCAACAGGTATATGAGAGTTCATTATATTAATACCATTTTGTCTATTTTGTGTGTGTTTGAAATTTTCCATAAAAATTAAATTAAAAAGAACAACATTTTTTTATATTCTTCACAGCACCATGTACAGTGCTAGACATACTGTGGGTACTACATGTTGATTTGTTGATTAATTGCTACCATGGGATAGAATTTTGTCATCTTGGGGTGAGTTGTAATCGTCTTTTTAAAAGATGAACTTAAAATAATTGGCTGCACATGCCTCCAGAAAAAAATCAGAAGGGAGCATGTTTTAGCTTAACATGCTAAAAGTCATTTTGTCTGAAAAATGATAAAGTGTAACATTGTTGGCAAAGGGAAAATTTGCAATTCTCTGAGAGATGCGGAAAGGAGGAATCGCAGAGATTATCTCTTTGAACATCTCTCTTCTTGATTCTAATGAATAAATGAAGAAATTCCTACTTGAGTCATGGACAGGAATCAAAGAAATGCCCAATTTGTGGAAGAGTATGAATATGTTCTTTGTTATGGTGTATCAGAGAACCTGTTTAGTACTGGTAGGGACAGCTACTTTCCTACAGTAGTTATGTCTCTCATATTCAGTCTCCATCTAATCCCTTTACATCCAGCTCATTCTTAAACCTGCCCTTATGTCTCTCTTCATACTCTGTCATGTTAAGAGCAAGGTCCAGTTCCTCTCTGCCTAATGGATTTTCTAATGCTGTTCCTCCACTTTCTCCTACATTATTTCATGCTCTGTTAATCCTTGGATATAGCAACAACCTCGCCACCTCAATATGTATTCATTCACATATCCTAAGTGTTTGGGTTAGCTTTTTCCCCCCCAGTTTCTTAATGTCTGGGATGAATTCCTTCTTAACTGGAATCATTAAATGAAATATATTGAATAAGATAAAGTAAAGAGTATTTCCAACTTATTTCCCCTCAAGTACCATTTCCACCTGAACAGATTTAAATTCCATGAGGACAAAGACCACGGAGAGGAAATCTTGCGGAAGCTGGCGGAAGTGGCCTTCAGAGATACACTCCAGCCCTTCAGTTCCTCTTATCTCAGTCCCTTTGAGAGAGGGAGAGAGAGAGAGAAGGCAGCTGCCAGTTTGAGAGGCATCGGGACTTTTTCAGTTGATTGAACAGATCAACAATGTAATTGTGTTGCTTCAAATCCCATAAAAATGGTTAGAGGCAGAGAATCATTTCATGAAAAGAAATGGACTTAGAAGTACTGGATATGAGTTCTATCCTAGTCACTTAGATTTGTGAGTTTAGAACAGTAACAGTCTCATCAAAGCAGTAGTTTCCTGCTTTATGATAAGAAATGATGATACTAATAAAATTGATGTCAGGGTCACTATATAGGCCAGTGCTAGTGTGTCTGTGACAGAATTCTATAAACTGTAAAATGCAGTTCACATTACTCATTCTTAGAGCTTGCTAAGGACTCACATTTCATGACCACCACCTTAGCCTATCTTATGGAAGATTCACTGTAGAACACCTGCTGAGACTCAAGTCAAGTGACTCAAAATGTATTTTGAAACCTAATTCAACTAACCTGCTTGGTAAGTGTCCAGTGTGTTACAACAGTGCAATAATGACTTCCCTTTTTAAGGACCTGCTATGTACTAGGTGTGTTATTTGTGTTTTCTAACAGTCTTCAATGTGAGTAGCATCATCTCAGTTTTACAGATAAGGAAGTAATTTAGAGAGATCAGCAAATTTGTCCAAGGGCACAAGCAATGGAATTGTAGAGTGAGGATTCAAACCCATAGATTTTCCCCAACAGCCCATATCCTTTCCCCTCTACCATGCTGTAAATTATTATGCCTTTGTCCTTTATTTCTCTTTGCCCAGATGTCTTTATGCCTCAGGAACCATTCTCTGGTTTTTCTTCTCCCTCTATCAAAATCCTGCGTACCTTTCCATGACCAGTTTAATTGATTACATCATGATGAAGACTTCCCCCAGGTACCCAAGCCCATTAAGATCTCTCCACCTCCAAACTCCTGCAACACTTATCTTTTCTACCCACTTTTCCTTCATTGAACATTTTTTTTGAGTGCCTATTACGTGCAAGGCATTGTTCTAGACACTGGGGATGTGTCAGAGAATGAAACAGACAGAAACCTTAGCCCTCCTGGAGCTTAGATCATAGTGGCAGCAGAAAACATTATAAAGTAATATAACAAAGTAATTATACACTATGTTAGAAATGATGAGAGCTGTGGGAAAAAAGTGAAGCCAGGACAGGGAGAATAAGAGTGCAGGGCAGAGATGGGGCGTGTTACGATTTTAATTAGAGTGGTCAGGATAGGCCTCATTGAGAAAGTAATTTTTGGGTGAGGACTTCAAGGAGGCAAAAGAGTGAGTCATTTGTAACACTGGTTGGGGGAAGAAGGTGGGGAGGGGTGTGTGTGAACAGAAGGCCCGGCCCAGGCTGGCCTGTTGTCTGATACTTCTTGACTGCTTGCATACATGCCTGCCCTCCTCAACTACATGGGGAGCTTTCTGAAATCAGGGAGATTTGCTAACTCTTTTGTAATCCCTTCAGTGTCCTGTGCAATATTTTGCAACCAGTAAATGCTCAACAAACAACACGTGGTAATTATTGATTGATTGATTACAGCACATCAGCGATCTAATATCTTTGTGTTTAGAATAATTTTGAAGCATTAATGGTAAATCCCTCCTCCATTCCTACCCCGATTTATACATTTCCTTTTTGGAGTTCCCTGCTTTTTCAGAGTTAATCATAGAGTGAATGACATGAGAGAACACTGCCCCCTTTTGGGAAGAGAGTGCTAGTGGCTTTTGACTCTAAATCATTCTTTATAACTCCTTACTACCTACCCAATCAACCACACCTGCTTTGATTAGCATTTTGATACAATTTTGTTGTCATTATTTAAGCACTAAGAAAATGAAATTTCTCAGGAAAAAAAGAGATGATTAGGGAATGAATTACAGTTATTCCCTCAATAAAAACCACAAAATACCCAGAGGAGTGGGCTGTATGGCGATGACTCAGAAAACCATCTGGGCTGATCTCTTTCATAATAGAAGGGGAAATTCAACCTCAGTAAACCTGGGTTAGATAATGATGGGAGGGCAGTGCCAGAGATGAGGTCTTCCACTACAAGAGGGTGAAGAAGTGGAAAGAAAAGGCCAAGGGACTCTATTCCTCACCAATTAGTGCTGTGTCTGGTGTGAACAGATGCAGCACAGAATTGTGGATGGAGCAGGGGCTGACTTGTTGACTGCATGACCTTCGGTATGCTATTTAAATTCCCTGAGCTTCTGTTTCCTTTCCTGTAAAATAGGGTTAATCATACCTGTTTTGCTGTGTTATGAGATTTTTAAAAATACTTCATTTAAAGTGTTTGGTATGTAGTAGCTCTTCTTTTTTAAAAATTTTTTATTTTTAATTATTATGGGTACATAATAGTTGTATATCTTTACAGGGTACATGTGATGTTTTGATACAAACATACAATGTGAGTTAATCAAATCAGGGTAATTGGGGTATCCATCACCTCAGGCATTTATCATTTCTTTGTGTTAGGAATATTCCAATTCCATACTTTTAGTTATTTTAAAGTATACCATAACTTATTGTTAATTATAGTCACTTTGTTGTGCTATCAAATATTGTTCATTCTAACTATCTAACTATATTTTTGTACCCATTCACCATCCCCACCTTATCCCCCACTCCCCACTATCTTTCCCAGCTTCTGATAACCCTCATTCTACTCTCTGTCTCCATGAGATCAATTGTTTTCAATATTTAGCTTCCGCATACAAGTGAGAATATGAGAGATTTGTCTTTCTCTGCTTGGCTTATTTCATGTAACACAATGTTCTCCAGTTGCATCCATGATGTTGCAAATGGCAGGATTTCATTCTTTTTTGTGGCTATATAATATTCCATTGTGTATATTTATCACAGTTTCATTATCCATTCATTTGTTGATGGACACTTAGATTGATTCTAAATCTTGGCTGTTGTGAATAGTGCTACAATAAACATAGATGTGCAGATATGTTTTCAATATACTGAATTCCCCTCCTTTGGATATATACCCAGCAGTGGGATTGCTGGGTCATATGGTAGTTCTATTTTTAGTTTTTTGAGGAACTTCCATATTGTTTCTGCATGGTGGTTGCACTAAATTACATTCCCAACAACACTGTATGAGGGTCCCCTTTCTCCACATCCTCACCAGCATTCGTCATTGCCTGACTTTTTGATAAAAGCCATTTTAACTGGGGTGAGATGATAACTCATTGTAGTTTTGATTTGCATTTCTCTGATGACTAATGATGTTGAGCATTTGTTTGGGTACTCATTGGCCATTTGTATGTCTTCTTTTGAGAAATGTCTATTCAGATCATTTGCCCATTTTTAAATCAGATTATTTGATTTTTCCTATTGAGTTGTTGGAGCTCCTTTTGTAGTCTAGTTATTAATCTCTTGTCAGATGGGTAGTTTGCAAATATTTTCTCCCATTCTGTGGGTTGTCTCTTCACTTTGTTAATTGTTTCCTTTGCTGTGCAGAAGCTTTTTAGCTTGATGTGATCCCATTTGTTCAATTTTGCTTGGTTGCCTGTGCTTTGGGGGTATTACTCAAGAAGTCCTTGCCCAGACCAATGTCCTGAAGTGTTTCCCCAATGTTTTCTTTTAACAGTTTCATAGTTTCAGGTATTGGACTTACGTTTTTAATCAATTTTGATTAGACTTTTGTGTATGGCCAGAGATAAGGGTCTAGTTTCATTCTTCTGCATATGGATATCCTGTTTTCCCAGCACCATTTATTAAAAAGACTGTCCTTTCCCCACTGTATGTTCTTGGCACCTTTGTTGAAGAAGTTCACTATAGATGTGTGGATTTATTTATGGATTCTCTATTCTGTTCCATTGGTCTATGTGTCTGTTTTTATGCCAGTACTGTGCTGTTTTGGTTACTACAGCTCTTTAGTATATAATTTGAAGTCAGGTAATGTGATTCTTCCAGTTTTGTTCTTTTTGCTCAGGATGGCTTTGGCTATTCTGGGTCTTTTTGTGATTCCATGTAAATTTTAGGATTTTTTTTCTATTTCTGTGAAGAATGTCATTGGTATTTTGATGAGGATTGCACTGATTTTGTAGTTTGCTTTGGGTAGTATGGACAGTTTAACAATACTGATTCTTCCAATCCATGAGTATGGAATATCTTTCCTTTTTTTGTGTGTCCTCTTCAATTTCTTTCATCAATGTTTTATAATTTTCATTATAAAGATCTTTCACTTCTTTGGTTAAGTTTATTCCTAGGTATTTTATTTGTAGCTATTGCAAATTGGATTACTTCCTTGGTTTCTTTTTAAGATTGTTTAGTGTTGGCATATGGAAATGCTGTTGATTTTGTATGTTGATTTTGTAGCCTGCAATTTTACTGAATTTGTTTATCAGTTCTAATAGTTTTTTTTGTGGAGTCTTTAGGTTTCTCTAGTTATAAGATCATATTGTCTGCAAACAAGGATAATTTGACTTCTTCCTTTCCAATTTGGATGCCCTTTATTTTCTTTCTCTTGTCTGATTGCTTTAGCTATAATTTCCAGTACTATGTTGAATAGCAGTGGTGAAAGGGGGCATCCTTGTCTTGTTCTAGATCTTAGAGGAAAGGCTTTTAGTTTTTCCCCATTCAGTATGATACTAGCTGTGTGTCTGTCATATATGGCTTTTATCATGTCAAGGTAAGTTCCTTCTACACCCAGTTTCTTGAGAGTTTTTATCATGTAGGGATATAGAATTTTATCAAATGTTTTTTCAGCATCAATTGAAAAGATCATATGGTTATTGTCCTTTGTTCTCTTGATATGGTGTATCACATTGATTGATTTGCATTTGTTGAACCATCCTTGCATCCCTGGGAGGAATCCCACTTGATCATGATGAATAATCTCTTTAATGTGTTGTTGAATTCTGTTTGCTAGTATTTTTTTGAGGATTTTTGCATCTATGTTCATCAGAGATATTGGCCTATAGTATTCTTTTTTGTTGTGTCTTTGTCTGGTTTTGGGTGACAAAGGTGATACAGGCCTCATAGAATGAGTTTGGCAGTATTCCCTCCTCCTCAATTTTTTGGAATAGTTTAAGTAGAATTGGTATTAGTTCTTCTTTGAATGCTTGGTAGGATTCAGCAGTGAAGCCATCGGGTCCTGGGCTTGTCTTTGATGGGAAACTTTTTATTATTGCTTCTATCTTGTTGCTTGTTATTGGTTTATTCAGGTTTTGAATTTCTTCCTGGTCCAATCTTGGTAAGTTGCATGTGTCTAGGAATTTATCCATTTCTTCTAGGTTTTCTAATTTATTGGTGTATAGTTGCTCATAGTAGTCTCTAATGATCCTTTGAATTTCTGCAGTGTCAGTTGTAATGTCTCCTTTTTCATCTCTGATTTTATTTATTTGGGTCTTCTCTCTTTTTTTCCTAGTCTGGCGAAAGGTGTGTCAATTTTATTTATCTTTTCAAAAAACCAATTTTTTGTTTTGCTGATCTTTTGTGGTTTTTTGTTTCAATTTCATTTATTTCTGTTCTGATCTTTATTATTTATTTTCTTCTACTAATTTTGGGTTTGGTTTGCTCTTGTTTTTCAAGTTCTTTGAGGTCCATCATTAGGTTGTTTATTTGAAGCTTTTCTATTTTTTTGATGTAGGCACTTATTGCTATAAACTTTCTTCTTATTACTGCTTTTTCTATATCCCATAGGTTTTGATATGTTATGTTTTCACTTTCATTTGTTTCAAGAAATTTTTAAATTTCCTCCTTAATCTCTTCATTGACCCTCTGATTATTCAGGAGCATATTGTTTAATTTCCATATGTTTGTATATTTTCCAATGTTCCTCTTATTATTGATTTCTAGTTTTATTCCATTGCGGTCAGAGAAAATACTTGGTATGATTTCAATTTTTAATAAAATTTTAAGACTTGTTTTGTAGCCAAACATATGGTCTATCCTTGAGAATGATACTTGAGCTGAGAAGAACATGTATTCTGCAGCTGTTGGATGAAACATTCTGTAAACATCTATTAGGTTCATTTGGTCTATAGCACAGATTAAGTCCAATGTTTCTTTGTTGATATTGTCTGGATGATCTTTCCAATGCTGAAAGTAGAGTATCGAGGTCTCCAATGGTTATTGTATTGGGGTCTATCTCTCTCTTTAGCTCTGATAATATTTGCTTTATGTATCTGGGTGCTCCAGTGTTGGGTGCATATATATTTAGAACTCTTATATCCTCTTGCTGAATTATGTAATGACATTCTTTGTCTCTTCTTACAGTTTTTGCCTTGAAATCTATTTTATCTGATAGAAGTATAGCTACTCCTTCTCTTTTTTGGTTTCCATTTGCATGGAATGTCTTTTTTCATCTCTTTACTTTCAGTCTGTGTGTATTTTTATAGGTGAAGTGGGTTTCTTGCACACAACATGTGTTTGGCTCTTGTTTTTTAATCCATTCGCCACTCTATGTCTTTTGATTGGAGAGTTTAGTCCATTCACATTCAATGTTATTATAGATAGGTAAGGACTTACTATTGCCATGTTGTTATTTGATTTCTGTTTGTTTTCTGGTCCTCTCTTTCTTCCTTCCCTCCTGTCTTCCTTTTCTTCCTTTGTCAAAAGTGATTTTCTCTGGTAGTCTGTTTTGATTTCTTGCTTTATATTTTTTGTGTATCTGTGGTATGTTTTTAAATTCGAGGTTACCAGGGGGCTTGAAAAAATGTTTTATAACCAATTATTTTAAACATATGACAACTCTGCTTACAAACAAACAAACAAATAAACAAGCAAAGAGAAACATAACAGAAATTCTACAGTTTAACTTCATCCCCCTTCACCACTTTCTAACTTTTTGTTGTTTCCATTTATATCTTTTTATACTCTCTCTCAAAAAGTTGTTGTAGTTATTATTTTTGATAGGTTTGGCTTTTAGTCTCCCTACTCAAGGTGTAAGTGGTTTATACATCACAATTACAGCAATAGAGTATTCTATTACCAGTGAGTTATATAGCTTCAGATGATTTCTTATTGTTCATTAACATCCTTTTCTTTCATACTGAAGAATTCCTTTTAGCATTTCTTGTAGGACTGATCTGGTGTTGATGAAATCCCTCAGCTTTTGTTTGTCTGAAAAAGTCTTTATTATCCTTCATATTTGAAGGATATTTTTTCAGGATATAATATTCTAGGGTTAAGGTTTTTTGCCTTCAGTACTTTGTATATGTCATGCCACTCTCTTCTGACCTGTAAAGTTTCCACTGAGAAGTTAGCTGCCAGACATATTGGAGCTCCTTCATATGTTATTTTTTTCTTTTTCTTGCTTCCTTTAGGACCTTTTCTTTTTTCTTTCTGTTTCTTTTTTTTTTGAGACAGAGTCTAGCTCTGTCACCTGGGCTAGAGTACAGTGGCATCATCATAGCAACCTCAAATTCCTGGGCTTAAGTGATCCTCCTGCCTCAGCCTCCCAAGTAGCTGGGACTAGAGATGTGTGCCACCACGCCTAGCTAATTTTTTCTATTTTTAGTAGAAACGGGGTCTTGCTTTTGCTCAGGCTGGTCTTGAACTCCTGACCTCAAGCAATCCTCCCGCCTTGGCCTCTCAGAGTGCTAGGATTACAGGCATGAGCCACCGGCGCCTGGTCAGGACCTTTTCTTTATCTGTGACATTTGGGAGCTTGAGTATTAAATGCCTTGAGGTAGTCTTGTTTGAGTTAAATCTGCTTGGTGTACCTTCTCATACCTGAATATTGATATCTTTCTATAGATTTGGAAAGTTCTCTTTTATTATTACTTTGAATAAACTTTCTACCCCAATCTCGACTCCTCTTTATGGTCAAGAACTCTTAGATTTGCCCTTTTGAGGCTATTTTCTAGATCTTATAGGCATGCGTCATTCTTTTTTTTTCTTTTTTCTCTTCTGACTGTGTATTTTCAAATAGCCTATCTTCAAGGTCACTAATTCTTTCTTCTGCTTGGTCAATTCTGCTGTTGAGAGACTCTGATGCATTTCTCAATTTGTCAATTGAATTCTTCAGCTCCAGAATTTCTGCTTAATTTTTAAAATTACTTCAACCTCTTTGTTAAATTTCTCTGATAGGCTTCTGAATTCCTTCTCTGTGCTATCTTGAAGTTCATTGAGCTTCTTCAGAACAGCTATTTTGAATTCTTTGTCTGAAAGGTCACCTATCTTCATCACTCCAGGATTGGTCACTGGTACCTTATTTAGTTCGTTTGGTGAGGTCATGTTTTCCTGGATGTTCCTGATGCTTGTGGATGTTCATCAATGTCTGGGCATTGAAGAGTTAGGTATTTATTTTAATCTTTGCAGTCTCGGCTTGTTTGAACCCATCCTTCTTGAGAAGGCTTTCCAGATATTCAAAAGGAATTGAGTGTTGTGATCTAAGTCTCTGGTCACTGCAGTGGTATCAGCACTGAGGATGCCCCAAACCCACTAATGCTGTGACTTTCAGACTCCTGGTGGTACCACCTTGGTGGGCTTGGGTAAGATACAGGAAAATTCTCTGGATTACAAGGCAAAGGCCCTCACTCTCTTCCCTCACTCTCTGTGCTGGGCTGCTGAAGTTGAAGGAAGAGTGACATGGGCATTCCCTTGTGGCCACCAGTGCCAGGTCACACCTGAAGCCAGCCCAGTCTCCCCGAAAGCCTGTGGTGACTGTTGCCTGGCTACCTCTAATGTCTATTCAAAGCCTAAGGGCTCTTTAGTCATCAGATGGTGAATCCTGCCAGGACTGGGTCCTTCAAGGCAGCATGTTTCCTTCTGGCCCAGGGTGGGTCCAGAGATGCCATCCAGGAACTAAGGCCTGGACTCGGGGGCTTCAGGATTCTGCTTGGTACTTTATTTTACTATGGCTGAACTGGTACCCAAGTTGCAAAACAAAATCCTCTGAACTCATCTTTTTCCTTTCCCCAAGTGGAAGAAGACTCTGTGAGCTGTACTACCTGGAGCTAGGGGTAGAGGTGACTGGCACTGGCTTGGTTGATGCTGCTAGTGTCTCATTGGGTCAGGTGCACCCCAAATCCACTGGCTTTGAGCCAGCATAGCCACAGAATTTGTTGAAGAACTGCAGCCTGTCTGGCCTGACTGCCTTATGAATTTAGTCCAGGCCCCAGGCAGTTTTCATCAGCCAGTGGTGGGGCTAGCTGGAACTCAGGTTTTGAGGCGGAGGAGTTCCCTCTGGCTGGGCTGGTCTAAATGCTCCCTCCATGGGCACCTGCAGAATTCTGCCCTGTGCTGTATTCCCCTGTGCTGGGGCAGCCCTGAGTTTCAATGCAGAGTCCCACAATCACTTCACTGTCCCCTGGGGCACACAGATTCTCTTTCCACTCGGGCACTGGTGCTGCTGCTAGGGGATGAGGGGGTGGCATAGGCAATGCAAGATTGTCTTTTCTGCCCTCCTCAGTGCCTCTTTCCTTGGTATTATGTTAAGAACCAGGTAATATGATCACTCATCTGATTTTTGGTTCTTCTGAAGGTGTTTGCTTGTGTGGATAGTTGTTGAATTTGGTGTTCATGTGGAAGGACAATTGCTGGAGGTTTCTATGCTATGCCCCCTCTGCACTTTTCAATAAATGGTAGTGTACCAGTCAGAACTCTGGGGTGCAAATAACCTCTGAGAAATAATTTCTGGTTCACTTATACAGAATAGGAATTTATTAGCAGGCTATCCAATAACCACAGAAGCAACATGAAGTTTTGGGAAGTGGGCTTGGCAACCTGGCAGAAGCTAGGTGGGCCCAGCTGAGATTTTTCCACAGGAAGGGTCTGAATAGGACACTGTGGTTGCCACCCTGGCCACGAACACTAGAGTCACAGCTGCTGCCTGTGGGGTGCATTCTAAATTGCTACAGTTTCTTTGTGCCGCCTCTTTTGATTCAGGTCCTGGTGAGTACATCTGATTGGCAGAGCTTAGGTTCTGTGCCTGCTCTAGCTTATGGGGGCCAGGAGAGCCAGGGGTGGCCAACCGGGTTTTGTAGTGGAGTCTGGTCTCACACTGTAGTGGATCCCTCAGACATGGAAAGGGAGTTCCCATTGAGAAAAGCCCTCAAAGAAACAAATTACTATTGGTAGCTATTGTGACTACATTTCTCCCCCCAGGAAAAATTATACCTTTTAATTGAGGTATAATTGACAAATAAAAATTTTATATATATAAGGTGTACAACGTGATGATTTGATATATCATCCATTGTGAAATGACCACAATCAAGTTGGTTAACACATCTATCACCTCATATAGTTACCATTTTTCTGTGTGTGTGGTAAGAAGACTTGAGGTCTACTCTCTTAGCAAATTTCTTTTTTTTTTAAACCCTAGCTAATTTAAAGTGCTTTTAAAAAATTTATTTATTTTTAAATTTAGTTTTTGCAAATAGACCAGAAATTTAAATGGCAAAAAAAAGTGGCCACAGTTAAGCACTCTGTCCAGGGACAGAACAGAATAGGAATTCTATACTTTCAGGTTCATCCATGCTGTCACAAATGGCAAGATTTCCTTCTTTTCTGTATTTGAATAATATTCCATTATATATATCCATCAACAGACACTGAGGTTGTTTCCATATCTTGACTATTGTCAATAGTGCTGTGATGTGGGAGTGCAGCTGTCTCTTCAAGATAGTGATTTCATTCATTTGAATATATAGTGGGATTGCGGGATCATATGGTAGTTCCATTTTTAATTTTTCAAGGAACCTCTATACTGTTTTCCATAATGGCTATACCAATTTACATTCCCACCAACAGTGTGCAAGAGTTCCCTTTTCTCCATAACCTCGCCAATACTTATCCCTTGTCTTTTTGATAATAGCCATCCATACAAGTGTGAGGCTACTATAACTATTATGTAGTTCTTTATAATCCAGCTCTTCGCAACTCAGTTAAATAGCACTGTAGGCTTTATAGGAAACCTCATTTTAAAGTTTGGAAAGCTAAGAGGTGACTTATGCTAGATTATACATTTTGAAAGGGAAGGCGCAGTTAGATCTAGAGCTTAAGTCTCCTAACTGTCAGTCCATTTCTACTTACAACATTCTTCCCCATCTGTAAAATGAGTATTATGATCATGTTTATTGCCTGGAATACTCACTCCATCCTCATTGCCCAGGTAACTCCTCATTGTTTGGCTCTTAACTCAAGCATCACTTCCTCAGAAAAGCCTTTTCTCCTCAACTTGCCTAACTAGTCTAAATCTTTTGTAGATCACCATGCTCCTTCATGGCACTTATCATAATTGTACTTTTTATTTCGTTATGGAGCTAGTTGGTCAATGCTATGTCCCCATTAGGATGTAAACTCCATGAGGGCAGGGACTGGTTCTGGTTTAGCTCTCTGCTGCTTCCCTATGTTTAGCACAATGTCAAGGACATAGTGGGCCCTCAGTGATTATTGGACCAGTGAAGGAGTGCATGGATAAAGAGAGATTGCAAACTATAATGAAAATTCAGGTTGTTATTAAAGTTGTTATTACTATTATATTATTGGAGTGGTTAGCACTCATACTCAAGGCAAGTGTCGGGCTGCCCTGGGCAGGACAGTACCTTCACCAAGCCTGTTGTCTTTGACTTCTCCTCTATTTTGGCCCCTCTTTTCTTTCTGCCTATGCCCTTCCCCAATGTCCACTTGTCATTCACTCTGCTCCATTCTGCCTGTCCCAAGTCTGCCCAATAAGGGAAGGTCCTTATCCTCCAGGACAATCCCTTCACCCACCTGAATATCTTATTTCTTGGCCGATCATCCAGAAGAAACTGCACTGATAAACAACTTCACGGGGCTAGGATGAGTATTAAATGGAGAAATTATGTAGAGCCTCTATCATAGGGTTTAGAATAATTCTCTTACCCTCTTTTCCCTAAGGGGAGAATTGTAGCCAGCAACTGACAGGTTATTTTGATAGATAATGTTTGGAAAGGAAACAATAGGAATGAATCTCTTAAGGGGAAACTTTCAGGCCAGGAGTTAGAACAGTGGTTGGGTGAAGTAGAAATATTTTGGGGGCAGAGGGTGATTTAATGATCCGCCAAATCTCACTGTGTGGGTTTCAACAATTCTGTCCTTGTCTGAGGCAGTTTGGAGGGGAGGGGTGCTATATGAGGGTATCTGCTGTGCAACAGCCTCTTCTAGAAGGTTGCAGATCCCAGTTAAAAATAATTTAGCAAATAGTGATTGGGACTTGCTCCATGCCTGAGACTGTACTGGGTATATAATCTCTTAGCTCCTTCTCACTCTCCCTCATAAACTTTTTGTTCAGGTATTATCTTTAGTGAATTCATCTATTCCTATAACTGTCACACTATCCACATGCCAGCAAATTTCCAAGTACATGTGTAGAGCTTCTAAGCATGAGAATTGTGTTTCCAGTAAATTTTCTCCATTGTTTTGTCCATCTGGCATCTCAAATTCAATAAACTTAACTCATTATCTTCACCAAAAACTGCTCTTTCTCCTATATTGCCTATTTCTGTACTGGTTTCCCTCTCTACCAGCCATCTAAGGTGGAAACTCTGGAGCCATCTTCCGTGTTTCCTTCACTCTCGTTTTCACATTCAGAATTGATTGTAGCAGACCTTGTTGGTGTCTCCCCTGTTCCCTCTTAGCATTCACTTTTCTTCTGCATGCTCACCCAAAGCCTTTCTACTGTAAGCACCAGGGACTCTCTGCCTGAGAGATTTGTCTGGCTGCTGGTACTCACTCTGCCCATCTATGGGGTAGGCCAGAAGTGCCAGAGAGTTAAAATGCCTGGCAGCAGTTGTCAATCAATGACTGATGGAAGTTGATGGGTATATTCTGGGTAGGACAACCCTGAAACATGCTCTATGCTGTCTCCCAAAGGTCTCCACTGAGTCTGAGCCCCAATTGCCCACAGTGATAATCTACTCATTAATGTATCTGAAATAGTTTCCACCCCTTTTCCATCCCCTGCTGGTGCTTCCTTGAGTCATTTCTCAAATAAACTCCTTGTATTCAAATGCTTGTTTCTGGGTCTCCTTCTGGGGGAATATAACTAAAACAGTGGCGAGTTAGATACTGGGATAAACAAAGGAGTTGAGAATGGCTACAAAATTTTTATTCCAGATGATAGGCTATTTGGAGATATCATTAATTATAAATATGAGGGAAAACATATATGTTTTATACTAAGATGTTAGATAATTGAAACTGAAGTGCCTGTTGGACATGTTCAGTGGACAGTTGAGAATATGGAATTGGAGATCAGGAGAGAAGTGGAGACTGGTGATGAGGATCTGGGAGTTATCAGTGTATGCAGGCAGGTGCTAAAGCCGTGAAAGTGGGTAAGATCGCCAAAATGCTTATGTACAGAAAGTTAAGGACAGGTTTTTATGAGACCTTAACATTTCAGGGGTTAGAGGAAGAAGAACCGATGAAGGAGACTGAAAGTATAGAATTCCTATTCTGTTCTGTCCCTGGACAGAGTGCTTAACTGTGGCCACTTTTTTTTGCCATTTAAATTTCTGGTCTATTTGCATTATGAAGGAACATTGTCCTCTAAGACTTACTTAGCCTGTTATACTGGATAAAGAGGGAATTAAGATTAAGTTTAATAGGAGGGGGAAAGGGCTAGAGAGAAGGGAATTAACGTTGGTTAAATGTTTACCACGTGCCAGACCCTGTACATATATCATGCATTGAATACTTACAATAATCTGTGGTGTGGGAGCTAGCACCTTGTGTTACCCTTAAAAGAAAGTGAAGATCAGAGAAGTTAAGAAATATCTACAAGGTTCCACACTTATTTATTAAGTGGAGGAGCAAAAGCCTACGTAGGCCATTCTTGTCACTATATTATCAACTGCATCAAGAAACTCAATGAAATATAGACTAGCTTATTTGTTTAATAACCCTTTTTGTTTAAATCAGCAAAGACAATGTTTTGGAAAGCCATGCTTTCAAATATTTTGATTGCCTGACTTATTTCATTTATAATTAATAGTTCATTTCCATTAACTCATTTAAATTAAAGACATTTGAAACTGCTGATTAGAACTTCTGATTCATTTAAGGCAACCACTGTTAAAAATTAAAATAAGTGAAAGACAGTATAAATCTCTAAAATATGCTTTTTATTTGACCTAGCAATTCCATTCTGGGAATTTACTGGAAGGAAATGATAAAGAAAGTGTGCAAAGACTTAGGCCATAAGCTGTTCATAATGGTGAAAAATCGGTAATAGCCTAAATATCTAATAATAAAGAATAGTTAATTAGGGTACATCTAAAACTACTAAGTAGTCATTAGAACTAATGTTGTAGGCTAATATTAATATGGAAAGTTGCTTATGAGATAGTTTCAAGTGAAAAAAATCAAGCTAGCAGAATAATTAGGGTCCAATTTTTGGCTGCCTTAGCTGGAATATAAACACGGCTAGTGTGGGCTATCCATTGTTCACACCTCTTCCTAACCTCCACCCCACCTACACCCCAGTATGTTTGCAGTAATTGATATGCATTGTGGCTTTCGTTTCTAGCTGAGGAAAGAAGAGGTATAATTGGTAGAAGAGGTGAGGAGGAGAGTGGAGGGATATGGTGAGTATAGTAAGGAATCTGTATCCTGCCTGACTTCTCATACTAGGTGGAGCTTCCTGGGCTTTGTGAATTAGAGCTGGAAAGGATGGAAGTGTTTTTTTCATAAGAATGCAATTCTGTAATTCTGGGCAAGGGAGTAGGGGTCAAAAGCCCAGAACAGTTCAGGACAGAACTATGAGATTTGGTGCATATGCAGAGATGACCCCCAGGTCAGATGTCAAAGTCTGGCATAAAGCTGGAGATGATGTAATTCTCCCTACCTGTGTAGTGAAGATTGCTCACTGTACCCCAATATCTCTTCATCCCTTATTGTGTATTAATATAATTTTACCTAGGCACTCCACAGACCAGACTACATTTCCCAGATCCCCTTGCAGCTAGGTGTGGCCTTGTAACCAGACGGAAGGAGGATATGATGGCAGAAACTAGCACAGCCATCTTGAAATAACAGATACAAGGCAGGCTCTGATGATGGCAGAGTCACAAGATAAAAGGAGCCTGGGACCCTGTCGCAGGGCACAGCTGCCAGAAATACCATCTCTATAATGAACACAAATCATTTACATCTAAAACTGAGCATAGATAGATATGGAGTAATTTCTAACTAGTGTTTAAATCCACAGAGCCCAGCACAGTGCCTGGGTGGTAAACGTTCAAGAAATGTAGAATTAAGCTTATTCACACTGTATGGTGTTATCACAAGGCAAGAATCAAACTTTAGACTTTTCGTGCTCAATCTTGAAGATGATGTTTTTCAATGCTTTTAAACCTATTATCTCTTCTGAAAACCTAAAATCTCATCCACCATACCACCCATTCTAATTTGTTCTACCGGGGAGGTATGCTTCCTAGCTGAGGAAATAGAAGATAGTGTGTTTTCTACATATTGCCAGTTAGCTTAGTTGCTTAGAGCAGGATGTCCCATTACTTATATGGCGTCCTTATACAGCATTTAATTTGAGGGGGGAGATTATAAAGCAGTAAAATTCAAAGGCTTTGGCCTCAGGGCTGCATTCTCTCTCCCTTGTGAGACCTCATCCGAGAATGGAAATACTGCTAATACTTCACATGGTTGTTGTAAGGCTGAAGTGACACAATGTGGAAAGTGCCGAGGAATGCCTAGAACAACCAACAGCTTATTGAACTTGCCAAGCTTTACTTTCCGTAGTGTGCATTAAGCAAACGATAACTTTATTTATTTCGTCCTGCAAATATAAGATTACACTGTATTTCCAGGCATTTTGACAGCACTCCCTAAAACGGTCCCTCCACACCCCCGCTGCCACAAAGCACTGCCTCCCCTTACGACAGCGTACGACGCCGAGCCCGACGAGAACGCCTCGTGCGGTGGGACCGCGCGGGCCCATCGCGCTGCTCGCGGGCGATGACGTCAGCTGCGCTTGTGCATGCGCAGGCCGGGGAGACCTTGGCGAAGTGGTGGAGGCGCTTAGCGGAGGTGAAAGCGCTGGCGGAAAGGAAAATACAGGGGGAAAATGCAGAGCTGGAGTCGTGTCTACTGCTCCCTGGCCAAGGTGAGGGCCACGTGTGAGTGGGTGGGGTCGTGCTGAGCCAGAGGCACGGAGGGGCCCGCTCAGTGGGTTCCGGACGCGGCCTAACTGGTTGGAGTGGGAGAGGCCGGGGGCCTGTGCGGACTACCCCTGGCCCCGCCTCTGCACCGGCTCAGCCCGGGCCTCGCCTTGGAGGTGACGGCTGGTTCTCCGGCGGCAGCAGCCGAGCGGCGGGCCTGGGCCGAGGCTCTGGAGAGTCCACGCCAGTTGTGTGACTGCCGGCAGCCACGCATACCGCACATCCAAACCGGGGCCGAGGGGCATCCGGCTCACATAGGCCTCCGCCTGCGTGGGGGAAATGTAAGCCACCCGCCCTTGTCCCGTATGGTCTGGCTTTTCGTACTTTCTGCCTTTTTCTTATCCTAATCCTGACCCCTGAGTGGCCTAATTTTCTACGGTGGGCAGGTAACCTTGGGGCCACTTCTTGAGTGGCATAGACCGAGTCAACCCCAACAGAAAGCTCTGGGAATTCCCCTAAGGTGCGGTCAGTGTTTGCAGCTTTAAGTTAGTGTCCATTGCCGTCTCTCAGGTCCTCTTGGAGCTTATATTTTTAATTGCAGCGGTTGTCGTCAAGACAATTTTCCCTTTTTATCTACCTACCAGATATGGCCAAACCATATGTATGTGGGACCTTGGCTGGATACTATATTGGTGGACACCTTAAAGATGACATAGCGATCAAACCGCTTTGTTTCAAAGATGAGAAGCCTATGTTCCCGAAAGTTAATGTCACAGGCCGGAAGTCCATGCTTTTAGGGAGAGGAAGAGCTAGGACTAAAAGTCAGGACTGACAGTCTGCTGCTCTTTGGTCTGCTGTCCTGCCCTCAGGAGCAAGAGTTGCTTTAGGATAGAGAACGTTACTACATCAGTGTAAGTTTTGTCACTGCAGCCTAATTGCCTGCCGGTATAGGAACAGGACATACTTGCTTTGTTTCTTTGTACCTCACTGTTTTTAGGAAATGGTAGCCTTCAGTATGTAGAGATCGTGGAGATCATGCTGCAGTTTGTGAAACTGTAGTAGCTCCAGAACATCTGTACATTATTCAGTGCATTTTCCTAAGTTACCTTGTCTAATTTTGTGTTTCTAGGTGATGACTTAGGAACATCTTTGTAGGTAAATATGGACTATATATATATGGTAGATTGGAGTTGGGAAACAACAATTACAAGTAAAAGGATTATCATACTGTAGGTTATTCAAATACTTAAGTTAGAACTTTCAGCACTTTAATTATGGCATTAAAATGATCCCTGGCACTAAAAATTAGCCACACTTTCTGAAAATTTAATAAAACTTAATACCATTGAATAAATTTTTAAATTAGGTTAAATATGAGATGGTTTCTTGAATATTCTTGATAAAAAGATGGGTGTGGCAAGCTGAGACTGATAAGTTTAAATGATTGTTATTGTCAAAGAGGAGAAATTGACGTGACTTCTGTGGCAATGGAAGATACATTAATAATCAGTGCTTAATACATTTGCTCAAAATTGTTACATTTTCATCAACCTTCAGTTCTGTGTTTTGAATTCATATCTTACATAATAGCAACA
The DNA here is from genome assembly GCA_023783475.1 of Daubentonia madagascariensis. Classification (NCBI taxonomy): domain Eukaryota; kingdom Metazoa; phylum Chordata; class Mammalia; order Primates; family Daubentoniidae; genus Daubentonia; species Daubentonia madagascariensis. The sequence continues at coordinate 43,301,513 of JAKFHU010001569.1, read as the reverse complement.
TTTTATTTCTTTCTAGAGGGGCAATTTCAATCGAATATCTCATGGTCTACAGGGACTTTCTGCAGTGCCTCTGAGAACTTATGCAGATCAGTCAAGTAAGTAATTAGTAAAACAGTTTTTCTCATCACATTAGCTGACGGTTCCTTTCTATTTCAATGTAAAAGTAAGTGAATTTAGAATAACTTATAATCTTAGAATTCATTTGTTCATATATTTAATCATTTAAATGTTACTGACCATGCGGTGAACAAGGCAAAGCTCTGCTCTTATGAAACTTGTAGTTTGGTGATATAAGACAAACAATAAATATTTTGGGAAGTAACTGAAAATTAAAGCAGGTAACGGGGAGGAAGAGAGACAATTTTAGATAGGGTGTCAGGAAAGGCCTTTTTGAGGAGATGTCTGGGCCGGGGCCTGAGTGAAGTGAGGGAGTAAGGTTATTTCAGACTGATGGAAATAACGGTGAGAAGTGTCTGAGGTGGGAATTAGCTTGTGAAGTTTAAGGAATAGCAAGAAGGCTGGTTTGGCGGGAGCAGAGACCCATAGAATGTAAAAATCAGAGAGTTAGGCAGGGGACAGATTATTAAGTGCTTTGTAAGCCACGCCCATGTAGTTTGGATTTTACTCCAAGTGCGATGGGAAAACCACTGAAGGGTTTCAGCAAGGCAGCAATTTCATATATTTACATTTTCAAAGTTAATTTTGTCCATTGGGAAAGTTTGTGTTGGTTTTTTTAATACTGTTCAGAATGAATGGTGAGTTGTCTTTTTTGACATTGTGAATGAAAATCTTAATGAGTTTATCAAAAGCACATTTTAAAGAGCAGCAGGATGTACCTACCCTAAAAGGAAGCTACAGATCATGGAATTTTTTTCTTTATACTCTTTTATATTTTTGAAGTTTCTATAAAGGATATGCATTTTATTTTTTACGTATTTAAAACAGGAAGTTAATGGGCTTATGTTGAAATATTTTGGTCTCTTAGTGCGAAGGATATTGATTATTTGAAATTAGCTATTTTGACATTTACTGGACTCACCCATATGGATTGTAAGTAAAATTGGATGTCTTAAAGCTTCGTTGTAGAAATCATTAGGTGGGGGGAACTGTGATCATCAGTCTCCCTGTATTCTGTGAAGTAATTTAATCCTGTATCCTTAGCTGTTAACAAACCATTATCATTTTGGATATTTTATTCTTGAAGGGTAGGGGAGGAGTCTAGTCACCAGTGACCAACAGTGAGTAATTTATTCTAGCTTTGAACAGTGAAGAAAGCTAAGCGTAAGGAGCTATGAAATCTATATATGGATTGGGAATGGTCACAATTCTTTCCTAAGGAATTATGTTGTTATCTGAAAATGATGAGAGTCACTCAGTTTACAGATTGGACCTTTTATTGTAATTCTTTTTCTTTCTCCAATTAGACTATATGAGCCAAGGCTGTGTCATTTATGTATATCCCAAGAGCTTAGAGTAGTATGTTAATGTGAAATGGCATGCTGTCAGTATTTATTTCTAGGTAGATGGAACAGACTATACATAGACCAAAATAATTCTGCGCATGTAAGCTAACAGTAGTTCACTATTACTGAAGCTTAAACTGCATGATACTGGTGGGTAAGCAGAACGTGGTGGGAGTTGAGGCTGGAGAAATAGTTACTGAAGGGATTTGTATGCTGTACTTAGGAACGTGGACTTTATCTAACAAGAGATAGGGAAACCAGTGAAGGGCAAGAGAATAAGATCCGAGTTGGGTTTTAGCCGGGGGTAGTACTGGGGTAACAGTGTGTAGGGTGTAATGGAGGATGGAAATGAGACTGGAAGCTATAGGACTAAAGTTGGGAGGTGGATCTGAGAAGGGGAGTAACACTTGCTGAGTGCCTAGTGTGCACCTGGCACTTTCTTAGGGTCTTGACATACATTCTCTCTGATCCTTACAACCATAGGCTGTAGGTCTCATCTTTACTATTGTCCTTATGTTACATCAAAGCCCAGAGAGTTTAAGTAATTTGTCCCAGAATTTAGGGGTGGTAGAGTTCACATTTGAACCTAGGTTTGTTTGCTTCAAATTCTTTCTTATTTCACTATATTTCTCCTTTATGAACTAGGAGGTTGTAGGGTTGTGATCAGAAAGTGGAATATTAGAATTCAAGATTTCGGAGGCTGAGCGGTTTTGGGTAATAACAAGTATAGGGTGTGACTGTGGGAGGTTACTGAAGTAGACTTTAAATCAACCTCCCTTTTACCCCTCAACAAAACATCAACAAATAAACTTTACCAAATAGCTCTTATACTCATTTTAGTGAATTTGGTAATTAATGATTACTGCTTTATGATATCTTTTCCTATTCCTTTTTTCTTTTTAAAAATAATCTTGTTTTATCTTCATTTTGACATGTGCGTGTTTGCCATCAAAATGTATTGTAAGATTATTAACGGTACTGATACTTTCCGTATAGGTAAGGCATTCATAAATATTTGATTTCATTCTGATAGTAAAACAGCTTCTTGTCATTTTAGTTGAAGTTCTTGATTGCCTTGGAGATTATGGGATCATCTGAGTGTTTTGGAAGGCAATAGAACATAATGGTATAGAAGCATAAGTTTCAGAATCTAAAAGACCTGCCTGGTTTGAATCCTCGGTAGATCATTTACTACTTGGGCAACCTTGTGCGAGTTATTTAGTTGTTTTCAGTTTTTTCTTCCTCTGTTAAGTGGTAGTAATAACTATGTCCTAGAGATGTAATGAGGCTTCAATAAGACAACATAAGTTAACATGAAGCATTTAGTTCACTGCCTGGCACATAGTAAATTACCCAAATGGTAGGTATTATTGCAGACTGACTTCTTGAGATACATCTTGTAATTTATTAGTGATTATAATTGATTTGTAACTCAGCACCTTTATTTCAGTGGTAGCCTTGATAACGTGATGCCTTATTTTCCTCATAATGATATGATAAGTAACATTTGTAGGGTAATTTATGAAGTGTTTTTTCCTGCTTTTTCTCTTTCAGTTAAGTTTAATAACATTAATTGCCATGTTTAAGTCAATCACCTCTCATTGTACCCCAGGATTTCTGAAGTATCAACCTGATAGCTTCTGCTGATACTTCACTGCCACTTGAAATGCAGATTACTATCCAATTGTCATTTGTCATTTTTGCTGACTTAGTCATCTTTCTCTCGTGTTATCAGTTTGTATATCCTTTTCAGTTTTTCTTTTTCACTTTTAAAGGCTGATGTTAATCTTGTAAAAATTTCTGAGTACTCCTTAAATCGAGTACTAATGTATTTCATTCAACTAGTTTTCTGTATCCTGACTTTTTAACTTTATGTATGGGACCCAACCTTTGTTGGGTCCCATACAACCTTTATGTATGGGACCCAAAATGTTTCTTGACAAGGAGAAGGTGAATCAGAATCGTGTTGTAAAGGTTCATTTGCATGCATCATTTGGTACAGGTTGAGAACTAGATGATTTGTTTTTCTGACATTTTATTCTGAAAAATTGCAAACATTTAGAAAAGTTGTAAGAATTTTACAGTGAACACCCATAAATTCTTCTGTTAACATTTTTCTGTACTTAACGTTAACACGTATCTGTCAATTCATGTATCTATCCATCAATCCATCTTATTTTTGGATGCATTTGAATACTGGCTTGTTTTTGAAAGTTTGTCATTGGCTTATACCTTCGTATATTCTCAGCTGACAAATCTTTAGATAAAGACTGCTTTTTTTCACTTCATGTTTGTGCTGCTTAGCTCTTTCGTGGTATTGTGATGGAATGTTAACATCTAGCTTCTTCAGTGAGAGGTGAACTGTTTTTGATATTTTCTATAGTTTAAAATAAAAAACACCCAAGATTATGTAGTCAATTGAGAAATAAAACCCAAGCTTTTTGGCTATTGTCTTTTATCTCTTGTTTACTTCTCCTGGTTCTTTTCCAAACCAAATTTCTTTCTCATTTTTGTACCATGGATTTACTATATGTGTTTCTACATATCAGTAGTTAAAAATATATACTCAAAAAATATATACTTAAAATCTAAAATATTTTGGTTACATAGTCATTAAAAAGATTTTTGAAGAATTATAGCAATAATATATAAACTATGAATATATAATGTGTTCATATAAAAATGAGAAAAGAATATAAAATTTTATATGGCAAAATTTGAATTTTAGAAAAACTTTCATAGAGGACCTATAAACATAGTTTTCTGTGGGTTGTATGGCAATGTGGATGGTTTTTTGTTTTAGGGGTTTTTTTTTGCTTTTCTACATTCAAATTTTTTTCAATAAACCTGTATTTTAGTCAGGAAAGATATTAAAAATTCAGCAAAGAAACCTGTTTTGTAGCTTGTATTTACATTACTGTGAAATTAAAAATTAGAACCCATTTAAGAGATATTGTGTAGATCATCATTTGGTTCCAGATTTGAAAATAGAAATACGTTTTATTATATACTTAATTCTGAACGTAAATCAGTGAACCCAGCAGGGTGGCCAAAAAGCACAAATGGGATCAGTAAAAATTGAAGCAGTAATTTTTTCGTGTATTGGACTGGCTATATATTTTTTCATGTATTGAGTAATCCCAATTATCTGATATAACCAGGAAGAATCCAGTACTTTCATTTATTCAGTAGGAAAGATTCTTAGATTTTGTGGATTATTGGGTTGAATAACTTCTTAATTATCTGCCAACATAGAGGTACTGTGCTTCTGTTCAGGCTGGCAAAGGTTTTTTGAATGTTAGCACTCCCATCTAGAGGTGTATGTTTTTGTGGGGGGGGGCATGATACAAATTAAAATTGTCATCTTTGTAGGTCACAATGTAGCTATTATATATGGAATACTTACTATATGTGTTACAGGTACTATGCTAAACTATTTACATACATTATTTCATCGTGTGTTAGCACCCTATGAGGTAGATTTTTTGTAGTCTTTATTTTGCAGGTGAGGAAATGAAGATGAAGCAGGTTAAATTATTCACCCACCTAAGGTTAGATAGCTAGTGATTATAAAGCTTGAGCTCTCTGGGATTTTAGTTTATGATGGTTAAAATTGAGGAATAGAATAGTATTGAATAATGGAAAGACCACTAAAAGTAGAATCAAAAGGTAAGTTTTGTCTCTGCCACTCACTTGCTAGCTTGGATAAGTTAATTGACCTCTCTGAAACTCTTGTTTCTTCTGTGAAATGTCTTGTTTATGTCATCCTTACCTTCTGCATAAGAAGTTCTGAGAATCAAATATGATATTATATGTGAATAGTGTTACGAACTGCTAAATGCTAGACCAGTTGGAGTTGTAAAGACAGTGGAAGGGGAGAAGGGAGACTGTCTCTGAACTTAAAAGTCATTGTTACTTTATTGGAAGTTGGTTTGAAGAGACTGGGAGTAATTGGACTTACTTGTACATTTGTATTACAATTATTATGTTCCTAAGGCTGCTGATCAAAGTTAATTTTCAATTTTTTATCTTTATCTTGATATGATAAATATCCAGAATAATTAATTGAATGTTCTTGGTTAGCCTATTATCTTAAACTATATATAAAATTTATCAATATGCAAATAAAGTTTGAGACATATTTATTATGTATTGTATGGAAACTGATTTTTTCCCTGATATTTCAGAAGTTCAGGACATGAAAGAGGTAATTTGTCTTAAATTTATTGGAAGTACTAAGGCATTATACAAAATTATATTACTTGATTCTAACATCAGTCATTGGAGGCAGTGTTATCATTCTTGTATCATAAAAAGGTTAAGTCACTTGGCCAAGTCACACAACAGGTAAGTGGCAGTGCTCAGATCTGAAGTCTGGTATGGTGGACTCCAAAGCTCAGGCTCTTTCCTTCACACAGACTTGTCTTCCAGCGTCCCTAAATCCCTGTCAGTTATCATTAAATAAAACTACAGTATTTAGCAAAGTCAGTAGGCACAAGGTTAATATTACAGAACTCAGTTGTATTTGCATAGGCCATAGGAAATAATGGAAAATGAAATTTTAAAATTTGTGCCATTTTCAGTAACATCAAAGAACATCAAGTACCTAGGAATAAAATATTACTGTGTAGAAATGCTGGTTATTTTTACTTTCTGGGAAGTTTAAATATTAGGTTGTTTGCTTTCCCAGAGAGCTGTTTTTGGTAAATTTTAAGCAATTTACTATTTACTACAATTTGCTTTTCTTGTAGTTGATGCTGATGTAACAGTTGTAGGTTCTGGTCCTGGAGGATATGTTGCTGCTATTAAAGCTGCCCAGTTAGGCTTCAAGGTAAGGTTTAATCTTAAACTAGGTGTTGATCCATTTTTATTTGGGAAGGGTTGATCATGTTCGCAAAATACCTTGCAGGTGAAAACATGGTAAATGATTTCTTAACTGTCTAAATTATTGGTAAGCTTGAGACTAATGAAGATCGGGTTAGTTTGCTTATAGTATTCTCATGGAATGGAAAGTGAAGTCCATTATTTTTCCCCTCCTCCGAATACTTTTTATTATATTTTGGCTTTTAATCACACTTTGGAAGATACAGTGATAGAACTAAAAACATATATTTAGTAATGTTAAGCAAACAGAAATATCTTTTAGGATACACTTTTGAGTTAGACTGAAAGAGTTTAATATTATTCAAATGATAAATTATAAAGGACTCTGTATTTTTAGACTCTGTAAAACACAGCTTGAGTAGCTAGTTTTGTAGGAAAATTAAGACATACATTTGAAATTTTAGTGAACTGAAACATTGTAGGTTGTGTGCAGTTAAATAATGTTTTCTTTGGTTGTAGACAGTCTGTGTTGAGAAAAATGAAACACTTGGTGGAACATGCTTGAATGTTGGTTGTATTCCATCTAAGGTGAGCATATGTTTTGTACAGTGCAGAGATTTTTTGTTGTTGTTAGCTACTAACTAGAAGGATGGATTGAGACTAGATTGGACTAGTATGGTTAGTTAAAAATAACCCAAGGATGATAAAAAAACTACATTTTTCTTTTGTGAAACTTTTGTAAAATAGTACTATCACCAGTCTGCCCAGATTCTTGAAATAGTTTCCTTGTTTCAGAATGCCTAGCCTTTCCATTCAAATAGACTGTGATGTTCCATTTTTCTCTTTATCTTTCCTTTACCAATGAAACAGATAATAGTAACTTTGTCTTTTAAGTCCTTTATATATGATATAAACATCACTGCCTTTTTCACCTGCCTCCCTGAAGTGTGTACTTCTTTGCTTTTAAAGAAAGTAAAGATGTTTTTATTTTTCATTCTTGTTTATTGAATGTTTTTTACATCATTATTGTTTATTTGTCTTTGATTAATTACATAAGAGAAACTGAATTGGTATAGTCCCTATGCACTATTCCATATAAGAATGCAATTTTTTTAACTTTTTAAAATTTTTATTGTAAATTGACAAAATCATAGTTGTATATATTTATGGAGTACAAAGTGATGTTATGATTTGTGAACACAATGTGGAATAATTAAATCAAGCTAATTAACATCTGTCACTTCAAACACCATTTTTGTAGGGAGAACATTTGAAAGAGAATGTCTTTTCAGAAGCACTTTTTTATTATATGCAGTCTGTTTATGAATATTTGATAATTTTGTCTTTTTATTTCCTTTAGGCTTTATTGAATAACTCTCATTATTACCATATGGCCCATGGAAAAGATTTTGCATCTAGAGGAATTGAAAGTGAGTATACTTTTCATACTTAGTAATATTACCAGACTGCTTGACTTAACTCTTCTGGCTAAAGACTTAACGTGTGTCTAACATGTGTGTAATAGGTGTTTAGTGAGGAAAGAATAAGATAAAGAATCTTGAAAATGTAGAGATTTACTTAAGAAAGACGGCTTAAATCCAGATTTCTACCATAATATATCCTGTTCCTTTGCCACCTTTTGCCTGAAGTCTGCATTTGTATGTATGTGAAGAGTCTTTTTATTTCTGTGAAGCCTGAAGATTACTGGGGAGGCTGGATTCCTGAGTACTGTGGGCAGATGAAGAAAAAGGAAGGAGGGGAGGCATGGCTAAGCTGTTGAAAGTGGGAAGAGCAGAGGAGAGAAGGACTGAGGCATAGTGGAAAAGGAAGAGGGTATTTCATAACATTTGAATTTGGTTTGTCTTGTCTCCTGCCTTACTATTTTAGGCTGTTTTCATCTTTTCTCTCCAGATATTGTTGTTGGTAGATACTTTCAGAGGGTTAGTCTGTTCTAGGAAGGACTCATGCATGACTTGGGGTGTTACTTTTCCTTCATTTGTTTCTTTATAGCAGTAGGTTTCTGAAAGGGCTGTATGTTGGCAATCCAGCGTATAGCGGTGATTTATATACAGTAGAGCAAATAGCATATTAAACTAGATGAAAAGTGGAATGATGTAAGGAAAGAAGAGATAGGGTAGTCAGGAGACCTGCGTGGTAGGCAAGGGTATTCTGTCTAGCTCTGTGACCTTGAGTAAATTCCTCAGAGTCTGTATTTCCTTATCTCTAAGATAGTTGTAGGTTGTTGTATGAGCTGATTTCTAAGATATCCTGCTTACCTCTAAAGTTCTATTGAGTTGAGCATTTTTATTTTATATTGTTGCTTCAGAGTTCTCTTCTGAGTTAAATGAGTGATTAAAACCTAGTTGATTAAATTTTTTTATATTAAGCGTCTGTATTTGAAATTTTCAAATGTGTATTTTGTAATTAGTTTTTGTTTCATGAAATTTAGCATTTTCCTTTATTTAAAATTTCAGATGACATTTTACTTTGCCATTTCTGCTTAAATATCTTCCAGACTTGTAACCATCATAAGGGGTTTAGAGAACATGTTGTCACAGTGGGATATAATATTTTATTTTGGATTGCATTTTTACCCAAGGGGGACATTTTATAGTGTTTGATAGGTTCTGTTATTATGATATGATGTTGGCCTTTTGTCAGCTGTGATTATTATCAGTTACCAAATTTTAAAATTTTACTACTGTCTTTTACACAGTTTCGTAAGCTTTAGCCTGAAATTTTCCAGACCTCGGTTAATGAAAAATACTATACATTGCTTCAAGAATTTAGCTAAGGACTAAAGACTTATTTAACAAATTACAGTGTCTGAAGTTCGCTTGAATTTAGAGAAGATGATGGAGCAGAAGAGTACTGCAGTAAAAGCTTTAACGGGTGGAATTGCTCACTTATTCAAACAGAATAAGGTCAGTGTTCAATGTTCAGATTTCTGCTTTATTTTATATACACACTAAACATCACATTATGCTAATAGTGATGATATTTTGAACTTGGTTATGGGGTTGGGGGGATATTTATTTAATTTAAAACAGTTTGCTAACCTGAAATAGATTTTTCTGACTGACATAATATAACTAATTTTTTGCTGTTCTATGTGTAACATTACTAAGTAAGGAAGCATGTTGTTTTAGATAAATTATTTTCAGAGTATTTTTATTTTGTTTGTTTATCAAAAAAATTATTTTAAACTTTGTGAATTTATAAACATTTTATAAAGGTTGTTCACGTCAATGGATATGGAAAGATAACTGGCAAAAATCAAGTCACTGCTACGAAAGCCGATGGCAGCACTCAGGTTATTGATACAAAGAACATTCTCATAGCTACAGGTTCAGAAGTTACTCCTTTTCCTGGAATCACGGTATTTATGCTTTATAATTTACAGCTGTGTTACAACCTTCCTTTAAAAGTATATTTCATAAATTACTTTATGCTATTTATGAACTTTGAATGAGAGATTTCTGACTGAGGTACTATATATATTTTTTGTTGTTGTTTTGTTGTTGTGATACTATATTTTGACAGGTATTCAACTTTGGGAAGTTACCTGTCTTCACCAATTTTGACAAGATATAGAACACTTTATATTATAAAGATATATTTGAATTCAGCATGAAATTAAAATTGACCATTTTGTTTTGGAATACTGAATGATAAAATTTAAAGTTAGCATTTTTAATGGGATTTGATGAAATTGGATGTATGGATAGAAGGTTATAGAAAACCTCAAAACAAATAAATGACTTAGTATTTTTAGTGATTTTGCTGAGTGAGATCACAGTTTATAAATACAGTCATCCATCTGTATCCGTGGAGGATTGGTTCCAGGATCCCCCTCAGATACTAGAATTCACAGATGCTCAAGTCCCTTTCATAAAATGACATAGTATTTGCATATGACCTACACACTTCCTCCTGTATACTTGAAATCATCTCTAGATTACTTATAATACCTGATATAATGTAAATGCTCTGTAAGTAGTTGTTATACTGTATTATTTAGGGAATGACAAAAAAATAAAAATAATGACATGTTCAGTACAGATGCAACCATCCATTTTTTTCCCCAAATATTTTTAATACATGTTTGGTTGAATCCACAAATTAGGAAGCCATGGATATGGAGGGTCAACTATACTACATTTTTCCGAATAATTTTGATTGTATCTTTTGTTTTTCTTATTATAGATTGATGAAGATACAATAGTGTCATCTACAGGTGCTTTATCTTTAAAAAAAGTTCCAGAAAAGATGGTGGTTATTGGTGCAGGTGTAATAGGTGTAGAATTGGTAAGTGATGTCTTTCTGTTACCTCCATGGAGTTGAAAGGGACTTAAAGATCCCCTGTTTGATTCTTTGCATAACATCATAGGCTGATCTGCATTGAGTTTTGTTTAAATACTTCTAGTAATAAAGAGTTTACTTTTTTTTCCCCCAAGACAACCTTTTTAGGTAATCGTTGGTCATTAGAATGTTCTCCTTTATTTTGTAGTCTGCTTCCCTGGAGCTTCCATCTTTCCTGTTTCCTAGAATTGGTCTAATTGTTTTTAACTTGACAGCCATGCAGATATTTGAATACAGCTCTCATTCTGAGCTAATTGCATTCCAGATAAAGACCACACTCTTTGCCGTGACATACATGATCTGGCTTGTCCCTTCTCCATCCGCATCTTGATGCCTCTTAGGTTTTTAAAAATGTCGGACTATTTGCAGTTCTCTGAGCACCATGCTGTTTTATACTCTCTGCCTGCCTTGTTCTCCCTTCTTGTCTATGTGGCAGCTTTTCACATATTTCCAGTGACCTTTTCCCTCAATTTTAGGTATCTTTTCTCAGAGCCACTGTATCTTATAATCACCAAGAATTAATTGCTGTACTTCTGAAGTCATAAATTCAGACATTTTATTCTCTAACCACAACTTCCTTTCCTCTCTTACTTAGTTATTCCTAGTATACTTTTGTGCTCTTTAACTTTACTAGGTCTTTTAGTTCTGCGGTCCCCAACCCCTGGGCGGCAGCCCATTACCAGTCCGTGGCCTGTTAGGAAATAGGCCACGCATCACCACCTGAGCTCCACACCACACCCTCCCCATCTACTACACCACCCCCCATCCCCAGTCTGTGGAAAAATTATCTTCCATGAAACCGGTCCCTGGTGCCAAAAAGGTTGGGGACCGCTGTTCTAGTCCACAGATCTCTCTACTTTTTTGCTGTTTGCCCTTTCCTGTCTTGACTGCTTAGATTCTGTAGTCCATCATTTTAACCACTTTCTTACAGGTATTCTTGAGTTGCATACCTTGCTGTTTTGTCATATGTGCTTGGCACAACTCTAGTCCTGGTTGAATGCAACAGTCTGCCTTTTTTATGCTATTCTCAGGCTATTGACTGCACCTGAGAAAAACACACCCTGCAGATTGGTGCCTGTATAAATTCTTGGTCACAAACCTCAATAGGCATATCAGGCTTTCTGCCAATCCATTATTTCCTTAACCTGGTACGCGTCCTGGTCTCTGCAATGGCTGTTTCATTTCCCACTCTTCTCAAACCTGCCGGTACACTGTCCTCCTCTGCCTGTAGATGACTTTGTCTCCTAAATATCAAGTAAAAGAGAAACCATCAGATGAGAAATCTCCCAACTTGATGCCCCAGATTTGAAAATACTTTAACCTATTGTTACACCTAACCTTTTGATTTTCCCTCCTGTTACTGTGGGAATTCTGTTTTCCCTAAGGCTAATCCCTTCACCTCTGCTTGGTAGCACATCATCTTCTGTCTTCTTGAAGACTTGTTTTGTGATTTTTATTCTTTCTGGTATTTTTCAGTCTTCAAACTCTTTCCCACTTCTGCTTCCTTCTCATTTACAATTAAATGTGCACCTGTGTACCATACATACATGCTCAGATGCATTTGCACTCATAGACACAGGCTTGTGTACACGTAAATAAGCCTTCTCTTGATCCCATGGCCTTCTTCAGTTACTAATTTCCTTCTTTCTTTTCCTCCACAACCCAGCTTCTTGAAAGAGTTGTCCATGCTCTATTTTATCAACTTCTACTCACTCCTCACTCCGTGGCTTCTTGTGCCAATAAATTGCTCCAATAAGGACATGAATTTATTGCTCAATCCAGTGGACTGTTTTCTTCACTGCTTTATTTGGCAGCAGTTAGCATTGCTGATTTTCTTGCCTTTGAAACTCTTTCCTTAGCTTCTCTGATTCCATATTCTGCTGGTTTTACATCTACCCTTTGGGCTGAATTCTCCATCATCTATGCAAGTTCCCCTTTTCTTAGCTTTCCCTTTAATTGTTAGTATTAGTCTAAATTCTGTCTCAGGGTTCTATGCTAGACCCTTTTTGTCTCTCCACAGAATATTTTCTTCACTGCCAGCTCAGTTACCCAGGAACTCAAAAATATCTGCAGCCTGATTCTTTCTCCTTGCCTCTGGACTTTTATATCTAAATGTCTACCAGCACCTCTACTTGGGTGTCTCACAGGCACTCTATTCAGTAAATGTACAACTTAACCTTTCTGTCCCCATCCTACTTCCCCCACACCCAAATAAACAAAACCAAACATGTTTCTCTTCTAACATTTCCCACTTCAGTGAGGGGTACTGCCATCGTTGAACAAATTTGAATTTGAATTTCAGCTCTGCCTCTTATTGGCTTTATGTCTTTGTTAAATTAATGAGCCTCTCTGATTTGTTATTAAAAAGAGGATAAGAATAACTAACTTACATGATTATTGCTCAGATTTAATAAAGTAATACATTTAAAGCGCTTAATGCAGTGCCTGGCATCTAGTAAGCTCTAAGTAAGCGGTAGATACTATTGGAGTTTTCCTGTCTCTAAAGATTTTGAAATCAGTTTTCCTAAAGAATAAGGCACTTGTCTATGCTCATCATTCCCTACTCTGAATTACAGACTCCAGGGTGATGCTTCCTGTCATTTCCACACTCCTGTTATTTCTTACTAGTCCAATTTAGGTTTGGAAGAGTGGCTCTTTTTTTTTTTTTTTTTTAAACAGCTTTATGGAGTTATAATTCACATATATGTTCACCCATTTAAAGTTTACAATTCAGTGGTTTTTAGTATATTCACAGAGTTGTGCAGTTGTCACCACTGTCTAAGTCTAGAACATTTTCATTACCCCAGAAAGAAACCCAGTGCCCATTAGCAGTCATTCTCCATTTCTCCCTTCCCCCAGCTCCTGGAAACCACTAATCATTCTGTGTCTATGAATTTGCCTATTCTGGACATTTCATATAAATGGAATCATACAATATTATTTTGTGCCTGGCTTCTTTCACTTAGCATAATGTTCTTAAGGTTCATTTAAGTTGTAGCATGTATCTATACTTCATTTCTTTATATGGCTAAATAATATCCCATTCTATGGATATAGCACATTTTGTTTATCCATTCGTCAGTTGATGGACATTTGGGTTGTTTCTACTTTGGGACTATTATGAATAACACTGCTATGAATATTTGCATACAAATTTTTATGTGGACATTTTTTTCATTTCTCTTGGGTATATACCTAGGAGTGTAATTGCTGGGTTATATGGTAATTCTGCGTTTAACTCTTTGAGGAATACTGTTTTCCACAGTGGCTGTACCATTTTTATAATCCCACCAGCAAGGTATGTGTCAGTTGCTCCACTTCCTCGCTGGTACTTGATATTGTCAGTTTTTTAAAAAAATTTGAGGTAGTCAAATGGGTGTGTAGTAGTTTCTCATTGTGGTTTTTTTTTTTTCTATTTTAATTTTTTTATTGATACATAATAGATGTACATGTTTTCAGGGTACATATGATAATTTGATGCATTCATATAATTAAATCAGGATAATTGGGATATCCATCACCTGAAACATTTATCCTTTCTTTATGCTAGGAACATTCAGATTGTTTTCTTCTAGCTGTTTTGAGATTACAATCAATTAATGTTAACTACAGTCACCCTATTGATCCATCAATCACCAGGCCTTATTTCTTCTATCACTTGTATGTTTGTACCCATTAATCAATCTCTTTTCATTCCTTCCTCCCCCACAACCCTTCTCAGCCTCTGGTAGCCAACAATCTATTATCTGTCTTCATGAGATCCACTTTTATAGCTCCCACATGATTGAGAACCTGCAGTATTTGTCTTTTTGTGCTTGGCTTATTTCACTTAGCATAATGACCTCCATTTCCGTCCATGTTGCTGCAGAATGACATGATTTCATTCTTTTTTGTGGCTGAATAACATTCCATTGTGTATATGTGCCACATTTTCTTTATGCATTCATCCATTGGTGAGCACTTAGGTTGATTCCTTATTTTGGCTGTTGAGAATACTGCTGCAGTAAACATGGGAGTGCAGATATCTCTTTGATACATTGATTTTCTTTCTTTTGGATATATACCCAATAGTAGAATTGCTGGATCATATGGTAGTTCTAATTTTAGTTTTCTGAGGAACCTCCATACTCTTTTCCATAGTGGCTGTACTAATTCGCACCAGCAGCGAACGTCCTCACCAGCATCCATTATTGCCTGTCTTTTGGATAAAAGCCATTTTTACTGGAGTGAAATGATACCTTATTGTGGTTTTGATTTGCATTTCTGTGGTGATTAGTAATGTCGAACATTTTTTCATATGCCTGTTGGTCATTTGTATGTTGTCTTTTGAGAAATGTCTCCAGACCTTTTGCCCATTTTTAAATTGGATTATTTCTTTTTGTTTTTTGTTGTTGAATTGTTTGAGC
Source organism: Daubentonia madagascariensis (assembly GCA_023783475.1). Taxonomy (NCBI): domain Eukaryota; kingdom Metazoa; phylum Chordata; class Mammalia; order Primates; family Daubentoniidae; genus Daubentonia; species Daubentonia madagascariensis. Next base: position 43,286,458 of record JAKFHU010001569.1, on the reverse strand, counting down.
TCTTCATATATTCTGGTTGTTAATCCTTTGTCAGATGGATAGTTTGCAGATATTATCTCCCATTCTGTGGGTTGTCGCTTTGCTTTGTTGATTGTTTCCTTTGCATGCAGAAGCTTTTTAGCTTGATGTAATCCCATGTGTTTATTTTTGTTTTTGTTGCCTATGCTTTTGAGGTCTTACACAAAAAATCTTTGCCCAGACCAATGTCCTGGAGCATTTCCCCAGTGTTTTCTTCTAGTAGTTTCATGGCTTAGATTTAAAGCTTTAATCCATTTCGATTTGATTTTTGGATATGGTGAGAGATAATGGTCTAGTTTTGTTCTTCTGCATATGGTTATCCAGTTTTCCCAGCACCATTTATTGAAGAGGCTGACTCTCCTTCATTGTATATTCTTGGTGTCTTTGTCAAAAATGAGTTGGCTGAAAATTATAATTTATAAAATTATATTTCATGCCAGTATCATGCTGTGATTTCATTACTATAGCTTTGTAGTATATTTTGAAATCAGGTAATGTGATTTCAAAATATACTACAACTTTGTTCTTTTTCCTCAGGATTGCTTTGGCTAATCGAGTATTCAGGGTCTTTTGTGGTTCCATATAAATGTTAGCATTTTTTTTCTATTTCTGTAAAGAATGTCATTGGTACTTTGATAGGTATTGCATTGAATCTGTAAGTTGCTTTGGGTAGTATTGTCATTTTAACAATATAAATTCTTCTAATTGATGAGCATGGAATATCTTATGTCCTCTTCAATTTCTTTCATCAGTGTTTTATAAATTTCCTCATATAGATCTTTCACATCTTTGGTTAAATTGATTCCTAGGTGTTTTATATTCTTTATAGCTACTGTAAATGGGATTGCTTTCTTGATTGCTTTTTCAGATTGTGTTTGCTGTTAGAGTATATAAATGTTACTGATTTTTGTATCCTGCAACTTACTCAATTTGTTTATCAACTCGAATAGTTTTTTGGTGGAGTCTTTAGGTTTTTCTAAATATAAGGTGATGTCATCTGTGTACCAGGCTAATTTGACTTCTTCCTTTCCAATTTTGATTGCCTTGTTTCTTTCTCTTGCCTAATTTCTCTGGCCAGGACTTCCTGTATGATGCTGAATAGAAGTGGTGAAAGTGAGCATCCTTGTTTTATTCCAGATTGTGGAAGAAAGACTTTCAATTTTTCCCTGTTCAGTGTGATGTTGGCTGCAAGTCTGTTGTATATGGCCTTTATTATCTTGAGATATGTTCCTTCATACCCCATTTGTTGAGGGTTTTTATCATAATGCATTGTTGAATTTTATCAAATCCTTTTCAGCATCTATTGAAATGATCATTTGATTTTTTTCTTGGTTCTGTTAATGTGATATATCACATTTATTGATTTGTGTGTGTTGAACCATCCTTGAATCCCTGGGATGAATCCCACTTGATCATGGTGAATGATCTTTTTAATGTGTTGTTGAATTCAGTTCATTGTGGTTTTAATTTACATTTCTCTAGTGACTTACAGTGTTGAGCATCTTTTGATGTACTTATTTGTCATCTCTACATTTTCTTTGGTGAAATGTCTGTTTAAATATTTTGTCCATTTTTTCATTTGATTTGTTTTCTTATCATTGAGTTTGGAGAGTTCTTTATGTATTCTGAATATAAATCCTTTATCAGATAAACTTTTTACAGATGTTTTTTTCCCAGTCTGTGGTTTCTATTTTCATGTTCTTAATATTATCTTTGTAAGAATTTTAAATTTTGAGGTCCAATTTATCACTTTTTTTTAATGGATTATGCTTTTGGTGTTGTATCTAAGAAATCTTTGCTTAACTCGATGTCACAAGGATTCTCTCGTAGGTGTTCTTCTAAAAATTTTATAGGTTCAGATTTAGGTCCAGATCCATTCTGAGTTAGTTTTTGTGTGTGTGTGCCTCTACACGTATGTGTATATGTATATATATGTATAGAGTTAGATTTTTAGTATCACTGTATTGCTTCTAGTTAACTCATTCCTCATCCCCGAAATTCATAAAATTTTTAAAATGAATGCACACACCTGATTTAATTGTGAATGTAAACTTGTATAGTTCATTTGAATTACCAGATGATTTTAATATAAATTCTTGCAAAGGATGTGTTCATAGTTTTTCATATTTTACTTAGTGCTGTAAAATTGTTAATCTTGCCTGTTATGTATAGTTTTATATATAATTATTTAGAAGTTATGCAAATTGTTAAAATATTGTTAAAATAAACTTGTATTCGGTTTAAGTTATAATTTGAATGAAAAAGTAAACATTTCTCCTTTGTTGAGAAAATAAATATGAAGTCAGTTTATTCTGCAAACATCAGTGATTAGTAGCAATAAGAGCCTATGTTCCTTCCCTTCAGGACCTTTGCACTTGCTGTTCCCCTCTGCCTGGAATACTCTGTCTCCAGCTAACTGTATATAGTTCATTCCCTCACTCCTTCAAGTCTTTTGTTGCTGCCAGTGAGGCCTTGTCCAACCGTGCTATTTAAATTACAGTCCTTCTCCCTTCAGTAGTAGTCTACTTCTAGTGGTTCTACTTCCTGTTTTATTTTTCTCACAGCACTTTACTGCCCTCTGATATGAATTTTATTTGTCAATCTTCCTTACCAGAATATAAGGTCCCTAATGGTGGAGATTTTTGTTTTGTTCACTAATGTATGCCTAGCAGCTAAAATGTTCCCTAGTATGTAGTGGGAGCTCAATAAATGTTGAATGAATTAGTTGATAAATATATGAAGTTATACATGTTTACCACAGGGTTAATTTTAAAGCTCAGAGCTTCAAACAGAAATATATTAGCAAAAGAAGAAAATATTTTACAATAAATTATTTTAGATGATTTAATAAACATTTGCTATAGAAACTTTCATGATTATTGGATTTTTTTTATTGTTATTTTCAGGGTTCAGTTTGGCAAAGACTTGGTGCAGATGTGACAGCAGTTGAATTTTTGGGTCATGTAGGTGGAGTTGGAATTGACATGGAGATATCTAAAAACTTTCAACGCATCCTTCAAAAACAGGGGTTTAAATTTAAGTTGAATACAAAGGTTACTGGTGCTACCAAGAAGTCAGATGGAAAAATTGATGTTTCGTGAGTATGCTACATTTGTTTTTGATATGATATCATCCTTGTCTGTGTTTTTCTTTAAGAAAAACACTCATTTCAAAATTAGATTAGCAAATACAGGTTTTTTTGTAACTTAAGGCCATTTTATTGCTTAATATAACTCAGTATTACTTACAAAATTATTGCATTAGTGTGTTGAAATTCATGATTAAGTTGATGCTAAGATGATTAATCCAATGTTCTCATTATTGTAATGTACCTTTTCATAGTACACATTCAGAAAATTTTAAACTCCCAACATTCAGTAAATTTAATTCAATATTTTTAGACAGATATATGGGAAATCAATAATAATTAGAATGTTTACTATGTGGTACTATACTTATTAAATACTTATATAATTTAGTGAAATAACTTGCCTAAGATCACACAGCTAATGAGTGGCAGAGTCAGTACTTGAAATTGGATTTTTGTGACTCTAAGACCTGTATTCTTAACCACTGTGTTTTACTGTGTGTTTTTGCGAGATTTTAATGATAGACCACTAGAGGATGTGTATATTTTTTCATTGCATGACACTTATGTTTGTATTTATAGTCAAATAATAAACTTACATTGTTAGAAATGTCATCAACACTTGAGAAATCTCTAGTCTTAAATTTCTAAGTCCATCAACTATTTATATAGATGTGTGTTTAACAGTTACACACTGTTCATTTGTCTAGTATTGAAGCTGCTTCTGGTGGTAAAGCTGAAGTTATCACTTGTGATGTACTCTTAGTTTGCATTGGCCGACGACCCTTTACTCAGAATTTGGGACTAGAACAGCTTGGAATTGAACTAGATCCCAGAGGTAGAATTCCAGTCAATACCAGATTCCAAACTAAAATTCCAAAGTAAGTTGGATGATTATTTGCATTTTCAATAATTTTAAAATTTACTTAAAACAGTATTTTGAAAAATAAGACTTTTGCTTATAAAATGTATTAGATTTGGGAAAGAATAGTAAACTTACAAGATATAAAATCAAAAATAATTAATTGAATTTTTTATTACTCAAAGATTAGAAGCTAAATTCATATATTTTCAAAAAGTTGCATTTGATTTGTTTTTGGGTGATGTATCGACTAGACACTTACATTTTTGTTACCATGATATAACTGAAGATAAATGCGATTTCAGAAGTTCACTGTGTTTTTCTTTTGATCTCTGTGGTAGTATCTATGCCATTGGTGATGTGGTTGCTGGTCCAATGCTGGCTCACAAAGCAGAGGATGAAGGCATTATCTGTGTTGAAGGAATGGCTGGTGGTGCTGTGCACATTGACTATAATTGTGTGCCGTCAGTGATTTACACACACCCTGAAGTTGCGTGGGTTGGCAAATCAGAAGAGCAGTTGAAAGAAGAGGTAATCCTGAATGTGGGTGGTTTTACTCCAGTGTGTGGATTGAGCTAATGACACGGTTGAGAAAAAGCATCTTACTGCATTAATATATTTTAACAACTATAAAACATCGTAGTTTACTTTCTATATTTTTTCCTCTGTTAGCATCATAAAGAGATCATTCACTTAGATTTACCAGCAATAATAGAGAGGAGGAGAAGTTGCCTGTATTCAAAAACTGGTAATTCCAGAGCTTTTATATTTGGCTTTGAAATATAGCCAGATGGACAGAAACTTGTATTTACTTGCACTTATACCCAGAATACGTTTCATTAACCAGCCTTTTGGTCTTTCTTTCTATATGCTGTGTGAACAATTGCCATCTTGGGATTTATTTTCGGAACAAATGATAGATGATTTCACCAATGAAAATGAACTTTTTGAGCATTTATGTAGGTTCTCTTTTTCTCTCTCTCATAGGGTATTGAGTACAAAGTTGGGAAATTTCCATTTGCTGCTAACAGCAGAGCTAAGACAAATGCTGACACAGATGGCATGGTGAAGATTCTTGGGCAGAAGTCAACAGACAGAGTACTAGGAGCACATATTCTTGGACCAGTGAGTATTGTAAAACCAGAGAAATTCCATTAAGATTTCTAGAAGACATTGCTATTTATTAATTTTAAACCACCTGCTGTTTTCATTCTGAGGTTACTAATTACCAGCAAAATTTTGAATATGGCCTGTCTGTGCATTGTTTCTAGCAGGGTACCAACAGCACTCTCACAGTCTTGCACACCGTATCATCTACTTTATATACTGCAGCCAAAATTATCTCTTTAATACACTGACTGCCACACTAAAAAAAAAATTTTTTTCCTTGGGGCCATGGTGTTTTATTATGAAAATAGAATAAAAACTTTGAAAACAAAATGATCCTTTCTAATTTAATGAAAATTTTGTTATTTTTTATTGTTTTCTGTATGTGAGTTATATGCAACTTGAAAAACAGTTCACGTGGCTCCCAAGGTAAAGTGATGTATGAGTTACACATGCTTTACGAGGCCCTGGGCTCAAAACTAGCATGAGTTAAATACAACTCAAGTGGCAGATAGTGTGCTAAAACACACACCAGGCCGTGTCCCTTCTTCAGATCCTCCAGTGGTGTTTTTCAGCTTCAGACTGTTACATACAAGGCTTCACTGAATCTGTTCCTGCCCACCTTTCTGACCTCATCTCTTTCTGCTCTCCCCATTTGCTCATTAATTCCATGCCACACGGGCCTTCTCTCATTTTCATGAGAGGACAGGCTTGTTTGCATTTTAAGGTGGTTGTGCTTGTAGTACCCTCTGTTTAGAATGTTCTGCCTCCATATCTTTGAATGGCTGGCTCCTTATTGTTCAGGTTTCATTTATGTCCTAAGGAAAGCCTTTCCTACCATTGAGCCTAAAGTGTATCCTCCCTCTACATATCTCTTGTGTCTGATGTGACAAGAATGAGAATAGAATGTTTGAGTGCTTACTATGTCACTTTTCCTAAGTACATACATTAACTATATTTTTATAACAGCTTTGTGAGATAGTTACTATTATTTTCGAGGTGAAGAAACTGAATGAAGCACACAGCCAGTGAGTGGTTCAGGTAGTAATTGGTAGATAAGAATACAGGCCATCCAGAGCCCAAGCTCATCTGTGTCACCTTTTGTGTTAAGCTTTTCCTGACTTTTCCTCAACTGCTGTAACAACAAGTATTTACGGCAATTTTAAGATCTAAAAAGCCTGCTCTTTTAACTGTTGCAATCCTATTAGTGTGTAGTTGTTTTTGCCATGGAAGCAAAATGACTTCTTGGCTTGTTATTTTAAAGGGTGCTGGAGAAATGGTAAATGAAGCTGCTCTTGCTTTGGAATATGGAGCATCCTGTGAAGATATAGCTAGAGTCTGTCATGCGCATCCGGTAATTATTAACAACGTACAGAATTAATGGCTGTCTAAATTTTCTTCTGACGCACAAATAATTGGTTTTTAATTCTAAATTTCTTCCTTTGCAGACCTTATCAGAAGCTTTTAGAGAAGCAAACCTGGCTGCATCATTTGGCAAACCAATCAACTTTTAAATTAGAAGATAATATATTTTTTTTCTGAAATTTCCTGGGAGCTATTGTAGAGGTCACATTTCTGAACAGGATATGCTTGCAGCTCCAGGAATTCGTAGGACTGAACTATGAATCTTTTGGAAGGTATTTAATAGGTTTGGACAGAATGGATAATCTCATATCTATATTTTACATAAATGTAATATTTTTTTCAGTGCATTAATATGCAGGACAGAAAGCTACTTACAGGAGCATCCTGGAAAATCTTCATCAACCCGTATTTTCATGCTGTTTATGAAAGGTTCAACATCACTGAATTTAAGTAGCTTTTATCTATGATATAGAGAAGTTGAATTTACTTTTATGTGGATGGAGCTGGAGTATGGTATGTGAACAGTTGTGTTTGAAGCAAGGTGATCAAGATATTTTTAATCTGGTTTTCATATTGGAAACAAGTCAGTCATTTCAATAAGATTCAAATATGTATAAACCTAACTTATGTAAATAAAAATGGTCTCTCACTTGTTTTATTTAACCCCTAAATTCCTGTAGTTTAGGGGTAGAATTTGTGTTTAAGAGCTTTTTAAAGTTCTATTGAGATCTACAGGTTTGAAGGATAGTTAGTTATATGGTAACCCAAATGAAGAGAGTGTATCTACAAAACTCAAATATTAAGTGGAGACTCAAATGTATTACAGTACGGAATGAAGATATTGAAATAAATGTGTCTTAAATATTCATTTACTGATTGTGTACATGTTGAATGGTCATAATTTTTTTATGACTACCTCTAGTGTGTATTCTTATTATTTTTTATTGCTTTTATAGGCCTGAATATATCTTTATATCACATTGTATGACAATATTAAGGCATTTAAAAGGCCACTACCCTTTCATCTGTTTTAGAGATACCTACTAAGTATTTAGCATATATTTTTGGAGAAATACACATAAGGAAGTCTTTAATTGTCTTTTCCTTTGTGGATTTCTGTAGCTGGGTAAATGACTATTTCTTTAAAGAGTGCTATAAAATTGTGTTTATTGATAAACGTTTAAAATGGCCATTTCTTGAGACATTTAAATAACAAATTTACTAAGTGCTAAATAGGCTTTTGCATATTGTAACTAAATTTAAGGATCGTTTCAGATTCATTAAGTAGTTCTCAAATTTGGTATACCTAGCATAGATTGTATCATGGTCATTATGAGTGATACATAGTTAAGACTCTGGATTCCGCTACATAGTTCTGAAGAAAGTTGAATTTTTGTTTTAAGTAGGTAGTTAACTTGGCTGAGCACCAACTCCAACCTCTCTTCTTTGTAGGAGGCAGCAGTTGAAATCTCTTCTCAATTGTAGTTTTACCTGTGCTGCCTGAAGTCTTTCCATGGAAGTGTAGTTCAAGGGTCAACCAGAGACTGGGAAGAGTTTCTGCAGAATTTGGGGACCCTGCCCTTTTTTGAGATTTTCCTTTCACATTCCAGCTGTTGTGGTTGCCCCAAACTCTGTCCTCTAATTCTTTAACCAGTAAAAGTTGGCTTTTCTCTTCCTCTTGAGTAAAAACCTGTTAAAAATGGGACATTCAGCCAGTGCTGTTCTTTTTAAGTGTCACCTCCCCTCTTTCTGCCTGCTTATTTTTGCTCTCCAGTGCCTTTATGCTTTCTCTTAAAATGTATTTTGTTCAGAGTTATCAGTAGGTGGGCTGGTCTGATACGTACTCCTTTGCCATTATTGGAAGTGCTCTGCATCTTTTTAAAATCTGAAATCCCAATATCATGTGAAGTGCTAGTTTATTTAAACCTCAATCATGTCCCCTACTCTTAGAGAAAAAGTTGCTAATTAGGGTATAGTGAAGTATAATTTAATATGCAATCCTAGCTGTAGAGACAAAATAATAGTTAAGTTCAACTTTAATTGTTTCCATTGAATATGAGAATGCAGATATATCTGGGTGGGGAGTAAAGTCCTATGAATAAAACAAGTTTTAAATGTTCACTTACAGTTATCTACTAAGCTGTCAATATTTTCTTGGCTTGTAAAGGGTGGGGTTGAGTTAATTGTCCAGTTCATTGAGCTGATTAAAATTAGTACTTTCAAAGTGGGATCTTTAGTTGTTTAGCTGAAAGGGAATGGAGAGTAGAAAGGGTTTCTACTATTTTAAGTAAAATACTTACTAAAGAAAAAATGTAATTGTTCCAGTAGATGATGAGGTATAACCATTTTGCTAGTTATTTGGATTTTTAACCTAAATAAAAGTGACAATTGCCTTGGACCAAAGGCAAGTTGCCTTATTGTTTAAATTATGGCTGGTTACATAACTCTTGTCCAGGCCGAGCTTCAAATGCAGCTGTGTTGGATGTGTGGGTGGTTGTTAAGCAGTCCATGGAGTAGTCTTGCTCTAAGAGGAATGTGTGAAAAAAACACTTAGGGGTTGGGCTTTTATCCAGCTAACAGTTTAGCTATAAAGTTGACACTGCCTTGGCAATTACATTCCAGCGATTTTTTTTATCCTATGGACTAAGTGATTGTTACATTGTTGTTTTGGCCTTACCTACAGACTATAGCGGAGGATCTTTAGTGTGAAATCACATACAGCAGTCCCCAACCTTTTTGGCAGGAACCGGTTTCATGGAAGACAATTTTTCCACGGATGGGGGGGTGGAGAGGAGGAGCTCAGGCAGTGATGCCAGTGATGGGGAGTGGCTGTAAATACAGATAAAGCTTGCCTGCATGACACTCATCTCCTTGCTGTGTGCCTCCCCACTTCTTAAGTTTCATGGAAGACTTTTTCCACAGATGGGGGGGTGGGGGTGGAGCCCTGTGATCCAGTGCCACCAGTTGGGGACTGTAGCATTACTTAATTGGCAGGAGCAGTGTCCATAAACTCTGGCCTGATTTAATTGAAGCCTTCCCCTCAGCAACCCTGGTTGTAATTCTAGGTGGTAATACATACAAGCCACAATTCATCCTCCCGGTTTTCTGAAGTGAAGTGTTGCTTTTTGTTCTTGTTGCTAGAATAAGGAATACTTCTTAAAGGAATTTTGGAGGATTGGAGCAACTAAGCAGCCATTGAAATAGTGAAGGTAGCACAGGCTATATTCTCCTTCCTTAACCTCAACCTGGGTAATCCCACTGGGGGGTGGTGTGGATTTTTAGAGGATGTTAATTTATCAGATGAGTAGTTTGTTTATAGACATAACAGAAATTAGGATCTTCATGGAGGCAGTAAACTTGTTTATAAATTCATCTTTACAGTGAAATAACATTCTTTGTTAAAGGGATTCATGAACACTATAAATCATCAGTAAAAGTATATAACTGAACATAAGAATTATACTAAGTATATATTTATACAAAAACACTGTACTTTATTTAACGCCATACAAAATTTGGTGATTAAAAACATTAAATAGGTAATGAGCTTTATTTTGAAGATCATTAAGTCAGTTTTTAAAACGTAGCTATTTTACTTTGGTCTCCTCAGCCATCTTATAGCCCTTTCTCCTTTGTTACAAGCAAGTACTATAAACAGCAACTTTCTGGCTTATGTCCTTCAGGAGTGAACGGACTTCTCCTTCCAGTCTCACTAATTCTTGAGCTTTATCTTCTAAATATTTTTGATTGTCCTCATATTTTCTTTCTAAATCTGCAGAAGATAAAAAGAAAAAGTAAGTCTGAGCAATTTATACTATGATGATCTCAAAACCTAATCTCATCTTTACCTGTAGTGCTTTGTTTAAATACTTAAGACAAAGTGAATAGATTCAAACTCTGTGGATGCCTTCACTTTAAAATTTCCTTATAAAACAACATGAGCCTAAGTGAAAAGACCCAGCCCACCTTTCAGCAGTTGCAGCTTGCTGTTTGCTTGAGCCAAAAGTGTTTTTGCTTCATTTTGTAGCATTTCAGCTTTCCTTCTTGCATCAGCTGACTCTTCGGTTTTTTGGGCAATTAAATTCTCTACTTTCTTATACTTTTCATCAAGTTCACCATCCAGTGTCTGCAGTTCCACAGTTAGACAGAAAGAGGCGATAATGTTAGTGTCAGTGATTAAGAGCAGTAATATAATCATGGCAAACTCAGATCACGTATTAACTTGCATGGCACACATTCTGGATTAAGGGTCAACGGTATTTAGGCTTCAAGTTATTCAATAAGTAATTTAAACATCTTGAAACAGTGAAACTGAATGCAAAACTGACATGATTTTAAAGAACATTTCAAAAAATTTTTGGATGTTGCAGCAAGTCTCTAGGGCTAAGCCCTCATTCTTCCATAGAAAAGTTACAGCATAATTGTATGGAGAGTTATAGAGAGAAGTGAAGTCAATTTTTTCAAAAGCAGATGGACATCAGAGAAAGCCCATGTTGAAGAAACAGAGGACCATCTGGATCTTGACTAATTGTGGATTTGTGAAGACTTGATTTCATCAGGAAATCAGAGGGAAAAGGTAGATTTAACAAAAGATTTATGAAAGAAGGGTGAGATTGTAGCATATGCAGAAAGTGAGTGAGGAGAAGAGAAATGGGGTAGGGGTTTGAAAAGACAGTTGCAAATGATTCTTTTTAGAAACTTCAAACAATAGCCATTATAGAATTTTCAAGTCAAGGGATTTTTGTTCCTCTTGATTATAATAAAATATCATTATGCAGAATGCCCTATGACAGACTACTTGGGAGATTTGTGCCCTCAAAACTGCAGGAAGCAAACTACAACAGAAAGGACAGCTGCCTGATACTGTGGCAGTGAACTTTTCTCGTTGTTTTGTTTTCTTCGCCAATCCATAGATGTAGGGAAGTTACTCTATGGAATGTGTAAAAGCTATAGTAATTTCCAGGAAAAATTTTGAATAGTAGAGAGTTATTAACAGAAATTAAGTCATCTGCAGTTTAACCCCTTCCCTCCTTACCACGTTTTTAAAGTTCTCTTCTGAGATAAACATTTGGCCACACAAATTTAGAAATTGAACATGTGTTGAAATTATTACTTGGCTTCTAGCTAAAATTGGGTTGTGTGAAATTTTCTCTGCAAAATATAGTACCTTCCATTGAGAAGCAAGAGGTAGCTAATTCAAAATGAGTCTGAAAGAGGTAAGATTTAGTTTTCCACTGCCTGTTCTCTGTAATGAACTAAGTTTTTTCCGCTCTGCTTTTAAAGTATTCTCAAATGGCCAGGTAATTAATATATGCCATGAAGATCTTCCTAATTGAAATACAGTACAGAAATAAAGTTCAATATGCCTGTTTTAAGACTTCCACCCCTAAGTTAAATTAATTCCATTCTTCTAAACTCTTATCTGAGTTTAGATTTGAGGGTCTAGGTCATACTTACTGGACACTTCTATATCCACTCCCATCCCTTTCCATCAAGCATCTCTAAAGACTATTTCAAAAGAGGTTATTTGGGATGTTTCTGATGAATATCGCTATTAGGTCCATGTCCCTTATTATAATAATTCTAAGGAAGGCATGGAGGAGACTGGTTGCTCCTTTATCAACATAGCTCTGAAAAGTTATAAAGATTTACTTACCTGCTTAACATCTTCTGCACTTTGTTTGACAGTATATACTACTTTTTCAATATATTCTGCCTCCCCAGAGTTCTGGGCAGCCTTCCGCTTAAGTTCTTCCACATTCCTCTCTAGCTCACTGATGCGCTGGGAAGCGTTGAACAAGGTTTCCTCAGAAGCTGCTGTTTCAGACTCAATCTAAAAGTATGTCAATCATCCAGCAAGCCATTAGTTTAAGAAATGGTAGAAATTACTATGAGTACAAGTTTGGAGGAAGATTTTAAAGTGTGCTGTGCCATTTTGCTCTAGAACAAAAGAAGTAATTACTGAAACAAAAATATTTCAAGAAAACTTATACAAAGTGCCCAACCTTAGTCTTTGCAACATCTCATATATTCACTTTACTCTTTTGGTACTTCTGATGATCTAAGGCTGAGACTGTTACAAAGTTTTCCTCTATTGACAGTAAAAACCACCTCCAGGCAGCTTGATGTGTTGAGAAAGCATTTTAAGGATATCTGCAAACTTTGGCTAAAGAATATTCATAAATAAAAGCAGCTATGGGAAGAGGGATTCCCACATAAATCTCCAAATTAATGTGAGTGGGAAAATTATAACTTCCAGTCACCTTTTTAGTTTTTCCTAGCAATTCTAAAGGTTAAACTCTAGTAGTGGAGGTTTCAGCTAATTACTTGAAGACATGGAGACTAAGAATGTTCTTTGAAACTCTGAGACGTTTCTATAGAATTGTGAAGGTGACATGGTCTGGGAAAGTTACCGCTGGAAGCTATAAATATTCAAACTTATTTAGGGAAAAAATACTTCATTTGGTCAACTGATGAGGATCTTTCAAAGTAGAATCAATAAACATTGACTTTTAAAAGCTAGCCAGAGTAAACAGGCCCATGACAGAAGAACCAATTTCACTGAGCACTGAATTTTTCTTTAAAATGATCTTCAAGAATGAGCCTATGCCACAGAATCAACTTTGAATAACAATACTTTTATAATGAAATTAATGGATCAGTATAGACATATGCTAAACTTGTAAATATTTCAAAACTAATGAAATATTTAAAATGGCAAAGTTTACCATTAAGAATAAAGTTTTAGAGTAATTATAATTCTTAGAAGATGTTTATTTTAAGATGACTGAATTGTTTCCAAAGAGGTTTCAAGAGTATAGTTTAGTTAGAGGTTCTCTTTCTTTCTTATTGTTAGTAACCTAAAACACTTTCTGTCCCCCTGGGTCTCTGAATAACAAAACCACCATATTAACTGGCATCATCAAGCTAAATATCACACCTGTAGCTTAATATTTTCTAATTTGCTTTTCAAAATAATTTTTTTTAAGAGATAGTGTCTTGCTGTGTTGCCCAGGTTGGAATGCAGTGGCTATCCACAGGCAGGATCACAGCTCACCGTATGTAGCCTTGAACTCCTGGGCTCAAATGATTCTCCTGCCTCAGACTCCCAAACACACTACCACACCTGGCTTTCAAAACAGTAATTTTTAAAAGTCACTGAAAGTTCACTAAAATGTTAACAGCTTATTGAGAAATTTGAAAAACTTAGAAAAATCAAAATATTTAAAGAGTTACAACATAGTCTGGTGGAAAAACATAATTTTTCTAAACTTGAACAAGTAGCCTGAAGAAAGGGCCTTCTAGATGCTCAAAATTTGAGGAAAGATGGTTTAAGAAGTGTCGGGCTTCATTTCACTGAGAACAGTGGAAGACAGGTTTGTGTCAACTAACTAATGGCAGGAAAAGCATGTTGAAAAACCATCTCCCAAGTTTTAAACATAAGGAGGGTTGGTCTGAGAAGGCTGACAGTGCTGGGTACAGGGAGCTTCTAATTTCAAAGTATATAAGTATATCTGAGAACATGTGTAGGGATTGGATGAGTCAGTTTTCGTCACTTTTTTTTAAAAAACAAGCCTTCCTAAAATTGGAAGGAAAAAAATTACTTAAGTGGTTTTTGAGAAATGAAAGAAAAACAATTATATCACACCTATAACTTAATATTTTCTAATTTGCTTTTCAAAATAATTTTTTTTAAGAGATAGTGTCTTGCTGTATTAATCTCTTTTAAGAGATTAAGAGGATTTTTAGAATAAAGCACTAAATCCCTATGAAAAATTATTTTCTTAATGAGTACCTTTAATATCTGGTAGTCTCTAAGTGTTCTGCTTATAAAAAACATTAAGTTTCACATGCATTCTGAATAAAACAGATTATTTAGCTATAGGCTATTAGGTTCCTCTAGAATTGGATATTGGAAGCAGACTCACTGCTCTCCAGTGGTTTTTAAAACTACTGTATAGTAAAACTTTTGTGAATGATCACCAAAATCTTGAGACACTGGTCTTAACCATGTAAGTTGCTTTTGGGCTGCTTTATAACATCAGGACAGTTTTCTAAAACCTAATTTTGAAATCAGTATTATACTTCATACTGCTGAATGGAGTGTATGCTATTTCCTGAAATAACAGTTTATCTCTCTTAGACTTTTTGTGGGAGAAGAAAATGAGAAGGGACTTACTGGTCTAGTGTCTTCAGCATCCTTTTTTCCCCCCCCTTGAAAACATCTCCATTCACTTTTAGTATCTGTGCTAAGGGAGTAGTTTAGATTTATTTAAATTAAAGGAATCCTTTAATGTTGAGTTGTAAGAATTTTTGTTCATAGATAACTATCAAATGCACTTATAATAACAGTTATAATATCTTACTGAAGTTAGCAGGTTCTGGGTTCCTTGGATGTCTTCATCTGCTTGTTTAATTGCCTTCTCTGCTGCAATCTGAGCCTTTTCTGCTTCTTCCAGAGCTTCCTTTACCATATCTGCAGTGACTTTAACATCTGTTGCACTTTTGCTGAGTAAAAGAATGAGATAATATGTTGTCTATGACCATGAAAAAATTACCTCTCAGAAAAGAACACTTCTCTTAAAGAATAGTCTTCCTGAAATGATCCAGAGAGACTCTCATAGGTCATTCTTAGAAATTTTCACTGGTTAAAGAATTACTTTTTTACTCCATACTAGATACATAAAATAAGCCCCTTAGATGTCATGTCTTTAGATACCTGGCTCTTTTGGCTTCTTCTAACAACATCTCAGCTCTAGCAATGTCAGCTGCACTTTGCTGTAGAATAACCTCTACTTGAGAGAGGCTTTCAACACGTTCACGTATATCTTCCGTCAAGTTCTGCAACTGCTGTGGGGTGCTAGGCATTTCCATTTTCAATACTTCATTAGCAACTGCTTCAATGCTGTCCAAATCAGCACTGTCCTCTGTGAAAAGCAAAGACGTCCCCGTAAAGGGGTGAAAAATCATAGATGGTTCACTCATTCAAGCACTTACTAGTCATCTACTACATGACTAGCACTGGTGGGCTTACACTAAGAGATACGGATTTCCTGTTGAAGAGTTTATAATCTTTTAGGTGGGGAGATGAGACACACACGGAAAAGCAACTGCAGACAATGAGTACTACTAGCATTTGTTTTAGGCTGGAGTAGTGGGGATGACTTCATGAAAGATGAGGAACTGATCACGTTTTAAATGGTAGTAGGATTTGAAAGATGAAAGGACGTTTCTGGATGGAGAAACAGTAAGGGCAGAACATGTTATGTGAAAGTCTAGCGGAGTGAATAGTTCAGATTGTGGAATACCATAGAGGCCAGGGTTGAAAGCTGGGACTTAAGGCAATAAAATCTTTTAATTGAGGTTGGAAGAACAGCTAGGAAACTATTGTAAATGCAGATACAGAGAGCTGATATTCCTTATAAATTATCTAGATTCAGGAAATTATCAACGAAGACAAGGAGTTTCAAATATCCCCAGTATAGAAGGTGGTTAAAAAAAAAAAAAATAAAAAGGTTAAGCTTCAAATATGTCAGATCCTTATTATTTTGTTTTTCTTTTTCTTTTTTTCTTTTCCCTGAATCATGGAAAATGACTCATTCATTTTTAAGCTATGTTTGTATGTGTTTTAAACTGTCAAAGAACATAAAAATGGACCCCAAAGGCTTTTATTCATAGGAAAATATGTACTTGGAAGATGGTTTCCCCAGGATATTCCCTAAGATATCTTTAGTAAATACCGTTGACTCCTTATCAGCCATTCCCCCCCTTTCCTTGTCAACAGAATACTGATTTTTTTTCCAGGCACCTACCGCTTCTCACATCTGGTAAAAATAACAACTCAGCATTAAATCCTAATTAGTCTGCCAATTACTATAATCACATTCCATTTTCCAGTGATGTTTATGCATAAGCATGTGACTTATTTCTGGCTAATGAGATTTATGGGGATGACTGCTTAAAGGCTTCTGGGGAAGGTTTTCTCCCTTTTAAAAAGATACAGCAGAGGAATAGATGGTCTCTTCTTCCATTAGATACTATTTTGTCTTTATGTGAAGTCTGGAATTTGGCAGCCACCTTGTAACCATGAGGAGTTATCTTGAGAACAAAGCTGATATACTTAAGATGGCAGAGTAGAAACATGAAAAATACGTTAAGTCCCAGACCGATGAAGCTATCCTACTACTAGACTTGATATTATATGAGATAATAAACATCCTTTTTGACTGTTTCAATTGAGAGTTTTCTGTAACTTGCAGCCAAAATCATCTTTACTGATAACACTTGAAGTTCAGGAACATTTGTGATCTGGACCACAAATTCTAGAGATTTTCTTTTTCTCTATAGAACACTTAAGGTACACAGCTGTTTAACTATGGGTATAGTATCCTGTAAATAATAGAATTATGAAGCTTTGGGGGCAAAGCCAAAACAACAAACTCTACTTGAGTTAAGATTCTGATGACATTACATGTAATCTCTAACAAATTACAAATTCAGTTCTCACAGTAAATGACTTTTTGATTGGCTACTTGGGTATCCCATCAGGTATGTCTGTATTTGCATAACATTAGAGAAGGTTACATAATACACATACATAAGCTTAAGAAATAGAAACATTTCTTAATGTGGACATTTTTCTTATTTGGAAATGGCACTTAATACCCTGTCAGAAATTGATTTTATCTAAATTGCAGATTTGAGTTATGGCCAAACAGAGAATCTTGCAGGAACAATGTCTAAAAGTAAAATGAAAACATTTCTTACGGGTTAGAAAGTTTCTGATTTGCTTGATGAGATTTCTCAGATCCTCATTGCTCTTGTCCACTTTTTCTTTGGTAGCATTTGTTCTCAGCAGAACTTCTTGAGCATTCTGTTTTGCCTCATCTGCCCTCAGTTTTGCTTCAGACACCTAAATAGTAAGATTAAATTACTTGTGGAACAATTTCACTCCTTCTAAAGCAAACCAGAATATTAGAAATGGCCCAAAAAATGATGTTAAAAGCTATGCATTTGGAAGCATGTTTCTGGGAAACAACTTTCTCCCATTCAACAACATATGGTATTGTATTCCCAAGCAGACTGCAAGTATTCAGTAAACAGATTCCTACATAGTATTCTTATAGGTAGGGCTAGCAGTTTAAATTTCTTCAAGTTTTTAACTCCTCCAAAACATTTGGCGGCCTATAAAATATTCCCCTACTGTTTTTCTGAGGTATCACATAAATAGTTCAGTTAAGTGTGTGTCACTTTAGAAGAATAAATGCTCAATTGCTTAGTATAGAATATTTGTAGTACAGCTGGATGTGTTTATAATCCTAGACTCATAATTTGGTTATCTCAAATTATTATCAGTCTAAGATTTGACCTTTTTGCTCTAAAACATGTGTGTATTCCCCTGTGAGTGGAAAAGAAAGCAAATTCTTTTATCTATGAATAAAATCACCCCATCTCTCTCTTTGACCTCACAGAAACATGAACTTTCATAGTTGATTGTTCATATTTGATTGTGAAATGCCCTTTTCATTTTAGTCAGCATTTAGAATTGACTTCTCCCTTTCAGATCCTCTAGTCTACAACTGAAAGCAAACAAACAAATGTAACAAAAACTGAGGCCGTTCACTGAATTACCATCTTGGAGAGCTGTTCCACTTCAGCCAGGGCACTCAGGACATCTTGGTCAAAGTCCATGGCTTTCTGCCAGGCACTGTGTGCAACAGTGACCAGACCACTACAGCCAGGCCCCCCACACTTCTTCTGTCCTTCGTCAGTTCTGCAGTTTGGGCCACCACATTCAGTCTCAGAACAGGAGGCCCCTGGAGGCGTTCCACAGGTCTGCAACAAGCCAAGGATCAGGCACAATGGTTCAGATAGTCTGCTAAAGCATAACAGCCGTGTCAGGCCTGGGTGGCCCCAGAGAAGTGTAGGTGGTCCTCAGCAAGGGTGCTTGAAAACAGTGTTCAGGAGACAGAATGGAGAGGGGAGCAAAGCATTTAGGAATAAGCTAACCTGCTTATTCCAAGAAAACCATGAAAGTTTATAACTCCTCGTCAATACCTTCTGTCTAAATGAATTAAAATACAATATGGGCTCTGTCCAGGGTGCAAACTGTCTGCTGTATTAAGTTGAATTCTGCAAATATGAGGGCCAAAGAATGCTTCCATTTTTTCCTAATCAGTTGGATTTAAAAAATAGGGATTGCAAACCTTCTTTGGGTCCAGTACCATGTTAACTGCTCTGGTAAATATGGTGACATAAAAGGCCTATTATCTAGCCTTTTAGTAACTTCCTGTCTAGTTAGGAAGACAGGATTGTATCACATAAAATAGCCAAGAACAATTCAGATGCATTAAGTATGAAGGAAAGTAGAAAAAGGAGAGATGGCAGAGGAAGGCAGTAGTTGTAGCTGGGGAAGGATTTGTTGGCTGGTGGGATTTGAGCAGGGGAAGTGGGAAAACATTCCACATGTTAAAGAAAACAGTATGAGCAAAGGAACAAAGGTGGATGTAGCTTTTCCAAATTACCACCCCCAACCCCTACCACCATCAGACATGCATGGAGTTCTCCTTTCTTACCTACCAGAACTTCTCAAAGGTTACTGCTTGGTTATGGTACACAAATGCAAGTTGAGAAATTATAAGTGTGCTATATGATGGGAAAGGCTGAACAGGAAGAAAATTTATTTAGAGCAATTCTTTTATGGAAGATGTTCATACTGAAAAGAGGCAAAAGATTTAATGCATTTAAAAGCAGTTAACAGAATATTTCCAAACAGGACAAGGAAAGCATTGTTTTTAAGAAGTAAAAAAAGGTAGTTTTACAATCAACTTTTTAGTGTAATAATTTTAAGATAATTATAATCCCATTACATCTCAAATTATAACTAAAATAATATTCTTTCATGTATCTGGTTTACAGTATATGTAAAGTTTATTCTGCATGTTATAGAAGAAAATGAGTCTTAAGAGAAACATAAAACCCCAGGGATGTTTTCTAAAAACAATCTAACGGCACATTAGAAGATCTGTTTTGTTTCAACAGACGGGGTAGACATGAAAAAAACAGCATGGTTCTAAGCTAAACATCCATGAAGATAAAGGAGTGTAAGTACTTGAAAAAACAAAAGGACAAAAATCTATCTCTACACAAAGAAATGGCAGAATAGAACCTATGGAGAGAGAGTTCTCATAGGATAATTAACAAAGACAAAAACTCAAAGAGAACTGAAGAAGCTGGCTAATCCCTAGGTAGTGTACCACTGGTAAGGAAACAGCCACAGAGATGGAACCCCTGCCTGCCTGCCACCCACTCCCGACCACTCCCAAGATGCCGCCTGTTGAAAAGCAGAACTCCTCTAGCATGCTTAGCTGCTTCTCATTGTAGTTCGTGGAGATTTTATTTGTGATGACTGATTTTTTAAGTAAAATTTGTAAGGAAGGAA
Source organism: Daubentonia madagascariensis (assembly GCA_023783475.1). Classification (NCBI taxonomy): domain Eukaryota; kingdom Metazoa; phylum Chordata; class Mammalia; order Primates; family Daubentoniidae; genus Daubentonia; species Daubentonia madagascariensis. The sequence goes on along the minus strand of JAKFHU010001569.1, from coordinate 43,266,577 downwards.
TCAATACTGAAAGCAAAGATGGAGAGAACTGGCATTTCATGCCCATATGTAACGACTCTGTCTACTGGTAGGTGCAATTTACACATTGCTCTAGGCCTTCATTTTTGTTTTTTCATTTAATAAATGGTGACAGGAGATCTACTTACTCCCCATTCCCACCAGATACTGTAAAGTTTCATAAGATAATATAAAACCTTGCCGGCATCAATGAAATTGGTGACTATATAATACAGTGTGTTTTTGTCTATTTCAGAGAAAGTTGAGGGTAAGGGGCTGGGGAGTCTCACTAAGAAAAGGCTAAAATGAAGTCTTGAACTCTACACAGTCTCCTATGCCCTTCCTCTTTTACTGTTCCTCTGTTTCTAGGCTAAGACAATGCAAGCCTTAGTCTATAAATAATACCCTCCAAATTCTCTCAGATAGGTATCCTTCCATGAAAAACAGTAAGGAAGCAGGGGGAAGAAACAGGCTCAGTTTGACTTTTTTTGGCCTTCTGCCTGATTTTCATTAAACTCACAACTCAATTTCCTTTGGCTCCAGAGTCACTTTTTAAAAGCTTTTGGGAAATGAATCTACTTTCTAGGCTGGTTCAGGGTTAATCTTCACCAGGTAAAGTTACTGGAACAAAGGAACATTTTTATCTAACACCCATGGAAAAAAAATTCTTTTACTCCCCTTAATTTTTTTACGAAGTGCCTTCCAGAATGATTCTGAATTACTCCACTGAGATGGATTTTGCACTTTAAATCAGAAAAGTGCAAAAAAGAAAAAAAAAGTAAAAAAAAAAAATCTAATGTCCACAGTTGTATAAAAAGGATCAAGTTTCAATAAGATGTCACTGAGTTGATACAACTGAATGGGAAAGTAGTCATGATTCTTTGGTTGTGTAGCACAGAGAAATAGCTAGAAGAGGGGAAAGCTGGAAACCCACATGCTTTTCTTTAATCTGGCTTGGTCATGGATACCCTGTACCATGGCCCAGAGACCTGAACCTGGGAGTTTTACTCCTGCTGATTGATTTGAAAACCGAACAATATTAAAGACAAAGTAGGGTGCTTGTTTCTCCAAAAGTGAGACCAAACCCCCAAACACCTTACCATTTCGGCAGCAGCTGAAAGGTCCAGGCTTTGTAGTTTGCCTGCCAGTTCATCAAGAAGGCGCGCCTGTTCCTCTTGTTTTTCCTTGAACTGGGACTCGCGCTCCAACATCAAGTCTTCTACTCTGTCTCTAGTGAGAGCTGACTGCTCCACAGTGTTGTTGGGTTCTGTGGTAGAGGCATTAACCTTCTCCTCTGCCTCAAGAGACATCTGGAAATACTTGGTAATACTATCCAAGGCGCCTAGGGCAGGAAATGAAATTGCCCACAGTTAATCTCATTGTACCAGATTTCCTCACCAAGCAATGTCCATATTTGGTGTCTTCTGGCCCTAAATTTACTGGAAAATTCAAGAAAGAAAATATTTATGAAGAAGTATAGTTTTCTTCTCATGACCAATGAATATATTTTGTCCCATTAGCACCTAGTCTAGCTTGGAGGATGCCAGACACCTGGGTGAAAAATGAAAAATTAAATCAATCACACAGATGCTGTTTCTATGCACAAGCAAACATCCAGTTCTTTTAAAATAGCTGATTCAGGCAGCCTGTAGGTATATACCAGGTGATTTTTCCCCTTTTCTCAGGCATTTACGCAGATCCACTCAATGACTAGTACAGTCAGCCCTCTGTATTTGTGGGCTCTGCATCCGTAGATTCAACCAACCGTGGATGGAAAATATTTTTAAAAAATGGATGGTTGTCTGTACTGAACATATATAGACTTTTTCTTGTCATAGTTCCCTAAGCAATACAGTATACTATTTATGTAGCATTTACATTGTATTAGGTATTATAAGTAATCTAGAGATGATTTAAAAGTATATGGAGGATGTGCACAAGTTATATGCAAACACTACACTATTTTTTATAGGGGACTTGAGCATTTGTGGATTTTGGTATCCGTGGTAGGTCCTGGAACCAATCCCCTACGGATAATGAGGGACAACTGTATTATTTACATAAAAACAGTGTGACATGTTTTGGCTTTAGGAACTTAGTGGGGAAAAAAGCAATCATGCATAAAACAGGATGGACAGTGTGGTCTAATGTTTCTACTTTCTTTTGCTTTTTGGGGAGGGTCCTATATGACCTACAATATTAACAAATGAAGGATTTGCAAAAGTTATTTCCAGACTAAGCAACATTCTTGAATGTAAAAGGATTTGCTGAAGTATCAACTTAATAACTTAACTATTTCTTGCCAAGAAAAGGCCAGAGAGTTAGTTAAACCACTAACTGGAAAAATCGGGAAATGGATACCGTTCTAATACAACTACTGCCACTCACTGTGTGGGACCTTTGCTGTGTCTCTTAGTTTCTCTGTGCCCCAAGTCCCACAGTTGTAAAATAGGGGACTTTAATCCTCATTTGTGCCAGAGACTCAATGAGCAAAAGTTTTAAAATTATTAGAAAGCACTTAATTTTTTTCTGAAAGTGCTATATTAAAAGGTTAGACAGATGGTTAAGTCCACTGTCCAGGACTATTTGCACAAAAAATGCTCACCCCGAATATCTGAGTTTTTTATAAATTCCAATTGTTCAGCAAGTTCTTTCACAGTGTTGTCCAGGCTTTCTGCTTCTGTCTGTAGAGAATCCAGTTCTTTGGCTGTGCTGTTGCTTTGAGAAGCTGTGTCAGATAATTTCACTTCTACTTCAGCCATTTTTTCTGTAACATCTTTGGTTAGTTTCCTGTAAAGAGAAAGGTAAGCTTACCTACGTAAAATAAACCAAAGGGGAATTTTAAAGTTTCATTTTTATATTTTCTACTAATATTGTATCTATTAATACTCTAATTTCAAACCAATTCAGTTATTTGTAACAATCCATCTCTAAATACTAAGTTTTATTCTCCTTATCATAAAAGATTATATTAAATCTAACAATTTTTCTTTTTTCAAAGACTTCGAAGTAAAAGACAAAAGTACCACTTGGCTGTGTTGTGGCAGATAGGCCATTTGAAGGATTCCAAATCTCTGCTGTAATACGAACAAGAGGTCAGAGTGGGGAGTTCCAGCTCCATATGCAAGCAGCTTCAAGCCCTTATAATTGTGAAAACTCAAAAGATATAATTGACTCCAGTGTAGAATTATGCCTCCCAGCCACCTGCCAAAAAACATTCTCCTCTGATCCTCAGGGATCTCCTTCGAGATGGAACATGCAGAGAGGAAGCCCTGTCACCCACTATGAAGACAACAGGAGCCACCCAAATCAGCTTTTCGTGCACTCCCCTCTTAAGCAAGGTTCTATCAAAGGAGCCTCCTTCTTCCACCAATGAACAACCCTTCTATTTTTTATAAGAAAGGAGGTAGTATCTACTGAGAATGAAATATGATAAACATTTAGTTTTTACAATATTTCTTTAGAAATCTAAACTCAACTGTATTTTGTTCTGTATCTTCAAATCTCCAAACCATAACCCAACTCAAAGAAAAAGTACTTAAAGGGATCATTTGATTTGGTAGATTAAATTACATTTTATAAACCAAATGACTTTTTTCCTGAGGATAATATACACAGTTTATTTTTTTCAGTGCTTTGCTTTTATTAATCAGTTGAGTCACAGAAGGTTTTCGATTCTTCTCAGGTCTCATAAAATGTTACGATTTTTAGAACTATCAAATCTAACTTTTTTTTTTTTTTTAAATAAGGCCACTTTGGTTCCTAAAACCTGCATGCTTACATAGTGTGTTGAAAAAAGATTAATGAAACTAGTTTTCCTGAGCTTATTACAAGCTATCTAGTTAAATGAATAGTGAATGTAGAAACAGAGCGGTTTCCGGAATGTAATCTCTCCTTTGGCAGGCTCTTAAAGGACACCAGATTTTTTCCTTCTCCCAGAGGTGCATGAGACCCAGCCAAGAATTGTTTTCTAAATGGGCTTGCACTCACACCATGGCCTTCCAAAACTTGTGATTGCTGCACATTAGGAGGCTTAGTCTTCTTAATGAGGTAAAACTCTTCATTACGTGCACGGACATTTCCTAACACCCTGGTCAACCACATGGTCTTGGGCACAAAACCTGAGACTTGAAATCAAGGGACCAGTTACTTTAAATCTGTAAGTTCTAGGAAAGACCTTCTACAAGTCACTTGAGCTAATGTCAGCTGTTCTGCTTCTCATGCATTCATGAGATGAAAAGTCCTGGCTTCTTAAAGATGCTGATTAAAGCCCAAGGTTATGCAAAAAATGTTAGTGTAATTTCACAATGTAAAATCACCTTCTCAGTGTATAGGATTTAGCTGTGAAGCACTCCTCTTGCTCAGGCCTAGATGGTGAGTCTGCAGTAAAAAACTATTTGGGGAAACAAATGCTTCATACCCTTTCCTGTTTTGTCCTTCAGCTGTTAGGTCTTACTGTGCTGGGGGTCCTTTTTGTCAAAGGTAGTTGGGATGTTTGTGGGTAGGAAAGATGAGGCTAGGAAAAAGGGTAGAAAAATGATCCCTGAGAAGTTCAGCATCACTCAGCTCAATTCTCTTGGCTTCCACTGACAAAATAAACACTCTCCAATCAGAGAGGTGATTACCCAGAGAATGGCTAGGGTGAACATTTTTCACTATAGAGAAGTTGCTATAATTAGATGAATGAAGTCTGGTGGACCAATCGCCAAGCAGTGGAAATAACTTGAAATAAGGAGTCTTACTTGTGATAACGGAATTTATCCAGTAGTAGCAATACTTACAATAACAATTTACATACATAAAATCTTTTTTGCAATCACATGATCATATCATAGATCAATCCTTTTGTTACTCCGTAAGGTATTATCCTTTCCCTCCTCTACAGGAGAGAAAACAGAGGCTCAGGAATTGAGTCATCCAAGTTCACAAGCCTAGCATGGAGCAGAGCTGAGGCTCAATTATGGATCTTTGTCTTCCAAATCCAGCACTCCTCCGATTTTACTGCCTTAGAGCATCATTTGCAAAGAGGAGCACTGACTATAACACTCACATATTCTATACTGCAGAATTCTGGTCCCCACTGATGTGCCAACATTCACTCACCCAAATGCACAGAGTCAAGACTGCTTGAAAATAAATGCCCCAGAATCTGTTTTCACTCACAGGACTAACCAAACCTTCTGATGGAAGCACCATGCCTGGAAATCTTTGCTGTTTATTCATAAAGTTGAAAAAAATATTGTGAGTTGTTATTCCAGCCCATTAACTACTTACTCTGCTTCCTCAAAGAGATTCCCAATGTTTTTCAGTGGCTCTGCTGCTGGGCTCTGTGCCAGGATGTCTTTTACCTCACTGACTTTCTTCTCCACTGAGTCCATAGTCTCCCGGTAAGGCCCAATCACACCACTGATCTTCAAAGCCTTGGCTTTCTCCAGGAATTTGTGGGTCCTGTTGGTCAACTCGGCAATGATCACATCCCAGAGAGCAAAGCACTGGTGGCAGGGTGTGCAGTCAGGGAAGACCCCCGAGTACCCTCGTGTGCACTTGTCACAGCGTGGACCCTCGACACCCTCCACGCAGACACACTGGCCTGTGGACTGGTCACACTGCGGCGTCTCAATGCCCCTGGGGTCACAGTCACAGGCTAGAAGGGAAACAGAAATGCTAGCTGATCTACTAGATCATGAACCTCAGTGACAAGATTTGGCATTTAGAATCCTCATTTGCTGTTAAAACAGGAAGGTGCCAACCATCAATGACAATTTACCAACAGCTCCTGTAGAGACTGTAGCAGCTTCTTCCAGCATATGCATGACCTCAACTCTTCTTAATAATAATATAATTTAAAAATTCACAGCTAACACTTACTGAACACTTACTGTGTGGCAGCCATTGTAGAAATGCTTTACACGCATCATTTCATTTAATCCTCACAATAACTCTATGGGATAGGTGTTGTAATACTCACTATTTCACAGATGTGGGAACTGAGGCATAGAGATTGTGCAATATGCCCCAAGTCTCACAGCAAGGAAAAGGCCGAGCCAGGATTCAGATTCAGCACTTTCCGCCCCCAGAGTCTGTGCTCTTCACCTCCATCCTGCCTCTGCCTCCCCCTCACTCTGACTTCCCCACAGACCATGTCAGCACAGACAATTCAGGTTACATTCTGATGACATGAGCCATCTGGCATAAGATACACCATAAACAAGCAGCCCCTAACATAACTGATCCTATCTCGTCACAAAACAGAACAGTGTGAATACTTGGTGAAACACAATAAACTTGATCAAAAGAAAACTAAATTCAAAAGAAGTCACAGGAATTCTAAGTATCCAGTTGAAAGGCTTTAAACTAAGTATAGTCTAATCTGTGGGTGTCTGCCATTGTGGTAACCACTCCCAGCACTACAGGCACAGGCTCATAAAATGTCAGAAAGGATCTTGGGAGCCATTCCATCTCGACCTCTCATGGGCCCAATAGGGTTGACATCTTATACAGAGCCAAATGACAGGGTAAAAATCACTCATGGTACTGGGTAAAAGTCAGTGTTCTTGGCCAATAGCTGTGGCTGAGATAACATCACAATGCCTGTGCCGTTGACCCTGGCTTAGAGTCCCAAATCTCAGGTGACCAAATCACTTTTATATCAACACCTGACATTTCACAGTATTTGTATAGTGTTTGAATAACAAAAGGCCTGTATACACATCTTATCGCTGGCCTTACATTCATTCTGGGAAAAGGTGGGGATAAATAAATTAAAATAAAACAAATATACTACCTTACTTCCCTAACTAGATTGTGTACTCTGGGCAGGAACATGCCATTTTTCCTGTCTCAGCATGGGGCACAGGGTTAACTTGCAATTGGAGTTCAACAGTTTGCCAAATGAGACCCTAACCTCGTATCAGTATAGGCATATGAGGGACATTTACATACCTATACAAAAGAACATAATCCTTCTAAAATGCAATGTGAACTGTGGCAAAGCACAACAGATTCATAATCTCTCAAACACCTTTATAAAACCCTCTTGGACAATAGCTGCGATTTGCCTCTGAAAGACTTCCTAACGGAAGAACTAGTTATACTGATGGTCCTGAGAGCTGCTCACAACACCTCCATCCTCAACCCAGAGAGATGTGTTTGTGGCCTATACCATTCATTTGACCCTTACAACACCCTATCTTGTATTGCCAGTTTATCTTTTGATTGCCTTTGTTGGCCAACTACATTCCAAGTTCTCGAGTGGCAAAGTCTGAGGATGGCATCATGGTTAAGAGCACAAGCTGTGGACTGAGGTTGTAAATTCTGCCTTCCCCACACGCCAGCTACGTGACCCTGGGCAATTAGGAAACCAAGGCATGACTTCCACATCTACAAAAGGGAGTAATGATTATACCCACCTCATAAGATTGCTTTCAGGATAAAATAATAATTATAAAGTGCTTAGAAGAACATCTGGTTTATAGTAAACATTCAATAAACAGTTTTTATTACCACTTTCTATGTCCCTACAAGTGTCTGGTGGTCTCCTGCTCAGAGTGTTGCTTGATCATATTTCCATTGGATAAAGGGGAGGGAAAAAGCATGTTATGTTTATTTTTATGTATTTGCGAAAACATCGTGATTATTAAAAAATTTGAAGTTTAGAATATTTCATTCCTCAACCTTTAGCATTTTAAAACATAATAGTTTCCTTGGTGCCTGGGGTTTTCAAAACTAAACCTTAGGAGTTCAAAACTAAACCTTGGATTTTTTTTTTAAACATTATTTCTTTCTAGGCACTTTAGGTATGTTTCATTTTTCCTATTTTTGGGGGGACCATTCTCATACTGAATCAGGAAGCAGCTTAGGCAAACTGTGGCTAACTTTAATTGTGATCCCTAGACCACTAGTTCTATGACATGTTCCTTGAAAAAAGGGACCCATGATTAAGGTTAATTTGGGCAATTCTATATCCCCCTCTTTAGATTAAAAACAAGTTATCAGTGCTGGGTGTGGTGGCTCACTCCTGTAATTCTAGCACTCTGGGAGGCTGAGGTGGGAGGATTGCTTGAGCTCAGGGGTTTGAGACCAGTCTGAGCAAGAGTGAGACCCCGTCTCTATTAAAAACAGAAAAATTAGCTGGGTGTCTTGGTGCACGCCTGTAGTCCCAGCTACTTGGGATTATGATGCAAGAGGATTGCTTGAGCCCAGGATTTTGAGGTTGCAGTGAACTATGACAACGCCACTGCACTCTACCCAGAGCGACAGACAGAGCAAGACTCTGTCTCAAAACAAAACAAAACGAAACAAAAAACAAATATCAGCACATTAAAGACTCAGAGGAGTCCTGCAGGAAAAACCTTGTTTCACGTTGTTTTTACCAGTTGTATCCCAAACTCATTTTGCCATGGGATCTTTTCTTAGTGGAGTACCTGGTGACACCCTAGAGAAAGTGAGAAAGGCTTGGGAAAGCCATCACTTTCATCAGTTCCTGCGATCAGGAGGATAGAAAGAACTTTGACAATGCTGTACCTGAAAAGTTTCTGTTGTTTAGATTTTAGGAATAGATTTCTGTATCACTTGGTAAAATTCAGTCATCTTCCAGAAAGCTAAGCTACCTGGGCCCTAGACTCTCAAACTTGGGTGTGTATCGCAGTCACCTGGAGGGCTCCTGAAGCACAGGTTGCCGGGTCCCCAATCGTCCACCCCCATATTCCGATTCAGTAGGTCTGAGTGGGGCCAATAATTTGCATTTCTAACAAGTTCCCGGGAGATGCTGACGTTGAGGGTTACCAGACCCCATTTTGAGGAGTACTGACTGTGTTATTTTCCCAGCTGTTTCTGCCTTCCTTTTGTATGTTAGTGTGCGTGTGTGTGTGTGCATGAGAGAGAGAACGAGAGAGAGAGAGGGAGGTGGCGGGATCACACGCGCACGCATGTGAGTGCCTTCAAGGGCGGAGCTGAAGCAGAATCATGACTTTGGAAGTGCACCAATGTAGGCTGATGCACAACCCTAAGGACCTATGCAATAGAGAAAGAAATGATGCCATTTTTAATAAACGAGATTACTGTGTCTGCTCCTGCCCTGCAGGCTCCCACCAGTGGCCAGAGTGGACAGCCTATGGGGCCTCTCAGGAGGTGGCACAATAAACCACCTTCGGGGGCCTACTTACCCCGCATCTCCCCTAGGCTTGAGACAACTGAGGCAGATGCTGCACATGCATTTAGTTTGCTTGGAGAATCATTTCTTTCCCATAGGTGACACAAAGGTACACTTCAATTCAGTCCTAGATAGGTTTTTACTGGATTCATGCTTGGGGCAAGGGATGCACCCATAAAAGTTTTAATTTCTCTGATAGATAATTTTTTATTTCATTCTAAAGGCATGTCTTGCTCTCATGCCGTCACAGGCATCTTTGAGGGGAAAACACCAGCCCAACACTGTAGCACTTAAAAGGCAGATAAGGCTTATCTGGCCAAGGAAGTTTAGTCTGGGCAAGAATTCCAATTTCAGCTCTCTCCAGAAGACAACAGCCAGTTCAGCTGAACTGACCAACATTCCTTTCCCCCAACTGAAAAGTAAATCGTCAAATTTCACAGATGACTGGATTGCAGTTTTATCATTGAAAAAGTCAGTCCTGAGTTCTCTCTGGAAAGGCACCAAATGACTATTTTAAAATGCATCAGATTTTGATTTCAAACTGAAGCTGGGAATTGCTAAGGCTCCTATAGACATGTTCTTCCTTTCCTGCCTACTGAATTTCCAGAATTGCTTCTCTTAGGGTCACCTGGGAAGCAAGTAGCAGAAAGCCCACTTTTATGACCCTTTATAATAAAAAGACCCCCAAAGAATATTTTCAGTGAAACTCCAACACTCAATGTGGCTGAAACAGAAAAGTCAGTTCATGCTAGACAATTTAAAACTTCATTATGAAGGGGATTCTCCAATCAGCTCTCACATACACCAGGATCTAAAAAACTGCAAACCAGTGATGCAGGCTGTAGCTGACGAGGTCCAGTGGGGTTTCTCCTCTCTTATGAGAAAGGGATCAGAGTCCAAGTGACCTGGAGCCCAGTGTTGCTTTAAGAAATGGGATTATATGGCAGGGAATCAAAAACCTTCTCTTGGAAAGGAGAGTGCATATATAGCAAAAGTTGTTGCCTGATCTTTAAGATGAACAAATCATGAAGATGAACAGCATTTTTAAAATGAGACAATCATTTTAATGAACCATAAGAATTTTATTTTCATCTATGAATACACTTTCTGTTCTGTGACCAATAAGTTTCCTCTATTTTTACTAAGTTTTCTTATCATTTAAAACATGATCCCTAAAAGGTAGATAAATAAAGGATACTGCACCAATTTTAAAGCTATTGAGGCCCAGAGGAAAACACTAGCAGGTCAATGCCAGAATGGAGAATAGTCTATGTACCTATTTATCAGATATACCTAACTTTCCTGCTCGCTTTATATCCTTTCCTCTCCTTCTCTAGAAATCCTTTGCCCATTGAACAAAGACCACCCTCAATGGCCTCCCATTTAAGGCTTTGCACAATCTGGTGAAACCAAATCTCTGTATGACTCTCCAGCTAAGACTGTCTTTTTGAGGATCCCTCCCATAGCCTTGCTGCTACATGCTGCCCTTATTGTCCTTTAACACAGACAATAATTTCCTAAGTACCGGCTGTCAATGAGGACCCAGCATGCCTGTGGAAAGAGCAGGGACACTGGACCACAGAGATCCCAGATCTTCCTCACTCGAGGTATATCTCTGGGCAAGTAACTTGACCTCTCTGAGATTTGTCAACTGTGGGATGGAGATATTTACCACCCAAGGATGAAATTAAGAATATGTATACAATATATGCCTGAAAGTGCTCAGCACTCAGATTCTCTGTAAACGGCCACTAGAGCTAACCTTTTCCATGAAACCTTCCCTAATGACTCCAGTTCCTACTGACAACCAAAAAGGTCTGCACCACTTAGTTCCTGCTTTCCGCTATCCTGTTACTTCAAGTACCCCATTTCCCCCAGATAGCCTGCAAGTGCCTCTCATTCATGTATCAGCCATTCTCCAACATGTTTACTCCCCACTATGCACCGCTGGTCACTCAATGCTGGCTTGATTTATCCACCTTTCCCTTGGAAACTTAAGTTTGCTCTGGGACAGAGAAAGCGGTGCATCCTAAGAATAATCAGGTAACAGGGTTCTCTCCTGCCACATACCTTGCCCTCAAAGCAATACAGGACTCCAGGATTTGCTACAGTGCCAAAAGGTTAACTGATAATTTACCTAGGCATTACTATTTTACTAAAAGCAAGGGAAATTTAAATAGTTTTTCTCTCTTACATGTGATTTCCATTTTTCTGATATTCTTTCCTATCCCTTCCCTTTTTCAGTCTCAGTAATATAACTTCAATTTTGGAATGAAAGTTGGAGGAAGAATATGATTTCACCTGCAGAAACGAGCTGCCTGTCTTGCCAGGGCTCACAGATTTTTTATATAAAAGTTCATATAGTAAATATTTAGGCTTTGCAGGCCATCTGTCTCTATCATGATTACTTGACTCTGGCACTGCAGCACAAAAGCAACCATGGATATGACAGAAACAAGTGGGTATAAAACTTTATTTACCAACTGTTGGGCTTGCTCAGGACAGGAACTCGAAAAATATATGGGGTAGATAAAGAAGTCAGATAAGGACCCCCGAAGGCTGCAGGCTCTGGAGTTGGAGACTCCGGAGGTTGTAAAGATAACTCTGAATTACAAAGGCTGGGATGGGGCCGGCAGAAACTGGTGGAACTCCCCCTCCCAAACTTTCTATAAAACTCACCACTCTTCCCCTCCTCTGGGTGGACGCCCTTTTTGGCCTCCACCCACCTGCGCCCAGGTGCTCAAAATAAACGGCATTTTACCATGCCCCCAGGCTTGCGTGTCTTCCTCTCAGCTCCCACCTGACACCAACACGGCAGGGGGCTGGATTTGGACCCCTGTCTATAGTTTGCCCATGTCTGGTCTAGCCTGTCACTTCTGGGGACACAGATTCTGTTATTGGGATTATATAAGACAAGAATTCTCTCTATTAACAGTATTCGTGGTTCTCTAAAGAATCAAAGTCTGATTTCCTGAGTCACAAAGGAAATAAAGAATAAGGTGGGTGATTGTGGAAGAAATCCCAACCTGAGAAAAGAATACAGGCATTCTAAAGATTAATGTGTGGGCAAGGAAAAGTACTGTGTTTTTCTACTAACGGCATATGAAATGAGAAACAAGCATGACGGGACATGGCCACTACCCAGAGCCTCTCATCTATGCCCCACATTTCCAGTTTTCCTGGGTTTAGAGACACTAGCCTTTTCCAAGAGCCAGAGGCCCCAAAGCGAAATTTACCCTTCCTTTGCTATCTATGAATCAAAAGAAAGATTCCTCATGTGACCTTTTGACTCCTCAGCGGCACAATGCAGAGCTCCAGGCTATTTTCTCCAGCACGTTCAGTGGTGGGTGGATGAGATTCTCTCTCCATCCCAGCACAGTGGTGGGCTTGTTCAGACTTGGCATGATCGGCCAACAGCCCCAACCCGCCTGGACAATAGGAACATTCAACAATCTGTAAGTTGGAGGCTCAACTCATTTGTCTTTTGCATAACTACATTTTTTTCCATAAGGAGAATACTTAGCTATGGCGTAAGTATTTCTATAAGCATATTGTTAGCTAGATGGCACAAGAAAGTCTAAATTTGTGCCCTTCTAACAAACCATTTCAACTGAAAACATATTTGGCAATTAGTTACATAATTGGAGAAAAGGATTTATGTTCTTTTCCCATAGTTCCACCTAATTTTGGATGACACCTCTTCTTGTCCCTACCGATCTCTCCCTTCAAGTTCTCATCCTCCTGTTTGCATTTGTGAATGCGTTCCAGAACGCACAGAACCCTGAGCCTTTTCTGCTTCTGTATCTCTGTCCCTGCCCTCACTGACCACACTGGTCCTGCTCCTACTTCCACCCTGCATGCACAAGGCCCTGTGGCTGGTGATGGGAATCCCACATTGTTAACACAAATCACTTTTATTCTCTCTGGGTGCTTTGTGGGTAACGAGCTTCCTTCACAGGGTGCCAGAAGCGCATTTTCTGAGAGCCTGCCTTAAGCACTGTGGGACGCTCATCATCCTTGGCTCCTGCACACCAAGTGCCTATAGCAACTGCCCCACCATGGTGATGACCAAAATGCTCCCCTTCCCCCAAATTTCCAAATGTCCCTACCCCAGCTCAGCCACTATGGGCACAAAGGAGAGATGGTGCAGACCTTAATATCCTAAAAGATGCACCAACATTTTATAACTTTGAGTAGCCAAGTTATCAACAAGGTCAGATACCTTCACCCTAGATCTTAACACTTTGGGGAAAGACACTTTTTAGTCCCCATTAAAAAAGCCTAAAGATGAAGTTGGAGAGATGACATGATTTAGTAGGAAAGCAAGGGGAGAATGGAACCCCTAGATCTAGAACCAGACAATATCTCTCAGAGTATTTTCCCTTGAGTCCACATCCGTGGAGGTGGTTATGATATCTCTGGAGAGCTTGAAGCCAACTTTTTCTTGCTGGGGGTGGGCTGAAAGGATGGGAAGACTTGGGTTATAATAGTAGAATCACAAATATGGAAAGATCTGAAAGAGATTAAGTTAAAAAAAAGCAAATTCTGCATGTATGTATTTAAAAATATATAGAGAGATTGATATGCATAATGCATACCTATAATTGCACAGAAAGAAGACTGAGAAGAATCATACCAAACTGAGTAAAGAGCAGTGTGTTGGGTGGGGGGAGATAAACAGGACTTTGTTTTCTTCTAATACAGAAGTACATATTGCTTGAAGTGAATGCAGGTAGCCTGACTCCAGGACCTATGCTCTTTGCTATGGGTTCTCTTCATTTGCCTGCATCCCTGCTGCTCTGGAGCCACTGGGATTGCCAGCACAATGGGTAAACCGTAAAACCAGATGATCTTTGTAGCTCCTCCATTAACTAAAATTCTGTGATTATCTTGAAGAGAAAAAGGAAATGCCAAAGGGAAGAGCAGAAAGGAATATACACGTTGGGTTTCAATGCATTCTCCTTATAAAAACCATGTTTCTTTGCACAATATTTAGTTTGTGTTTTGTATTGCTTGTTTGCTTTTCCTGATTATCAGTTTCTTATGTAATGAGCTGACCTTTCTTCTGGATAAAATGAACAAAAAAGTTGGCGAACACCGATGCCATGAATCTAGCACTCTTTGCAAAGTTTCTAAAACAGCATCTAACTTTTGACCTAAACAAATTGACACGGTTCCCGTAAGCCACAATTTCTCTGGCAGATTTAGAGGCAAAAGTTTAAAGAAAAGATAAAAGAATAAGGATTAAAGTTCTGAGCGCTACACGAACAATTCTCTGATTGACTCTGACTCTGGGTAGCAGGCTTTTGCTAAGATGGAGCAAAAGGTCAGAAAGCTTTGGCGGAGAAAGCTATTTTGCCAATGACACATGCTGATAGAATCAGGGTATGAGCAACGATAGAGCCATTATCTAGAGAAAGATCAAGCCCCTGGGGCATTACAATATTGAGGAATTTAACAGAATAGTGATTAGAGCTCTGGAAAAGCCAGAGTTCAAGCAGGGTTTTACTTCCAGGAGACATCTTGGAGCAACCGGTCCACTGAGTGTCAGTAGCTTCCAGCGGAGGTGAGAATGTCGGATACTACTATGAACCAACACCTGCACTGGAGAATGAGGAACGGAAAAGTTCTCATTCATTAACACAGCAAACATCATCCCCTCTGTGTCACGAACCTTAATCTAAGATGTTCATACAAACCCTTCGGGCTAAGCTTCAATTTAAAAAACAAATCATATGCAATTTATTCTGGTTTTGTCCACTGAACTTTTTCTGCTGTTAAGGAACAGATAGGTTTACGCTCTGAAGGAAAACATAGTTTTTAGATTTCTAACCTTTTATAGGAGATATGAGTTGCTAACTTGAAGATCTTGCTATAGTTGCATCCAAAACAGAAAAAGGTCATTTTTGAAATTTAGAGTCCAAGAAGGACCTATAATTTCAGATGTGCAACAAAGAAAATATACCAAAAATCATACAAGATACTACAGAAAATATCTATCCATAGTTATAAATTAAGAACATAGGGAAGAAAATCAAGTGGGATAGAAAGAACAGGAAAACAGAGTTGAAACAGCCTACTAAATCTTTTCTATAAATGCTTTAAGATCTGAAAAATAATTTGCCAGGTCAAAAAAAAAATGTGACAGCACAGAAAGTAAGCAATCCTTATGATTCACAAGATTTTAACAAATTTTTGTTCTTAGGAAAATGTCGTTTCCTTCACAGTCCTATTTTTTTAATTGTCATGAGCCTAAGTAAGAACTGGGTTTTATTCACATTTAACAGACTTGGAGCTCCTACCATATATACCCTTTGTTGTGTGTGAAGGCTCACACACAACATGCACAACAACACCCCCCAGTTCTCACTGGTGAGGATGTTGTCTTACTGCACATACACCGAGTTTTAACTGTCAGTAGTCTCTATTTGATCCACTGAATCAAATGATCTTACTAGAATAACCATTTATCTCTGCATATGCCGTCAAGGAAGCTGGACAGAAAACACTGTTCAGAGCGGGGGGAAAAATCACTTTGCACAAATACTTGGTTCATATGGTCCCATTTGGGTTAAAAGCATTAAAAAAAAAAAAAAAGCAGCTCTATGTGTGTTTGTGGGGGGTGCGTGCACTCGTGGAGAAACAAACAGCCATTACCCTGGGGTGTGGGGCTGGAGGAGTGAGCACATCCACTCTTACTACCTATACTTATCTGCAGGGCTAGATTTGTTATACATTTTTTTAAACAATCAGAATTTCTTTGGTAGTCAAACATTTTTTTTTAATAGGCAAATTAATTTGTACTGTGCTTTAGAATTTACAGAAGGCCCTTGCATGCCCCCGCCCCCTCCACCCTGGCCAAATGCCAACACAAGAACGCCCGAGCCTCACCTCGGCACTCCACGTCAGGGGCTCCCCAGAAGAGTTCCTGGCACTCACTGCAGGTGCGGCCTCCAAATCCAGGCATGCACTGGCACTGCCCTGTGAACTGCAGCCAGAACACAGACCTCGGTCAAGCGGGCTTCAGGGCAGAAGTCGGTTGTCATTTTTTTCCCTAGCTGCCAGTTAGAAGTGGGACTGCACTGTTTGCCTGAGAAGGCCTCCACATGCTGACTAGGAAAAGGGACTCTCACTTTGATCTTAGGTGCTGAGAGCACCACGCCAGCATCTCCAAACTGCTCTCTGCAGCAGGGTTTGGAAATGTCCACAGTACATTACATTTTATTTGCATGTTTCCTCACTTTTATCCTCACAGATCAATAATCCGTGGCCACATTTGACTCACCTGACTTAGGAAGTATGTCATTCTTAGTGTGTGTCAGGAAACAACGGCACTTTTTACAATGTTGGGTATGGCTATTTGGTACCTTTCAAGCTGAGTAGCTATGAAAAATGTCTGATTCAGCAGCGAGGTACCGAAAAGAAACGGCTCACCCTTGTCCATTCTTACGTGAGTCTGTTCCACAGCTGGAGTACTGCACTGAAATGCTATGCATGTGTCAGATGGGGACTTCACAGTTATGTAGTCCCAGCCAAGGGGACAAGTGAGGGCTGACATCCAGTCCATGCTGTTTGCCAAGCTGTGTGTCTTGGTGCCTTGCTCTAATTGGGGCAAGGCTGCTGAATAAGCTAGCTGTCACCTGGGCTCATAAAGACATCACCAGGGCAACAGCCCCTCACCTCATTACAAGAAGGCCCAAAGGAATGATCAGCGTTGCAGTTGCATGGGTCACACCCAGTGCCACTGGCTAGCTGCCAGGTATTGGGCGCACAGCGGTCACAGTTCTGCCCGATCACATTAGGAAGACACAAGCACTGTCCAGTGGCTTTGTCACACTGGCAGTCAGAGCCGTTGCAGTGCTCCTGCACGGTGCCCAGATAATTGCAGACACACTCTGAAAAAGAACATCATTGCATTTACTTATTGTCACATTCACAAATATACAGGCATGCAGAAGTTAGCTACGTCTAAAATGGCCAAGATTTTCCCTCTCCGCATCTTGACCTTGAATTGCAAAAAAGTAAAGAAATGGAGGTGATTAAAATACAAATCTAAATTATTGTTCTTTAGAATTTCTTACGATGTCCTATGTAGTTCTGACATTTCCCAGGCAGATATGCGCAATGACACATTTTGCCTGAAAAGTGTGTTCAAAATACACAGATTTAACAAGATGCTGGTGAATCATTTAAAAATTGAAGATTTAACTGAAAATAATAAAAAATATGCCAGTGGGAATTGAGATACCTAATAATTTCAAACTCTTGGCAGGGAATAGCAGTTATGAACTGTGTGGGACATAACAGGTAGAAGCCCTTTAAACTAGGAAGGCTTTGAGGAATCTGGTCCTGCTGGTCCCTGACATTCCACGCATGTTTGTACAAACAAAGCCAGGGACCTGGGGGCTTCTCAGCTGCCTGAGAAAATGCTGGCTGATTTCCTGATAAGAGAGAAATAAAGAGATCTAAAAGAGAGATCTTAGAGATGTTACTTCTTTCTTTTCCTTAATGTGGAAGGCTCTACTCCACCAATGCCATGAGAAAAGGTGTAGACCAGAGCAGCTATTTAGTATCTCTAGGTCCTATCCAACCACAAGCTCACGGGCAGAACATAACATCAATATATCTACAGGATGGCATTTATCATGGTGACAGCTACATAGTTTTTCCTTTCGGTTATCTCTCCCGGGCACTGAGCCACATCTTGAGACTTCATTTCTGCAAGAAAATGAGGATGTAAAGGAAAATTCAGTCTCTCATATTTCTTTTGTTGAAAGTGCAATTTTACCCCTCTGAACAAGTGTTTTCCCAAGTGAAATACTCGAAGAATAAAATCTTCAGCGAAGGCAGAAGGCAGAATTCACCCTAATCTGAGAAGGTGGGCAGGATGGATGTGCATCTTACTTCGGCAGTCCTGCTGGAGGGCGTCGCCGTAGTACCCAAATCGGCACAGCTGGCAACGTTCCCCTTCCGTGTGGTACAGGCACTTGAGGCACCTTCCAGTGTCCTTGTCACAGGCTTCTGGGTCTGTTGTGTCAATGTTGTGGTGGCACTGGCAAGGCTGACACGACCCCCCAACGACAGAGGGATTGCCAAAGAACCCTGAGGCACAGTCATCACATCTGGAGCCTATTGTCCAACAAAACCAAGCACAAGGGTTTTAGCATGTTGAATGAAAAGCTCCCCAGTCCACTGACATTCCTGCCTAGAGAGTCTTCGCAATGCTATTTACAGAGCCTGGGATGATCATATCTGAAGGGGAAAGAAGTATTTTGTAGTCTCTAACACTGCCACAGCTGCCTCGGAGGCCACAGTGGGGCATGGACAGTTACGACAAGGGTTCTAGCTTGTGGGACTTTAGCTTCTGATTATATGGGGGTAGAGCAAGTTGAGAGCTAAAGAACGCTCAAACAAGGTAAAGCATGGCTTGCTGTTACAATACTAACCCGAGGATCATATAAACTGAAAAATTATTGCTCCTTTGTAAGCAACTTGAAAAATGGGATCCTTAGCGATGACTCATCTCCCTAAGAAATCCTGAAATTGTATGCAAAAAATATTTACTGACCTATGCATAAGCATTACTAGTATTTTTAACAGTGGCTTCAAGGATGAAATGAAAGGGAGTTTATTTTCACAACTAGCTAAATTCACTGAGCCTTGACAGATAATGTGAGTATAATAAGCAGTGAAGGATATATCCAGCTATCTAGTGGCTCCTCAGATGAGAGTCTTTTCTTTCCTCCACCCACCATTGGGCCACTTCACTGCTTTGAGACACTTCTGCTAGGAATTGGAAGAAGTAAAATACAAATTAATCTTTTTTCTCTTTAATAACAGAAAAGTGTCTCATAAGGCCTTGTTTATGGATTTAAATGAGCTTGCTATCCTGCTTTGCGTTAAAACTTATTATCAGACACTCAAGAATTGACTACCCCACATGCTGAACAGGAAAAGAGCATCTTTTCTATTTCAGATTCCTTTAACTTTTAATTAAGCATTGTAAAAGTGAATTTAACTGGTTCACTCTGTCTTTTTTTCTCATTAACGATGAACTCACAAAGACAAATCTTTTCCTTCCTCTTTGCCTCCCAAAGTCTGCACATGACTCACCAACATATCCAGGATCACACACACACGCAAGCTGTAAAGTAACAGGATCTTGATAACAGCTCCTGGCAAATTGGCGTCCGCTGTCGGGACCATCTGGGCAAGGGCAAGGGCGGCAGTGATCCCCCGACCCAATGATGGGGTCGCCGTAGTAACCGGCCAAGCACCTGCATCAGTGGCAGGAGAGAAGGAGCCATGACTCACAGCTGTCAGAAACCTGTTCCAAGAAAAGTCTTAGAAACTGTGTTCTAATGAGAACAATGGAAATCATGGCAGAAAACAAAACATGACACCAATATATTAATTTCATCCTTTTACTCTTGTATAACTGTTTCCTTGTTATCTTTTTACAACACAATTTTATGGTTGGAAGGGACAACTTTTATACAAAGGAGTAATCACTGGGACCTCCAAATTCTCAAATGCCACTTTAGCATCAAACCAAGAGCCACGTGTTGTTTGCTTCCTGCATGCCATCCGTTAATCACACACTCAGTTTTCAGTAACAATTTCTCTTTCATCTGATGAGCAACTTATGGCACTGACTGCAGCACTTGCTGAAATGTTTCTCCATTTTTAAAACAAAATCCCATATAGGGGGAATGGATATTAACGTGGAGAAAATTCATTGACATGGAAAGGTGGAGACTTATTACCCCCCCACACCCAAAAAAAAGGTTTTAACAGCATGTCTGCATTTCTTAATTAGTAATGAACAGGGTAAATCAGCATGTAATTTTTTTCATATGGACTATTTTTCACCAACTGAGCTAGACTATTAATGTCACTGGAGGCACATTCCATGTCCCATTCCTATATATCTGGTGCAGTGCTTTGCATACATAATTATTGAATTGACATTTGCTAACTAGAGAATATATCTACTTATGCACATTTTATATAGTCTCCTGGAAACTGTAGTTGCATAAAAGGTTTTGAAAAACAAAGCTATTAAAAGCTATTTAAAATGATTCCATTTGGATTTGGTTTCTACTTTAACCTAAATTAGGCATTAACATTTCAAACTCTCACCCTAGGCCAGAATATGCTGAGACAGAGCTATAATTTCTACACAGAACCTATGACCTATGATAAACTCTAGGATCTAGGATCATTCTCCAAGAGGACAGATTCAAGTCAGTTTTATCCTTTGCAGTATCCCCAGCACCAGAACAGAGGCTGGCACATAGAAGATGCAAACTAAATATGCACTGCATAAATAAACGAGTTCCTAGAAAATACTGAGGTCATCAAAAATGAACGAGCCATCTGAGCCTAGTAGAAATGAATTCTGTGGTTTGTCTAAGATGCTGTTTCCTTAGCCAAAGACCACCTTGTTCTCCTTACTTTCAAGAGGCAGTGTCCACATACCTTTCACAGTTATGACCCGTGGTGTAGTCCTGGCAGCTCAAGCACTCCCCTGTCACCGAGTCGCAGTCATCAGCATGGCCGTTGCACTGGCAGGGCTGGCATCTCGGAAAGCCCCAGTGCCCGGGTAAGCACCGGTCACACTGCCGAGCGTACACTCCCTGGAAACAGTGGCACTGGCCAGTGATAGCATCACAGAAGGCATTGACAGATCCTTGCGGATGGCACTCACAAGCTAAAGAAACAGGCAACCAAGGAACTGCACTGAGAAACTCATTTGGTGGAAACATGCCCCTTTTAAAAGCACCCTGTCCCCAGTTCAGAATGTTCATGGGCTCGTGGGATCCACTCCCAGAGTGAAGCATCACCTTTGCAGTGATGGAAGCCTGCCTGGATGACTCAGTTAATCTGAATGAACACTTTACAATGCTTCTGAGGAACCTACGTTTGCATCCACTGGGGCCGAAGCCAAAGGTTCCAGGTGCACATCTGTTGCAGGTTCTTCCAACCACATTCGGCCGGCACTGACACTGGCCTCCGTTAGGGTCACACACGGAACTTAATGAACCCTGAGGGTCACATTCACAAGCTGCAGGGTGAAGAGAGATCAGAACCTATGACACAGAGCAGCATGTCACACCTGTCTCTGAACTGGTCCGTTTTCCTTTCCTCAGGCTGTCTTTGATCCTTTGTACTTTACTACTTTGACTTATTCAGAATTCCAGTTTAAAACAGTGTCATCCCAACGATGAGCGGAAGGGAAGAAAGAGGAGGCAGAGCTGGCAGATCAAAGAAGTTTTTCTAGGCAGGAGGTCATTAAGGTTTTCTCTCCTTGCCTTCAAAGCTCAAATATCACAGGACATTAGACCAAAGCCCACCGACCTTCGGGGGTTGGTCTGACCTTCCAAAGAGAAAAACGTAAATTTCAGTTATTTGATGCTTCTCTGATTCCATCCCAACTTCCCATCCTGCCTATGGAAACACTATATCCTCACGGACTTTTTCCCTAGTCACCTATTATTTGTATACTTCTTCATTATAGACTCCATCTTCAATGGTGCTTTATCACTAAAATATTATTTAAAAAATAAAGACAAACTGTAATTGAGACGCTATTTCCTTTGTGCTAACACCAAATGCACCTCATGTGCCAAGTATACCCTGAGAGCCGGGAGCAGCAGCTGCCACAGCTGCTAAGCAATACCTACCCAGGCCCATCTGGTGTAACAGGGCAGAAATGCTAAAGATTATGTTTCTGCAAACATCTGTCATCGGCGTTTTCACAACGCTTCTGCTGTTCTCCAGACATCGGTATCTCTGAAAGGTTTCCCAGGCACTGTTGGTGACCACCCCATCTCCTGAGCCTCCCACGGTGAAGATGTCCAGTGATTTGCAGTACGGCATGAGAACAAGCTGCAAAGAAACAACAGCAGCCAGACGGCCTTATGGTGGTGCCCCATGTTATCAGCTACAGCAAGTAAACACGCAGAAGCCCGAAATGCTTCTTTGACTTTTGAACAGAAAGAGTTAGACTCATTAAAGAAAGTGAAAACCATCCCATTCTTAAATACTCTGGCCAGGAAAAGTTTAGACATACTTTACTTAGCTTGATGGTTTCTGTAATGCTAATTTTTTTAAGCTACTTTATATTTTCAGAAGGAAGCACCTTGAATACATCCTTTCCACAGGGTGAAGTATAAGCAAAGTAACCTCGGAGGCAAGAAAGAATGATTCTGCTTAACTGCTTGGCGTCATCCCTCAACAAAACACCCCAAGGAAGCAGTTGGACCCTTTCCGCCCAGGCTTTCGCGCACGTGCCAGAGTGATCTCTCGCTTACAGAATCGATAAGCGTGTAGGGGCTGTCCACATCGCTGTCAGACGAGGTGTACTGGGGCAGCTCCAACCTCACCGTGTAGTTCACACCCTTCTCAAAGCACACTGGGCGAGGAAGGACGACGTATCTGCCCCCAAGCAAGAGAGAAAGACGACAACAAAAGTCAACTTTTCAGTATCCAAAAAATTAAAATTAAAAACAAAAGCTCTACGGTGATCATGCCAGAGGAAGAAAACCAACAGTCAATGTCTGGGCTCTGAAATGGTAACTTGACAACTCACAAGATACCAGAAAAATACTAGCTTGCATTAGTTCTGTTGAGCTGCAAACCACTATCTCACTGACCTCGAGCCTGGTGATAACGACACCACCTGGTTGTCGTCATCGGGAACAGTATTGCCGCATCGGCTGCTGGTTGGAATCTTCCCAGGTCGCTGCACCATGACGACAGCTTTTTCCCAGTGGTCAGGTAGCTACAATGAGAGACAACCAAAGGACCATCTGCATTAGCCCACAGCTGCCTGTCTGTCTATAAAGACCTCTCCGAATCAGTCATGCGCCAAGTTGAAATGGAAAACATGCAGCCGCCTTTCCCTTCCCTCTTTACCACATCCTCTGCTACTGCCCCCGTCATGGTCCTAATCCCTTCGCCCCTGGACACCCAAATACCTCCCGACTGTTCTCTCTGCCTCTTCCCAATGTCCCTTTCACCCCCCTTTAAAGCAGCTTGGATAACGACCATCCCCTGCTCAAAATCCTCCAATAGCTTCCTGTGAATAGAGTCCAAATTCCTTTACTCGTCCTAGCATTCTTGCTAACAGCGTCTCCTACCACATCCCTTGTCTAGCTCTGCGGAACGATTCTCAAAACCCTCTCTCCTCTGCTCACACTATTCCTCACTTCCTTTTATGTCGGCCTGTCACAATTCCATCCGCATTTAAGGCCTAGAACTGATTCTCTACGAAACACTGGTAGCCCCTGGCTCGGCCCGGGTGGGTGTGAACATCTCCATCTTCTGTCTCTTTCTCTCTCTGCTGTTATAGCCGCCTTTGGCCTTGCCTCACAGCTAGGGCTTTGCGTCTGTCACTGGGCAGCCAGCCTGGGTGGGGGGAGAAGATCTGCTACATTCTCATCGCCACGCAGTCCTGAGCAAGGCCAAGCGCCTAACAAGAGATCACTAAATACTTGAGGAACTGGATTCAAGAAAAGCAAGTTACATTTTAACTTCCATGGAGGGGGTTAGAAAGTCAGAGGCTGGTATGTTCCAATGCGACCTTCAAATTTCAAAAAATACACAGGGCTTGTTAGAGGTACTCCCCGTCCCCTCCCTCCTCCCTCACCAGTCCACTGACAGCTTTTTTATTTTACTTTTTACCTGTGGCTCATAGCGAATTAGGATGTCATACTCCATGGAATATGGTATGTTGTCAATGAAGAACTCCAGATAAGCCCCTTCGGGCACGCGGACAAAGCCAGCTCCAGTCCAGGAGGGGGTCCGGTCCTGGATATACCGCCGCTCCACTGTGCTGACCCCCTGAGGCAAGGGGAACAGCAGTTATGCTTTGTTTGAATTCAATTACATTTAACAGTCAAATTCGAAGTCACCCAGAGATTCAAAACCGTTGCTATCTTATATCTATTTTTTACAGTCACATTTTCCCCAATAGATTGTAAAAAGTTTTTGATAAATAGGAAATTAGTTTCTTTTTAGTTTTGTGGTTGGAGTGGTCTTGGGACATTGGAGATGGGACTCTAAGGTTCGGGAGATACCTTACATGATATAACCAGGAGAATAAGCATAAAGGAAGGAAAGAGAACACCCTAAGCTCTATTATAAGCAAGTCTAGGAGTGATGAAGTACTTCCCAGACTCTACAAGCTAGTCCTGTAGCCAGTGGGTTTATTTCTCCTTCTCTCATTGGCATTAGTTTCAGGCTCCAAGTCCAAGAGACGAAACTTGATATGATAATGAATGTTTACTACTGATGAGTTAATTCTGATTCATTGTTCACAGGATTATTATACCATATCTGTGGTTGGTCATCTCCAAAGAGCAGCCATCGATTCCTTCATTCCCTGTATATATGTGTGTGCAGCTTTACCCATTAGGAGGTACAACCTATGTTATCCTCTCCGTGAATGTGGGCTGGCCTTGTGATCAACAGAATATGAGAAAATGACATTCTGGGACTTCTGTGGCCAGGCTTTAAGAGACCTGGCGGCTTCCATTTCCTCCTTCTTGGAAGCCAGAAGCCACGTAAGAAGTCTCACTATCCTGACGCCACCATGTTGTAAGGACACTCAAGAGAGCTGCCGGGAGAGGTCACGCGGACAGGAGTGCCTAGCTACCCTCCAGCTGTATCAGCCATCCCAGCTGAAGTGGCAGACATACACTTTAAGTCACCAAACTTTAGCATGATAAGTGAAACAGTATTCTTGCCTGAGTATTTACCATGTTAGATCAACAATAACTTTGGAGCACCAGCAGAGAGAAGAAAATTTTTTCTTGTAAAGACAAATTTCTTTTCTTTTTTTCCTAACCACTAGACGACCAGGGAAACAGAGACAAATTTCTTAAACCAACTGAAAGCCTTATTTATTAGTGAATGCTCCAAAGTCTATTTGTGAGTTATAGATTTACTTAGCCTCAAATATGACTATTTTCAAGAAGGCATGACCCTGATCCTTAATTTGTGCTCACTGACAAAAGCCACAAGAATGCTTCTGAAATGGCCTCTTTACAAAGCATGCCTGTGCCATTACAGCCCCCCAAAATGCTGCTTTACTAACCTGCCAAGCACTCCCCACCTACTTACAGGCCCCAAATTAGCTTCTTCTGCTTCATAGAGGTAGTGATCCAAGGTGGTAAAGTAGTAACCAGATTCCACTTCATTGCACTGTCGTCCAATCATGTGAGGCCGACACGAGCATTGGCCTGACTCTGCAGAGCAGCTAGAAGGAAGTGGAGCTGGGTGAGCTGCAGTCACCATGCACACTGGAAGCAGCTCTACATCTGCCATTAAACATTAGATGGGGTGAAATATCTACGTAGCATTTTCTTATTTCTTTCATAAAATAAACATGGAAAAAACAGTGCCTATGAATTATAGTCGTCCCACGGTATATGCAAGGGGATTGGTTCCAGGACCCTCACGTAGACCAAAATCCAAGCATACTCAAGTCCTGTTGTTGTCTCTGTAGAACCCGCGTATAGGAAAAGTTGGCCCTCCATACAGGCAGGTTTTGAATCCTGCAAATACTGCATGTTCAATCCACGTTTGTTTGAAAAAAATCCGCATATAAACGGACACACACAGTTCAAACCCGTGTCGTTCAAAGGTCAGCTGCAACCCCACACTCCAAAGCATGACCATGAAACATCTCCAAGACCTGATCTTTCCAGTTTTACCCTCCCTGTCCTCTCTTTGCTGATATTCCACCCACACCATGTTGAGGTTTTCTGTAGACATCACAAATTTTCTTGCTTTACATCTTATACTTTTTGTTTTATTTCCAACTACAATCCTTTTCCTGGGCCTTAGGCTCAAATATCCAACTCCCTGAAGGACATCTGCAACTTGGCTGTCCCACAGGGATGTTCTCTAATGGGGTGAAGGCACCACCACCCACTGAGTCAACCAAGTCAGAAACTTAGAAGTTATTCTCCAGATTCTTCCTTTATATCCCATCAGGAGCCAAATTCTATGATTTCACCTCTACATTTCTGTGTATCTCTCCCCCCTTTCCACTGGCTATGCTATATCTTACTTCTCTCTAGCTCACAGTAAAAGCAGTAACAGTCTTCTCATTGGTATCCTTGTTGCTGATCTTGCAACTTCCCAACCCAAACCGTGACCCTCCACACAGGTCACCCAGGTGACCTTTCTAAGATGCATCAGCCATTTCATTTACTGGCACAATGGCCTCGGGGAGGTGGACCTGGCCCTCCTCCACCTTTCCAGCCTTGTCTCTCCCCAGACCTCTCCGACCATGTGAACTACTTGCATTTTCTCAAATGCACTAGGTGATTCTTGACTCCCTCCCTTTGCTCATGTTGTTCCTGCAGCCTGGAGTGCCCTTCTCCCTTACCCACCCCCGAGATCCACTTCTTCCAAGATTCAGCTCACAAACAACCCCCGCTGTGGCATTTCCTGACCACCACCCCACCACCCCCACTCGATAAAATAAGTTCCCTTCTTCACGGCACCACCACCCTGAGGGAGAGACGATGTCTCCTATATTCCCAGCAGCTACAACAAAGCTTGTCACGTAGAAGATGCTCATTAAACTTGAGACACTGGGTTTTCACATCCTACTTATTTTTCAAAACCTAGCTCAACTTCCAACTCCTCCCACGAGGTCCTGGCCACTTCCCTCCCTCTGCCATTCTCAAGCGGCGCTTTCTGCGACCTCCGTTGTTCCTTACCTCTACTGTTCTTAAGACATTTATCACCTTCCCCCTTGTAGCACAATTATTGACAGATATATCAAAACCCTACTAGGGGGTAGTGAAAAATGGTGGTCTGATAAAGTCCTCCCACCGCACCGCTCCCAGGGAAGGAGGTGAAAAACGCCAGCGGCTACCTGCGAGCACGGACCGCTCACTCCGAAAACAGCATTGCGAATGACAGAGAAACAACGCCAAACGCCCAGCCCAAGAAAACAGGTACAAAGTTTTCACAAAGATTGGAGGGCGCACGGAGCACAGTAGAGCCCAGAGCGTGGGAAGGACGCACTCGCCAGGTCGGCCTGGCGCGACCTGCCCCCCAAGTGGTTACGCGCCTCCCCATACACGCAGTGAGGGACAAGCCCAGAGTTGGGGCAAAGCGGTGGCGCGAGGCAGCAGACCCTGTGGAGAGGAGGCAATTGCGAGAGCCAAACACAACTCTCAGCTGCAATACACAGAGACTGCCGAGGGCTGGGGAGGAACTGGGCAGGGACGGAGCGGAGATACAGCTTCCCGGGACAGTGCGCGGGAACCCGCAGGCCAGCACTGCGCCACTAGAAGTCAGCGGACTAGGCCCAGGAGTTTAACCGAGAGCGGGACATGCCCTTAGAGGTTGCTAGCAACTGCCGCTGCCGCGGCCAGTGGAGAAAAGCTGCGCTCCTGCGCGATCAGAGCCCGGCTGTGCGCCAGGCTGGCGGCGGCCGCCATCTTTACAGCCGCCCGCGCGGAGCTGTGAGCCGCGTCTCTAGCTCCCCCCGCCCCGGCCCGGGGCTCTTCTGCTGGGGTGAGACAGGCTTTGCCTTTGGTGGCCAGGGACAGCTGCATCCGTGGGTTCCAGGTGGGACGAGATCCCGGAACTGTAGCGGCAGGACCTTGGTGTATTGGAAACAGCTTGCAGCTCGTCCATCTGGTCCTGCTATCCCGGCTCTGGCCTCCGACAAGTCCGCTACGTTCTGGTCCTAGTGCCCGCCCTTCAGGTCCCAGCCCTCCTGTATCCCAGAGATCGCTCATTTTGAAGGTTGCTGGCTATAGTGACTCATTTGGTATAACTGCTGGTTCTCATAACAACCAAATACCTCAAGAGCCACAGGCTGAACCAGAGCAGCTCCCCATAATCCTGCCCACTTCAATAGGGAATTTTGCGCCATCCAAGAGCGCTTCCAGCGGCCACTACTCCCCCCTCCCCGTGGGAACATCCCCCCGGTGGGGACTACTGGGGATAGAGACGGCCACCTGCCTCACCTTGGGGTCTAGTGGTGGAAAAAGGGTGCACAACTGGAGATCCCACTATCAGCCAGTATCACGTGGAGACACACATCAGAAGGGCAGACACACGTGGCTCTGAGCTGTGTAGAATTTTCCCAATTCATCTCTCACGCTGCAGCCAAAAGAAATTGTGTTTCTACCTGCACCTCAGGAGGAGCAGGGTCAAAGTAACCCCTAGGAGCTACAAGGCCCCTCCCAAAGCGCGGGGCTTTCGCATACCCCAACTGGGGGATCAGAGTCTGCCATGGACATAACAGAATATCTAGCTAATAGGGAGCTGTGGACTCATATCCTCAAGTACAATTCACTAGCTTAGAGCCCAAGCTGGGAGGTCATTCTCACCACACTCCACCAGGAAGAAGAGAAGACAACAGGCCAGAGATAACTCAAGATCCACCAAACTTGCTAAAATACACCTAAGGCAATACAGGCCACTACTTCTCTCCCTGGCTTTGCCAAGGAACGAAAATTGTGGGCCTGGTGACAGGACCATAAACTAGCTCTAACACCCCCAGCTCTCGACCAAGAGGCCAGATGAGGAAAAACCAGCAAAAGAACTCAGGGAACATGAAAAATCAGAGTGAAAAGTCACCCCCAAAAGAAACCATCAGTTCCTCAGCAATGGATACCAACCCAAATGAAATGGGTAGAATGACAGAAGAGGAATTTTGTTTATGGATTATAAGAAAGCTCAATGAAATTCAAGAGAAAATTGAATCCCAGCACAAAGAAACCACAAGAAAAATGCAAGAAATGAACGAAAAATTCTCCAAAGAAATAGAAATATTACAGAAAAATCAAATAGAAATCCTAGAAATGAAAGAAGTATTCAAGGATCTACAAAACACAGTGAATAGCCTTAAGTATAGGCTGGACCATGCAGAGGAAAGAATTTCAGAGCTGGAAGACAACTCCTATGCGCTAAATAAATCAGCCGAAGAGAAAGAACACAAAAACAAAAGGCAGGAAAAAAGCATACAAGAAATGTGGGATTATGTAAAGAGGCCAAACATAAGGATCATAGGTATCCCTGAGGGAGAGGAAGAAAATTCGCATGGGCTGGAAAATCTATTTGAAGGAATAATAGAGGAAAATTTCCATGGCTTAGCCAGAAATCTCGATATCCAAGTACAAAAAGCACACAGGACTCCTGGGAGACTCAATGTGAAAAGGCATTCACCACGCCACATAATTATTAGACTGACCAAAGTAAACACAAAAGAGGCACTCCTCAGAGCTGTAAAACGAAAACAGCAGGTAACCTACAAAGGGAAACCAATCTGATTAACTGCAGATTTCTCAGCTGAAACCTTACAAGCCAGAAGGGAATGGGGAGACATCATCAGTCTCCTAAAACAAAACAAAGGCCAACCCAGAATTCTGTATCCTGCCAAACTAAGCTTCTTATACGAGGGAGAAATAAAGACGTTTCCAGATAAGCAATCACTGATAGAATTTGCGAAATCCAGACCGGCTTGCAAGAAGTGCTTAGACCTGCATTATACACTAAACAGAGCAACAGACACCCACCTATGTAAAACCATGCAAAAGCTAAAACCCCAGAAACCAGATTCCACAATGACGCAAGAGGTAAAACAAAAGACACCACCCAATAGAATAATCAGAAATTTACCCCAAATATCAATTCTCTCAATAAATGTAAATGGCTTGAACTGCCCATTGAAGAGACATAGGCTGGCTGAATGGATTAAAAAATACAAGCCACGTATCTGTTGTCTTCAGGAAACACACCTTACACACAAAGACGCATTCAGACTCAAGGTGAAAGGATGGAATACAATTTTCCAGGCTAATGGAAACCAAAAGAAATCTGGAGTAGCCATCCTTATTTCAGATGACATAAACTTTAAAGCAACAAAAGTAAAGAAGGACAAAAATGGACACTATATAGTGGTGAAGGGAAAAATCTCACAAGAGGATTTAACAATCCTAAACATTTATGCACCCAACACAGGAGCGCCCAGGTACATAAAGCAAATACTGCTAGATCTAGACAACATAGTAAGCAGCAATGCCATAATAGCAGGGGACTTCAACACCCCACTGACGGAACTGGACAGATCCTCCAAACAAAAAATAAATAGAGAAATAAAAGACCTAAACAGGACTCTAGAACATTTGGGCCTAACAGATATCTACAGAACACTCCACCCAAATAACACTGAATATATATTCTTCTCATCAGCTCATGGAACTTTCTCTAAAATTGACCACATCCTAGGCCACAAAACAGATCTAAACAAATTCAAAAAAATAGAAATCATACCATGTATCTTTTCAGACCACAGTGGAATAAAATTAGAAATCAATTCCAACAGAAACTCACATCTTCATCCAAAAACTTGGAAACTAAACAATCTGTTGCTGAAAGACTACTGGGTCAAGGACGAGATTCAAATGGAAATCAAAAGATTCTTTGAACTAAACAATAATGGGGACACAAGTTATCAAAACCTGTGGGATACAGCAAAAGCAGTCCTGAGAGGAAAACTTATCACCTTAAATGCCCACATCCAAAAGACAGAAAGGTCACAAATCAGTAAACTAACGAATCATCTTAAGGAAATGGAAAAGGAAGAGCAAAGCAATCCTAAAGCCAGCAGAAGAAAAGAAAGAACCAAGATCAGAGCAGAATTAAATGAAATCAAGAACAAA
The DNA here is from genome assembly GCA_023783475.1 of Daubentonia madagascariensis. NCBI lineage: Eukaryota > Metazoa > Chordata > Mammalia > Primates > Daubentoniidae > Daubentonia > Daubentonia madagascariensis. Next base: position 43,235,728 of record JAKFHU010001569.1, on the reverse strand, counting down.
AGAACAATACAGAAGATTAATAAAACGAAAGTTGGTTCTTTGAAAAGATAAACAAAATAGACAGGCCACTTGCCAGGTTGACCAGAAGCAGAAAGGAAAGGACTCTAATAAGCTCAATTAGAAATGAAAAAGGAGAAGTCACAACTGATACCATGGAAATACAAAACATCATCTTCGAATACTACAAAAATCTCTATGCCCACAAACACGAAAATGTGGAGGAAATAGACAAATTCTTAGAAACATACTACCTCCCTAGGCTCAACCAGGAAGAAACAGAATTTCTAAACAGACCAATATCAAGCACCGAAATTGAAGCGGTAATAAAAAATCTTCCCACAGAAAAAAGTCCTGGACCAGATGGGTTCACACCTGAATTCTACCAAGCCTACAAAGAAGAACTGGTGCCTATACTGCAGAAATTATTTGAAAATATCCAGAAGGATGGAATCCTCCCAAACTCATTCTACGAAGCCAATATCACCTTGATACCAAAGCCAGGAAAGGACACAACAAAAAAAGAAAACTACAGACCAATATCCCTTATGAATATAGATGCAAAAATTCTCAGTAAAATCCTTGCAAACCGAATTCAAATGTACATCAAAAAAATAATTCATCACGATCAGGTGGGCTTTATTCCCGAGATGCAGGGATGGTTCAACATGCGCAAATCTATAAATGTAATTCACCATATAAATGAAAGCAAGAACAAAGATTATATGATCCTTTCAATAGATGCAGAAAAGGCTTCCTTTTATGATAAGAACTCTTAATAATATAGGCATAGATGGCTCATTCCTAGAAACTATTAAAGCCATATATGATAAACCCACAGCCAATATCATACTGAATGGGGAAAAATTGAAAGCATTCCCCCTTAAAACTGGCACCAGACAAGGGTGCCCACTATCTCCACTTCTTTCCAACATAGTGCTGGAAGTCCTGGCCACAGCAATTAGACAAGACAGAGGAATCAGGGGCGTCCAGATGGGGGCAGAAGAGGTCAAACTTTCACTATTCGCAGACGATATGATGTTATACATAGAAAACCGCAAAGATTCAACCAAGAGATTACTGGAATTGATAAATGAATTCAGCAAAGTCTCAGGATACAAAATTAATACACACAAATCCATAGCCTTCATATATGCTAATAACAATCAAGCCGAGAAACAAATTAAAGATGCAATACCTTTCACAATAGCACCAAAGAAAATTAAATATTTAGGAACATATCTAACTAAGGAGGTCAAAGACCTATATAGAGAGAATTAGGAAACACTGAGAAAAGAAATTGCAGAGGATGTAAATAGATGGAAAGCCCTACCATGCTCTTGGATAGGCAGAGTCAACATAGTAAAAATGGCTCTGCTACCTAAATTAATTTACAGAATCAATGCAATCCCTATCAAAATACCAACATCATTTTTTGCCGATCTAGAAAAAATAATTCTACGCTTCGTGTGGAACCAGAGAAGACCCCGTCTAGCCAAAGCAATCTTAAGCAAAAAGAACAAATTGGGAGGCATCTATCTACCAGACTTCAAACTATACTACAAGGCTATAGTAACCAAAACTGCATGGTATTGGCACAAGAACAGAGACGTAGACCAATGGAACAGGACCGAGAACCCAAATATAAAACCAACCTCATACAGTCACCTGATCTTTGACAAATTGCAGAAAAACGTACACTGGGGAAAAGATTCCCTATTCAACAAATGGTGCTGGGAAAACTGGATGGCCATATGTAGAAGACTGAAAGTGGACCCACACCTCTCACCTCTCACAAAAATCAACTCACAATGGATAACAGATCTAAACCTAAGACATGAAACCATAAGAATTCTTGAAGAAAACGTTGGAAAAACTCCTATGGACATTGGCCTAGGCAAAGAATTTATGAAGAAGACCCCCAAAGCAATCACAGCAGCAACAAAAATAAATACATGGGACCTGATCCAATTGAAAAGCTTCTGCACAGCCAAGGAAACTATCACTAGAGTGAACAGACAACCTACAGAATGGGAGAAAATATTTGCATGCTATACCTCTGATAAAGGGCTGATAACCAGAATCTATACAGAACTTAGGAAAATCAACAAGAAAAAATCAAACAACCCTATTAAAAAATTGGCAAAGGACATGAACAGAAACTTTTCAAAAGAAGACAGAATAATGGCCAGCAAACATATAAAAAAGTGCTCAACTTCTCTAATCATCAGGGAAGTGCAAATCAAAACCACAATGAGATATCACTTAACTCCAGTGAGATTGGCTCATATCTAAAAATCCCCAAACAACAAATGTTGGCGGGGATGTGGACAGAAAGGAACACTCATCCACTGCTGGTGGGACTGCAAATTAGTACAACCTCTATGGAAAATAATATGGAGATACCTCAAAGAATTAAAAGTAGAATTACCATTTGACCCAGCAATCCCACTACTGGGTATTTACCCAAAGGAAAAAAAGACATTTTATAATAAAGACATCTGCTCATGAATGTTCATAGCAGCACAATTCACAATTGCAAAGTTGTGGAAACAACCCAGGTGCCCATCAATACACGAGTGGATCAATAAAATGTGGTATATGTATACCATGGAAGTATTACTCAGCAATAAGGAACAATAGTGAATTAACACATCTGGTATTATCCCGGTTGGAGCTAGAACCGATTCTTCAAAGCGAAGTGTCACAGGATTGGAAAAACAAGCACCACTGGTACTCACCATCAAACTGGTACTAACTGAGGAACACTTACATCACACAGGGCAATAACATTCATCTGAGGGTGGGCGGGCGGGAGGGGGGTGGAAGGGATGGGAAAAACTCTCACTGAATGGATGCGGGGAGCACAGTTTGGGGGATGACCACGATTGTGGCTCTGACACGGGCAGAGCAGGGGCAATGTGTATGGCCAAAGTGTTGTACCCCCATGATATTCTGAAATAAAAAAAAAAAAAAAAAACCTACTAGACTGTACACTCCTTGAGGGCCCCGACTGTGCCTGACTCGCCTCTGTCACCCTACCCCAAGCCTGGTGCTCTGCATGCTGAGTACACTCAGTAAACACTGGTCCAACAAATAAATGCATGAAGGATATGCATTATGAATAAAAAACAGAAAAAGAATAGATTTAATGTGGAAATAAACTATTTAAAAAAATTAATCATTACTGTTTGAGGTAATAAAGGCCTCTGGATAAACTATAATGTCTTCATTTTGTTCTCAGCCTGTATCTCTCTTTGTCTTTTTCCTTAGTATTATGATTTTGTATAAAAGGAAAACCGGGGTTACATGCATTCATTTTTCTTCATTAAAAGACAAGCTGAGGTTTGGAATTGTTACTTTAAAATCATTCCCAGAGTCCTTTTTTCCCACCCCCATCCCAAAGTTTGTTTTAAACCAAGTACCTAAAGCAAGTTGCAACTCACAGGAAGACTTAACACTCAGGAGTTTATTAAAAATGTCCCAAACAGCCCTGTCATGGTCCAGCTGAAGTCCTCTTCCTGTACATCATGTCACTACCCTACAGGAATATGAATTCCTAACATCCCATAGCCAACTCCCAGGAGAGGAGGGCTTGTTCCAATTAGGACCTAGCCCTCTTTTGGCACAGTCCACCGACAAAAGCCATTTTCAGAAATTCAGGCATGAGACATTACATCATATGGACAAAAGAAAATCTTTCTTTCTCCCCCAGCAGATGTTTACTGAGGAAACAAATGTCCAAAACATGAACCACGGAAGAAGAAAACAACTAGATCCTTCACGTGCAATCGTCAGAGAACAAGCAAATGAAGGTGAGGGTAAAGATACTGGGCAGACTCCCGAGGTGTCTTTTACCTGCAGCACAACTCTACACGAGGAGCTGCATGGACGCCTGATCATGTGCACATTCCCTCCCCATCAGCCCTGCCGATCACAAGCCTGCGTGTCCACAGATAGGCATGGCTCCAGTTCAGTCCTGACTCCTTCAGGGAACACATTCTTGCGGGTCTACTAGGCAGACGGCCCGCACCCTACGGCTCCCAGCAGCCAGTCTTCAGCTGTGCTCTGGTTCTACATCCCCGGCTGTCAATAGGACATTTCCATGGACTGCCCAGCCGTTATCTCTAATTCACCTCGTCCCAAACTCTCGTCACCTCTCACACTGACTTCTTGTCCTCAGCTCTGCTATTTCTGTCAGCAGATTTAACATTCTCATCATGGTGTAGGTGAGACATGACTTTCTCTTTCCCTGAACCTAATATTCAAGTCTTATTTCAAAATAATTTTGAATGATATTTCAAAATGTTTCTCAATTTAGTGGCTTCTTCTCATTGTCACTGCCATAGTCTCAGTCCAGGAAGTAATCACCCCATACCTGTTACCCTAGCAACCTCCCAAACTGACCTCTCAAACTCTCCTCCCCTGCCCTGCCCAGTCCATCCTGTGGACCCCTGCCCGACCAACCCCCAACCTCCCCAACCTCCTGGGGCACTGCTTCCGTCTCACAAAAACCCACAACTATTTCTTATCTTCCTCTATCAAGTCATGATGCCTCTGCCTGGCCTTCCGCAGCCTCCCTAATTCATCCTTTGAGAACAATTGCTTCTCTTTCTGGCGGCTCCCCTTTGCTTTGCTACGAGCCACACTCCTTTTGCTCTTTGACAAATATTTCCCGAGCAAATACTGGCCCTGGCAGCGCACTTCCTGCCGCAGGTACCCCCACATTTTAGTCCATTTTCAACTTTCTTCTGAATAAATCCCTTGATATTATTTCTGGCTGAATGATATGGAGAAAGAGAAATGGGGAAAAAAATAGTCTCTGTTGTAAAGAAGTTAATTGGGGAGATAAACGACAAAGCAATTAACCAAGACGGCAAATCAAAATGCGGTAAACACCCACATAGAGCCGTGAGCAAAGCAGTAGGAAGCAGAGGAAGACACGATTCATCTGAGGCGGCCCTGAGGCTTGGGGAGGACTTGACAGGCAGAAAGAGGACAGGAATGACGGAAACAAAGAGGGCGACAGAGGAATGTGAGCAGAGATGGCCAGGGTCAGACCAGATCCTGACCACGCCACAGCCACCGCCGTCTCTGTGCCTTACCTGACTTTTCCCTCCCCTGCCCCCCAATTACACCTTCCACATTCCACTCAGCTTTCAGAACTCAGGCTCAAATCCTACTTTCCACTGTGAAAGCAAAGATTTATTACATGTCATTATTCTTTCCTGTGTTCAAGTAAAAAATCACATCTGATAGAAATGGTACACATTTCACAACAACTTTGTATGTTCCCTCCACAAATTTCCCTGTAAACTAGAGAAGAGATTCAATTCATTGAACCAGTAAGGTAGAATGATGACATAAAATAAATAAGGTCCTGTGGTAGGCAGGATCACAGCCCCCAAAGACGTTCACATCCTCATCCCGGGAATCTGTGGGCATGTTACCTCAGAGGGCAAAAGGGACTTTGTAGACATAACTAGGGGTAAGCACCTCGAGATAGAGAGATTATCCTGGATTATCTGGGTGGGCCCAATCTAATCACAAGTTCTTACAGTGGGTCAGAGAGCTGGGACATGAGAGGGCTCTGACCCACCACTGCTGGCTTTGAGGCTGGAGGGAGGGGGCCATGAACCAAGGAATGTGGACAGCCTCCAGGGGCTGGGAATGGCCCTCAGATGACAGTGAGAAAATGGGAACCTCAGCCTACAACCACAAGGAACTGAATTCTGCCAACCACCCGAAGGAGCCAGACACAGGCTCCCCTCTAGACCCTTCAGAAAGCAAAGCCACCCTCCCAACATCTTGATTTTAGTCCAGAGAGACTGTGTCTGACATAGAGAACTGTAACATAATAGATGCATGTTGTTTTAAACCACTAAATTGTAATTTGTTATGGCAGCAATAGAAAACTAATACAGGTCCTATGTTTTCTCAATGGGCGAAGGCCAAGATTATTTCTTAAAAACATGGATTTCTAAAAAATACAGAAATTAACATTTAAAAATTCTGTTGGAAGAAAAATTCTATTTCATTTAAATAGTGATGAGCCACAGGATTAAAGATTAAAAAAATTAAAAAATAGTGATGAGCAGGAAAAATACTTTAGAGTTTTAATTTTATTACTAAGGAATTAGGCAGAAATATATTAAAGGATAAAAGGCATCATTCATAACAACCAACCTCTGTGTTCGGTCAACACCATTCATTATTCCAGGGTAGCATCCCCATACCTCCAACTATGATACTTTCTAACAGGTAGGAACTACGTCCTATAATCCCATTATGTCCTATCAGAGTACAGTCACGTGTCACTTAACAAAGATATGTTCTGAGAAACATGTCATTAGGTAATTTTGTCGCCACGTGAACATCCTAGAGTGTACTTACACAAACCTACACGGTATATAGTGTATTCCTCTTAGACTACATACCTGTACAGCATGTTACTGTACTGAATACTGTGGGCAATTGTAACACAATGTGTACTTAACCATATCTAAATGTAGAAAAGGTGCAATAAAAATATAGTATTGTAATCTTATGGGACCACCATCGCTTATGTGGTCCGTCATTGACTGAAACGTTATTATGCGGCACATGACTATAATTAATAAAGGGTTAGATACATCATAATCATTCAATACAATGATTAAAAAATGTCTATTAACTTCTGCTCTGGTTTCAAAGTACAATAAATTTCAGTCCCTCATTTACTAAGCACCTACAAGGTCCACTGTGTTGGGTGGCAAGGGAGTTGCAAAAACATATAAGACACAATCCTTATCCAAAGAGACCTTTTTAAAAACAAACAACTGTAATACAGGGCAGAATAAAATAAGTACTAAGAGAGATGCAGAAGTAATGTGTTGTTAAAACATCAAAGGAGGGTTGGGGGCTTCAGTACAGGAAGCTCAAAAAAGTGGTGGGCTTCAAACCAGATATGAAAGCCCTCAATTTAACTGATGAAATAATTTGGAAGGATGCTGTAAAGATGTTTATATTTTTCAATGTTTTTAAACATTTACAAGCAGCATTTACCCAGCAACCACTGCCACTAATTCTTATTGCCACTAAATCTTATTCATTAAAGCAGGAAATCTACTAGGCAAAATTTTGTTAACCTGGCTTGAGTTACATTATTTAAATTAATCAGGTCTTACTTCTTTAAATATTCAAAAGTTCAGATTAGCCATCAACATAATAGACATGGATTACTAAACTTTTGTTGTACTTCCATTCAGCTCATTATATAAAACATCTTAAAAACTTTTCCACTTCCAGTGATTGTTATACTCAATTCTGTCCCCGGCCAAAGTAACTAAGGAGCATCTGGGATCACATTTAGAGATTGCCTCTCCTAAGGAGTGCATATTTAGTTTTTAAACATCTTAAAAATCTTTTGTTTCTTAATATTCTTTTACTCAATCAGCATTTATTCAATACCTACTATGTATCCAAGGCGAAGCAAAGGAATACTATCAGGAAAAAGATGTTTAGGAGTAGCTGCAACAAATCAATCATCTGGCAAATATTTCCCGAGTGCCATCTATGTACCACATTTTCCCAGCAGAATCAGCGCTTCAGGAGACTCGGCCTAGGGGACTCCTAGAGAAATTCCTCTTGGGGGCAAACAACTTCAAAAACGATCACCATAAAACACTGTAAAGTCACAGGACCAGAAGGCATCTTTACAGGTTCTTTTTTTTCCCCCACCAATGATTCCCAAAGACAGGGCATCTCATCAATCATGCTAGAAAGATCAGATTATTACCTACTTTAAATCTTTACTAAAAAATTTGGCCTCACACATGCTCCCGATAAACACATTCTGGTTTTTACAAATTTTTGCAGGAGATATTCGAGCACAGGCCAGGGGTTGTGTGTGGGTGGAGACAGACAGGAAGTATGTGAAATAGAGAAGACGAAGGGAGAGTAGAACAGAAACTACTTAGGGTAAAGGAACATAGGACATTCCTGAGTTTATGACATAATTTGGAGAATTACATAGGCCACTTTCATCTCATCAAGAAGGACTTCAGGAGTGATGACAGCTTTGAATTGAGGAATCAATTACTAAAGGATTCAACATGTGTTCTGGGAGTCACAAAGGAAAGTCAGGAAAGTGACTTAAACAGACAGCAGTTAGTCTTTCTTCCCTGCTTTTATGGAGTTATCCTCACTTCCCCCTCTCTGGAGGTTTTCTAAGAACAGAAATTCACGCTGGAGTTACAGAGGCTACACGCTGTACTGAGTCCGCTGCACGTTCTGGAACAGGACAAACCCAAATAAAGAGGACAAAGAGAACATGTTCTTGCTGCTGAAACTCATTCCTTCCCAGCAGACTGTTACGGTGTTGGGAAATAATCTCATAAGAGAGTCAATTTTTGAATACACGAAGCTTGCTCAGTGAACTCAGCATGTTCTCGCTGGGAAGGTTCAAGGCCACAGGGAAACATCTGTCTGTTCTCTCCACAGTCACTTACACTATCCTTACCAGATGTTCTGACTCTGATCCAGTAACAGACCGAAATTCTCTTTGACTCAAAGGGAGTTAATCAAACTCCCACAAATTTCACGTCTTGCCAAATGTGTATGATAATTTCTGGTAGAACTTCATGTTTCTTCTATTCAAGGAATACTAGCACGTTTAAGTAATTAAACATTGTTATACATAATTTTCATTAATGGACTTGAAAGTTGCAAAAAAAAAGAAAAAGAAAAAAGAAAGTGAAAAGATTCTCTACACAAATCAAAATGTGAGTCCATTTTCCACTTTTTTGACTGGTGAAAAATAAAACGTTTGATGATACCAACTGCTGTGGGGGATGGGGGAAAAGGTACTTAGGTAACTGGTGGGAAAATAAACGGGCTCAATCGGTCTGGAACAATCTGACACTCTATTAAAATCAAAAATATTCATGTACTTTGACTTAGCAGTTCCATCGTTGGGAACCTAGTCTATAGAGATATCTACAAACTTTCAATGTTTGCATATTACGTATCTTCTTAAGAGACAAACGAATGTCATCCCTTTTCTATAAATCATGACTTTCATCGGTGACTGAATCCAAGAACATAAGTGAAGCTCCACTCACCTATTGTTTAATGCTCCCCCAAGGTCACAGTCACAAGGTCGACATCCATCCAAATCGTTGCTTAAGCCCCAATACTCTGGCTGCAGAACAAAAGATTAAATATCTAAAGGTGGGTTCCTGTAATTACACAATAGACTCAACAAGGAACAAGTTAAAGCGTGTTTTGGTTGTTCTACCAAATGCTCATTTTCACCATGAAAGCAGAAAGCCAGCAAAAGGAAGGAGTATTCCCAAAATAAAGAAAGCTAAGAGGCAGCTCACTGGAATCAGAGGGTTATACATAATCACACACTAACGCCAGGCCACAGACCAGCTCCTTTGCCCTAAAAATAACCTTCATTCCAACAATTAATATGAGCAAGCAGTAAAAATGCCAATTTTCTTCATCAGAATTACTCTGGCAGTACGAGAGTTATGGTGAATATTTGGCAGCTCTTTAAATTTTCCTTCAGTTCAGTCTGTCATAAATCCCGTATGGAAAGCTCTTCAATGTGGAACGTGGAAACAGCACACAGCTAGGACTATTCTCACAACAGAAAGGTAAGGGAATCACCGAGTCTTGGGAGCATCAGAGATGTATAAATAAAAAGAAACGGGACAGTATCTATATAAGGAAAAAGAGCTCTTTGCACCTCAAAAATGAGTAGATAAAAACAGGTTCGCCAATTTAAATCAGGCTTCCAGAAATTTACTTGAAGAATCTATCAGGATTATATGTACACATATATATTTAGTGGTCATAAACATGATTTGGGGCCAGTGGATCCCCCTAAATCATAAAAGCAATACAGGAATATTATAAATAATACAGGATTTTTTTTAACTACTTTCATAATTATTCTACTCAGAATCATTACAGTAAACTTTTTGGTGTATTTCCCTCCAGATTTTGTTTTTCTCGATGAATTTTTTCCTATGTAATCAAAATACTATCCACATCCTGTTTTTTTTTTTAATAATAGCATGAGCATTTCCTCATGTTGTTGTCATTTTCAACGACCACTATTATAAATATCACATAGTATAGAAGCCCCCAAATTCACTTAACTGTTTTCCCACTGTTGCTTCCAAGTCTTTTGCTATGATTATAAAAGATGCAATGAGGCTTGTGGTGAACACATCTTTGTCTAGTTATCTGATTATTTCATTAGGATAGATTCCCAGAAGTGGGATTACTAGGTCAAAGGGTATGCACATTTCTACAGGCTACCGATATATATTTCCAAGATGCTTTTCACAAAGTATGAACCAATTTGCATTTCCACCAGCTGCAAAGAAGTACCAGTACCTCATTATATCCTCACTAATAGTAAGCATTCCCATTTTTAAAAGCTTTTGTTAATTTTGTATGTAAAAGTGGTATTTCAATGTGGTTTCATTTTACAATTCTAACAGTGATGGTGAACATCTTGTGAAATTATTCATTAATAATTCCTATTATGTGAATTGTCTACTTGTGTCTTTTACCATTTATACACGAAGGTGATGGCAGAATCTACAATGGTGAGAAACCTTCTCTATTAAAACATGTCATACTCAGGCTAGGCACCTAGGTATGCTCACACCTAGCATAATCCCAGCAGTTTGAGCGGCCTAGGCAGGAGGGTTGCTTTGAGACCAGCCTGGGCAACATATCGAGACCCCATCTCTACAAAAAATTTAAAAATTAGCTAGGCATGGTGGCACACGCCTGTAGTCCCAGTTACTCGGGAGACTGAGGCAGGAGGATCGTTTGAGCCCAGGAGTTTGAGGCTGCAGTGAGCTGTAATGGTGCTACTGCACTCCAGCCTGGGTGACACAGTGAGACCCCTTCTCTAAAAAGGAAAAAAAAAATGTCACACTCACAAACTATCCATCCCATGTAATGAGGATTTACCTACCAGACACTGATCACAACGCTGTCCCATCACCAGACGCTTGCAGTAGCAGTGACCTGTCTCAGAATCACAAGGATTCCCACCAGGAATCGTTCCCAGAGGATTACAAGCACAAGCTTTATTAAAGACAAAATGAAGTAAAGAAACACAAACCAAGTGAGTCCACAGTAGTTTGGCTTTAGAATTATAAAGGAAAATGGGAATTATGTACACAGGAGAACTCCCAAGCTTTTTAGCAGACAGACTTACATTTACAACCAAATGGATCCTCAGCACTTAAGTCATAGAAGCCTTCTTTGCACGCATCACAACGTTCTCCTTCCACATACAATTTACACCGACACTGCCCAGCAATGAGACCAGCAGAAAAATCAGTATAGCTGTCACAAATTCCCTCATTCTGAGAACCAGCAGGGTCACATGTACATTCTAAGAAGAATGAAAAGGACCAGGGTAAAGCAGCAGGAAACACAATGTGTCTGTATATAAATATAATACATATGTTCCCTTTATCCCTCTGAATCTCACAAAAATAGAACAAAGAAGGCACAACCACCAATAAATTCCTCTCCCAGCATCCCAGACAGCAATTAAAGCACCGATGCTGGGTCTGCTGCTCATACTATGAGCTCTCAGAGAAGGATTTTACTACAGACTATTCAATATGAAAGGCAATCTGAAGTAGGTCCCACATGGTGACATTTCCCAACATACGTTCACAGAGATTAGGATCTCGGATGTCCCTCTCCGGGTGCTGGTAGTAAAAGGGTTTGCACTGCTCACAGTTGCGCCCCATGGTGTTGTGCTGACAGGCATCACACACGCCTCCGCTGACGTTCCCAGTGGCCAGGTAAACAGCCATGTCGAAGTGGCATGAGCTGGAATGTTCATTGCAGTTACACTCTGCGTGACGAGATCAAAGTCAAGAAAAGCCTTTTAAATCCATGGACCAGTGGAGGATGGCGGTGGTAGGAAGGAAGCTCATTTAGGAAACCAGGGACTAAGTTAAGGCAAAACAGCAGTCAACAAGAAGACATTCCTGGTGAAAAAGCACACATCCACTGAGGATGTTGATTTAAGCCCGAAAGCAGGTTAGAAACCTTAAAGATGTGAACTTTATGAAATGAACACAGTTATCTGCCCTCTTTGGAAGAGAATGAGCTATCAAAAATGCAAAACCCTAGGGGGAAGTCCCCTTGGAAGTGTATGACAGAGGGAAGACTGCATTCCATCAAGGATGCTTTTGGGTCCCACACAGGGCAGGACTGGATGGAAGGACATTGTGCCAAAGGACCTTCCAGGCAATGTGTTCCCGGGAAAGCCTGTTTGGGCTCCTTGCCTTGAGGAACAAGGCATGAAGGACTGATTCCCTCCTCCCCATTCCCATCACCACACCCGGCCAGGGTCTGGAGCGAGCATCAGGTCTGTTTCGTAGCATCTAGCTGGCCTCCTTGGATGCAGAACTTCCCTCCGCTAGCCCCTTTGGCAGAGCCACCTTGGTGCGGCCCGGCTTTGCTCATCCCATTCTCAGGCTCAATAATCCGTGCCAGTTCCTCGCCTTCTCATCACGAAGCCTGACTCAGCCCGGCCCTCCTGGGCTTCCACACTCTAGCCTTTCCGCCTGGTCTGTCTCGCGGTGGCAACAGAGCACCCTGCAGGAAGGGCCCACATCTGACCCACCGGCGTATCCTCGCTGCCTGGCAGAGTCCCGCTCTCGGTACACCGGCTGAACTAAACCTCGGGATCACTCCCAGCCACAGACTCTGGGGTGGCCTCGAGAATGTCCTTGCAGCCTTGTGCTTCATGTTGTTCTCCTTATCTGGACTCCCTCCCACCTCCCTCCCTCCCTCTCTTTCTGTCTTTTCTCTACCTAAGCAACTGTAAGTGTTCATTAAGGGCCAGCTGCGTTCCACTTGCTAACAAAGCCGTGGCCACTCCAGCTCTCACTGGTTTCTGAACTGCTAGAACAGTCCTTCTCGGTGGGGACAGAGGCAGGCGTGCTCTTGAAGGGGAGGATGTGTACGAGTATCAGAATCAGTCTGTGTGGAGTAGGGAGGGGCAGTGGTGTTTCTCTCTGCATAGGGAATAGCCTTAGATGGATGGATGGAGGTACGCCAGAAGCTGCAGCTGGGCTGGCACGGAAACAAGGCCGAAGACTCTACTCCATATCTCAGACCTTAATGAACTACCATGCCATATTTTTCTTCCATTTTCTGTCACGGTCATCTTGTCTTAAAAACAAGTACAAGGTCAGGGACAATATCTCAGGTTTCTACTATAGCTGCCAAACTGCACAGGTCAGTGCCAGATACGTAGGTGTTACTCAGTAAATATTAATTTATTAATTTAACTGAATGGATATTGTTGGTCTCCTAGGAATATCAGGGGTAAAGCTGGGAAAGAGGTAGTAACTTTTCTTCCTCTGCAAAATAGCATACTATTATAGTAGCTCCAATCAGAAAATGGATACTGGAGTCCTAAGTGATTCAAAACGTCCCTTCGAAAGAGACTTACTTTTACAGGCGTTGCTATTTCGACCTTCGGCAGGTCTCCAAGGTAAATCATGGTAGAAATCCATGCACAGTTCACAGTTTAAGCCCTTGGTATTATGCCTGCACATGCAATGTCCATGCACCTTAAAAGTTATAAAAACAGGAAAGAGCAAAGTAAGAGATATACTAATGGCCAATTTTTCTCCAAAACCAATTGAAAATATAAAACACTTTTTCATACTAATTTCTAGCTCACCACAGAGAGGGGTTATTTTTACCTTCTCCCTCCCTCCCTCTAGTGAGGTGCTGTCTTGTTGACTGCTATACACCCCGTCTCTAGAATAGTTCCTATTATATAATGGATGTGCAATAAATATTTCATGGAGTAGCTATGAAAAGAACCCAGGGCTGGGCATGGTGGCTCATGCCTGTAATCCCAGCACTTTGGGAGGCCAAGGAGGGAGGATCACTTGAGGCCGGGAGTTCGAGACCAGCCTAGGCAACATAGTGAGACCCTGTCTCTAAAAAAAAAATTTTTTTTTTTAATTAGCTGGGTATGGTGGTGCACACCTCTAGTCCTAGCTACTTGGGAGGCTGAGGTGGGGGGATTGCTTGAGCCCAGGAGTTCTAGGCTGTAGTGAGTCATAATGGCACCAATGCACTCTAGCCTGGGCAACAGAGTGAGTGAGACCCTGTCTCAAAAAAAGAAAAGAAGAGAAAAGAACCCAAATGAACAAAATTAGTTACTTAAGATTAAAAAAAAAAAGTTACTTAAGAGCTTTTAAAAAAATCTGTTGTAATAGAAAACTACAAAAGTGTTACAGAGCAGAACTAAATGCACATATTTAACCTGAGACCCAACTCACAATACTGCAAGTTTTACCACTAGGCCCGAAAACCATTTCTTTTAAAAGGTTTTTGTTTTTTATCCTATTTTGTTTTTTACCACAGGCACAGCACTTAAATATTTTTTCAATGAAAATAAAATTTTAAAAGTTAACACCATTTACCACATTTATTTTTTTCCTTTTAAGCAAGGAAATATAAAACTCAGAAAAAGATACAAATTAATTCGCTTGATGAAGGGCCCATGATTCACTATTTTGCATTGTGTCACTGTAAGGCACACTTAAGACCCTTGAGGCCTATAAATGATGGATAAATTACAGTATTTCAGTCCACCAAACATGCACGTACATGGGCACCTCACTTTAACACTAGTTTCTATAGACTGGAATTCAGGAACAGGACAGACAGGTCCATCCTGGACCCACCTTCACAGGACTGCAGTTAGCAGGAGACTGAAACCCTCTCATTACCGGGTGGTTTTACATAAACTGAAAACCAGTTCCAAAGCACACACCACAGCCCCTATGGTGTCTGAATAAACTGTATGCACTGTGAGACCCATGATGGTGACAAGACTTTAGCTACATAGCAGATTTGTTACACAGTAACAAATACAATAGGAAATATAACCTACCTAGCATTCTCTGAAAGATGTACCAGTAAGATTAAAGAGACACTTCTCTCCCTTCAGGCTCTATTAAAAATTCAGCTTTGTTTATTATGCAGTAAAAGTTCTAACCAGAGTAAAGGGAAGGCAGAAGTTTTAGAAGAGCTAAATGCACTCAGTCCTACACTTTCTTGGACAAGGACTAACAATCTTTGAAAAGGCAACAGCAAGTAAGCAAGGCACACCCTTCATCAAGAAGGGAGGTCCACAGCTCAGTGGAAGGAACCCAGGGATTTGAGTTCCCACCTGCCGCTCACTTACTTAGGGCTCTGTAGCAAATTACTTAATCCTTGGTTTCTTCTATCAAGGGTAGTTGATTTAGGAGGTTTCGTAAGTCCTACCTGGCTTTAAAATCCTCTGGGTCTATAAGACCCAATTCTCCTAGAAACTGGTAGAATACCTTAACCTCTTCTATCCATTTGGCAAATCACCCAAATCCCAAATTTTAAAATGTATGTAATTTGCAAACATGGCAAGAAAGTGGAAAAGGAATGAAATTAGAAGGAAAAGATAGAAAGAAACAAACTCCATTTGATTCCTAAAATGATATCCCATGGGTCTGGATTAAAATTTCCAGTTTCTCTGGGCTGAGATAAATTTACAACTTGTAGCATAAAAAGGGAATGCTTGTGGTTTTTAATCTTCCCTAATGTACAGGCAGACTCAATTGTTATTTAGACAACTTTTTAATCCTTGCTGACTAAAATAGCTACTTTAGCAACAGCCTGCAGTAACAAATTCCAAAAATTAATTCACTGTCTGTGGAATGAGCAGTCTGTACATTCTCATAGTCCAACAAACTCTTCAATGAGAAAAATCAACGATCACCCACCAGTATGGGGCAAAGGGCTCAATGTAAGTCTGGAAAACTGATACCCCTGGAAAATGGAATGGGCTTAAGGTACGACCAGCTTCAATTAGAATCACCTGCACAAAGGAGACAGCCGCGTAAAGGGCTTACTTACCATTCCTTCTACTTCTTCACTGAGTCCATCCACAGGGGCACATTCGCTGGCATGGCCGTAGCAGAAGCAATTTCCTCGAACCACCATATCATAAACTGCATAATAGTACTTTTCTCTGATTTCCATTCTGGAATCCAAAAGGTTATCTCCCAAAGTATGCAGTTTCACAAACTTGATCCTCAAGTTGGTGATTTTTAACAGATCTATGAAGGTCACCAAGAAGATGAAAAGTCTGATCAAACAAGCAAGAATTTTGTTTTGCATCATTTCCCTTTAGAGAAAGGCATGACAAATAAAAACAGCTTGAGAAAAGTCCCTCCCCACACTGTATGATCTAGATGACTCCAGTAGTGAAGCCTAACATAATGTGACAGTACCTAGAAGAAGGGTTACTACATTCTCACTAGTTGAACAAAAATGTCTATCTCTGTGATGGATCTGTTTGCAGACCAACATTTCAGAAAGAAGTGTGAAAGTGGAGAAATTATGAGAATGCAGTTGCATGATTGCCAGAACCCGCTGGCACATAGTAATCTAAAGTATTGCAATACCATCTGGTTTCCACAGCAAGTAGTGTCAGTCTCAAAATCAGACAATTCCACTCAGGTGGGAAAAGGTTTACTACAGCACTTAAATTCTCATTGTAAGATAGGAACATATTTTTGTGCCTGTTTTTGGAAGGAAAACACTATCTGAAATTCCCCACCACTTAAATGACTACTAAGTTACCAAAATAGATTTAACACCATACAATGACTACAACCCAAGGAGAGACTAGCTCAAGTTTTTGAGCAACATTTTGGTCTACAACTTATTTGTCCTAGTTTTACAAAACATTTCCACATTTATCAATATGACATGGTGACATAAGGATAAAGGGGCTGAGTACTAGGATGTTGGGGCAAATTATTTTTTCCTAAATACAAGTTACTCGTAAATCAATTTTATCTCTCTTTCTTCTTCCTAGGTCTGCAGACTTATGCTTATTACAGAAGCTGGGCTATCAATTACATTCTATAGTAACTAGATAAACCAAGAGCCAGTCAACCTTGTCCACCAGTGTTTTCGTTAGCTACTAAGTTGTTCTGCTGAACTGGATCCCAAGAGATTGACTAGTCCATTTGCGCTCTCAAGCTCTGTAGCCTGAAACTGCTCCTAAGCTTTACTTTCATTTATGCTGATGTGTCCTTATAATTTACAACACAAGACAACAGGACAGCGGCCCAGTACATTAGATACTTTCAAAGCCCAAATACAATTTGAAATACTTATAATGTATGCAGAGCTTACAATGAGGCAACAGAAATGGCTGTGGATGGAAAGGAAAAGTCCGTGCATTAAACTTAGGTTCTTTGTAAAATCAAAAACTAAACAGAGAAACTGTGGTACTACTTAGCTGAATGGCAGTTATGAACGCCAGTATTTCCTCCTGCACAGAATGAGCACAAGCGCCTATTGACGAGAGGCCAAACAACAAACTTGAAGAGCAGCTGGAGTATTTAGAAACCCTTGAACTGATCTTTGTGGAAGCCCTCAGTAGAGCAAATAAGCTCCCCCCACTCTCTCCTGCCATATTTAACAACAGCTGAGCCTCGCCTTGACTGCTGTCCTAAAAGGCAAATCACTTTTGAAGTGAGTCTGAGTCTCAACAATAGGGACAAATACAGATACTGCTCCTTTGATTACAAAGTAAATCATAAGCATGATCAGCTAACAAGAGGGCATCTATACTACAGAAACCTTTTAACAACAAAAGACAAGAGAATTAAAAGTAAAAAGTCAACACATTCCTCAAGTCCCACAAATTTCACCTAACAGGGAGCAGATGGTGAGTCCTTTTAGGGACTCAGGAGGTATTTGTCCTGGAGCCCATGTGCACATTTTTCGCAAATGAATTTTGAGACATGGAGGGAAGGCCTAACAGCTCACTCAGAAATTGACACAGAGCTGGACATGCCATTACATATTTGTTTTACAATAAAACGAGTAAGTTGTGGACCAGAGACAGCCTGGGCTACATGTCAAATTAATTTAAGTGGGGAAGCAGCACTTTTCTGGCAATATTCCCTGGACTTCTTCCACTCTATTCTTCCTTGCTTCAAGCTTGGAAGTTCCGTGGGCCTTGGTTAAAAATAGGGCCATACGCAGCTGGGAAAGATCAGCAAGAATCACCCCTGCCTCTACTCAACTAACTGCAGCTTAGTAGCAGAGGAGGAATCTCACCCTTGCACCCTGACATTTGGGACCAGTTCCACACAAGACCCAAACCACAGCTAATGGCAACAGGTAGCAGCAGCATCTTCCATTTACTGAACACTTTCTATATGTCAGGCATTTTGGTAGGTCGTTTATATATATCCATAACAACCCTAAGGTCAATATTACTATCTCCGTTTACAGACGAAAAAAAGAGGCTAAAAAGTTTTAAGTAAATTACTTGCCCAGGTCACATGGCTACAGTATGATAGAACTGGGATCTAAATCCAAGTCGATTTGACTCTAAAGTCCATTCCTTTAATTATTGTACATTCTGCCTCCCAAGATCAAAATACAACTGTATAATAAGATTAGTTGTTGAACATGGTAAAGAGCTCTGCGCTGAGCACCATTACATACGGATTCAAGATCTGACTTAACAGCCATATCACCCTATGTAATAACACCCAACTCTCTGAGCTTCACTCCACTCATGTATTAAAGGACATACAACCTTCACCTTATTGAGTATACTGACCATGGCAGACTTCTGATTCCCCTCAGTCTTCTCTTTCCTTCTTCCTTTGACAGTAAAAGCACTAGCCAAGAGTTTTTGTACATGGCCACCAGCTACAGATGTTTCCCAGTGTCTCCTGCAGTGCAGCCATGTGAATAATTTTGGCCAATGGGGTGTGAACAGAAGTGACAACTTCCAGGTCTCATCTTTAGATGGAATTGGTGTGTCCCCTACTTCTTCCTTTCCCACAGGTTGGGATAAGGATGTGGTGGTGGTGGACTAACTCTAACTATGTGGATGAACCTAGGAACATGGGTGGCCTTAAAGCTAGGGTTGCCAGACTTAGCAAATAAATATAAAGGAAATTCAATTAAATTTGAATTGCAGATAGTTATTTTTTAGTAGAAGTATATCCCAAATTTCACATAGGTCATAATTATACCAATCACAAATATTGTATGGGACACACTTGTACTAGTCACAATTATATGGGATATAGTTACACTAAAAAGAATTTGTTATTTACCTAAAATTCAAATTTAACTGAGCATCATCCTGTATTTTATCTGCTAAGCCTAATTATGGCAACTGAGCTACATTTCTTCTCTGGAAATGCCTCTGGTTGATTTCATAAGGGAAAAGGAAACTTCTATCTTATTTGAGCAACTGTATTTTTTCGGGACACTTTGTTCCAACAGCTTAATCTATACCCTAATGAATATACTGAGCAAGAAAATAAATAAGGTATTACGATCAACATAATTATTTGAGTACTTATAACATAAGTCTTTCACTCTTATCAAAACGTGTGCCCCATCAGTGAGGACTGTGATCTCTGCCAGTTTCAAGACCCCCTGGGAAGGTCCTGCAGAGGAAGGAGGAAAACGAAGACGGTCAATTTAGCCTTGAATGTTTATATTTGAGTAGTAGTGCTCAACTACTCTGGGTAAAACTTATTCCGTGACTGCTATTTCCCATCAAAGCTTTTTATTTGAAAACAAGCTTACTCTGTATCCTTGGGCTATAAGGATCTTCTATTTTGAAAGCAGGATCTAAAGCACGAAATATCACCTAAAAACGGATATAAGAGTAATTGGTATTTTTTGCAATGATCAAAAGCAGATTTGCAAGTAGAATATGAAACAAAGAAGTAAACAAACCTCTCCTTCAGTTGAGGGTTCTATGTCCGAATATCGAGAATCACAAATTATATCATCGACTTTTTTCATGGGGCCAGTTGAAATGCCTGGAAATGAGCTCTCACAGTCATAGGCAAAGTATCTGTACACGCCCCAGGTTTTCCCAAAGTCGGATGATCGTTCTATCAGCATAGCAGCTGGACGGAATGTCTAGAGGCAGACAGCAAAAGTCTCGGTTGATATTTTTTATTGGTAATCTGTACTTTTTAAGATCTCAGGTGAAAATGTCATTCAACTGTATGCCACAACGCCAGACTGCATGTGGTTGGTGTTTCAGACTGTGGTTGTATTTCAAATACTTCAAACTGTTCCATGAAGCCTCTTCTTGCAAGGAAAGTGTCTAGTCTCTAAATTTTGCACTTTTCCCCACCCTACTAGATTAGTAAGCTGTTTCTCTTTAGAAGCTGATTATAAACAGGCCTTAATAGCAAACACACTTTGGTGTATTTAGCCACCATGCCCATAATAGGATTGATTAGTCTGAGTGCTTGTTCCTTCATTTGTTCATTTAATCATTCAATAAATGTATAATGACTACCTACTCAGTACCAGTCAGGAGCCTATAAGCCATCTACATGCTGTACATAGCCCAATGGAGTACAGATATGGGTGTCAATAATTTACAATACAATATGTCAAACACCACGGTAGAGTCACATGCAAGCTACTTTGGGAAAACAAGAGGAAGGAATTAATTACTAAGGAAACTGGAGAATCCAGCAACTCCACGGCTAGGTCATACCCAAAAGAACTGAAAATAGGGACTCAAACAGATATTTGTACATGAATGTCCACAGCAGTACTATTCATAATAGCCAAAAGAAGGAAACAACTCAAGTGCCCATCAACTGATGAATAAACAAAATGTGTTATATACATGTGATAAAATATTATTCAGCCATAAAAAGGAATGAAACACTAATACATGCTACAACATGCATGAACCCTGAAAGCATGCTAAGTGAAAGGAACCACACAAAAGGCCATTTTTTTTTATTTTTAGAGACAGAGTCTTGCTCTGTTGTCCAGGCTGGAGTGCAGTGGCATGATCATAGCTCACTGCAGCCTTGAACTTCTGGGCTCAAGGGATCCTCCCACCTCAGCTTCCCAAGAAAAGGACAGGTATTGTATGATTCCACTTATATGAAATATCTAAAATAGGTGAGTAGATAGAGACAGACAGTAGATTAGAGGTGACCAGGGGCTGGGGAGAGGGGAAGATGGGGAGTTACTGCTTAAGGGCTACAGAATTTCTGTTTGGGGTGATGAAAAGTTCTGGAAATAGTGATAATGGTTGCCCAACATTGTGAATACACCTAACACCACTGAATTGGAACTCAAAAATGGTTGAAATGGTAAATTTTATGTTGTGCATATTTTACCACCAAGAAAGAAAAAGGTAGGGAATACTTCTCAGAGAAGATGACTTCAAATTGGATCTTAAATGGGTAACAAAGTGTTCTCCTGGCAGAGGGTAGAGGTGGCTGCAGGTGGCAGAAGAGGTTGGTTGGAGCACGGTAGGAGGGAATTTACCATGCTAAGGTGTTTATCTTTTTGCAATGAAAAGGGAACACTGAAAAACTTAAGCGGACAGAATGAAATGATCAGATTGCACTTTAGAAAAATAACTCTTATGGCAGAGTCACTGGACATGAACAATACAAGATACAGGGAAACCAAGTGAAAGAAAAAAATGAAGGTTTTATCTCAAGCAATTACAACATGGATGGAGAGGAAGAGATGGAATTGACTGTTCTGAAAACTCAGCGACAGTAGAATATACTGAATTGTACTTGGTGATCAATCAGATTCCAGTGGAAAGGGAGGTACAGGAAGGAAACACAGGCACTGTGCTTGGGTAGCTGTGCAGATGTGTGGCCAATGACAAAGACATGGAGGAGTGAAGGCACTTGGCTGTGGGCTAATTACACGTGTGGTGTCCACATGGAAACGCCTGCTGGACAATCAGAAACAGTGGTCCGGCCCTCAGCTGCAAGAATGGAGTGTGAAACATGAATTTGGGAGGCAATGCATACACATAATAGTTGAAACCTCCAAGTATATGATGTCTCAAAAAAAAAAAAAAAAAAAAGCAAAGAGCAAGATAAAGAGAACCAAAGTCCATGCTCCAGGAAGATGTATCTAGAAAAAGAAGGAAAACAGAGTGGTGCCAATAACACTAACTACATTATTTCATTTAACCCTCTATTATAGGCTGATTTGTGTTTCTGCAAAATTTGTATGTTAAAGACCTAACTCTATACTTCAGAGTGTTACTGTATGTGGAGATAGGGTCTTTAAAGAGGTAATTAAGGTAAAATGAGGTCATTAAGGTGGGCTCTAATTCAATACAACTGGTGTCCTTATTAGACGAGGAGATTGGGACATACACACGTACAGAGGGAAGACCATGTGAAGACACAGGGAGAAGATGGCCATCCACAAGCCAAGGAGAGAAGTTTCAGAATAAAGCAATCCTGCCAATACCTTGATCTCAGGCTCTGGAACTGTGAGAAAATAAATGTCTGTTGTTTAAACCACCCAGTCTGTGATACTTTGTTATAGTAGCCCTAGGAAACTAATACACCCTCACAACACATGTGTCTTATAGATGAGGAAACCGAGGCTCAGAGACATTAACTGACAGGCTGGTTACAGGCAGAACTTAGAACCCCCAAGCCAGGGCAGGATGGAGATTAGGAGGGTGTGGTGAGCAGGGTCGACTGGAGATGAGAGGCAAAGCCAAATAAGCACCGAAAACAGGCAAACAGGCAAAGGCTTCGACGCTGACAAGCACAGCGAGCGCATTTCGGGAAGTGGAAGTCAGATTACAACGGAGGAAGATCACAGGGAAGTTAAGCTGACCTAGAAAACGGAGTCTAAATAAAGGCCACTCACTTCTGAACTAAAACCAGCACTTGACAGAAATGTGGGTGAGAGCTAATGGTGAAAACTAGAAACATGCCACGACCTCCTTTTGTCTTCCTTTATAATCCTGCTGGCTTTTTTCTCTGATGACAGGAGTCAAGGGTAAGAAAATGGAAGATCACACTTTGACAGAGTCATTGACTGACTCACTCACTAGTTGCTCAGGTTCTTATTTTTCACCTATTCAGGAATCTATGAAAATGATACTTTACTAAACTCAAGAGAATATTAGACTAAGAATTTTAAAGTAAGGGAGAAAAAACCTCAATGACTAACTGAACCACGTGTGCCAAGCAGCAGAGCAGGCTCCCCGTGCCACCAGCTCCTGGCTGGTGACCCCGTGGAGAGACTGAGAGGGGCAAGTCTAGTCAATGACATCTGTGTCAAAAGGGAGCAGAGAGAAAAAGTGTTAAAGCCAGTCCTGGCTGTGCTTCCTTCTCCCTCCCCTCTGGAAACGTCTAAGTCCCAAAAGGCCCTTGACAAGTCATCCAGTTTCCTGTGGAGTTAGGAAGCTGCAGGAAACCAGAACAACACATTTTACCTAAAGAACGGAAGCTTTTCCATGTTCTTTGCTTTGTCATCAACGTCCTCAGGCCTCACGTTGCCGCAGAGTTGTCTCCGGATTTATAATAAATAGAAGAGCCCGGAGTTTTGAAACATCTGGCTATATATAAAAACAAACTGCGTATACGCTGAGTGAGTTTTCGCTAGACTACATCCACTTAGCAATCGGCCATCTCCATGGCAATCTGACAAGGAAGAAACAAGGGCTCCCCATCATCACCCCCAAACTCAGTCTTCTCCTGACTTCACTGCTGTTTGTGGCGACACCATCTTCCCCATTACTTAGCTTGAACTTCTAAATAATTTTGGATTCAGCCCTTTCCTTCATTGTTCTGCTTCTAATCTTGAACCACTTCATGGTTCAACCTCTGGTTCTAAAGGATGCAAGTGGCTGCCCTTGGGAAACAGAGGCTCCTCATCTCGGCAATGATTCTCAAGGGCAGGAGCAGCAGAGGGTATCAGAGTATGGCAGCAAAGGGACACATGAGGTTTGAAAAAGCTTTCCAAGTAATACTTACAGGACTCCTGGGTTGCCGGAAGAGGCTTCTTCTACTTGAGAATCACAGCCAGTGTTTGCATTAACACTACCCTCCAGTGATGCTGACCTCAGTAAGAGCCTCCCAATCTGCCCTCTCTTCTTGCCTCCCGGCCCCTCCTTTGCATTTCCTCCTGGGCTGAAAATGAAGCACAGGCCTCATTTTCATGTCAGTGGCTCCCTATTTCTTATACAGCTCACACTCCTCAGCAAGGAGTCAAGGTCCTGTGAGTCTAATCTGCTTTTCCACTTTTACTTCCCTTTCCTCTACTCACAACCCCAAGCTCCAGGCACATCTACATGGTACTTGCAGAACAAACCCTGCCTGACTGTTGCACCGCCAGAGGTTTGCTCTCAGACTGTTTCCTCCACCACGAATGGCTTTTCTTCCGTCTCCTCCCATCGCCATCCTGCTCACCCCTCCTGGCCCAGATCAGTCCTTTCCTTGTGAAGCCATCTCCTTTATCCCAGGCTGAACTTAATCTCCGCCTCCTTCGTGCTAGCACACGGTGTCTGAACTTCTGCTACAGCTGTTAGCACATTATGTCATGCAGCACAGGTTGTTTCCAAGTGCATCTTTCTGCCCTAGAAGAGTGGAAGCTCCCGGAGTAACTATGCTAACTTTAAAATATCCCACAGGACCTAGGGCAGTTTCTTATAAACTGAAAATGGTTGAATTCATTTTTCCACTTATTTATTCAGTAAATATCTATAGAGCAATTACTACATGCCAAGCATCAGCATTTATAAAAACTATCAGGTTCCCACTATACACCAGGGCAGCCAGATTATCCCTATGCCCAGAACCGAGGGGTACATCACACAGTCCTACGACGTAGGATTATTTCTCCTCCCATTTTATACGAGAAAGCCAAAGCTCTGGCCACGCGCGCCAGGAAGGGGCAGACAGGGATTCGCACCTCAGTCCACCCAAGCCCAGAGATGTTGCTTTCCTCACAGGAGCCACAACACGAAGGATGAGTTTTCTCCCATAAACTAGTCTGATAACTTGTACCATTCTTCATGTCTCAGCTGAGTCACTGCCTCCCCTGTTCGACCTTCTGCGCTTATGTGAGGAAGCTCATGGTTGGCCCACTGCATTCACCTGAATGAGTGTTCAACCATGGAATACGTGCCCAAAAGACTTCTGGATGTAAACTATTTTATAGTTTATATATAAACTAGTATATAAACTATACTATAAACTAGTTTATAGTTTGGATCAGACTATTCATATATGCGACCAGATGCCCTCTCCAAAGTAAAAAGTAGGACCATGAACACTAACCAAGACTATATTGCGTATTTTTAGGTGTCATGTGACATGAAGCAACATCAAATTAATCACCAGGCTGAGCACGTGGCTCCATGGAGGGACAGGGGCTGGTGACAAGGAGTGACTGCCGAGTTATTTAGTGAAAGCCCTCCCCAACCTGCTCAGCGTCAGATGTCGCAGGCCCAGTGCACACCTCCCTGCCCGCGGGCCTCGGACGAAGAGCTCAGGCCTGGGAACCGCATGGCCCGCTGTCCCTCCCAGTCACATCCCGACCCCATTCCCACCCTTGCCCCGTGGCCTCCCAGGCTTTGGTGGCAGACACACAAGAGAGACTTTCATGGCTACCTGTCCACATGGGAAATCTATCCCCGGCACCTTTTTCTAACCCGAGAGGGTACAGATAAGGCCCCCAACCCAACTGAAAACTATTCAAAAGTGATTTTAATCTGAGAAAATAAGTAAATTATGGGTTTTATGTGCACCAACATGTACTTTAAGCCATGTGAAGTCTGTCATTTCCAGGCAGCTGCCTAAGAAGAAACAAAGGGACTTTGTACAGAGACATTCCCTAGTCCTGGAGTCATTTTACATCTCTAAAAGAAAAATGACGAGAAAATCCACATTTAAGAAGGCATACACACTTCTTAGGGAACTGTAAAACCGTTCCCACAAATTTCACAAAACTTTGAAAACCAAAGATAATACACTTCCTTTTCAGTTACCAAGCTCAGCATTAAAACACAAACACAAGGGATCAGGGATTTACTCTCCAGATGTTTTACTGTGGCTTGGGAGAGAGTCAACACTGTCTCACTCTATGGGAAATGACAAGATACCCAATTAGAAGTTTACAGTTGAATGATCTTAGAGTAGAGGCTCTCTCTACCTATTGCCATGAAGATAAGAGTATCTGTTAAATGTAGTTATTTATGCCCACGTTTAAAAAGTTGCTCGATTATCCCAATTTATGGCAACAATAATATTTAAGTTCCCACTTAGGCCAACTGACAACAGACATGTGCTTTGAAATGGGCAAATTACATGGTGCTCTCACGTGCCATTTGTGAGAAAGTTAGGGATTTCTTACCTTGAAAGTCATTATGAGATGAGTAAAATGGAATTCTGCTTCCAAATCCAGTTGGATAGTTACATTTTCCATGCCTAGGGATTTTTAAAAAAAAATTAAAAAGTAAACAGTAAGGTAAACAGGAACATCTGTGACTAGCTCAGACTGTTTTTTTAAATTATCTTTATGCTGCTCCTCATAGAAATCGTCTTGGCATTCTACCTTAAGCTGAAGATAATAATAATCCTTTGTACTTATTTAGGTGGTAAAGCACAAGTCAGAATGAGTCCTCAGTTTTCCACAAATCATTTTGGAGTTCAACATATTGAATCTGCTCACTGGAACAAGACATCTGGCAGAATGCCCCTAGCTGCTGTCAAGAAAGACATCTTTTGCCTCGGAAGAAGTGAAACATCTTTCCAACCCTCTAAGCCCAGCGACTCTCCAAGGAGAAAGGGGAGAAGCACTTCCTGTGCACAGGAGGGGGTCAGCTTGCAGTCTGATGCACAGGGATGCAGTCCTCCTCCAGTAGAAATACAAATATTCCTTTTTTCTCTATGCAGCAGCAAAGAAAATAAATAAGAGTCTACCACATATGTTCGTTATACTCCAACTTAGAAAATCCTATCCCTGATGGGGAAACTTCTGGATGCATTTCCACAATTGAAAAACAATGCCAAAGAGACAAAGAATCAAATAAACAAACTGGCCCAGAACAAATACTAACATCTTCCCTTTCAGGGGAAAGCCTGAACAAACAAATGAGCCTTTGCAGCATGCCCTGAGGGTCAATCAGTCCCACGTTAACACTCTAAAAAGGCCACTGGAATTCCAGAGATGGAAAGCACCTCCTCCCCAATCCCTAGAGTGCTTAACCCTGCCTGTTTAGTAAAGACTTTTCCATGTTTCCTGTGTTTGAGAGAGCTTTTGGGGTCCATCTTCCATAGCAAAAGAAGTCTTAAATGCAGGAAGATAGGAACATGTCAGAATGAATCATGTCACAGACTGGTGTATTTTCGGGAAATCAGTAGGACCTTTTGAAATAAACTCTCCTGCTGGAAAACTGCCCAGTCAATTGGGGGGGAAAAGTGGTCACTGGAACGGATATGAGTTAGTTGGAATGTTAAAAAAAAACATTATAATCATACTAACTAACCTTATCTAACTTATTAAAAAGAACCATATTACAAAATTACTCTGGCCATTTATTTTTGAGTGAAATGTTAGCTAAGCAACTATACATCTCTCCTCTTCCAGGCTTTTAAAAATCCACAATATTTGTTCAAAATTAAAAGATAACAAAATAATGTAAAGTACAAAGCAAGACTAGTGCCATTACTGTAACAGAAGAACACGCGCTGCAATGCGTGCACCAAAAGCACATTCCATTTAGATTTATAACCTGATAAAGCACTACAGGGTTTTTTTTTTTCTTTTTTTTAAATGGGAAGAAAAATCCATGGACAAAAGAAACAAGGTCATTCTTCTATAGTACATTTGATTTCTGTCAGACCTAGGAATAGATTATCATGAAGGGTAAGTTAAAAGTAGTTGTACATTCCAAGCCCATTTCTCTGCCTGAACACTGTTAATTTAACACCACCATGTATAAACACAACTCGTGCAAAACACACAGAAAATAGATAAAATCACATTCATAAAGAAAGTCTTTAATTGTGAACTATCAGACAAACAGAGATGATAGGGTTATAGTAACAATCAGTCTGACTTTCTAAAGACTAAGTTCCATCAGTCTAATCTCATCTAATCTCTTGTGACAGAGTGACAGAGAACTCAAGCCCCTCTATTTGAAAAATCTCTTCTTTCTGGCATTCAGACTCTTTTGTTCCATAGATTCAAAGTTGTAGAAACTGATTAAGTCTTGACATAACTAAGAAAAACCTTCCTTTAGAACTATAGCACATGAAAAACTGTTTTACTGTCTGTCAATTAAAACGGGGACAGTTGATGCTAATGTTGAGGCATCCTTCTGTCTTTCCATCTCACTGGAAGAACATGGGCAATCAGGAAATGCTCCTAGTCCCTGCTCATAATAAGCTCTATGTTGTTCCAGAAGTCCTCTGAGATGCTGTACAGATTTACAGAAACTTCTCTGAACTATCAACCAATATATTCCCCTACAAGAATTAATGTGGCTCTAAGTGACACATGTTTTGGGACCCATCTATCTCAATCAAGTTTGTAACCAATGGATTCCCAAGCCAACCAATGAACAACCAATCCTCCCTAGAAACCAAGGGTCTTCTAGAAAACATTTGCAATTTAATAGTCAACGACAAGGAAGTCTATTAAAGGAGTTTCTCTTTACACAATGATAAATGACTGCAAGCACCCAAAGGCTCCCTAGGTGTAGGGCATAGAATAAAGAGATTGAATAGTGTTCAGGCTCTTTATGGCCAGGCTGAGATTCACTTCTTTGAGGGCCCTTTCTCATAAGCTTGTTTTAAAAAGATCTAATGGTACATTGTTAATTAACAAACACACTAACTACCTTTACTCCCCAAATTTCAGCATTCAAGTTTGAAACAAATATGAAATTCATCTGGGCTTAGTTTCACAGTAATAGTAATATCATATTTGATGAATGTATTAAACCAAAACCTAAATGGCACACAATGAGGAAGGGGTTGGATTCATACAATCACTGGGGGAACTGTTTGACTTGAGTTCATATCCACGTTGACAGAGTCTTTGAAAAATTACATCATGGTGCTTATTCAGTACTGTAATTACTATTATGAGATTTTCTGTAGGTGGAAGGAAGGTGATAGGGGCTGTGATTCTGCCCTTTCCTTTGGGGTTGATTGAAATGAAAGATGTTATGTTTTGTGGAAGAATAAGGGCCTAAGATAGTACAGGGTCTTCCCATACCCTCCCCAGACTGCCCCCAGCACACACATTCTCCCCAAAGGCCCCCTTGGGATGAGAACTATGAAATACTCCTTTGGTCTAACATGAAAGACTGCTTTCTTATAGGAAGTGCATGCTTCAGGATCAGATTTTACCAGGAGAAGTTGGTGCTTCAAGCAGTAAATCTGTCAGAAGCTGTAATTACAGCACAGAGAAGCCAATCATAATTACAAACACCCAGGAGCCTATAAACCCCATCCAAGTTACCAATCACACTCGGAACTTGTTCCCATACCAACCACATACCATTTTCAGATTGCCACCAAATCTTAAGGCGGTTTGGAGCAAAGGTAGTGACCACATTTTCAATGAGATGGCTGTCAGGATTGAGGGTCTCATGATAAGGATCTTGGGAATCACATATGAAGCATTTTTTGTCCTCCTGAAAACAAAGTTAGTTTCATGAGTCTAGAAAGCAATTTCCTTAAAAATTTTTGTTTAAATTAAAAAAACCCATCAGGCCCACAATACAAAAATCCAACTTACTAGCTTCAAGAAAAATGAATGTGTGAAAATTACTTAAATGACTTATATCACCTCTTTCACTTTTAACTGAGTCTACAATATGCCTGAAAATAATTTCTTCCTTTCTTGCTAATGCAAGGTCAAAAGTAAAAGAGGGCACTGTTTCCACAAGCTATTAATTTAATCAAAATCAAATTTCTAGGCTTAAACCTTCACCTCAATAAATAGCTAGAGAAGCTTACTCTAAAGTAAAATGCATAAGAGGTATTAGAGAATTTTTGCTGACATAAAGCAAACTGAAAATGAAAGGGGAAAAAAATACAATTCTTTTGGCTTGAGTTTCTAAAACCTAAATAAGGCAGAAACCAAGTATTAGGCAGAAGTATTTAGAGACGCTTTGGGAACTACAGAACAAGATTTCTTGGTTTCTACCTGCCCAAGCAGTAAATCAGTGGTGTGGCATGTAGGCTAACCTGCAAATTGCTCAGATATTTCTGGGGAATGGGTTACCAGGCTGTCCTGCCATGTTGGGACCACTATAATCTGGGGCCTATTCAAAGAACCCCAATATGCACATGAACTAGAATGAAGACAGACTATAGGTATTAGAATAGCTTTGAATTTCTCATGTTTTTTTCCTTCTAAAATGGGAGCCATAGCCACTGGGCAGTTGGGTTAGAAGAGTTCTTTACATTCTGGGCACTCCATCATGGCAAATCATGAACCACACAGCTTAACACTTCCCTTTTCCACATGGAGCTTTGCTCTGTACCACAATTTTTTGAAATGCATTTTCTTAAGTCTGAAAATGATGCTAAGACTGAAATATATAGAAACCCATATGTATCTGCAAACAGCATTTGATCAAGGGTGATATTGTTATAAGGACAAAATCAACTGACTATACTTTTACATTTGTATGTAGTCAGTACTAACTAAAACATAGAGGCCAAAAGTTAAGGATGCACTGGGACCCTGGAGAAAATAAGCTTCCTGCCTCAATTTTTATACCCACTAAATGTCTGAGAAAAGTGCATGCCCAGTCCCTGTCTTTAGGCCCTAATATCTGTGAAAGACACTCCACAATTTCACGCTTAGTCATATAAACCAGAGAGCCTGGCTCCAGCTGCTTTTAAGACAAGTAGTCTCCTTCTCATTTTGGTCAAATCCGATTTCAGAATCTGGTGATTCATTTACAGGATGTCCTGGCCTCTCAAGTAAATGTCAGCACAATATTTTAAGTAAAATTTAAATGCTAATATTAGGAAATATAATACAGACTGCCTTCATTAACTTGCAGTCAAGGAAACTAGTACTGGAGAACAATCACCAGAACTTAAAAAAAATAGTTTAATTATAGTCTCCCCTCTAATCAGGAGGAAGCAGTCTAGACACCTCTGTATAAACCTAGAAGCACATGAATGGAATCCGCTTTACCACATTCCTTCGGTTTAATTTATCAGGTCTCCAGAACCGTAAAAGGGACTCCATTCTAAGGCATCTGCTGTGCAAATCACACAACACTCTGTCCTTCTGAAGGGCAGTTACACAGGTGGGTGGACTGACCAAGTGCCAAGCAATTAGCCTGGAACTTGCCCTGCATGCAAGACTGACACTTTCTGCTTTTGTCAGAGACCAGAGATAGCAGCCTCCTTTTTAAAAAACGAGGAACAGAATTCTGATTGTGGATAGTTTATACTTTGTGCCTTCTTTTAAAATTAGTTTTGGCTTTGTACAAACATGACCTCTGAAATCTAAAATCTGGGTCCACTTCTAGAAACAGGTAATACCCTGAAATTTCATTTTGGTTTTCCTCTATCAGGGTACCATGGCAACCAGGACATTTTGAAAAAAGCAAGCATCTGATCCTGATATCTAATGGAGGCAGATGGGAACAGCACCAAGTGAGGAGAGAAAAGCGGGTTCATTCCGTGATTGGAATTACCTTCCTTGCGAGGCATCTGTCAGTGCTAGAATACTCTTCACCCAAGAGAAAGATGTGGGAAAAACCCAAGATCACTGCTCAGTACATAAACAGGAGGATAAACCACCTTTAACACACATTTTCAAAGAGGAAAGATTCTTATAAATCAGAACTTTTGGAGGCCCTAGGTCAAGGCAGGGGCCAGGTCTGTCTGCAGCCCTGCCTTTCCATACTGACCGTGCCAGCGGAGGTGGAGGCAGGAAATGTTTGGCGGCGGATGCAACTGTGCAAACTGAGATGGGGCGAAAGGGTGAGCTACCAGCCTAATCCCGGGACTCCCCGGCTGGCTGCGCTTCCTATCCGGACGGCTGGCAGGATGCGGAGTCCCCTGGGCCTCTTCTTAGGTCTGGGCCGGAGGAGGCGCTAGCAGAGCCTGAACCCAGCTCTCCACCCTCACCTGTAGGTGGCTGACGATACAGTAGGGCTCAGGTTTGTGCAGCCCGCACGTCGAGGTCACCGAAAGCCTCTGTGCTCGGCCGATGAGAAGGTCGCCGGTGGCTGGGTAGCAGCTGCCTTCGGCGCAGCCGTAGCTGAACTCTGGTTCTTGAGCGCGCACTCGGGCTCCGCACAGGGCTGCGGGAAGGGCAGGCGACAGGGTATGGGGCGAGGGAGGGGGCACAAGCAGGGAGTGGGGCCCCGAGCAAACGGAACGAGCCGGGGCAGGGACAGAAGAAAGCAGAATGCACGGAAAAGACACAATGGAGAGGTAAGCAAAGGAGAAGCCAGGAAAACAGGGACGCAGGTAAGAGAAGGATGCGGAAAGACTCCCAGATACGTCATCAGGCTTGTCCAGCAGCCGAGAGCATCCTCCCGGGAAACCCACCAACGCTCGCGCCCACCCTGATCTGCCCAGTCTCCCCCCACAAAAGATGGATGTGCAGACCGGCCACTTCGACGTGCCGGGAGCCGGGCGCTGGGAGCCTGGCCCCCAAATGCCGCACGCCCACGCACGTGTGAACCCGCGTGCACGCGGCAGCCCGCGCATCCTCGGTGTGAGAGTGCGAGTGTGCGCGTGGAAATTTGTGAGCATGGGGACGGAGGCCGTGTGCGTGCACGCCGCTTCCCCGAGCAATGGGCCAGTGGACAGTCCCCGCCGCTCTGGAGTGGCTTCAAGGCTTCGCCATTCCAGGGAAGCGCCGGGTCCAGCTGTTTCTGGTGCCATCCGGAGACAAACAGCGATGGTTAATTAAAGCCACATGTTCCCAATCTATTCCCAGGACTAAGCCTGCGCTCGGCTTGGGCACTTTCCTGGGCAATGGGTTCTTAGGGAGCCCTCCACGGCAAGCGCCACCACCCCAGGGAGCCTGCCCTCCGCGGTGGGGAAACCCAGGGTGAACGAGCCGAGGGTGCAAAGCCCCGAGCGGCCGCCGCGGGAGCCGGCAGGAGCGGGAGATCTGGGCGCAGAGCCCGGGGATTGCGGCTCCGCGTGCGCCGTCGCCAGCCACCGCCGGGGCAAGGGCGGTGGCGTTTACTCCCAGGGGCGTCATTTCCAACCAGTCCCTCTCCGGATCCCCCAGACTCCCTGGGAGTTGGGACCAGCGCCTTTGGGGTTTTCTACCCCCAAGCCCCAGTCCTTCCCCCGACCCCCACCGCTTCTTCGGAATTACCTAAGAAACTGAAAGCGAACACCTGGAACGGCACCATGGCCGGTCCCTGCAGCCAAGGGGACACAGCAGAGGAAGGGGAGAAGACGCCCGCCGAGCCGCCTGCCCTTTCTTCCCGTCTTCCTTTCTGGAGAGGTGGAAAGAAAAAAAGGCAAATGTTCAGAGAGAGGAGAGGGGCCCTTTCATTTCCTGCCGCTCCCACGGAAGCGGGGGATGGGCTGGAGAGGGGAAAAAATCGCGCAGCCACTTTGTTCTCTCACCCGGCGAAACGAGCGCTCTCCGCGCTCCTGGCAGCCCCCGAGCCCAAAGAAGGGAATTAGAAAGTTTAGCCTTGGGAGGAACCAAGGGAGGCGCCTCTGCTCATGCGCACACGGAGCGCAGGGGCCGAGGGGGCGGGCGGCGGCAACTTGGCGGGGAGGGGGTGAGGTCCAGGTCCCACCCCCCAGGGGCGCCTCTTTTGTTTTAAGGCCGCATCTGCGATCCCTGCCGGGTCTTGGCTCTTCCAGGTGCGGGCGTGGGACCGCGGGGTCGCCACTGGGTGCGCGTCCCGAGAGCGGCGTGCGGGGGCGGGATGCGCTGGGGTTGGTCTCCCAGATGGGTGTTCGGATCGCCAAGCCAGGGGGCTGGTCGGGACCTACCGCGGACTCGTGCATTTACATTCGCAAGAAGTGAGTCACTAAAAGGTGCTCAAGGCTACAAACTCCCGCTGCGAGCGCTCGGGGAAGGCGGGTTAACCCTTTAGAAAGAGGGTCGACCTGTCGCGTTTGTTCTTTAGAAAGTGGACGCCGCCTCCGGGCCCCCAGTATCAAAGAGCTTGGGATGGACGCGACATGTGCAATGTCTTCCCACGAACGAGGGAAGCTGCTATGCACTACGCATTCTTTGCTCACATATCATTCAGAACCTACCTATAGTCCCTGCTACCCAAGTGGTCACGGCATTGGGTCATCCATCCAGTTGTTTATGCAAAATATCTGCTTCCTACCTGAATCCAGACGATGGCTTTAATTCGGGTAACTTCTCGAATGACACTATTGTTAGTGACTCCCTTTTCCATCTCACCGTGGAAGGGTTGAAACAGCCGCCAAGCTGGAGATCTCTCGTGAGATGCACTTCTCCACAAAGCACAATCTCGACAATTCTCCGCAGGATACAAATGGTGAGGTGGGGAAAGGGCCTTTAATCAAGGGTCTCTAACAGCGCAGTGTGTGACCTGGCTGGTTGATTGGGAGTTCACCATCTTCTTGGGATTGGAAAAGAGGTTGGTGACCGGATCCCACTACCCTTTCTGTGAATTAGCCCAGTTCTGCTGCACTTAGCAATGGATGGAGGCAAAGCTTGAGTTTTCTTTAGTTGTGCTCTGGGCAAATGTGCCCGGAATGAGGGGAGCACAGTTCGTTGGGTCAGGAGACTTTGCTTGTTTTCCAATCACCTCAGGAAAAAGGGTGTAAGTGGCTAGCTGGTCAGTTTTTAACTTAGCTGCAATGAAATAAGGCCCAGGGAAGTTTAATCATTAGACTACAGGGTAAGCTGCTTTACGAGTTTATAAATGTCCACTAGTCTGAGGGAGGCAGGAGCCTCAGGTCTTGATGAGGCATTAATTATTCACCAAATACAGCACTTGCCCTGCTGCAGCCTGGCAGACTTTGCCTCTCCTGATGCTTGGGGTCCTCCGTGCTGGCTGGGCAGCCCCAAGAGCACCAAGAATGCCTGTGCTGTTGTGAGGGTCTAGTATTGCAATGCAGAGTCTTCAGAGCTTAATTAAAAGAAAAATATTAAAAGGCAAATCTCTTTTCTCCTTATTGAGCTTTTAATACCCTGGGCTAAAGTTTCATATTACAGGTTTTCATCCAGACAAATTGCAAGCGTCTTTCAGCTCTTGCTCTTTCTCGAGACTGGCCTCTGCTCTCACAGCAGTTGTGCCCTCCTTGCTACTTGTCCCTGGTCATTGTCCTCTCCCTTTGCAAAGGGTCATTCTCCTTTCAAAACCCTGCCTGCTGTCCTGCTCACCTCACTCTCAGTAGCAAATTGAACACTACTGAGAGAATTAGAGGTTTTTAAAAATTTGCCTCTGTGTGTGTGGGGAGTGGGGAAGTGTGTACAACACTCACTCACCTTCTGACCACTGCATCTATGAGTTTGTCTACCTCCATTCCCATCTTTATCTTTTGTGCTTCTCTCCTAGAAGTGTACCCTCCTGTATCTGCTATGATCAATGCCCTCACATACAAACCTGCTTGGTTTCCTCCCATCTTAAGTGAAAACAAAACAAATCTTTTATCCTACAAAGCCTCTACTTTATTTCTGTCCTCCCTTGACTTCCTAGCACAGGTTCTTAAAAGGATAGTTTGCACTCACATCTCTGCTTTCTCCCAGTTTCTGCTTCACCCCATTGCACTATCGCCTCCATCTTCACTGTCCTTCCTGATAGTCGCCACTGACTTTCTAATTGCTAAATGCAAAGGATATTTTCCCTGTGATCTTATTTGAATCTCTTTGTGGCATAAGCTTCAGATGATCACGCCCTCCCTGAGCTCCTTTCTCCTTGGCTTCTAGGACACAATTCCCAAATTTTCCCACAGTATTTTGCCCCTCTGCCATTTCCCTTGCCCTTCTCTGATGCCTCAAACATCAAGCGTCGGTGCTGTAGAAGATTGTCTCTGTCTTCCCCTCCCTCTACACATCTCACCCACATCCAGGGGCTCCACCACTTGCTCTTGGTGCCCCCACCCCAGTCTATATCTCTGATTTGTACCTTGCTTGGAATTTACATCCAATTTCTAACAGGCCATTTAATATCCTACTTTGATGACTATGAAATTCATGTGTTGCAAAACTGAACTCATCCCTTATAGAACAAAGTATGTTCTTTCTTCTGTTTCCCATTTCAATTATTGGCACCATGATCCAACCCTTAGCTCAAGAGAGAAACCTGGGAATAAGACTGGCTACATGATTAGCTTTACACAAATGTAAAGCCCCTCTATTAATAATGTAAAGACAATGACAGAGCATGCCCCAAATCTAGCATGGGACTCCCCGGCGGGGGTGAGGTGAGGTAGCTGTGCAACTACACAAGTCACACACCCATGAAGCCAGCCCAGCCTGGGAATCATGGACATTCACCTCCTCCCCTCCTCTATCACTAGATCCTGCCAGTTCTACTTTCCTAGCAACTTGCCATCATGTCCCCTTGTTCCAACCTCATTGCCCAGACTTGGTTTTCAGCCTCTCCTCCCGTCTGGCTGAATGTCTGCAGCAGCCTCCCCGGCTGGTGTTCCTACTTCCAGACTCTCCCCTCTCCAGTCTAAGCCTCTCAGGATTTTTTAGAGGCACAACCTTGATCATGTCATTCTCTTGTTCAAAAACCTTCAGTGTCTTCCCTCTGCTCTTTCCCTGTACATGACACACTTTAATACCTTCATGACTTTCTCTCTGCTACATAGGCCCTCCTTGACCTTGTCAATTTAGTGAACTGTTATGCATCTTTGAAGACTCCACTTAAACATGACTTTCTACGTGAGCCTTTCCTCTAGCACCTTGTAAAAGCCTGTTACGGCATATATGACATAATGCCATAACTATTTGTTTATGTCCTTATCTCCCCCAATAGACAGTGAGACAAGTATTGTGCAACATTCATTTTTGCATTAACATTGTCCAGCACAACATGAGGCACATTACAGGTGCTCGATAAATGTTTCTTGAATGATAGTAAATAAAGACTAGTCTTCATGTTTTAAAAACTTCTTTAAATCTTAAATGCCTGCTTTCTTTCTACCTTAATACGAATTTCTTTCTAGTCAAGGAGAAAGAGAAATACCACCACTTGACTTGAGTTTATTTTAGGAATACTTCCAAATTTCACTCAGGACCAAATTCTTCTTATCTATTATATTTCATACAATTTCCTCTGATTTCTGAAAATGTTGCGAGTTTAGGAGGAATGAATGTCTTTCGTTAGTAAGCCTGTCCAGGGCTTCACTCTGGCTGATGACACAGTCTCTCGTCCTTACCTGGCACTACCTGTTTCAGCATAAAGCAGTCATTCCTGGAGAGTTCTGCAGCGTGTTGAATGACAGATTGCAAATTGTTGGCTGTTCCATCCCAAAGAATGTGTGACAGTTGTCTCCCATAGGCACTTGTTATTTTCATTTAAAGAAACAAAACAGGAACCGTTTTCAAGGTCACCTTCACTTTCACAGTCTTAGAATGTCACTTATGTGTCTCATTTTAAATCCTGATCGACAGTGAAACAACAAGGACACTACATTCTAGACTTTGATCTTTAGGTCCTGAAACCATTTACATAACATTGTTCTTATGAAAAATGCTAGATTTTTGCTGTTTTGAAAATTAGATTTAAGTGTACTCTTGCGAGATTCAGGATTGATCTAGAGAGGTAAATTCAATGACCAGTAAAATTCAGGACAAATGTCATACAGTACTTTGTACATAGCTCTTTTTTAATATGTAGAACAGTAAATTGTAGTTTTGTTTTAATGTCCTTGCCCCCAGGAGCTCTTTGAGGGCAGAGACTGTATTTTATGAGACTTTGTATTTTCATCAGGTAGCAGAGTTTCTAATATATTATAGACAATATCTACTTGGATGAATAAATGAAATTGAATAGCCTGTCCCTGTAAACTGTTAAGGGAACACATAGAGGTCATTATTCCTACCCTCTGTAACACAGAAACCACCAGGGCCTGATTCTGGCGGGGAGTCAAGGCATTTCAAGTCTTGGACCGTATAATATTAATAGAAACTTATCTGGGGTTGTGTTAACATCCATTCTCCCTTCATGTGCTGACATCACTTGGATTTTCCTAGAGGGACTGGTCATGTCACACGTTCAGCCCACAGGATTTGGATGAGGCTCATCCCGCCGTGAGCTCCAGGCTGTTCTCTGCATTGCATCTCCCTCTTTCCAGTGATTGGTTCAGAGATGGTATGCAACCCAGATTTTCCAGTTAGGGTGGCTTTGGGATTTCTGTTGGAATTCCTGGGGGGAAAACTCTCTCTTTCGCCCAGGACTTTGAATTATGTCAGCCTGGAACTAGGAGAAGCTGCTTGAGACTGACGCCAACACATAAAAAAAGCAAAACGAGGGGAGTGGAAGGATGGGCCCTCGAGGACTACCATGGAGTATCTTGATCCAGCTGTGCCTGAAGTCAGCACACATTACCTTAGCCAATAAATTGTTCTAGACATGTATTATGAGAGAGATATAAACTTTTCTTGTCTTTAGCCTGACATTTGGGAGGCTTTATTTATTTATTTATTTTTAACTGCAACACAATCTAGTTTATATTGACTGAAGCAGGCAGGTCTTTATCAATACTGTTTTAAAAATAGTCATCTGCCTATTCTTAAATGTCTCAAAAAGATGTTATAAATGACAGTATCCAAATGTATATTTGAATGTTTGAAGATAGTCACTTCGTTCAAAAAAAAGCAAGCCTCGTTCAAGCTTTTACAGGCTTTCTGCAAGACTACATATTCATAGCATTTCACCTCCCAAGAAGGTGGCTTCAAGACCTGATGGAAGATAGGGTGGCACTTTATGTCTACCCATCTATGCCCATAAATTCCAAACCTTTTTTTTTCTAAAATAGTTTTAATCTATATTTAACAGGAGTGCCTAACTGGGGCAAATTTTTTCAGTTCACTATTCTTTGTTTATGGATTTTAGCACCTGGTTGCTACCGTGGCTCTTTAAAAATGAGGAGGAGAGAGATTAATGTCTGAGGAAGGGCTAGAGAGCCTAGGAAAGTTCTTTTATCAGATTCATAGCAGGATTAACTTAAATATAGTCAATTAAACACTTTAAGACTTGAATACTAGTCATGAACCCAAGGTGCATTTTTCTGGCATATTATATCCTTACCTTCATTCATGAGTGAATCACCATATCTACTGAAAAACACTGATGTCAAATTGAATAGGCAGCTGACACTCAGTGGTTGATACTTACTAAATTTGAGACAAACTTTTCTTAATTAAAACTCAGTTCATCTTGCAGCAATCCACCTAAAATTGTATTTTAAAGATTTTGAAAATTTTATTTTAGCTGATGGTGCTTAGTTACCCCAGCTTTGGAAGGATGCTGAAATTCAGTAAAAGCCAGAGGAGAAAAAAGGACTTTATTCCAATGTTTTTTAGTCTTCCTTAACTCTGCTTTTTAAAAAAATCCAGATTCTGTCTTTCTCTATTTGAAAGGTCAAGTCCAGCTCCCGGTGAGCCCCTGAAGTCCCCACCATGAGTTCCTAGTGCTGTGCTTGGCACATAGTTGGTACTCAGGAAGTACTTATTGAATGAAAAAGTGCTTCTTGTCTAACGTATATTTTGAACCTTGTAAGGTTCGGGCAATATGTTTGTACCAGAGGCTCCAAGCGATAGGTTTGCAGCAAGAGAGTAGATTGTACTATTTCATAGTTCTGGGTTGTTAATTATTACCTAGGGTGATCCAGGAAACTGGATTTAATTAGCAAGTTAAACACTCCACGACTGTTATTCATGGCTTGAACTGAGACTGGATCCTAATTCCCAATCCAGTATTTTTACCCTGGGAAGACATGGATCTTTGCCATGAGCCCATTTCAGAAGTGATGGAAATGCTAGTAAAAGCCATCTCCTCCCCCAAGTAGCAGTGGTCATGCTGCTCTCTCCCAACCGTAATGCCCTTGGCCTTCTAGATGAATTCACTCTAGTAACTGCAGTTCCTCTAAAAGAAAAAGCCTGCTCTTCTGGAAACAGAGCATTTATTTCATCATAGCTGCTGCGCTTGCTGCTACCAAGGCTGCTAATCAGATTTATGAAGGCCAGCCCACCCAGAGCTGAGTGGTGCGTTTTTATCACATCAGAAACAAGTCAGCACTAGGTCTCACTCCAGGATTAGTGCTGTTTCAAATATCAGGCTGTTTGCCAGGCAAAGATGTAGGATGTGTTTGTTCTCTGCAGAATGGCTAATGAAATGCTGATATTAGCTTCCAGTCTAGTGAGACTCTAGGACTAAATGATTTCTCAGTGATCCTATTTGGAAATCATGAAATAAGGGGCTGACAATCCAGTCATCTACCCAAAGGATTTTTTAAGCCAGGTGGTGATAGTCACCATTATTTGGTTGATCTTTGACTTTGGCAGCTCCACCTATCTACCCAATTAGGACCTTAAGCCTTATCAGCAATATAAGTCATTCTTTAGCAAGCAATTCTTGAGCACCTATTATGTGCCAAGTACTGTAATATTCTAATGGTATATAGTCTACATTTAGAGAAGGCCAGGGCTATCTTAAGTGTATATGCTATTGGTAAAATACAGAAGGGTTAAAGTTTAAGATGATGGAAGAACATATTAATAGTTTTCTGTTTCTATAAACACATATTTATATAAACACATGTAAGTGATAAAGTTCTAGAAGGAGGCATAGCACATGATAACAGCAGGTACTTTAGGGGAGGGTCTGGGGACTGTGTATGAGGTGGGGGACTCTTGATTTACCTTTTTTTTTTAAACAAGGAGAATGTGTAATATTTTTCTATAACTGGTATAATTAAAAACAAACATAGAAACTCTAACCAAAAACCTATTCTGAAGTATAAATATTTGTTATACTTTGAAGAAAGTGGGCTATAAATATTGATTAAGTCTGGGTTCTTTCTTTGAAATACAAATTCAAAGGTCTATGGAATTAAAATTCATTCATTGAAATTTATTCATAGTCATTAATGGATTTACTAAACAACATGACAAGCTCTTAAGTGGAACCATGGTAAAATCACATCACCTCTGCCTGCCTCAGTTTCCTTATCTGTGAAACAAGTACAAAGTTCAGATGCCTTAGCATACAGGCTCTTTGAAATCTGGCCCCTGTATAATCTCCTTTGTGTCTGCATTCTCAGCCTATCAGCCTCCCCTCCCACCCTCAACATACTCACAACCACAAAACCCAAACTCAGTTTTTTGGCTCCTACAGTTCCTTCTATCTGGAATGCTTTCTCCTTCTCTGCCAAGCCAGCTTTTACTTATCTTCAAAGCCCAGTTCTGATGGCATGTCACACGTGGAACCCTCTCAACCCCACTGCCCAGGCATAATACTTGGACATATGCCTACTGGAGAGGGTCTTTCTAAATTATTCTAGAATGGATGTGCCATGAGGCCAGGCACTCCACTCCTCATACTCACTGCTGTGTCCCCAGCAATAGCACAGTGCAGAGCACGTCGTAGGCATGTGGCAAGTATTCATCAAATCGATGGTTAGTGTATGAATATTTTTCTTATGTGCTACATTGCAAGTGCCTTGAGAACATCTTAATTTCCCCAGCACTGAGCACAGACCTGGCCCCTGGCAGGGGCTTGGCAAGTATCTGACAAGAGCATTCGGGGACAAAGGAATAAATGCCTGGGACTATGCTTATTATGCTTTCTGGGGAGGAATTATTCACAGATAGTTCTGTAGCCAGAATGAGTCATAGCCAATACACATTAGTACTTTAAAAAGCATATAGCATGTTTCACTTTATTCAGTGGGAAGTACAGAAAAGTGAGCAGTTTGCTATGATTTAGATACGTGAGGTATTAATACATAAAATGTTAATTCCACATAAACTTGTTCAGTGACCGTCTTTGTACTATAACAAGGAGAGAGTATGATATACCATGAAGACTGCCAAGAAGTGACCACACGATCACAATCATGCTAGAGGCTCAAGGTGGTGATAATATGTTAAGTCAAAGTCCCCAATTCTTAGTCACCTCACCTGTAATGAGGTTCATGAGGACATTACCATAAATGATTATTGGTAAGGTAAAATTGTACCTTTCTAGAGGGAAATCTGAAATATGTATTAAAATTTAATATATATAACTTTGATTTTGATTGGTAAAACATGCCAAATATACATATAAAGATGTTTATAATATTGTTCATAATAGGAAAACTGGAAATGAGCCAAAGGACGATCATTAGATTAGTTAAAATAACTATGCTGGACCCATGTAATGCAACACCAAATAGTCGCCTAAAAAGATGGAGCCTATGTCTATGATATAAGTGTGTGGGGGAGGGGCAGTAGGTTCCAATTGCAAAAAGGTATGTACATCATATGTATATAATTCTTGAGGGATAAAAGGGGCCACCCAGGAATTATCTGTATAGCCCAAATTAAATGATAGCTGTTTTATGATTTCTATAATGAACATGTATAGTCCTTGTCCTAATAAAACATTTCAAAATTAAGAGTTTCCTGTGGCTTTATTTTCAAAAATGACCTTTTATATTTAGAAGTGGAGTTTACTTTAATAGACTCTGCAGAGATACTGGGCAATGTTCATATTCCCAAGAAAGTGTCTTCTGGTCAGCTAAAACTGAGAAAAATAAATCAAGCTTGCTGCATATTCCATAAAATATGCAGGTACTTTATAGAAACCAGAGTTTAAGTTGAATAGGAAGTATTACGGTCTGTTTGGGTTTGAATGCAATGTTTTAGTAGCCATGATTAATTTTTGTTAGCCACTTCCTTTGCTCCTAATGTTCCAATCAAAATATGGTAAGCTGTGTTCAGAGTGGAAAAAGTTGGGTTTTTTTCCTTACAGAGAAATGTACTTATGTAAATGTTTAAATCTTTCAAATTGTCTGTGTATTAGAATTGCCACCCCCAAGTGGATTGGAAGAAAATCAAACTTAAGGAGAAAATTATACACATTTTTATATATCTGCTGTGTAGCCTATAATGGCAGTCTGAAGAATTATAGAACTGAGATTTTAAGGAAAAAATATCCTTTAAATCAATCATATCTAAATACATTAACTTTTTTTTACAGTGATTTGTAGTATAAAAAATGTTAGATTTCCTGTTTCCAAGTAAAAGCAATTGTTCTCTTAATCCTGAATATTTGATCTTTTCCATTCATATTTGCCTTCCCTAGATGAGTCATAATGCAGTATGTTCAACACAAAACTAAACCTGAATGTCATAGAGACCCAAGTGTTAATCTTTAGATATGGAAATGTTTATGCAGCTTTCCAAGCTTTGAGCTTCTTCCCATGGTACGAATCTTTGGAATTCTCAAACACTGGTTTGGCTGTTAGATTTGCAGGCTCCATTTAACTTCCATTTATAATCCTTTCTAGAAAGTTCACAGTAAGTGATATCTTTAATTGGGTCAATAAACTGAGAATCAAGAGAAAGTTTTGAGTTAAATTAGATATTCACTTTAACAGAGATAATAATCAGGATTTCCGTTTGGGTTATTACAAAGTCCTAGGAATTAGCTGTATATCATATAGAATTAGTTCCCAACAGTGTTCTCTAGTATTAGTTATTTTTTCCTATGAAAAAGAATTGTTGGATATTATTTGTAACTAAGCTTAATCTTTTTGCTTACTTTGTTATTTACATGTGTAGCCCTAGTTTAAAAACAGCATGGAAAGTTTTGAGGACTCTTAAAATAATTCTATTGAATGTGTTTAATAGTGACAACTGTATGTTTGCTTAGTTCAGCTACTCCAAGACATATAGTTCGAGTAAATAACATTTCAAAAAGTATACATTGTTCAAGTATTTTCTTTGTTTCTACTGATCTTTGCTTGTGTTTCAAGCAAAATTTACTTAAAGTTCATGGGTCCTATAATAAATTGTTAGTCATTTTAGTAAATGCATGGTATTTTGAACATATGGTCCACTAATTTAAAAATTTACATGAAAGTACAATAAAGTGCATTGCCAAGGTATAATTACCATACTTGCATGGAGTTTCCCATAGTTTGCCTAGCAATTAACCTTGTTTCTCAGAAAATAGGGGATGGGACTAGTCACCAATCTTTTGCTCAAAAAAGGGATGGACTATCCAATGGCACATGTTCCGGTTCTGGAGGATTTTGGGGCGAGGCTGGGGGCAAGTCCTAGGGCCACAGCCCTAACGGTCCAGGACGTG
The DNA here is from genome assembly GCA_023783475.1 of Daubentonia madagascariensis. Taxonomy (NCBI): domain Eukaryota; kingdom Metazoa; phylum Chordata; class Mammalia; order Primates; family Daubentoniidae; genus Daubentonia; species Daubentonia madagascariensis. The sequence goes on along the minus strand of JAKFHU010001569.1, from coordinate 43,191,576 downwards.
ACGGCCGGATAGGGATTTGGAACTCATGGCGGATTTTAAATTCTTAGCTTTTAGAATTAAGCTTTCCTGATAGAGGCAAATCTAGGGAAACTGATTGGAGACTGCACTGTTGTCGCTAAAAAAATTTGCTCAGCTGTATCTAGTAGTTTCCTGACACGGTTATTTTATCTTTTCCCATCAGGTAATATATTAGAGGTAATATATTCCAGATGGTAGATTTTAAGTTTTTTTAACTGAATATTTCATAGGCTAAATATTTCCAAGTCTTCACTGGAAGGAAGTAACAGAAGTAAAGATTAGATTTTAATTCTTGGTGCCATGTTGGGAAGACTGGAGAGAGCTTTGAAATACAGCACAATTTGTTGCCACCTAGTGAATATAAGATAAAATGCAGCTAACCTCCTACCACCAGTCACCCCCAGCCTTTGGTGTTTGTCATCAAAGGGAACTATGGTTGTGTGTGGGACCCGGTCAGATACTGCTATGCATCCTAGACACTTGAGTGTTAAAGTCACAGAATTCATGTGACTATGACAATACTTTATATCCCTGCTCAAACACTCCACACATTCTGATTAAGTATGTTTAATATATGTTGTAGTAAGCTTGCTTGTGTCACTGAAAGCTTGCACAGTTGGCAGGCTGAATCAGAGGCAGGTTATCAGTGAGGGAGAAGCCTTCTAGAGCGGCCACTTTGAGCATTTATAAGTAAAGCTGAAGATTATATGTAGGTTCAAGTTATTCCCCAGAAAGAAGAGCTCGGCGCTGATGGATGAGCAGGTATTAAGAGAATTCCTGCTTAGTCCGCTTTATTTTGCAGGAGGAAAAAAACCCTTTTTTCCTCTTGCTGTCTTCCAAGGGGAGAGAAGAACCAGAGGGCTGAAGCATGAGAGAACGGAACAGGGGACCATCTCCTGGTAAATTGTAAGAAGGCAGCTCTGCTGCCAGAAGCCTTAAAACTTATGATGGAAAAAAACCTGTAAGATCTTTGGTCACCAAAGTTCTAAAATTCTTCACTGCTCTAAAGCACCAGAATCAGGGCTGGGAAAGAATTTTAGTTAGAAGCATAAGGTGACTGAAAAAACGTCCTATTTAAGCTTGTTTTGGGGGAAGAGCAAAGGAAGGAAGAGGGGTAGGTCTGTATGTGTGGGGTGTGCACACAGGAGGGTTTGATTAAACTAATTTGTTTAATGGCTAAGGACTGTTGAAAAACCTACATACATTTGCATTTATATAAACTTTGCATTAACTCATAAGTATATATAACTCATAAGTATATTTTTATATAAATATAAAAACCTTTATATTTATATGTAAATGTTTAAGTGTCCTTTAATTTTTTTGCTTAATGCAATCAGTTTTTCTAGATGAAGTCTAATTGAATGGAAGAAACGGCCTTCTCTTTGGCTCAGTGAGCCCTGCTTGGGAAGTGTAGCTGTTGCCTGTCTGAGGCCCTGACTTTCATCAGGCAGCAACTCACCCTAATTTATAGCCAAGTGACTTGGAAAATAGCAACAGTCTTGTAAACTCAAACATACATGGCAGGGGAAGAGCGAGAGCAACAAAGGGTAAAGGGAAGAGACTAGATTAGAGAGGAAAGAGAACAGAGCCAGAGAATGAAGAGTTATGTGGGCTTGGTTTGGGGGAGCTTTTTTTTTTTTTAGGGGGAGGAGTTTCAATAGAGAAGAAGATTTTTTTTTTTTTTTGAGAGTCTTGCTCTGTTACCCAGGCTAGCTAGAGTGCAGTGGTGTGATCATAGCTCACTGCAACCTCAACTGCCAGGGCTCAAGTGATCCTCCTGCCTCAGCCTCCCGAGTAGCTGGAACCACAGGCACGTGCCACCACGCCCAGCTAGTTTTTCTTTTTCTTTTTTTAGTAGGGACCCTGGTTCTCGCTCTTGCTCAGGCTGGTCTCGAACCCCTGAGCTCAAGTGATCCTCCACACCTCAGTCTCCCAGAGTGCTAGGATTACAGGCGTGAGCCACCGCGCCCAGCCTAAGAGAGGATTTTTAATGGTTGCTGTAGAGTGTTACTTGAGAGTGGGAGAGATGGGGAGAAGGATGTTTTTTGTCTTTTGCATGTATTGCATTCCGCCTGGACATTTGCTACGTATGGAGGTAAACATTTGTTCTCAACTACATTTTTAAAGGGGCTGAACCATATGGCAAACTGGTTTCATATTACAGTTGAAAAAATTTTAATTTAGTGCTGGTCTGAGGACTGCCTGGCTTGCATCAATTTGGAGTCAATTTATGGAACCAATATATAAGTGAACAAGTATTTAGTGTGCTCCGCACTGTGCTAAGTTCTATAAAGGACATAAAGGCGAACGCGTGCTCTGAATCCTCATGGAACTTACTATCTGATTAGATAAAGTGCATGAGTTCATCCACCATATAAGTGAGAACGTCAGAGAAAGGGTGTTGAGTTAGGCTAGAGAGAGAAGCCTTCAGGGCTTTGGGGAAAGGTTAGGTTTGTGGAGAGAGCGAGTGGGATCTTTAGGCAGTTGGGACCACTGGAACAACGGCTCAGAAGGGGATGCGCGTGCAACTTTCACAATGTAACAACATCTTGAAGTATTTCTGTAATACTTCACTCTTCTCAAAGCCCTTTCATGGGAATCAGCTCATAACCCTGGGAGCTAGACCAGGTATATTTATTAGCATTTTACAGCTGAAGGAAATGAGGACAGAAGATTCAGGCAGGTTGTGAATCACCTAAGGTCATTCAGGGGAAAAGCCAGGCTTTGCATTTATCACTTGACCCTTGGTCCACTCTCCCCATGCTGCAGGGCAGAGGGGACTGTTGTAGCAGTTTGGAGAGAGTTTGGGGTCATCTAGTACCCCAGAGATGTTAGTTCAGCTGCTTTAAGAGAGACCAGAGTCACAGGGATATAAGTGAGAGGTGTGCTTTTCTTTCCTGTACAAGTTTAAGCTGGTAGGTAGCCCAAGGGAGTCAGGCACACACAGCTCTAACCCACAAGGGCACTGGGCCTCTCCATATCTACTTTCCCCCTTCTCTATGCCTCAGGAGGCTGATCAACGTGGGAACATCAACCCAGTCTGTTGGTTTAGCCAACGGGAGGCATCAGTAAGAGATTGTGCAGAGAGAAGAGTGATGTCAGGGCTCTCCCGGCTGGCTGCATCCCTTGCCCAAAGATTGCAGCTCCTGCTAAGTGGCCCTCCTGCAGTCTGCCTTCAACTTTTAGTTGTCACCCTCTCACCTTTGGTGAGACCAAGGGTGGTGATGACCCCTGCCCAGTGTTGGCTCTGGGATGCTGCACTATCCTTTATGGCTTTCCTCCACTCTGCTCACATCTTTGTAAATAGCCCCCTTACTAAACTGCCCCAGCTGTGTCCTGTTTCCTGCTGGGACCCTGACTGGTCCAGTCAGCCAGGGACCTAAGTTTCTTCTATCTTGTTTCACCAGTATTACTATTCTCACCTGCATGGTTATAGCTGGCTCACCATAGTCCAGTCCAATTGAAGAGGGAAAAAATCCAAACACAAATGGAGGGTGTATTAGTTTCCTATTGCTGCTATAATAAGTTACCACAAACTTGGTGGCTTAAAATGACACAAGTTTATCTCACAGTTCTGTAGGTTAAAGGTCTGATGCAGGTCTTACTGGGCTAAAATCAAAGTGTTGGCATGGTCATGTTCCTTTCTGGAGGCCCTAGGAGAGTATCCCTTTCCTTGCTTTTCCAGCTTCTAGGGCCCACTTACCTTTCTTGGCTCACGGGCCCTCCTCTGCCTTCAAAGACAATGACGTCAGGCCAAGTCCTCCCAGAGTGCTGTCTCGGGCCCCTGCCCCTTTCCATTTTTAAGGATCCTTGTGATAATACTGAATCCACCTGGATAAACCAGCATGCTCTCCCCATCTCAAGGTCAGCTGATTACTACCTTAATTCCATCTGTAAACTTAATTTCCCTTTTCCATGTAACATAACTTAGTCACAGGTCCTGGGGATTAGGACACGGATGTCTTTTGGGGGCCATTATTCTACCAACTGCAGAGGACAAACAGCTTCCTTTTAAGGTTGTGCCCTGGAAGTTGCACACAAATACACTCATATCCTGTTAACAGAATTTAGTCACATGGTCACATTGAACTGCAAGGAGGTTGAACTACAGTCCTTCTAGGCAGGCAGCTATGTGCCTGTTTAAAACATGGAGGTGTTCTATTCCCCAAAGGAAGAAGGGGTAGAATGGATATTGGACAGCAGTTTCCAGCCTGTCCCCCAAAAGGCACATGTATTTTTGCCAGGATCTGCCTTCAGATTTCCTTCACTTCATTGTGCCACGTTGGTGCTTTTCTTAATTGTTTTCACCTACTGGCTCTGAGCTGCCTTTCACCTGCAATTGCCTTCGAATCTGGGAGAAAAGATAGAATTGCCTCCTTAAATGGATTGGACTGGCTACCTGCTGGTGATTTGTTTCCTGATCTTTATATTGATTTTCTGATGTGACTAGCTGCGGTCTAAATGCTTTCATGTGGCCTCTGGGGTTCAAATTTTGGCTGTCTTACTCCTGCTTCCCACTTATACCCTGCTCTGAAATGCTTACATTCCATCTCAGCTTCGCCATGTCGGTCCCTCACACACTTTATCAGATCTCCCAGTGTTGGGTAGATGTGGTTTCCAGTCAACTCAAATTATAAAACTATTAGGACAGTATAATAGAGGTAAAGAAAATGTATGTAGGTTAATGCATGTAAATATTTCATATAAAGAACTAAAATGTATCATCTAATCACATTATCAATTGACTATGTATGTATAAGTGCTTTACATACTTTAATTCTTTGTTTGTTTTTTGGCTACTCACATCAAATCCGCTTTCTTAGATGGGAAGCAGAGCCATGCCTTCTACAATGAAAGATAATGGAACATCTTGCAGGCAGAATGCATGGATCCGAAAGCAGAAGTACACAGCCAATATCATACTGAATGGGGAAAAATTGAAAGCATTCCCCCTTAAAACTGGAACCAGACAAGGTTGCCCACTATCTCCACTACTATTCAACATAGTGCTGGAAGTCCTGGTCAGAGCAATCAGACAAGACAGAGGAATCAGGGGCCTCCAAATGGGGGCAGAAGAGGTCAAACTTTCACTATTTGCAGATAATATGATATTATATATCGAAAACCCCAAAGGTTCAACCGAAAGCAGGAGTAGAAATACATATGACACTGCTTATGATTATATCTGGATAACTCACAGGTAAAATTTTACTTTCTGTACCTGTGACTTTGGGCTCTGGTCTCTAAGGAAGTATGTTTTTACTAGATGACACAATGGTTGTTCCATTTAGTTGGAATACATACCAATACCTAGCTAGTTCAGGATCCTCAAGTGAAAGGATAAACAGGCCAAAAAAAAAAGGGGTGGGTTATCATTTTGACTGGCATAATTGATCCTGACTCTTAAAGGGAAGTGGAGCTGCTGGTGCCCAGTGGCAGCAGGGAGGGGTGTGCCTGGGACCTAGACAGTCCTTGCACTGCCATGTCCAGGGAAAAATGTAAGTGCACTCTACCCCCAAGTATGCAGGACCTGCAAAGGCTCAGAATCCTCCAGAAAAAAGGTTGGGTTGCCCTATCTGGTAAAGAGATGCTTGCTGGAGCAGAGGGAACATGGAAAGAATAGTAAAGGGAGATTATAAATCTTAGCAATAGCCTCCTGAGTGGTTAAAGAAATGAAGTCTGCAGCCTCAATCTGTTTCTCAATATGCTATGTTTTGTCTGTATTTATATTTTTAATTATCAAATATATTTAATTTCCTTTTTATAAGGCGATAAAAAGGAAATTGAAGGGAGATAAAAAGGTTAGGGTTAGGGTTAGTTGGTGTTTGTGGTTGGTGAAGTTTGATTATGAGTTGCAGCATATCCAGGCAGGATTGTAACTGAAATGCAAAAGGAATGAAGCTCACTGGAAGCCAAGGCCTCAGTGCTTGGTGCGCTCAAGTTGAGACTTTGGGTTGGTTTCCCTGGGAGACAGGGTGGATGTGTTTTCATTTCGCTGGGTGCCACATTTTGTTTGGTGGAAGCATTTATTTTTGTTTTAGGAGGGAAAATGGCATGAAGAATGTTTTATGATATTCGGAAGTCACAGAGATGGACTTTAATAGAAATTTGTAGTTTTTTAATGCCTGGCACCAAAATCTTTCCTTTCTTGCCTCCAAGATTCCAAAGATAGGTGGAGGCAAAACTCCCCTCGTAATACCAAAGTCGAAAGGGGCAGATGTTCTCTCTACTTACGTGATGGCAGCCAGGGCAGGGGAAGAGGCTTAGCCAACTGGATACTCCTACAAGGGATGTAGGGCCACGCAAGAGTGACACAAGATGCAGAGACAGTTGGAAGTCCCTGGGATGGTGGAGAGTGTCCAGTGGGGCTGGCGCTGGCATCCTAACCTGAGTGAGTGTACTGAGGTGTGATCTTGGGAATATTCCCAGATGCACAATTGTCCTTAGTTACATTTTCTCCAGCCATTTCTTCAATTTTGTGTGGTATCAGATATCCTTTCAATAAATTCCTTTCCTGCTTAATAAGCTATCATTGGTTTCCAGCGTGTACATTCCAAGAACTCAGACTGGTAAAATCATAATATTTAATTTTTTTATTGTTATTTAGGTTCTTTACATTGTTAATATAAGGAGTGCTGCAATGAATTAGCTGCAAAGGTTTTTCCCCCTTATCTTTAAACATTATTTTCTTAGTATACAGGTTCAACAGTGGAATTACTGGGTCTTAGGATAGATCGTGATACACGTTGTCAAATTATTTTGTGATGTATAAGACGTGCTATTTCACTGAACCGTCCCTTGGACAACTGATACAGCAGGTAAGAGAAGTTAGAATGATTTATCTGACATTAGTGAGGAGTGAGATTTTTCACATCTGTACTTTTTTTTTAGATAACGAAAGCTTATTAAGTTTAGAAAGCACAACCATGTATACTTGAAATCTGTCCAAAGTATATCACATACTTCCTAACCTCATCAAACTGCAATGCCTAGGGGTCTCCTGAGATGATGAGTTTATCTTGCCTTTTTACTTGATTTCCCAGATAAGTGTGCTTTTCTAATGGCTGGGATTTTTCTGCTTCTCCAGAACTCAACAGCCAGTTAGTCCTCCCAGTCAGCAGATAAAAACTCTTCTCTCTTTAACTGTTCCCACACCCCCTGGCCTACTACTTGCATAGTCTCTGATCACTGAAAAAAAAGAACAATTGAATATTGCTATTGCAAACAAAAACACCATGCTTGTAAAATTGTCTATCATTTGTACAAAGTTGAAAGTCAGTACCTGATGGGGAAGCTGGAGTGTGCTCCACTCTCAGAGTTGGAGTAAAGAACTTAGACTTTGTGACAGTTGTATTTTTTGATTCTCTGGATCATTTTATGCACCATTCATTGGTAAAGATTTGCAAAAGTCTCAATGCTGGATATGTGGAACATTACAATGGTATACTTCAAGAGAGATTTCTGGGGTGGCCCTTCCTGCAGAAAAGTTTCCTTCTATTCTTCAGGATCTCTTGGGAAATAAATTCCACAATTTTCTTTAATAGTCTACATTTTTAAGAATTTTTCCATTTATATGTACTCTTAAAGCCCTTTTGTTGAATTTTTAAATCCATTTTTTATGAGCCAGTCCTTAATAAAAAAGCTCCAGCTGATCTTCCTCTTTCATACATCAATGTTGATGAATATTATTTCTTATTCATAAATTTAACTCCCTTAAAATAATCCCTCTGAAGGACAGCTTTCACAAACAGAAGCAATGTGCTCTATTATAAATCATACATGCAAAAAAAGCTGATGTAAAATCACACGCTCATTCTGAAATGAGACAATCTGATTTTTTATACTAAAATAAAAGAACATGATTGCTAGGCTTTTAAAAATAAGTAGCAGATTTTATAGCAAAAATGCCTGCAAATTATGAAAAGTAGTTCCATGTTTATCTTTGTGAATACGTTTCTTTCTCTTTATATTTTTATTTTCCCACTTACCAAGTGAATGTGAATACTGTTTCAATGCCATTTGGAGAAAACAGAATCCTCTAGTTGAGAGAATGAGCATATAGGAAACCAGGTGTGAAAGTAAGTTACATGTTCTGACTTGTATGCATTTTATCCTGAAGAGAATAAGAGTTTTACAAATAAAAGCTAATCCAAATAAATATAAAATATAGGACAATCTAGTACAAGCCATCCATATGTATTCCATATTCCAGCCTAGTATTAGAGGTATTTAGTTAATGTTTAGGTTCACTTGACTGAAATGATCGTTAATAAATAGTACTTATTTAAATTTTTGCTTTTCATATGTAACCAATTATTTTTGAGTTATGAAAGAGAAAGGAAAGCAAGAGGAAAAGTTTCTGAACCCAGAGACAATCTCTTTACTTCCCCTTCTCTGTTATAAAGGGGCACTGAAGTGGCATTTTGCTGGCCCAGTTTCCCCCTCCAGCCACATGGAGCACCTGTGAGTAAGGAGAGGGTGTGGGGAAGGGAAGGTGGAAGAAGCTGACGGACCATTGGAATTTCACAAGTTCAGCAGCAGCTCCTCGAGAGTTTGCACATCAGAACCCAGAAACAAAGGCACAATCTTTTGCACTTTAGCTCTGCCTAACTGTAGCAGGTAGCATACTTATTTTCTTGTTCAACAATTTCGTTTTTAATGGCAACAACTTGATCTTCTAATTGTTTCAGTTGATCAGCTTTTTCTTGTCTACTTAAATTCAAATCTTGGATCTTCTTTTCTAAATCTGAAAGAAGCAAATAAAAGAAATGATATGTTTCCATTTGATAGAGTCTTCCTGGATAGCCGCATTGCGCCAAGCACAGGGCCTTGTGTGCCTCTGAACGATAGATTTAGCTTTGTGTTTTGATTCAATGGATAAAACACCTATTTTCACCAGACTTCTCAAGGTTTTCACATATATCAGAGCAAATTGATATGTTTGTCTGAAAATTTTTATATCTAAAGGCTTTTATCAATGTGAGTCCGTTGCTGGTTAGAATTCATTAGAAATGAAGAGATGGGTGAAAGCCTTGACTGGACTTGGTGAAGTGCTGTGTTTCCAAAGATTTGTTCTCATTATTTTAACTTCATTTTTAAACATGTGTTCTTCACTTCAGTGTTTTCCAATCTTTTAGAAAAAAGGAATGCCATTTTCATTTCTTTATTCTTCTTCCCTGCTGATATTAAAGTCTCTGAACAGTAAAAGCAAAGTGATGACTTCTTGGCTTCACTCTTATCCATCCATCAATCCATTGACCCATTCATCTGTCCATTCATCCACCTATCCATGCCTTCATTTATCCATTTTCCATTCAACAAATGTCTGGAAATTCTAGTAAACCTCAACAAGGAGCCCATAGACTAGTGGATAGAAGAGGCATAGAGAGCTACAGTTGACAGTGTGAGGTGGCCTTTCGAAAAGAAACTCTGACCTTAGGTAGAAGTGGAACTTTTAGAAGAAGGAAGGTAAATGTCCACTATACTTGGTCAGATCACACCTGAGTACTGAGGTGGTTTGGAGTAATTGTCAAACTAACATGGGTTTAGAGGAAAGAGCCAGATTGCTGAAGAAATTTGAAACTGTCCTGTGAACAAATATTGAATTAACTGGTGATGTTTCATGCAGAGGAAAGAAGATGCAGGACATGTGCCGTAGCTATTTGCAAGTATTTGAAGGGCCAGCTTAGAAAAGCAGAGTACATATGTTCTCTGTCATCCTGAGGAAATAAAATGAAGGCCAGGAGGGCAAGCTCCACAAAGGGAGAATTTGTCTGAATATAAAGAAGAACTTTCTGTAGTCATGACTGTTCAAATACGAAAGAGCTACTGTGAGAGGTGGTATGTGTTCTGCGCTAGAAACTTTCAAATCGTATTTGGGATTGAAAAGGGGATTCAATATTGGAAATATATTTGGACTAAAAGGAAAAAAAGACCGCTGTGTTTCTACCAGGTAAGTTAATATGATTGATCTGGTTACTTTTCATTTCCCCCACTAGACCCATTCTCCCTCCTGTTCTGTGTCCTGGGAAGTTAAACTTCATGGAGGACAGCACCTGGCTGCCTTGACCTCTGGCTTTCGTTCATATTTGGCCAATGGACATGCTGACACATGACCACAGGGTGGAGAGACCACAGTTCCCATCCCTGTTCAGCACCAGGGTTCTGGCAGTTCTTCCATCTGAACTCCAGCTCCTGTAGGGGCGCCTCTTCCCTAATGCGGCAGTGTTTACAGGGCTCTGGTAACATTCCTGCTTCCTCTGTCCCTTCAGGCCTAGGATGCTAATGGCTTCTCACTGATGCTAGTCACCTGGTACCCTCCACAATCTCAGCTGGTTCCCTTAATTCTTGTGAACTCTTTGTAGTTCCTCTGATCAAGAAGTAGAATCTACTTACCTTCTTCCCACCCCTACGCCCCTGAACCTGGGCTGGCTTTACAAGTTGTTTGGACCAATAGAAAGTAGAAGAAATGATGTCGCAGGACCTCAAGACCTGGCTTCTTCTCTTCTTACTCTTGTGGAACCCTGAAACAACCAGGCCATAAGGCAGCCTGGGATAACAGACCATGTAGAGAGCACGCCAGCAACTCAGCCAAGCCCGGCCCCCGGCAGACCTGCCAGCTGAACCATCAGCCCAACGAAGCTGCTTGAGTAACCCAGGTGAGGCCCCCAGAATAACCTCCCAGGCAACCCACAGCAAAATGAGAAATGATTGTTGTTTCAAGCCATTGAATTTTGGGGTGGTTTACTATGCACCTCAAATAGTGAATAGTGAATAGATAACTGAGACAACTCCACTTATAAATACATTATCCAGAATGATGTCTGAGTATGCTTTCTATCTCTTGCTGTGATCCCGACTGACCCAAAGTTCTACGGAGGTGCCCTGGCTGCAGGCTGGGGCCCGTTCTCCACTCTCTCCACTTTGGTGCTGCCAGAGGCTCCTTCCTGGGATGCCACGGGCATCTCTTTCTACCAGACAGGACCGGCACAGCCCTTGTATTTCTACCCCTTCTCAAGCGGCAGAGTGGGGAAGACAGCCAAACCAATGTCTTATTTTTCTATCTTTTTGAGTTGTGAAAACAGCCTTAAAGCGAAAAGAGAAAAAGTTGAATGTATTATTTTAGACCTCCCTGTGGAGAAGTCCTCTAACTTAAACTTCTCTTCCAACCTAATTTCAAGAACTGTAAAAGTTTTAGTGAATGGGGATCAATGGAAACAATCTGGACTCCAACGTAAAACACAGGATAGAAATATTCTCCCCAAGTTTTTGCTCCTGTAGTAAGGACCAAGGTCTGAAATAATAGAAACTGATTTTCATGGTATTGTCTATGGAATGTAAGGTAAAAAAAAAAAAATTCTGTCTTTCTGAATTTTTCCTAGTATTTCCTTTTAAACATTTTAAGGAAAATACTTAAACATGAAAACAAAAATTACCCACAAGTCTGCTGCTTTTAAAACAATTCTACAAATGTAAACAGTAGTGGTTTCCTCTTCATTCCCCCTGCCTCCCCAGAGATAACTACCGTTAGCAGTTTGGTATGTATTTTTCCTGACTCTGGGCCATATTAATGTTGCATTTCAGTTTTTTCATGTTATAGTGATGATATAAATGGTTGTAAAGCCAAAGACTCATTTTCTAACAAAGCATTTATAAGTAAGGAGTTTTGGTTATTTTAATATTTGAGAGTTACTTATATTTCTAATGAATATGATTAAAAATTTGGGAAACAGTAAATACAACCAAGAATAAAACTATACACTCATCATTTGATACTTCTTGATGATTTAGAGGTGGTTAAGGACATGATGATTGCCAAGAAAAATCATAAATATTAATTGTGGAAAAAATATTCTGATTAGCTTTCTTATTGTATGTATTCTATGTTTTCTATACTTTGTGTGCATCAAAATGTCCATTTTGATCAAAATCCTTATCCAGAATGTGATCCCTTCTGGATTGTTATCTAAAGAGCTATGCTAGATGACCTAGCGCCCTATCACACTGACCCCAAAAGAGTTCTTTACATGAGAGGAAAAATAAGCAGCGTCAGTTAGGACAGGGTTTCTCAGTCTTGGCACTATTGACATTCTGGGCAGGATAACTGTTTGTTGTGGGGAGCTGTCCTGTGCATTGTAGGATATTTAGCAACATCCCTGGCTTCTACCTACTACATGCTAGTAATACCCCCAGGGTGACAAGCAAAACTATCTTCAGACATACCACTCCCAGTTGAGAACACTGAATTAGGAAAAGGGCATTTCAAGGTGACTAAAGGAAATCTCAGTTAGTTTTGATTAATGCAGGGTAGATGCTTATTAACATCTTTCTAGGCAAATCCATGTAAGAGGCTTGTTAATTTGCAGTCCACAAAACATAAGACCAATTCCTAGTTCTTCCTCCTCAGTGGATTCTTACGTGGTTAAACTGTGTTAATGATAAATCAAAATTGGTATAAATTCTACCAGGAAGGGAGAGTAGTATGAGGTTATTGTCAAACTGGTGGGGTGGGTAAAAGAATAGATACCTGCTATTCTTCTTATCTTGTTTTCTGTATCTCCAGCCAATTTTTCTGCGGCATCTTTCAGCTGTTTAACTTTTCCTAATGTTTCCTTTGTCAGTCCTGTAGTGCTTGTTTTATGTTGAAGAATAGCATATTGTTTCTTCAGCTCAACAAACTCCTGTAACAGAGCAAAACTCCCATGACCAGAAAATATTTATAAACCATGTACATATGCATGATGATTTTTCTAATACCATTCATTAAAGACAGAGGAATCCATAGTCTAGTCAGTATGCTTCAGTCACTTTGATATTGCCAACAGGGCTTTTATTTGCATGCATGTTTTTTCAGGTTGAAAAAAATCTCAGCTTCAATTAAAAATAAAACTTATTTGTTGCAAAATATCAATCATTATTGCATGTTAAAGCAACCGTTTATGAGGCATCAATTGTTTGTTCTGTGCTATGTTATGGTGGGAGATACAGAAGACAGAAATTATCTAATCCCGTCCTTGACAAATCTCTGGTTCACTTGGGTCGATCATTTGTACATTGAAATGAAGGACAGAGTGAGTGATGAAGACAGAGAACCAGCAAGGATGCCTTATTTGGTTGGCAAAAAGGTAAGACAGATATGAGATAGAAAGGGGGCATGAGGGGAAGTAGATGTGTTAATTTGAAGATCTCTCTTGGAAACAGAATAGACATCCTTGGAGTAGCCTGTGTGGTTGACAAGCTAGAAGGTTAAGTAGATGCACAAAGGCCAGAGCTGGGAACAAAATATGGAGATGGGAAGAGAGGAATAGGAAGTACCTTTCTTAATCTCTGTTCCATAGAAAATGTTCTCAACTGCTACGTCAGTGGAAAATTTACTCAGTACATTAGGAATTAAAAGCAAGAGAATAGGCCAGTTGTAAAAACACTAACATTTTTCTTTTAAGCTACTATATTAATGAGACCAACCAAAGACTTCCTGTTAAGAAAATGAGTTGATAGGTTCTTTCAGCAACCTAAATTAATGGCTCACTTTCCACAACTGTTTAATTAACTCCCTCTGATTTTGGTAACTTGAACTATTCTCTTTGGCAGGTGGCTGTCATTTATTGTTTTCTTTATATGTTACATGATTGAATTAGATAAGGGGCAAATACATACAATATAGACAAACAACATACATTGTGAAAGTTTGGAAGTTCAGGGCAAATTTGATTTATGGACTATTTGACCAGGACACCACTAAGAATACTAGAATGGGTAGATGGGGGAAGAAACATGCCAGCATGATTCGCCCAGGGTCTTCTGCCTTCTACAGAGACAGCCTTCTACTACAGAAGATCCTTTGTGTATCAGGATCCCTTGAACATATACCACTGAATCATGGACCAGCACAAAAGGAAATGCTGAGAAATGGCATAAATATCTGGGGTTAAAGGATTATCCTTCAAAGAAGCACAGTTTGTCTGCTGTAGGTGGCAGTGGTAGGACTAATGACCTGCTCAACGCCCTCAGCCTGGCGTTGGGCAGATTCAGCCTGAGCTTTCACACTGAAGGCTTGGTCTTCATTCCTTTGCAACTTGGTCCATAGCAGGGAAAGTCCGTCCTCCAGCTCTGACTGCTGCTTTGCTAAGTCCAGCTCATTCTTCATGTGCTTGGCTTGGTTTTCAGCCTGTTGTTGATTTAAAGACCAGAAAGGGAAAATTTCTTTATGAAACAAGAATATAAATGATATATTAAGCCCTTGATAAACAGTCTGGGTGTAAAGGAAAATAGTGCCTTTGCTTTTTCTGTTGCATGTATTAAAAAATGTTATAATAAGATATTTCAGACATACAAAATGATCTGACAAAATATGACAGAAATCCAGGTACCCACCAGCCAGTTTAAGAATAAAGCATTGACAATGAGCTAAGGCCTTCGGCATACCGTGCCCATATCATATCTTCTCTCTCTTCCCCTAAAGGCAACCACTCTCCTGAATCTTATATTTGTCATTCCACGTATTCTACAGGCTTTTTACTACAGCCTGCGCAGTATTCCTAATAACATATGGTATTTCTTTTTCACCTTATATAAATATATATTGTATATTTCTGCAACTTCGTTTTTTAAATTCAAAATTATGCTTGTGCAGGTCATTTAAGTTAATTTCTATAGCTTTAGTTCATTGATTTTTACCAATTTAAAGTATTCCATTATTAGAATATACAATTTATTTTTCTATTCTCCAGCTAGTGCAGGCGGCTTCTAATTTTTTCCCTTACAAACCGTAATATTTTATACTTGTTTCTTATTTCAATGACTATATCATATGTAGAAGTCCTATTTAAATATGTTTCAAATCTAATTGGTTATTTGTTAGCTCTTGTCTCTTATTCATTGGTCATACTTTCATACCTTCTTGGATTTTCTTAAATATAGTAAACATTCTTATTTTATATTCTATATCTAGTAATGGAAATATCCACTGTCTCTTGCATCCAGATTCTGTTGTTCATTATTTTTGACGACTCTTGTTTAAGGTAATTTGTTTCTTTATGTGTTTGGGGGAAATTCTTAAAGGTTAGCTTTTAAGGTCACTCCTTTGGAGGGGATTTTTGTTTGCTTCTGTCAGACATCTGGGAGCACGACCAAACCAGGACCACTTCAAATGACATTTTTAGCTTGGGTTTTCGGGGCCACCCAGGCAGTGTGAATTCTAGCCCCAAACTCATATGAGAGCCAGTTTGTGGTTAGCAAATCTTAGTGGAGACTTTACTCTCCCACCCAGAAGCAAGTTTCCCTATTGGCTCTGTGTGTGTGTGTGTGTGTGTGTGGTGCGCAAGACAGCGAGAGGGAGAGCGAGAGAGAGAGAGAATTTAACATTTCACTGAGGGTTTTGCCTTCTGGAGTCCCAGTTCTATGCAGGGATCTTGTTCCCTCCCTGCATGGGCTTTGATTTCTGGCTGTCATGCATGGTGACCATTAAAACCTAAAGCTCTAATGCACCAGGGATTGGCAGATGCCCTCTACCTGCTGTCAGGTTAGTACTTGATTACCTCTGGATTCATGCTTTCTTGTCATTTTTGGCCTCTGAGCATATCCTAAGTTTCTTGCTAATTCAGCTCTATATTTAAACAAAATTTAAATATCCTTTCTAACATTTTTAGGTTTTTTTTCCTAATAAGAGGCTTCCTTAGGGTATTGGTCCACCATATTTTTAGAAATGAAAGTCTCTTCCTGTGCCCTGTGGCATATGTGAGAGCTTTCCTAGAGCAGGAGCCTGCAAACTTTCTGTAAAGGGCCAGATAGTAAATATTTTATACTTTGTGATCCATACAGTCTCTGTTGCAACTATTCAACTCTGTGCCATTATAGTGCAAAAGCAGCCATGGACAATATGGCCTATGGCTGTATTTTGCTAACCCTTGTTCTAGAGTATATACCTAGAAGAGGAAAACCTGGGGGCTTTCTTTTTTTGCTACCTTGTCCATGCAACCTCTTCATAGCCAACCCTTTCATTTCCTGGTGCACTACTTCCTGTTCTGTTGCTTTCTGCTTTTCTTCTCGAGATACATGTAGTGAATATATAAAACACAGCTGAAGAACAGAGGATGAGTAACTCACAACCTGTAAGGAAGGGGATATGACAGAGGATGTAGCCTTGGAGGAAGAGACTTTACACTATGGGATTAGGGCCTGCCCTGTCCTCCAACTCCAGGCTTCCTCTCCCTGGTCCACCACATGGGTCAATCCAGGGTCTTGCTCCCACTGAACTCTGGATGCAACATGTTCTTTTGGGTGAGATGTTCTTCCAGTTTTAGGATACTCTGATGGGATTTCATGCAAATTTAGTTACAAAACCTTGCAATAGTTACTCTGTTTTTCTTTGGTTTGTGAGCTTTTAAAACTCTCTTCCTTCCCCCCTCTCTTCCTTCATCCCTCAGAAGGGATGAGCTCTGGCCTCATATCTACCATTAATTAGCTGTGTGACCTTAACCAAATCACTTAAACTCTCTGAGTCTTAGTTTCCTCATTTACAAACTGGTGCTAGCACCTGCCTTGGTGCGACCTCAGAAATGGTCATAATCAATGAAGTGACACTTGGGTGGGCTCTGTAGAACATTAATTAAATGCATAATACTGCCAACATGAATGTAAGCATACCACTAACATTAATGTAGAACATTAGTTAAATGTATAATACTACCCAAATCTTATTTTATCCTCAAAATAATCCCATCAGACAGGGAGGCAAGCATGACATTGGCATACATAAAAACTGCTGTGCTGTTTCCACCCTCAAAACCCATTTCAGGTTAGTTTCAAGGAAGATAGAGAAATACCTGCAACACATTCTTTTGTATTTTTGTTAGCTCGGCAGTCAGCTGTGTGATGGTGGAGTTTGCCTGTCCTTGAGTGATGTGAGCTTGTTGCAACTCGTTCAACATTTTGTCAAGATTTAATAGAACATTTGCTGCTTTCCTAAGGTAAGATATTAACATATCAGAGTAGATAAACATACAATTATTCATTTCACTTTGAGAGAGTTCATTTGACTCAAAACCTTACTGAATTATTAGGTGAGACTGTGAAATGAAAAAAAAAAAAAAGAAAAAAAAACCTTACTGAATTATTTATAAATTTAAATTACTCTTAAGCAAGGGAAAGTGCTGAAGTCTTTATTTTGAGATAGTTATATTTAAATGCCAATGAAAACACATACACACATATACATGCATACCCTGTAGACACAGATTTCACCAGATATGAAAATTAAGGACATAGGTCTTGTTTTTTCTTGATTTGTCATAAGCAGAAAGGTTTGGGGGATGTAACTGTCAAGGTTTGCACATAAAAACTATCCTCAGCCAATTTGGGTTCCTTAATTTCTCAAATGTAAGCAACATTCTCTAAACCTTTATTGGAGTGTGGGGAGGTAGGGGGGTGGGGGAGCAAAGAGAGGGCTAAAGGCCCCGTGTTTTCAGGCTGTGTTTATTCAGGGTTATTTAAGCTTCACTGACATTCCAGCCTCTCAGGGGCCCAGTCAGAGGTTAAAATCACAAGCATTCCAAGTGATACAGTCTATTTTGCAGAAATGAACTCACCTCAAGTCAACATTCACCAGACACTTAGATCTATGGGCTCAAAACCAGCCAGAGAAGAATGTTCTGAGGGAGTGAAATATTAGACAGACCTTTGCAGAAGCATCATTAGAAATGCTTGTGCCCAGAGCAGAATTAGCTAAATCACAAAATATTCCCTTCCCCACCCAACCCATCCTCTCCTCCCATTGGTAATCGCCTTTTCTCTTTCGAAACTTCAGGAGCCTTCCCTCCTCACAACACAACTCATGCCCACCCCCACGCCCAAACTTTTCATTTCTGTAACATTCCAACATTCCCGGACACCAGTGTCCATCTCTTCTATTCCCCACCACCGTATCTTTTTACTGTATTCTTGTTGTCCCTTTATATTTTCAGTGTACTGCTTATTATATCAAATTTAGAAAGTACCAAAAAAAAAAAAAAAAAGAAAAAGAAAAAAATGTAAGGAAGGGGAAAATTTACCAGTAATCCTGCCACCTTAAAAATATTGGCCTATTCTAGCGTTTTTGTCCTACAAAATTTTTTCTTTTCATGACTGAGATTCTCTTCCATGAATAAGCTGTTACCTGCTTTTTAAAAGCATATTACACTGTAAGAATCTACATGTTATTAAGTCTTTCATCAACATCATTTTTAATTGCTGTGTGATTGTACTGCAGTTACTTAATCTTCCTGGTTTTGAGTATGAAATCTGGAAAAGTTGTACTTTTCAGGTTTAATGTTTAAAATTAAATTTTGTAAATATTTAAAATGAGTCTGGTACTCTTCATGTGTGTAAGGGGATGACGAGACAGGTGAGGGGGGCTCAGGTCTCAACTGTGCTGAGCTTCCAGCAGTGACAGTGGGTGTCGATGTTACCACCATCTACCTGAGCCTGTAACCCTGACTCACGGCACCCCATGCTCATAAAAACATCAAGGTGGCTTTTCCTTTTTGCTTGGCTAAGTCAGCAGGGCAGAAGGAGGCAAGAGTTAGTTAACGGCACACTATATATATCATTTTAGTCTCGTATTATTCCTGGGGCACTGGTGTCCATTTTTTCTGTTCCCCATCATCATATCTTTTTACTATAGTCTTTTTTTTAAATTTAGATTTTCAAAGTGCTGCTTATTATAGTAAACTTGGAAAGTACCAAAAACAGGTAAAGAAGGGAAAAATATACAAGTATTTCAACCACCTGTTAAAATACTGGCATATAATCAGTATATGGCATTTATTGATGTGCACTGGTATAAAGAGGTACTAGACCACTGGCAAGGATTTTGAGTCCAAGGGAAACAGGAAGCAAGCACCTGTATGCACTGTTGTCCATTTGCCCAGCTTCCTGGGGCACCTCCAAAGAGAGCTTAGTCCTCAATTTGGATACTGAACTATTGTAAGGTAATTTCATTTGAATGTTATAGTTCCCTGGGCAAATATTTTTCAGATGGCCTTTTAGCAGATGGTCTGTTAGAGCAAGATTAGAATATTAATACTATACTTACTCAACTACTTTGGCCTTCACCAAAAGCTTCTGGGCTCTGTCTGCTACTTTATTTAGTCTGTTCTCATCTGTCCTGTAGTCCTCACAGAGTTGCATAAGTTTCCATATTTTGTCAAGTTCATGGGTTAGATTTTGTGATGTTACTGGTAGGTGGATGTCAAGTACACCATTTGCAACTTTCTCTATGTCTTCTGGAGGCACATTTTCCTCTTAAATGAGAAAGGGGGTTTTAGGTAATCATGTCCCCTTAACAAACACTGTACCTTATAACCACAATGAACCCTAAGTCAAATGTACTTGCATTTGGTTATGTGTCCCTAGAATACAGGGATTAGATTGTATATGTCCCATAGATTCTTCTTCATCCTCAACTATCCCTTCTCTCTGGAAGAAATACTGCTCGTGTAGTGTTGAATACTTGCTGAACAAACACTTACTGGAAAAATGAAAAGCTAAAGACTGGGAACATTGTTTATGTTCTACCAAATGTCCTCCTAAGAATTATTTATTAGAAGTGCAGATTCAAAAGCAATTAAAATGTTTACATGTCTGCTATTAAAATTTAAACACAAGGAATGAGATGGTGGGGAAGCACTGGGTTTTAAGTCCACAAAACTCGATTCTGATCTTCTACGACATTAAAAAGGCTCACAATTTTTGCTCATCTATACCTCATGCTACTACTCAAAGGCCTAATTGAGATAGTATTGAGACAATACAGAGTAAAGTACCATGGGAATAACATATTATAAAGAAACTTTTAAATACCTCTATTTTCTGCTTTTCAGAAAAATAAAATTGGCCCCTGTTGAAAACTGAAGTGCAAGATGGATTGCTAGGGTTTGGACTTGTATCTATGGAAATCGCTAAAGTATTTCTCAATCCAACCAGTTCCTGGATCTGGGGCCAGTCACTACCAATTCATCTAGCTAACTCATTGAAAATTTGCTTTTGAATGGAACAAACAAAATGTCCACTAGACCGATTTCTATATACCCCAAATTTGTTTTTACTGATTATTTTGGTCAAAGGTAATTTCTGCCTAATTTTTTATCTTGAAAATCAGCACTAGAAGCTGCCAATATAATTTTTAGAAACACTGAGATAGAAAAAAATACTTGGCCACAGGGATCTCTTATGTATATTAAATAGATTAATGAAGTGATCGTAGAGATTGTAATGGATGCCCCAACTGTCAGTTAATTCATGTGGAGAGTGTTAAATTATTGAATTTGGAAAATAGTTATAGAAAAGAGAGCCTTTTAAGATTAATTCCATATAATGTTGTACCCAAACTACATTATTTGCAGAGAGTGAGGTTTCAGGTCAATTTCCAGCTGCAGTATTTGATTTTTATCTTTAATAATTCTCTGGAGTTTAAAACAAACCTCTCCCAAAATAAGGCACAATGAATAATGAATCCAATAGTTTCTTTTGGTCAGTCACAGACAGCCAACAAAAGACTTGGATAATAGTCAATAACAGTTAATGTAATCAAGTTTTTAGATACTACCTCACTACAGTATTTGATATACTAACAAAAGTTTGTCATATTTCGATCTCATATCATCTCTGTCAGCAAAGAAATTTACTGATCCTAATGTTAGGGAACCTGATAGAGTCATAATGTTGAATTTTCCTTTTTTTTCTTAAATAATAAAATAACTTTAAACACAAAGTTCATGTGTTTGGAATTTTAACTAAATTCCAGGATTTACTTTACCAAATTAATCTTATACAGAGAGCCGTAATTTTTTGGCACAGATTTGGTATTTTGAGATTATTCTCATTAAGAAATTTAAAACCAAAGGGTACATCATTTTTTTGATTTAGGCATGTCATTTCCAATTAATATAATTTGGAATTGGTTATGATGTTTGAGTATATACATTTAAAAAAAAGGAAGAAACAAAACCAGTCCTAAATATAGTTTTTAAATTACCTAACAAAAAGTTTTTCACTTTTTTGATTAAAAGATTCATTTTTTCTCCTTCAGATTCACTTTGGTTTTTTACATTTACCACTTTCTCACTTAGCTGTAAGGCATTGTTTTTGGAGACTTCTGTCAGTTTGCTTATATGTTTGATCTGGAATAAGAAAGAAACAACAATGAAGAAAATATACAATAATTAGTCATGTTCTCTGATATTTAATTACTTAGCTGGGCCAAATAAAACTGTCACTAAAATCTAAATACAAGTCTAGATAAACCATAGATTCATTTTAAAGGATTCTTTTACGAGGTGATTATTATTTGATTTCATTATCATGTTTTCTTAATAGCATGAATTTATCTTTTAGAATATTGTTAGTGATCAAAATTATTATTTGAAAACAATATTACCTAGTACTAATGAATTTTTATTATATAAATGTAAAACACAAATCTTGTTTTAATGAGGCTTTAGCATTCTATAATACCAACAACTTGTATAGAAATTACTTAGGACTACGTACCGGCACTGGTTATCATGTTTAATGGGTTGAGAGCATTTTCTTTTCTATAAGTTAAAATAGTTACTCTTCTAAACATTCCTCAAATTCAAGTAATGTACTTTCTTTGAAAGCTAACAAGAAGGCATTCCTCCTCTTAATAAATGAACTTGAACTGAGAGTGGGCTACAAAGATAAATTCTAAACACTTGTACACTTGATGGAGGAATGATAGGACTAATAGTCTAGCAACCTAGAAGTGCAAATTCTTCATTGTGTGATTTGAGAAAGGTCATGGACTTTTTCTCGGGATTCCAACAAATTAGACAGAGAGGAAAAAACCTCAGAAAGCAATAGGACAATATTGCCAACAAGCTGAGCTTTATTGAATAAATTAATTCTGACAGAAGTAGGGCTAATTAGGATCAAACATAATTAGGAAAAAGAAAAAACCTCCCTTTATTTCCCCACAAAAGGAGCCTGCTTAATTTGAGCTGTACAGATTTTGTGAAAAAGGATTTAAATTATAGTCATTTGGCAAATGATAAAACAAAAAAGAAGTATTTACATGATTAAAAATGTGTATCTTAATTTTTTTGAGTTGATCCTTAATTTTCCAGAACTTTCTTAACTTTAAAATGGATAGCGTAGGAAAAAATGGATAGCAGTAAAATGAGAATTCCAGAAATAAACATGCTAGGCAGAAAAGCACCAAGTGATACGGATGAAATCTCAGTGTAGATTAGTTGATACCACATTCAGAAAGAAAGAGATCGCTAAATTACTTCACTCTTAAAACATCTCTCTGCAATCCATCTTCTGTCACAACTGACTTCTGAGAACTCTCTAACAATCTCTCTGGCACTCTTCCCCCTCCTAGTCAGGAGGGAAATAGCACACCATTTTATCAACACGACAACCCCTCTCATCCTTTTCCAGTTCTCCATTGATGTGCTGATTAAACCAGATTCTGCTGATATGGATTTCAGGGGTTATCTTTTAACACTGATAACTTAATGCTATTATTAACTTAATAATATAATCAAGTGGCAATCAGGACACATTTAAATGGGGTGAGATTTCTATTATTTTTTTTTTTTGAAAAGGGACAATATAGTGGTTTAAAATTACATTAAACAATTAAGGACTATTTTAACCACTGGGATGTAAGACCAGGATTTGCATTTGTTATGTTTACTGCTGTGGTCTCAACTTCTAGATCAATGCCTAGCGCATAATAGGTACTCAATGAATGTTTGTTAAAGCAGTGAAGAATCACATATAAGTGAAAAATGATGTAGCAATACAGAATCGTGACTATGTGAGTAATTTTCAATATTTGGTATGTGTAGGGATATTCTCCAACTTGGCTAATCAGACGCTTGCTCCAGAACTTGGACTCTGGAGCCAGTGGACAAGGACACAGAGTGTGTGTGTGTGTGTGTGTATGTGTGTGTCTTGGCTATGGCTCTCACTCATTCCCAAGCATGGTCCTCTATACTTCTCTTGATTCTGAGACCCAGATGTCCTTACGTATATTTCCTTTTTGCTCAGGAGTTGGCTTCTATTGCTTGCAGACAAGAATGCTGACTGATATAATATTCAACATATATTGGTAAAAGATCAGTTCTTTATAAGCTTTTCCTTCTTTGTCAGAGGCTCTATGTGTATTATCAAAAAAGGAACAGATTGGGGGGCATGTCATTATCTTGTTTTCAAAACCAAAGACTACAATGCATTCTCAAGAAAACCTAAAGAAAATTAGGTAATTAAAAATGATATTCATTTATAAAAAAGTAAATGAAATCATTTCAAATTATTATAGATTCAATTATAAGGTAGTTAAATGTTAAAACAACTTTATCAATATAGGAAGGAATTCAAAGCATAAGGGTATATTCTTATTAAAGTATTTTCTAAAATTAAATTCTAACATTACAATTTGTACATTTAGAATTTCAAATATACCCTTGAATTTATGAAAAAGTATTCTTTGCTTTGAGAGATCTATAGTTTTCAAAACTTCAAGGCTAGGCATCTTGACATTTCTATGTAGTGTTTGCTGTAGAAAAAATATGTCCACCCAAGTATATGACCTACAATAATATACTTTCTTTCTCTTCTTTTTCTCTCTCTCTTCATACACACACACACTTGACTCTTGAACAACACAGGTTTGAACTGCACAGGTCCACTTACGTGTGGATTTTTTTTTAACAAAAGTGACACTGAGTGTGTCTGCCTCTTCTGCCTCCTCTTCCACCTCCTCCACCTCCGCTGCTTCTGCCACCACTGAGACGGCGAGACCACCCCTTCTCTCCCTCCTCCTCCTCAGCCTACTCAATATGAAGACGATGAGGATGAAGATCTTTATGATGATTCATTTCCACTAAATGAATAGTAAATATATTTTCTCTTCCTTATGATTTTCTTAATAACATTTTCTCTTCTCTAGCTTAGTTTATTGTAAGAATACAGTATATAATACGTATAACATGCACAATATGTGTTAATCAATTGTATTTAAGTTATTGGTAAGGCTTCTGGTCAACAGTAGTTAAGTTTTGGGGAGTCAAAATTTACACACGGATTTTTGACTGTGTGTGGGGGGATTGGTACTCCTAACCCCTATGTTGTTCAAGGGTCAACTGTATATATATATATATATACACACATACATCTATTCTAAATCTATTTCTAAATCTACATTTATATCCATATCTATATTTTTATCCTATATTTCCAGGCATAAGAACACCTAATATCTAGAATTATCAAGTTAAATGGCAGTTTTATAAATTTCAGTCTGTTTCTTTATTGCTATAACTTTACTAATAAAGCAAGAGAAGACATTTACCTGATTCTTCAACCCATGAACCTGGTTGTCCAAATTATGTATCATAGATTCTGCTTCCTGGGCTTTTTGGAGGGCATTCCCAGAAAGGGTCAGGGAGCCCTGGCAACTGCGACCACCACACCGCCTGTGCCCCTCAGGGCCTGTGCAGAGGGCGCCACCACAGGGCGAGAGCGCACAGGCAAGGTCCCTAGATGTCCACACACCTTGCAGGAGAAATGATTCATGTTAAAAAGCAACTTGTGGGCAGAATTTTTTTCTAATGCCACCCAGGCTCATTGAGGCAAAGCACTGCTTTACTCATATGTGTTTCTTCAATAGGTGTTTATGTGCGGTACATAGGGGTGATCCATTAAATGTTTCCTAGGTAACAAATATCTAACTTATTTATTATTATTGTGCCAGTCTGTCATTTTTCTTTTCTTTTTTTTGTTTCTGACTTCATTCTTCCCATCACATGTCATTTTTATATTTATAGTTTTTTGGAAAAATAGTTAAATGTTTAGGGTTTCCCTGTAAATTTCATTTTTATTCTTTTAAAATAGATATTACTTTTTACTTACAATGAGGCAAAGAGGAGCAAATGTCCATAATCTGTACAATTTTGGAAACAGTAAATAATATAAAATAATCAAATCAAACCACAATCTTTACTCTTTGATTTTGATCAAAACTTGACTTAAATAAAAAATTTAAAAAATTTATATATTTTTGTTTATATAGTATATAACAGAACATATATAACACATATATTTATATACACATATATTTTTATATTTGTAAAATATAAATATAAAAGAAATAAAAAAATGAAAGCTAGGGAAATACAATTGAAGAGGTCTATATACCAAATAGAAACCACAAACATTTTTATTATATTATAACATCATGAATATTTACCTTTTCATTTAATATTTGGATATCTGGTATCTTAATCTGCTTTAGTTTTTCCACTGACAAGTTTCCTTTTGATGTTAGTGTATCTATGATGGCAAGTGAGTCATTCCTGGTATTTTCAGAGTAGTTTATGATGGAACAAGTTTCATTAGTTTTCTTTTCAGCAGATGATGACATGTGATAATACTTCTTGATGTTTTCTGAGGAGTCTACATCAACACAAATCGAGGTAAGGTAAATTTTGTGAAAACAAATGAAATTATATATTAACGACCAAGGAAATCATTCCACAATTTGGCTACTGTCTTAGTCTCAAGGATCACTACAAAATTTCAACATCCTCTTCCTGGAATTTGCATGTAATGGAGAAGGATTAGACGGAGGGTAACAGATAAGGATATAATAGATACAGAGCACTGAGATTTAAGTCCACAGACATGGGGTGAGTCTTGGCTTCACCCTTTACTGCCTGGGTATGTCCTTGAGCAAATCAGTCAACCTCCTAGATTTTATTTCTTCATCTGGAAATGGCTGACAATATGTGAGAATTGAGATAATATGAAAATATTCTGTAAAATGTTCTACAAATGTAAGGTATTAATTATGAATGCCTATATAAAGTCAAATATGATAAACCAACTAAGTTTACTTAATGATATAGAGCAGGAGTTTACCAGCTTTTTCTGCAAAGGCCAGAGAATGAATGTTTTAGGCTTCTCTGGCCACAGCGTTTGTTACAACTACTCACCTCTGCCTTGTAGAGTGAAAGCAGCTACAGACAGCTTGGAAATAAAAATGTGAAATTGTGTTCTAATGAAACAGCATTTACAAAAACAGGCTGTGGGCAGGATTTGCCCTCATGCTGTAGTTTGCTGACGCCTGATGTTGAAGCTGATAGCAATGGCTAACAACAGATCATTAAGTGCTGTCTATGTGCCTATACTGTACTTCCCATCAGTTTTCTTCCTTAATCTTCACAAAATAGTGTGAAATACATGTTAGTATGATCGTCTCCATTTTACAAGTAAGGAAACTGAGGCTCTGCTGAAGTAAGTCATTTGTCTGAGGTCTTATTGATAGGAGGAGATAAAGCCAGAATTTCAATCCAGGGAGTTTGACTCTAGAGCCTGTGTTCTTAAGCACTTCTCTACATTTTATGTGTTTGTATTAAAATACAAATTTATGAAAGTAATATGGTATGTTTTAATGTGAATTATAATATATTAGGCCTTTAAACTATAACTCCACATTTTAGGAACCAGAAGCTTAGGGTCCCTACATTACCACAATTCAGGCATGAGACAACCATACCTTATCTTTTAAACTTTCCTGGTTGTTAAACTACCATATTCTTAATATATCATGTTTTTCATTTATCATAAAAAATGTTCCTGTTGCTTAGAATAATTTTCAGCTTTTATTTATCTGGCAAATTTATCTCCATCCTGTGAAGCCCTATTCAATTACCACCTACTCCCTGAATCCTTTCCTAATGAACCCAGGAAGAATTCAGTTCTTGCTGCTCTGTTTTCGAGGCAGTTTAAAGATGCTCTAACATAGTCTTAATGCTGTTTTGGGTTGTTTATATTCTTATCTCCCCCATTACACTGGAATAACTCAAAGGCAGGGACTTGCTGTATTCATCTGCCTGTTGCTACTGCACCGTGTCAGGCATTGAAAAAAACTCAGTAACGGCTGTGGGACTGCACATTTGAGAGGATTAGCATGGGGGCAGTTTTACTTTATTCTACCTGGCTCGGGGTGACCTCGGATGGATTTTGAGTTCTTTCAGTGGGTACTCTCTTCCAGGTGAGGAATCAGAGTAGATACCTTGCTGTTTACATGGCATTTATTGAGCATCATCAATAGATCTTTGCTAGGATTTATTTAGGCATTACTTCAGGGCAATTAGCTATTCCTAATTGCCTTCTATTGTTTTTTCTTTTTAGGTCAAGATCAGATGAAAAACAGGAGTACACACATAGGAGAAGGAAAAACTGCCCATCTTTTTGTCTTGACATGGGTTCATGTGTATTTTCCCTTTTCCTCTCGATTAGATGGGTTAGGTGTGAACAAACTCAATGTGGCCTCTCTTGGTTGGAACAGCTTGTCCACTTCCAGATATAACAGGGATGTCGTCTTAAACAGGAGATGAGCTAATCAAAGTCTCGCTTTAGAGGTCCATTTCTCCTCCAAGTTGATCTTAGCTTTGGCATGGCTCGCATTCAGTTTTAAGAACTATGCACTATGAATTAAGGGCCTGGAGTGTGTTGCATGACTCCAGTCCCTACATAGTTCTTATGAGAAATGTTATGTTTAATTCCTTTTTGCCTCACGTTCCTTTGCATTTATGGTTATTGGAAATAGAGTGGTTTACACCCAGGAAGGCACAGAAACGTATCTCTCTCATTTGCTGTGGCCATATTAGAATTTCTAAGTTGCTGATTACTCGAAACCCCTCACATGGTTTGGAACTAGAAGATCACATTGGGTGTTAGTATGTATTTAGTAACAGACATTACTAGTTTTACTTGTTATTTTGAGCAAATGCTCTCCAGGCTCTGCAACGTTTAAAAAATTGAAATATCCATGAACAAATAATACCTTTAGTGGGTGTGTTTGCATGCTCTAAAGTGTGTAGGCAGTATGGTGGTAAGCACAGGATGACTCACTAATGGAATGCACTATGGATTCCATCAGACTTTGTGCAAAAACAGTGGAAATGCATTTTTTCCCTTACCCATGATGCTTGCATTAAGGATACTGGATTGTAAATCAATTTCTTCCTGAAGGTCTTCAAGTAAGAGGTCTGCCTCATTCTTCATTCTTATGATTGTTTCCTTCAGATCATGGAATTCATATACTGCTTTGAATTGTTCATTTAGCTGCATGATTTGTTTTCTATTGGAAAAAATGAGGGTAAATGTGGTTAAGCTTGTATTACATTTGACATATTAGTGGAAAAAAGATGCCACAAAAAATTGCCCTCATTATTAGGTATTCTCAGTTAGAAGGGATTCCCACCCACCCTCCAATTTTTCATTTGACAATTTATAATTACATTTATGGCTCATCTCTTTCCTCTTAATTTAGCTTCCTGAAATATTTCAGCATTCACTTAAAATATGACCAGCGTAAAGGTCTAGTGGAATAAAGGTTTTCAAATCTTTCCACTTCAACTGTTTATGCTCTGTCTTCCTTTGTTTTGGGTTTCAAAACATGTATTCAGACATGGTTCATTTAAATCAACCTAAGAGAGCTGGTCTACATTCAGCTTTCAACACATGATGAAACAGAACCCCTTACCCAGCCTAGGGTAAAATCAGTTCTTCATTTAGAATAAATCTGCATTCAGCAAGGTTCTTTTTAGCGCTACTTTTATACAGGGTCTTAACTTTTAGTTTTCACAAGTGACAAGTTGCTTTTCTTGCTGGTGAGTACTCCCTTGGGTGTGTTTTTTTCCCCATCAACTTCTTCTTTGATGGGGCACACCTTTGTCCTGCTTTAATTTGCTGGGTTCAGCACATACAGTTGGCTCAAGGGAATAATGAATATATCCCTCATGATGGGAAAATTGGGTGCAAATCTTGAAGGGTACAGTTGAGGGAAGTTATAATACTAATTTATGGAACTAATTTATCTTGGCATAACTGCAGAGCATTAACTAATACTTCCTACTTTTTTCTGTGATAATGCTCCTTTCTAATCTATAGACTTTTCCTTCAGGGTCCAACTGTCCAGACTACAATTCTTTAGGCTAATACAAATAACAACAATAAAAATAATGACTATTGAGCGGTACAATTATGATTGGTATTCCTTAAGCCCTATGTGCCAGACACTATGCTAAGTGACTTGTCTTGAGTAATTCTCACAAGAATTCTATGAAATAGAGACTTTATCCTCCTTTTTGATGAAGAAACTGAAGCTTGGAGAAATTAAGTAACTTGCCCAAGTAAATTCAGAGACTGGTGGGTTGACTTCTGAATTTACGTTCATGAAGCTCTGGGGTCTTTCTCCTCCCACCCCCGCTTTGACTTCTAATTTATCCAGCAATGTTTGCTATATAACTACACCAGGCCTGGAGTAGACAAGCACTGGAAAAGGTGGCCCCTTCCGTGGGGTGCTCCCCTCAACCCCCCACGGTGAGGCAATGGCCAAGGAGCACAAAGAGGTGGGAAGGTGGGGAACAGAACACAAGCCTTTCTCTAAGGAGGGCAGGCTTCGGGGAGGAGGTCGTGTTGGGGTGGCTGTAAAAGAGACGAAGGAGTCCAGCAGGTGCACCAGGAGGGAACGGGCATCTTGGCTTCTGTCTGCTCATCACTTCAGGCCTGGCCCGGGGACTCTTCTTTTCTTGCTCTCTTCTCTCTGGCTCTCCTTGGGCCTCTTGCAGTCTCTTTGTCCAAAATGTCCACTGTGGATTGGCTCATTCTGCTTTCTTGGTGCCGCTTTGTTTGACATTTTCCTAATATTTATAACCACACACGAGTGGTCCACGGGCCAAAGCTCATCCTCAGACACGTTTTCTTTGGGCTTTTTACAAGTGCTATTGGATTAGCTGCCTGCATTTTAAAGTGGGGATATTTCCATAAAAATCTGGATGTCCGACATCTCTTGAAAAGTGGGGAGATCTGGTAACACAGGGCCCAAATCCTGCAGTGCAAAAGTCTTCATAGGGGTATAGATGTGCCTGTTCTCACCTGACAGTTTGACCTCCCTGGGCCCTGCCGCTGCATTTATAACATAGTAGCCATTTCTCTGAACTATCTAGGTGGGTTGTGTCTTCTTCCTTAGGTAACTTCTTTTTTTTTTTTTTTTGAGACAGGGTCTCTGTCACCCAGGCCAGAGTGCAGTGGCATCATCATAGCTCACTGCAACCTCAAACTCCCGGACCGAAGTTATCCTCCTGCCTCAGCCTCCCAAGTAGCTGGGACGACAGGCACGTATCACACCTGGCTAATTTTTCTATTTTTTGTAGAGATGGGGTCTTGCTCTTGCTCACGCTGGTCTTGAATTCCTGGGCTCAAGCGACCCTCCTGCCTCGGCCTCCCAGAGTACTAGGATTACAGGTGTGAACCACTGTGCCCAGCCTTCCTTATGTAACTTTTAAGTGATTACCTTACATTTCTGGGATATTTGCCTATAGATAATGAGTGGGCCTGATATTTACACTTGTGTTATGTGTGACATAGAACTCTGCAGCTTCAACTCTTCATTAATCCGGGAACTTTTATTGGGGAGGAGAGATATTTTGCTATACATAACCACACTTGTGGGGGTTTCTTAGCAGACTATGTGCTTCTATGAGGGTAGGAACCATACCTAAAATTCATCTGGTTTTGCCCAGAGCAGGTTGGCAAACGTTGCCTGGGGCAAAGTGTCTCTGTCCTGACTATTCTACCCTGCCATTGCAGAGGAGACCAGCCACAGGGGAAGTGTGGATAAATGGGCATAGTGGTTGTGTTCCAGTGAAACTTTACTTATGAAACCAGGTACTGTATTAGATTTGACCTGTGGGCTGTAGTTTGCTGACGCCGGGCCCAGAGCAACCAACATAATCTCAAGAAATGGTTGATGAATGAAGAAAGGATTCAGTAATATGTAATAAAAATGATCTTGCATTTTGAGGGAATTACCATACTTGTTATGATACATCACATTAATGTATGGACTTCTAAACAACTGAAGTATTTGGGAAGATTTGGCAAGTTTTCCCTGGGTGTGTCATTGAAAAAAATATGTTGTTTGTTTTTGAAACTACTTCTGATTTCATATCTTGCAGCTCTGCTAGGTTTGGGCTTCCCAATTAACCTCTTAATAACCACAATGCCTTTTTGTTATAATTAATGGCATCTGGAAAAATCACATGTAATCCTAACCAGGTGAGAAAAAGGCAGACAAACATGCTTACTAGCCTGGTTATTAACTGAATGACTAACAGTTCCCTAAAGTCAACATAGGTACAATTGTAAATTGAAGGCTGTGGATGTGAAAAGTCAGTAGGGGTTAAGGTAAATCAGGAGTTTGGCTGTCTATTACTTGAGCACAAATCTTACCTAACAGAATCACGATAATCCTTGACTTTTAAGAATTTCCCAGATGAGAAAACAGGATGTTTCAAAATCCTTTCTATTTCAGACATGTTCTCTCTGAGGCGTTTGAAGTCTGCCTCACAGGCAGGCAGCGTCTCTCTTTTATCTTCCACGTTAGCAGCCAGCCTAATTAACCCTTGCACAGCTTTGGAGAGGGAAGAAATGTTGTGGTTCCATTGATCAAAGCACAAGTGACATCGAAGACAAGTAGGGAATTCTTGGCCGTGACCCTGGGCGCAGCGATCACATCGCTGGCCGCTGACACCTTCCCGGCAGCGGCACATGCCTGTGTCTGGGTCACAGATGGGTTTCTGGGTACCTGCCCTGTTGCAGTCGCATGCTATAAAGGAAGAGAGAAGGAGCAGAGAATGTCAGCAGGTCTTTCGCTTATTACTAATTCAAGAATAAAGTCCTTTCCCCTCTCCTGAGAATCTTCCCAACTCAGATTTCTAAGGCGAACATTTAAAACCAATAATTTCAGAGATCTGTGTGACAGCCATTAAAATATAGCATGCTTCTCTCTATTCCACTGACAAATCAGTTCGTGGTTTCTGTATGGGAAATATTAGATGTCCTTTTTATTGTGTGAGTGTGAGTGTATACATATGGGTTTTTCATCTGAGTGAGAAGCATGGATTTAATTGTGGACAGCACAGCAATAACTCTGCTGCTACTGCCTCCAAGGGTGACTCAGGCATGACATGGATTCTCTAAAAAGTCCCTTGACCACACTTTTTCTGAGTAAAATCCAGCCTGGGTGTGCAGACCCATGCTGTCTTCTATGATATAAGGAAAACTATTTCATTTTCAAAAATAGGGAGAAAATTAAATTCATTTTGTCTTAATTAAAAAAAAATGACCGATGCCACACAGCACTTTATTTGAACAAGTTTCTGATCAATCCCAAGGATGGAGGATGGGGAGATCTATTGATATTACTGCAATTTCCAAAAGGTTAAGGAATCACTAGCCTATGTCTTTGAACTAACTTCAAGGAACAAGTGATTTCAAAATGCATTTGACAGCCTGAGTAAAAATAATGCCAATTACAAATAAGAACTGATTAGCACACACTAGGATCCTCAACTAGGTACATCTGTCTGGCACATCCAGCCTTGGTCCAGAGGCCCCAGCAGGAACCCTCTGGAGGCAGCATTATGTCACTTCACCAGGTGGAGGCCAAGCTTCTCCCTCATTAGCGGCTCTTCCCAGGAGTTTTGGTGGGGTCTGTGGCCTGAATTGACCATTTGCAGTTTCCTCTACTGCTTCACTATAAAAGATGAAAGCATTTTTATGAAATAAAATTATTGAAATATTAGCGGGACACAGGGAAAGAGGCTCTCTAGGACAGATTTTCCAAGAGCCAAAATTCTTCCCTGGTTTTTAAAGTAGCAATTCCACTTAGAAAACTGTATAAGTGGGGCCTAGAGAAAATCATTGAGAAAGTGTATTTGAATGGGGCATGGGAATGAAGGCAATATTATGTAGCCACAAAAGCACATTTATAAAGGAATGGAGAGGAGGAAAGAGCTACCATGTGTGGCTGTAGAGGGGTGACCACAATGATAAGCCCGTCATATTTGACATTTCTTTAGACTGACTTCCTCTAGAAGCTGACTTTAAGTGGGGATTCAAAAATCCTGCCTTTTAGAACCAACCCAGGCTCTAAATTTATGCTGTCCAATATGGTAGTCACTAACCAAATGTGGTTATTTACATTTAAATGAGTTAAATTAAACAAATAATTCTGTTCCTCGGTTGTACTACCATATTTCAAGTGCTCCACAGCTACTTACGTGGCTAGTGGCTCCTGCACTGGACGGCGAGGATACAGAACATTTCTATCACTGCAGAAATTTCTGCTGGACAGCTCTCTAAATCCTACAACCAGTGGTTGCACATAGAAAGAAAGGCACTGGAACTCAAACCCCAAGAGGACGGGACTTGCCCTGTTTGTTCACTGTCTCCCAATTGGCATGCTATGAATACTTGTCAAATAAATGAATGAGGGCATATTCAACACACCCAGAGTCTTGAGAGTTGCTTTCAGGAAACATCTCCTTTCTGGCTTCCTATGATCCATTTCCCAGCCTGTACTTCAACCTGGGATAGTCATTTTATTCAATATGCTTCCAAATAGCAGAAAATTGGCTATAAGTCATGTCCTTAGAGATCTGTTTCATTGTAATGACTTTGAGGAATTTTAATATAGGCTACAAATTTCAATATAGGCTACAAATTTTAATATAGGCTAACATTTAATATAGGCTAAAAGTTTTAATATAGGAGAAAAATCATCTTTTTTATAGGACTATAAAAATATTATTTTCAAAACTAGGATTAGACTTTGTAAATTTTCTAAGTCCACATTGTTAAAAGCAACAACCAAATAAAGACATTCAGAATTCAGCTGGTTCGTAGCATGCCCGTGGTAGGGCCAGGCTGACTGTATGCATGGGTTTTTAGAATTCCCAGTACTTACACATGCATTGCCCCCGCGGGTCACCATAATAATCTTCCTTGCACTCACTGCAACGTTTCCCGCCATAGCCTAATTTACATGGACACTGGCCTGTAAGCTGTGAAAACAGTCATGGATGAGGAATTGACAAGATTTATGATCTAAAAACATGATGCATTTTAATAGGAATCATTTTTCCCTCCAGTGATTTAGAACACACAGCTGTGCAAAGACAGAGGAAGTCTGATTCCCATGGCCAGCAACCACCCCCGACAATACCAAGGATCGGGAGTTAATGATGTGTTTTGGCTTAGGGGTCTTGAATATACCACCTGCTTCCAGCTGTTCAGGGACAGGTGGCCCCAAACTGGAAAACATACACAGATGCAAATGAAAACAAAACACATAATGGGAAACGGGCCACATTCTTTTCCTCTATGGTTATGGGAGTTCCCCCATAAGAGAGAGAGGACAAAGACCTGATCTAACATTCATCAATTAATTTGGCAAGTAATGTTTTCATTATGGAATATACAATGTAGTTTCTACCAACTGGACTTGTGTTTTGCTCAAAAAAAAAAAAAACCAACATCTTTTTTGTACTTTAGGCTTAATCGCTTAATGATAGCTATTTAACTGTGTTTTTGGGAGAAGGCTGAACTTTTCTTTGCCTTCCCGACTGGATTCTTGACCAGCTTTTCTGAAAACTGAGGGGGTTGAAAAATTAACAGGAAAAAATACAAAAGAAATCACTGTTGTCACAGTCCTAAATTATACCTGACCAATTCTGCTTAAACAACAACTCCATGTTTCCAGTGAATAAGTAGCTGGATTCATAAAGTGACTGGATCTACCAAGTTTCAATTCATGTTTGGGGTTCCTGCAAGCTTTTGCTCAAACACAAGGAGTTATGGGGAGCTTGCTGAGCCAGGGCTTGTCATATTGCTGAGTGTCCTTGATTGTTGGGCAGTGCTTTCTTATACTGATGCAGAATCTGCCTCCTTGTAACTTGTTCCCATTGTCCTGAGTCCTGTCTCATGGAATTGCGCAAAACAGGAAGTCTTTCTCTTCTTGCAACTAGAGATAGCCACCTCAACTTGCCTGTGCTTCTCTTCTTCAGGTAGAGCACCCCTAATTCCTTCAAGCCTTCATCACAGAATAGCATGGTTCTACCCATCATCCTGGTTGTCTTCCTTTGGAGACATACTAGTTTGTCAATGTAATGTTTAAAATGTGGTGCTCAGAAATGACAACAATGACTCTGGCCAGGAGAACAGATAAGGGGACAATAGCTGCCCTAACTTGGGCATGGCACCCCCTGCTCAGCCTGCCCAGGCATTGCCTCCTTGGCAGTGCTGCTACACTGCTGGCTGGCTAGAAGCCTACACGCAGTGAAGATCCTTAGATGTTTTTCACAAGAGCTGGTGCCAAGTTATTACTCCCACCCTGTATTTATGTAAGAGATTTTAAAAACCCAGTTGCAAAACTTTACTTTTACCCTGTTAACATTTCATCTCCTTGTTTCCAGCCTACATGATAGCTTGTTAGGATATCTTGCCTCTCGTTCTGTCTTTATCATATTAGCTTACAGCTTTGCAATATCTGCAAATTTGAGAAGCATGTTTCTCCAACTCCATCTAAACTGCTGGTGACAATATTGAATGGTAGGCACGTTTGGATCTCTCTGTGGGAATGCACTAGGGACCACCTTCTGGCTGACACAGAGACATTTATCAGTAGTTGTTTAAACAGCTGGCAATGTAAGTGTCCACATGTCTTCTCTATACTCCAATGAAAGTGTTCCCTGGGTGTAGAGAGCAACCTTCCCCAAGGGATCCCCTATGGACC
Source organism: Daubentonia madagascariensis (assembly GCA_023783475.1). Taxonomy (NCBI): domain Eukaryota; kingdom Metazoa; phylum Chordata; class Mammalia; order Primates; family Daubentoniidae; genus Daubentonia; species Daubentonia madagascariensis. Next base: position 43,155,902 of record JAKFHU010001569.1, on the reverse strand, counting down.
AAATAACCCAAAGTACCCTTGTCATGAGGGACTTTTTGGTTAAACCAATGCCATCTGACTTTCAGATGTAGGCTACCCCCGAAATGTGGTCTTCACTGAATGCTACTACAAAGATACTTCCCAGTAGGTCTAAGAAGCAGATAGTGATGTCGAGAGCATGAAGAGTCCCACAGGAATTAGGAAGCCAAGCAGTCACATAGAGATCTACCAATTTATTCCAGGGTTGGTGGCTGCAGGTGTGGGGAGTGGAAGGGAGCATGTAAAACAGGCACAATCATCTAGTGCCCAGAGCTTGGTTTCTAACACCATTCTCTAGGAAAGTAACTAGTGCTGCTTGGAGAAATGGCTGATTCTAGGACTGGGACAGGATATATGTAAGATGAGCTTGGAGTCTTTTGCAGTACTAGAAAGTAAGGAAGTGCTTTTAAAAACCCTACAATACTGGCCTATGTCAAAGGAACACAGGAGCTGATTGAAAGAGCTTCCAATGATCAAAGCTGGAACAATCTGCACAACAACATAAAGTAGTGTTGGACTATAACCAAAAGTATAGTATAAATATACATGAGTCCATACTGATGTAAATAAATGGTTGAATGAGTGAATGACTGGAGGAGAGCAGACAGGTTTCAGTGCAGAATTCCAGTGATTCATGGAGATACTCTGCCCTCAAGGATATAGAGCATAACTCCCTACTTCTTAATTGTGGGTTGTACACAGTGACTTCCTACCATAGAGTCCAGTATAGAAAGCAGGAAAAAGACTAACTTTACAATATAAAGACCTGATAAACACTACTTCAGCCAGGTGACCAAGATTCACATCAACAGTGATATCATGTTAATAATATGTACCCTTGACATGATATGATGAGAATGGTACTTTACCTCTCTGGTCTTCTTCTCAAAACCCATAACCCCAGTCTACTCATGAGAAAAATATTAGATAAATTTGAATTGAGGGACATTCTACAAAATATTCCTCAAAACTATCAAGGTCATCAAAAACAAGGGAAGTCTGAGAAACTGTCACAGCCAAAAGGAGCCTAAGGAGATAAGATGCCTAAATGTAACGTGTTTTGGATGGGGTCTTGGAATAGAAAAAGGACATTGGGTAAAAACTAAGGAAATCTGAATAAATTAAGGAGTTTAGTTAATGAAAATGCATCAATATTGGTTCATTAATTGTGACAATGTATCATATCAATATAAGATGTTAATAGTAGGAGAAACTGGATATGGGGTACATTTTCCTTGTTATATCTACCTAACTTACAAACTTATTCTAAAATAAAAAGTTTCTTTAAAAAAGGGTATGGTGTATTTGTGTAGGTTGGTGGGGGAGGGTTGGAGAGAAAGAAAATGAAGAGAAGGGAAAACACATTCTCTATATAAGAACTACTTTCAAAAGTTTACTTGTGTAAGATTTGACCTTTGCATGATAAGTTGAACAGTGGAGCTGAAATTGGAGGTGAGCCATGCTTACTAATTGAAAAGACTCCAGTTTCTTAAATTAGCATTTTGATTCCAATTAAACTCTGATCCCTGTATTGTGGATTTGACTTTTTATAAAATTTCTTGTCATTGTTTTACCCTTTCCCCCCAATCTCTATTAATGTGCAAATTGTTTCAAAGAATAGATTCATTTAAGCCAAAAGACAAAAACCAAAACAAAAAACTAAGCATATTAACAAATAGTGTTTTCCATAAATAGATAACATTATAACTATTAAAAAATTCTGTCTTCATTGTTTTATTGAGTGAAAATCACAGGTGCAGTTTTAAGGAGCATTAATTGTATATGAAACACTGAAGATTTGCTCCCAGTACACTAGCCTGCATTCTTTAGAAACCATTGATGTTGGTCTGGAAGTAATGAAGACATTTTACCCACATGTAAGGCAATTGGTGAATTATAGGGAATTTTTATAAATGGAATTGTCGGTTCTGAAGGCATCTATTTATTTTAATTCTGATTAATAATCGCTTCTGATTAATGATCTATTTCTTGGATCCTCTCTATGACTATGTGTATGACACAGCGAAAAGGAAGGTTGCATCTGTGTTTTGCTGTGTGTAAATTCTGACTTCCCCAATCACAGAGAGGCCTAGAGAAAACTGAAGTAGGCAAAGCTTAACTTTGAGACCCTCATTCTCTTTTTTTGGTGCTTTCATTTCTTGATAAGTGCTGACTGCATCCTCTATAAGGCCAAGCCTACCCTGTTTATAAGCTCTAATTAATAATTGTGCATAGAAAAACATTCCTTGCACACTTGGAAACCATGTCTCACCACCAGTGTTCACTCTGAGTGCCCTAGTAAGTTTTAAAGCATCTTGCCTGGTCACAGTGGCTACTTTGGGAATTCCGAGGGTCACAGTTACATGACTGACATCCTCTTCCAGGGACCAGATTCCAGTATCCATCAGCACAACGATCACAGGCCAGGCCGGTGACATTTGGCAGACAAGAGCATCCACCAGTGACAGGGTCACAGAGGCAAGCTCCCGCACCAGGGGGACACTCAGCTGGATTCACACCAGAAGGATGGCAGGAGCATCCTGGGATGACAAAGCTGTCATTACAGGTAAATTCTATGATAACACTGGCATTTAATAAACCATACAAACAGCTTTTTAGAGCTGGATGTATCATTTCTCCAAAGGGCTCAAAGAAGAAACACCTTATAATAGTATACTTATAACAGTATAGGATTTATCAAAGAATCTAAGTAGGCTGAACCCATTCAATGGTTTCTGATCTCCTCAAGCAGCAAGTTCATATGGTTCAACCTACTATGTGCCAAGAACTCACAGTCAGGATGACTAAAAGTCTCATTTTTTCCCTTATGCCACTCACCAAAGTTCCATTTATTTAAATGATTTGAAAACAATGGTTTACTAAGTTGACTAGGGTGAACTGAAATAGTTAAAATATCTTCTGAAAATGAGCTGTTTATTCCCCCTGTTTCTTTATCATAGAATCAAACCTTTGTCATCTTCTACATTAGTGATTCTCATATTTATACATTAAAGTCACTTGGTAAGCTTGTCACAGTGCAGATTCCTGGTCCTCACTCCCAGAGATTCTGATTCAGTGGGTCTGAAGTACAGCTCAGGAATCTACATGTTAATTTCCCTGCAACCCCCCCACCCCCAGCTCCCAAATGCTTCTGGCACAGGTGCACCGTGGACCACGCTCTGAGAAACAATGCTTTCAGGTGTTAAAGGCAATAGTCACAAAAGGCAAACTAATAACACCAGTGAGTACATTGTAGCTGCATCTGAGAATACCAGCTGTAGGACAGTACTAATTTTTGCTGAGTTCAGTGCAACAGCCCAACCACCCCGTGGGTGCAGCTTTTGCTTGCTGGGACTGGCCTAACTGAATTGAGCATTGAGCTGACACCACCCTTATAAGATGCCACTCAGACACATTTCCCTCTTGGGAGCTTTGCAGACTTACTTCTGCAGGTCTGATTGAAGGCTGATCCAAAGTAACCTGGTTTGCAGAGCTGGCAGTTTGGGCCCTGAGTGTTGTGCAGACACCTAAGGCACTCCCCTGTTACCCGGCTGCAGGACTCGGGATCAGTTACATCTATGTTGTTGTTGCAGGCACACGGCTGGCAAGGTGCTCCTGAAATTTCTGGATTTCCATAGAAACCAGCAGAGCATTCTCCACACTGAATACCTGAAAGAAGTGGGGAGGAACAGGGAATGGGGTGAGGTCTGAGTATGGCGGGGCGGGGGGGAGAGATTGATGTAAATAGGGAATTATTGGGCTCCTCTAGGAATAATGACAAGTCACATACTTGGGGTGAATAAGGAAAATTGTTCTAAATTAAAACATTCATTTCCATTTATTATTCATTCAGAGAATAAAACGATTACTCAGAGCTAAAAAGCCTATGGTGAAGAATGGATTCTAATCTTTCTTTAAAACCTATGGAGCTGTGGGCACAGATTTCTAGGACTTTATGTACTCAGAGTTGCCCTTGTGTGCCCCAGAACCCAAAGCTAATCTCAGCCCCTGCTCACCTTGTAGCATCCCAACACCCACTTGATCCTAGGGCTGAACTATGGTTAGAATAAAGCAGCCTTGAAGGGAAAGTCCTGAGCAGCAATCACCTGAGATATGTGTATAGAAGTGAAGAGGAGCTAGAGCAGTTCTCTTGACATACGCTCCCTGGAGAGTGTTTCTAGGAAGCAGAGCATGGAGAAGCCACCTTTCTCTCCAACGCTCGTTACCCTTCCTACCATGAGGTAACTGCAGTAGTTTAGGTGCCCACCCCGTAGGTCCACTCTCCACATTTTTGTTTTTCCCACTTGGAAATGCTCTTGTAGCCCAAACATGGTTTCAGTTCTTAAAAACTGACCAACCAAGCCAAATTGTACATGGAGAAGTGGCTACAAGGGAAGAGGTAAGAATGAACTAGAGCCATGCATAACCTTAGGTGTAACAAATAAGGAGAAAATCAGTCATGCAATTTATTATCATCATGGTAATTATCATTGAAGAAATTAATAGTGCCATATTTTCTATGTATGATTAAATCAAATAAATTTCATAAGTTTTTTTCTTGTTTACATTATACATTCAAACTCATGCTTAAATTCTTTAAAATAAAATTTTGGATTGAGCAACAGATACAAATTTTGAATTAAGACTTATGCAATGTCTGTACGGTGCCCCTGTCAGTGCTTCCAAGATATCTGAAAAAATTACAGTTATACCTGTGAAGTATCAGTCAAATTGATTGCTTAGAATTATACAAAGAAAGCATTTGACTAATTAAATTTCTAATTTTTAAATTGCTTTAAATTAATTTATTTAAAATAAAATGATCACATGTTAAGATATATGTGATTACATAGCATATATGTTATTATATAAGCTGCAACTATGCATAAGTTATAAGCATATATCACATATGCTATGTAATCACATACATATCTTAACATGTGATCATTTTATTGTAAATAAGTTAATTTGACTTGATTTCATTAGGTCAGTTTTCTAGAACATTATTTAAAAACAGGGATAGCTCAGTGGAGTTTTTAATTGTCATTGGTTTTTGAACCATTCACATTCTTTGTTCATCAATTTAGCAAATTGTGTCTTCCTATCATTTCTGCACCACTCATTTGTTCAGGGCAGATAAATTATGAACATGCAATCACTTTTCAGATTGCAGTGTGGGACAGAAGGAAAAAAACCCCATCATGAACTATACTGCATACCTACATAACCTTGAAGACAATTGCAGATTACATCCGAGCTCCAAGGATTCTGGTAACAGGAATGGGCAAAATACTGATTGCTTGAGGGAACATCTGGACACAGGCAAGGACGACAGGGCTGTCCTGAAGAAGGATTTCCATAGTAACCATCGATGCACCTGTCAAGGCAATTTCCTTTTACCAAAATGTTCCCGGGAAAAGCTCACGTGTTAGCCAATGTGGATTTGCTATGCTTCAGAACAGTGCAACTCTCAAAACTCAATATTTTAGAAGGTGCTCATTGGCTCTGTAAAAGGACTTTTTGTTTTATACTGAAAGTCTCAAAAGTATAGTCATTAAACTCAATAGAATAGCACTTGATTTACATGTCACATTTGAGGAACATAAAAAGCAATTTGCCAGGTGAATGTCTACTATCCATTTAATCTAATATTTTCTGGCTCATAAGACAATTTTAAAGGACGGTGGAACAATGATCTCTCCCACCCACAGCAGTCCTTCTATGCTTGAATACTGTTGAGTCTCTACTTAGTGGGCCTCCATTGTGAGATCAGAACAAAATTTTAAAAACCTAAACATTAGAGTGCATATGAATTCCATACCTTTCACAGTTTCTTCCAGTTGTAAAGCCTCCACAATTGAAGCATGATCCTGTCTCTGGATCACAAAGTTCAGCAAACCCATTACAAGGGCAAGGGCGGCAGTTGGGAAATCCAAAGTAGCCCTCCAGGCACTGATCACAGCGGCGGCCAGCCACCTCTTTGTGGCAAAGGCACTGTCCTGTTGTTTGGTCACATACTGTGTTCTTTGATCCTTGAGGATGGCAGTGACATGCTAGATACAGCAAAGAGAGGTGTTGGGGTGGGGTCAAGTGGTGTGGTGCTGAGGAGTCACAGTTCTGATTTTGTGTCCCTGTCCCAGGCCAGGTGAATACAGTGAGCTTGTAAAGTGCTTAGAACAGAGCCTGGCATATGAGTGCCAGGTAAACATTAGTTAAATAACAATTCACTGATTCACTTAATAAATAGCATGTTGTGAACAATTGGGCCTTACAAACATTTGTTGTTTATACAGAGGAACCGAACAAGAAACATGTTTTTAATGACTTATCCATACGTCTTAGGAGTCAAAGTATAACTTCGAGACTATAAAAAATGTAAGAACCCTTCTCAAGATGGTCAGACTGTTCTTTTCCTAGACGAAATAGTAGAGGCCCAATCCTTTCCTGATAAATTGTTGAATCCCTTGAGCCAATCTTCCCTGTACAAAAATGTGATGCCTGTTTGTTTGATGGGGGGCGCGGGGAGGAAATGTTTGTTCTTTTGTGTAGATCCCATTGTGCATCTCAAGCACTTTGTAACTTTTTTAAAAAAGAACAGAGAAAGTAACGATGGGTCTGAGTGCTGATTGCTGGGTAGGCAGCCATGCCCAGGCAATGCCGGAAGGGGACCATCTCTCTGAATCATGACTGAAAAGATAGGTTGCCCTACCTGAAACGGAAATTAACCTACGTGAAGGTTTTCATGGTTCCTAAGGTAGGTTTCTGTGGGGAACAGTATTTTCACTAGTGGTTTACACTGAACAGAGAACTATATACTCTGAACACGACAGCTATGGCAGCTGAATTATCAACCATGGATGAAGCCCCATCTAAGCCCTAACCAGTGGGTGGCTTACAAAATGAGTTCCAAGGCTGTCTGCAACCCTAGCATCAGAAAGGGTAATATCCTCAGAGGGGGAGGTCTTACCTGTGGTGACAGTGTTGTCCATTTCTTGACTTCCCAATCTCATTTTATTTTAGCCTTTCCAGCCTCTAGGCTTACATGCTAGATCATAAAGCTGGGTTTCCACAGCCAACCTCCTTCATGGTGTTCCCACATTTTACCTGCACTGCCATCCATTTGATACAGACTGCAAACTTACAGAAGCATGGACTGTGTGTTGTTCATTACTCACAGTTCCTGGTAGAGCTCCTATACACAGTCGGTGCCCACTGATGAATGGATGAATGAAGCATGGCAGAAAAATTTTCAGTACATTTTATCTATGTAGATAGACAATCTGAATAATGTGGTCAAGTTCCCAATCCCCTCCCCTTTAAAACTTCCCACATTGCTTTGCCTGCCTTCAAAATATCAAGGTTATGAGCAAGTGTGTTTCCCCATGTGTTTTTTGCTACGTACAATGACAGCCATGATGCCCCAAACCGTAGCTTCCAGTTGAGCACCTGTCACAGCAGCGCCCAGTCACACCAGGTTTACACTGGCACTGGCCCCCAAGTCGGCTGCAGCTGGACCCAACCGAGCCCTGAGGGTGACACTTGCAGGCTGCAGGGAACAAAGGAAGAGAGGTAGACGTGAAGGAAGTGGCAGAGAAGCGCCTTGCCTTGGTAGTTCACTTCTCCTTCATTTGAGACCTCTCTAATCCTCCGCTCCCTCATCTTTTAAATGGGGATGACATAGGATCTACCTCACGGGATTGACATATGGATCAAAGGCAATATGGTCTGGGAAGTACTTACGACACTGTTTGGCTCATAGAGTGCTCAATAAACAAGTTAATAAAAGGCATAAAATAAATTGTTTTAAATAATTAATTATTCTAATGTCATTTTTACTATTGGTATTATTACTTCAATTCCTGATGCTCTGCATTGGTGCTGAAGTATACCTAGTAATTTTCAATTTCCCCTATTCCATATATTTCATGAGGTGGATGGCACCCTGACTTCACGGCTCCGTCCTAATGGACAAAGCATTTGCCTGGAACTCAGGAAGCCTAGGCTGTCATTGCAGCTGTCACTCTGTAGCAGTACTTCGCAATTGTTTTGCCTCCCTGGGGACATTTGACAAAGTTTGGAGACATTTTTGGATGTCACAACTCGGGTAGGGTGATACTGGTATCAGATGGATACGGATGCTGCTAAACACCCTGTAATGCATAGGGCACAACAAAGAATTAACCAGCTCAAAATTTCAATAGTGCCAAGGATGAGAAACTTTTCTCTATAGTTAAGTGAAATGGGCAAGTTACATAATGATTTAGGGCACTAATACTTTCATTAATTAAATGAAGATTTTTGGATGAAAGAAGTTGTTTAGAGTTCCTTCCAGCCCCAAAATTCTAGGATTCCAAATGAATATTTTAGGACCATTGTTCCAACAATCTAGCATTCCAGTGTTATTTCCTGGCTTCCCTTTTATACATTTACTGAACTGTGCATTATGATTCCAACATATCAGCTCACTGCTCTGTGTATCTAATCGTTGGGTGATGGGTGTTTTGGTTGTTGTTTGGAACGGATACTAAAATAAATTGATTTATGCACATTCCAAAAGGCACTTGTACAGATAGCAGTACTTCAGTAGAGCCCGTTAAACAGATACTCACCCACTGCCCCATTGTGTAGCTTGGCAGACATGCTCACCATAAGCCTTTCACATGCACCGGGGAGCACTTGAGGTCCTATTTCTGAGGCAATTTTAACACAGTTGTGCAGCTGATACTCATCTAAGTCCTGCTTGCTGCAGAAATTCTCCAATGAATTGATTTGGGGAATAAGGCCAAGCTTTTGAAATAATGAGAAAAGAAGACTTATGTTCAAACTATCTGCTGTTCAAAATTCTAGTTATATAAAAAAATAGATTTATGAGAATAATGGTTCAAAGGAGACTCAATCCAATCCTTTAAATTGCTTAGGACTGTAGAGTTTTAAGGTTTTCAATTTATTTGAGAAATCTTTAACTAAATATTTATATTAATTGACTTATGGCAAAGAAAATACAATAAGCCTTTAGCTTTTTACTGTCATTATTATTATATTTTTTACTTGCTAATAAATTTGTCTTAGATTTGAAAGACTTTTAATTAGGCTACTTCTGATAAATTAAGAATTTATGGCTTAGACAGTGCATCCCATAGTGTTACTGTGGAACTCAAATTCCACAAAATTCTCCTTTAATCCTTCAAGTGTTTTCAACATGCAAACAGTGGTGTTCTACATCAAACTATACTGGTCTCTTGGAGATTCACACAGCATAGATTAGCATATCAAAGGCTCTGAAAAGTCCTGCAAGAAAGAAACTTTTTAAACTCAGTGTTTTTAATCACTTGATCCTATATCCAAATAATACTTTCTAACACCCCATGAAACCAATATTTCACAGGTGCCATTTTTGGAATTGCTGGCTTAGGCCATATAGCTACTGTGGGGACAAGTGCATTGTTATAAGCTTATTCTCAAAGAAAAATCATCTAGCGTTTAATACCTAGGTGAAGAAAAGCTGTTCAGGTATATTTTCTATGAAGAGTTTATCTAAGTCATGACCTAATACTATTTAAAATGCTTATTAATGGCTTTGGAAGATATAGTAGAGAGAGTGTTGGTAAAGCATATTGACCACATCAAGTTGGTCATTTTGAACAACTGGTGTTAAAAACAGCATTGAAAATAGGTTTTAATTTGGCAAGTCAAGTTAGGAGACTGAACCTGGTAGCACAGATAAATCTCCCTTGGTCTTTTTTGCTTTGTCCATCCTGAAACTAGTTTCCATGACCCTTTATTTCAGCCCTCCCCATTGTTTCCCTAAGGGTCCTTTGACACTCCCAGCTGGTGAAATTTCAACCTTAGATGACTTCAGTTGACCCTTGAACAACACAGGGTTGAACTGCGTAGGTCCAATTATAAGCAGATTTTCTTCTGCCTCTGCCACCCTGAGACAGCAAGACCAACCTCTCCTCTTCCTCCTCCTCAGCCTGCTCAATGTGATGACGATGAGGATGAAGATCTTTATGATGATTCATTTCCACTAAATGAACAGTAAATATATTTTCTCTTCCTTATGAATTTCTTAATAACATTTTCTCCTCTCTGGCTTACTTTATTGTAAGAATATAGTATATAATACATATAACATGGAAAATATGTGTTAATAAACGGTTTTTAAATTATTGGTAAGGATTCCGGTCAACAGTAGGCTATTAGGAGTTACATTTTGGGGGAGTCAAAAGTTATACATGGGTTTTCAACTGCTGGCAGGGGATGGCACCCCTCACCCCCACACTGTTCAAGGCCAGCCATGTTTCACAGCGCCTCCGCTCCTCCAGCCCTTGCCTCCTTCTCCCTGCACTCTCAGCATAGCTTGTCGCCTCTTCCTCCTCTTATTTCACAGAGAAGATAGACCCTAGCAAAGGCACTGGCCCGCCTACTTCCTGCCTCCCAGACTCCAGTCTCACAGGAATTACCACCTGTCCTGGGCTCTTAGTGCTTAAGTGGAAGAGGTGTCCTGCTGCTATCTCCTCTACCCTCAGGAAACCCTTCTGTGCATCATGCTTTCTTTCTTCCATCTCTGCCTCTTAACTGACATTTAAATGTGCTTAAGTCTCTCCCGTCTGCAAAATCACCTCCTTGATCGCCTACGTTCCTGCTGCCCCTCCCCCGCCCCGGTCTCTGCCTCTTGATGCCCTGACAGCCAAATTTCTTGAAAAATCATTTCCCTGCCGTCCCTGCTGCTTCTTCTCCCACTCACTCTTCATGCCAATACAGTACCTCGCCCCCAACCCATCCCTGAATGTTGGGGTCCCTCAGGGTTCTCTCATCAGCCCCCTTCTTACTCCGCAACTACTTCCTAGGGGACCTTGGCAACACCGTGCTGCCATCTGTAGGCTGAATTTACGTTTCCTGCGCACCTCTCGGTGGTGAGCTCCAGATCTACCCTGAGCTATCTGCCTACTGGCTGTCCCACGGGCTCCGCAAACCAAACATGCCTGAAACCCCCTTTCCTTTCAGTGCCTGTTCTCAGTAAATAATGCCACCCCCGTCGAGCTGTTCAGTGGAGAAAACTGAAGGTGGTCCTCTTTGACACCTGCCCCTTTGCCACCAGCACTCGCCACCTAAGCCACATCCCACACACATCAAATCAGTCACAGCCTGGGCAGTTCTACCTCTTAGATCTGTCTAGGAGGCATTTATCTCTTTGTTCCCCTGCCACTTCCTTAATTCAGGCCACCTGGATTACTACAGTGGCAGCCCCACAGATGTCCCAGCCTCTACTCTTGACATTCCCAATTAATTTTCTACACCATCGTCACAGTGATCCTTTTAAATGCAGTTTGTTCAGATAATCCCCATCGTTAAATTTTTCCGTGGCTTCCCATTGCCTTAGGATAAAATCTAAACCGAGAGGATGCTTTCCTCTCCTCCCTCCCATCCCCTCAGTTCACTGTTTCTCAATATGGGAGGCACCTCCCCCCTAGGGAACGTTTTGGAAATTTGTGGGGGTGGCTTTAGTTGTCACAGTGATTGGGTGGTGTTCAGTACTGGCATTTAGCAGGTGGGAGTCAGAAATGTGAGACATTCTCACGAAACAGAAAATGATCACATGTCCCCAACAGCTTTTGAATGTTTCATTGAACATCCATGAAGGAGAAAATCCTGTTCCCAATGGTCTGAGTTGGGAGCCTAACTCTATTTTTTTAAACATGTAAACGTGTTTATAACACACCTGCTTTCATGGCTGTCTCATAGATAGTGATTCTACGTCTATGAGCATCTTCCCACTTCATTATGTCTTCTGGTGTATTCATAACCATGCATAGACATACTGAAGTCCAGACGATTTCTTTACTGATTACTTTCTATTTTTCCTCTGTATTAATATTAGCACTTTACATTGATATTATCTGGAAGTTATATGTACAAGTAGGCTATAAATTTCATTTCAGGATAGTAAAGAATGTGAGAAAATATTTGTAATAAAAAGGGAAGGTTGGGGCAGATGAGGTTGAGAACCACTGCACGAGTCACACTAAGCTTTTTGGGTCAGTCCCTGCCACAGCTCCCAGGACCTCTCACCCCACACTGTCGCCACCTGCTTGTCTGCAGCTCCCCTTCAGAGAGTGAGCCCTGGGGCGGTAGGGATGGTTCATGTCTTGTTTACATCTATGCCTACTACTGTATCTAATTCATACTAAGTGCTTCATAAAAATTTGCTCAATGAAGAAGAATACTTACATTTCTACTATAGTATCTAACCAAGTGAGGAGAGAAAAAGAAGAAAGCCAGATGGGCTAGGGTTGGGGATGAGGGCAGCCAACCAAAGATTATTTACAGCTATTGGTCTGAGCCAGTTTAGAGCTGGCCATTCCTGGAACTCAGCAGATGGACCAGATGACAAGAGTCCCTGTCAGCTATAGGATTTTGTAATGCCATGACTCATTTCTTCTCCTAGAAACTTCTGAGTACTTTATGTTTACCAAGTGTAGTCCATTCCATAGTTTCAAAAGAAGAATGGAAGATTTATATTCTAGAATGCCTAACATAATTTTGACTCTAAACACAGTTTTATAGAAGCACATAGCATATAATCTGGACGACTAAAAACAAATTTCAACTGCCTCACTACGCTTGCCAAACAAAAGGCATTTGTGCAAAAGGAGCACCCGTGGTTGAACAAAGGTTTCATTTGGTCTTCTTGGTAATGTACTCCAGTCTTAGATGCAAATGTTAATCTGGTTGCACAGGAGAACAAATTTGGAAATGGCTAAGTCCCAAGCAGTCAAGTGTCTTATTTCCCAGAGCAGCAAAAGTGGTGGTGTGGCATTAATCACAACAGTCTGTAATAACGAAATGTGAAATGACTTTCTCCTACTGGACATTTTGGATCAGGGACTACAGCGGACACTGGAGGTACCCAGCCTGGATCCTCTTTGGCAGGCTGGTGTACCCATCCTCCAGCTGCTGTGGCATTGGCTCCTAAAAGGCTCACAGCTGTCCCCTTCTTCAGAAAACTGCACTCGGCTACTATACTCACTGGGGCAGGGGGCAGGTGATGGTGGTGATGAACCTGTAGCCAATGACTTAGGTGCACATAGGCCCACCCCTCTGCCTCCAGACCCTGTGAGGTCAGACTGAAGCCAGGCTGCAGTGGAGACCACATCCTTCCTTCTCCTGTCCTCTCCTGTGTCCCTTACTCCTCTTCTCTCAGGAACACACCCTCAATAAATCACATGCACCTGAGTCCCTGTCTTGGCTTCTGCTCTTGGGAAATCTGACCTAAAACAGGGGTCTAGGGCCTTTTCTGAGGTTTCTGACAGTTTGCAAAGATCAGATTGCTCTCTTAATTTTTATTCAGGTTTCAGGGTTTTCCATAGCTATATGTAAGAGAATGATTGAAAACTGATCAAATGGATATATTTAAAAATTAATTTCAAATCATTCATTTATTGCATCTATCAAACATCATTGTAATGATTTTATTTACATGTCTGTCTTCAGTATCAGGCTGAGAATTCTTTGAAGGCAAGAACCTATCTTACACCCCAGGACCAGCACAGTGCCTGGCCCATATCCACTCAGTAAATAGGTGATGAATGGATAATTTGGACAGACGCATTTAACACAGCATCAAGTGATAGTCTTTGGAATTTACAAAGTTTAAAAATATTTAGGATATGGATTTCAAATGAGAAGTATGTTGGCTTTTAGACATTTGAGTTTCATGATTATTATAACATCCCTTAATAATCTAGGACTTCTTTAGTTTCTTCACTAGTTTCTGCACTATGAAACTTTCTTTACTTTGCCTGGGTTCCCAACTTTTAGCATTTTTTCCCCTAAATTAAACCTGTTGGATTTGATTTTCTTCCGTTTGTAACTCAACATGTTGATTCAAGAGTGCAGTTCTATTTAAAGCTCCTCAGTAGAGAAGATGAATTATATGGATAGGGACATTATGATATTATAGTTTAAATTTCCCATTTAAGAGTTTGTTTCTGCTGTCCACTTCATTTCTACCATAATATGGTAGAACCTCACCTCAACTCTTACACAGCCCTCCATGTGCAGGATGTAGACCACCTTTGGTTAAGGTTGCCTGATAAAATGTGGCCCTAAAGTCTCTGTGCAACTACTCAACTCTGTGTTTTAACTTGAAAGCAGCCTTATATAATATGTAAGCAAACAGGCCTGGCTGTGTACCAATAAAACTTTGTTGGGCTATAGTTTGCCAAGTAAATCATGATATTAGAAGATTCTCACAAATATTCAAAAATGCAATTTTAACAAAGCAATTTGATTTTTATCCATGAAATTACCTTTTAAAAGCCCCACAATTCTAAATTATAAAAATTGTAAAAATTCTATACAATTCTGTTGAGGGTGGGATGTAAACTGGTACTTTTCCGATGATTCTGAAATTTAATTGGGGAAAGCTTTCCAGAAAATATTTTGACAAATTATTTCAAGAGCCATAAAACCTTGGGTAAAGTAATGAATATATGTAAAAATATCTTTAAAATATGTATCAGATATACATGGTAGTAAAAAATAGAAGCAACTTACATGACCATGAATAGGGTAATAGATGAATAAGTTAAGTAAATTTACTGAATGCCCCAACTCTTCCCAGTGATAAGCCTGGGTCTGAAGGGCTGCACAGAGTGAGCGGTTTGGAAGGGATGCCTATGCCCAACTCTGGGGAAAGATGCTGAAAGAAGTCACTTAGGAAATATTTTGCATGGTTCCTAAAAATGATCAGAAGACTACAAAAGTAACACAAGAAAATGCTTACGATAAAATGTGAAGTGAAAAATATCCATATACTTAATTGTATGAGCACTCTGATTGCAGTGATACAAAAGCATAGGATGTATATGATGAGAACTTACAAAATGATAATAATTTAAGTGGTTGGATCTCTACCCCAAATGCTCTATAATGCCAGCATGCTGCAATGGTGCAGAGCGGGGATCTGGAACCACGCAGTGTGGCTCTCATTCCTGACTCACCAGCTCTGTGACCCGTGCCTCAGATCCATCACCTGTAAAATTGTGGTAGTACCCATCTCACAGGGTTGCTGTGAAAATTAAATAATATAACACATAAAATACTTCAAACCATTGCTGGGACATACTGTTATATAAGATTTGCAATTGCTATTAGGTGACTTTCATAATTAAGCAAATAACATTTATATTTTTCCAGAAACATTTCACCAGGGAGTCCAAAAGTAGAATTATAACAAAGTTGAGAACAAAGCGTCCACAAAGCTCTGTGATACTTACAGAATCAACCAGGATGTGTGAATGAGCGTGGGACTCTACTTCCAAAGGCTGAGAAAAATAGACATCTATGGAATATTGTACATCTGGTTCTAAACAGATGGGTGTGGGAAACAGCATGATTCTGTATTAAGAGAAATAAAGCAAAAATTCAGCGACAAAAGTACAATTACATTACCTAAGTGGCCATAGTACATAGCAGTGTTCCACTTGTGCCGTGAAGTGGGCTCTGCTGTGGGGCTGAGGCCAGATGTAGGTCTAGACTGGCTGGATGGTGAATTCACACTTAGATCCTCATTACCTCTTCCATAGGATTGTGACAAATAGCAAAGTCTTAGGAACTGTTGGCCATGGGTTGTCATGACAGCTCTGGGGAAAGGACGGAATAGATGTCCTTCATTCTATCTCTCATGCTGATATCAACAGTATCTCTGTTTTATTTTGCCACAAATCTCTGATGAGGCAGAATGGGCGGCCTCGAAATGAGTAGTTATTTACCTCCCAGACTCTCAGCTGTTGAGAATACTCAAGCTGAATATGTTGCTCTTATTCTTACAGCATTTTACTTTTTCACATTTCCAAGCCACTTGGGGGACTGGAAAAGGAACATTCAGGATTTAGAGTCAGGATATCTGGGTTGGAATCCTGGTTCTGCTATACACTAGCAATGAGTCTTGGGCAAGTCATTTAAGTATTCTTCTCAATTTCTTCTTCATCTGATAAAGACAAAATCTGCCTCACCAAGTTATGAAGATTAAATGTGATATTAAATATATAGCATAGTGCAGCACACAGTAAGTGCACAATAAATGCTATAGTCTTCTTCAATACTTCTCCTCTCCCACTTAGTTCCCAGATACAAATTTTTGATACACGAATGAAATCCCAAGAAGCCTTCAATGTTTGAGGTCAGGTCCCGAGCACACCTGGCAGCCGCTGGTAAGGCAGAAGACTGAGGCTTTGGCTGTGGAGTCTTGCGTGTGCAGTACTCGCTCCCTCCAGGGGGGTTAACCACGAGCTGGACAGCCCAGTCAGCTGCAGACTAGACAGGCACGACATGAAAGCACGTCACTGTGAGGATGGAGGAAACTGTTTTGCATGCACTCATATATACCTAATGGACAGGACATGAATTGAATTCGCAACCCACAGGCCACTTGGAAAATAGAGCTTTGGAGTTGAAAGAGGTCTTAGAGGTTCACTCCTGGGCCCAACTCTCTGGTGTCTGAATTGTGATCCAGGCAGAAAGAACATTGTTTCTGGCTATAGCTATATCCATGGGCCTGGAAATACACTAACCCTCCTGACAGGTCTAAATTTTCAACCCCTGTCTCCCAAAGAGTTAATGAATTCATCAGGTCCCTGGATCACAGAACAAATAATAATAATTTGATGTCCTTCACTAAAGGATATAATATATATATATATATATATATATAATATATATAATATGCACACATACACACACACATATAGACACAGAGAGAGAGAGAAATATGCTAATTAGCTATAGGATTCTGGAAGTCTTACAATTTGGAAA
This sequence comes from Daubentonia madagascariensis, assembly GCA_023783475.1. NCBI lineage: Eukaryota > Metazoa > Chordata > Mammalia > Primates > Daubentoniidae > Daubentonia > Daubentonia madagascariensis. Next base: position 43,139,066 of record JAKFHU010001569.1, on the reverse strand, counting down.
AGCTTTTTAAAGTTGTCAGTGATATACCGTATGGATAAATTGATCTATTTTTTCTTTTTTAATGGCTTTCTTATATTCACCAAGTCAAAGTATCTTGAGCTGCCTTGGCTTTCATTTGCAAGTGAGAAACAGAGAATTACATACATCAAGAGTTTCAAATACGGCCCCTAGAGGGCTTCAGAGCCTCTGAGACCACACCCACCTCCAGCTGCAGAAAACATTTTTCAAGGGAGACGGTTGGTGGGTTTCAGATTACCAAAGAAATGGTTAGGAACCACTGCTCTAGATCAGTCATTTTTCTAGTTTGGTTTCTAGTCTGTCTTAGATATTTCCCAACAGGTGGGAGGTGGGGTAGTGGGTAGTGGAGGGGCGTCTGCTTTTAGTCTTCCTCTTGTTGCAGGGTAAGAGCCAAACGCAAGTAAATGCCTCTGCTGCATCGTCTTCGAGTCTGACTCTCTGCACATGTGTTGGTTTATTAAACTTTTAGGAAAAAAGTCCCAGGAGGGCAGGATTTGTGTTATTTTAGTTGTTTATTGTTCATATACAAACATTCAGTCACCACTTCCTTAAACCTGGTACCTTAAATATATATAGCAACTCCAGCTTATCTTCTCTCCGTGGGATAAATTGTGTGTGCATATGGCTCACTATGTTGCTTCAATATCTCTAGGAAACCCTTTGGTTTGTAATGCTCTCCAGATATTCTACTTTTTGCAAATTGTTTTATGATGGACCTTTTCCAGCAAGGCTGAAATGAAAACAGTTTGGGAATATACTTCTGTCAGTTTTTTACCATTGAAGAAGCTGGAATTAAAGGATACCTGTGTTTCATAGTGGACAGCAACAGTGAAGTCCGTGGGAAAGGGAATACTGTTGACAGCAAATCTCAAGCCCGCCCCAGGGAGAACCCTGGCAAATCCAGGTCCAGTCCACGTAACAAGGTTCCCAGGAACTGCCTCTCGTAAAACAATGTGAACAGCAGGCCTCTGGCCGAAAGTCACCGAGCTCTAAATGGAAGAGGAATGTAAATAGCTTTGCCTTACAGTCAAGGCCTAGAAGAGTTCAGGAAAAAAACTGAAAAAAAAAACAAAAACCAAAAAAAACCCTACTACCCTCCTCCGCATATTTCCTGGTGTGTGTACGATTCATCTGAGTCATGGATAAATTACTCCGACCAGGATACAGTCCAGAATCCAGCTGCAAATAATGTGCTGAAACTGCAGCTTTGGAACATATGTTACTGTACAGAATGACTGATTTGAAAGCAGTGTCACTGGAAGCTACTTTAATTTTAAGTACCCCATGTGCTAATGAACTGAGCAAATCCCACACTGACCTTGGGTTTTCTCAGATATGATTGTGGAGTTCTGGCCAAAACATGGAATGAAAAGATTATTCCCATGCCTACTTTACAGATTTTGCCTAATCGTGCATGACAATGAGAAAACCCACACAGATTTATTTTCTAGATATTTCTCCCAGGCAAATATGGGAGAAATGGTCCTCTTCCATCTGCTTGGGGGCATATAAGTACAAACCTCCTAACACACTTGATTGATTAGAATCCCTGACGGTCTCTATACTGGACGTCAGCCTGAGGCCATCTGGACCCTGGAGATAATACCTCTTTAATTACTTTTGCATCTGCCCCTCCACACTCACAGCCTCCACTCAAATTCCTCCTCGTGTTCCTTTTGCTTGTGCTGCTGCAACAGTCTCTTGGCTCTGTTCTCTTCTCTCTCCCTGGCCCAATACATATTATTAACACATACTGCTGCCAACAAAGCATTTCAAACTCTAACTGCCAACAGAATAATGCCCAAGTTACTCAGCCTGGAGTTCAAGTTGCTCTGTGATCCACCCCAAACTGCTCTTCATCTGATGTTTGTTTAGTAACAATTAAGTGCCAGCCTCTGAATTAGGAATGCAAAGATAGATAGGATAGAGCCCCTGCCACAGAGGAGTTTAGAATCTTGCATTAAAGAGAGAAATGTAAAATAAGCAACTGTTCTACCACATTCGGTTTTAATAGACAGAGGCACATGTAAAGTCATCCATATGCAATGTTTTTCAGACATTTAAGAAATACCCTCAAAATCACAGTAGACACTCTAAGTTCCCCTCCCAGATCCCCTTTGCCGGGCTGATGCACCCAGCCCCCAGGTGCTGTGTGTGTGGCTGCGAACAGCTCACAGCAGACCCTTGCTCTGGAGAACTGCTCTCTGACATCTTCCCCGACCCCCCAGGGAACTCACAGCCAATCACTAACTGATACAAGGGTGTAAAAGGCTGGCCCTGTTGTCTCAAGGGGCAGGACAACTTGGCCTGCAGTTTATGCTCCTGAGTTCCTCTGAGGATCAATCCAAGGTTTGTTTTGCCTGAGACCACTTCTTACTCTGCCCTTTCTTTTTTTCTGTCTTGTTTCCTTTGCTGTCTTAAAGAGTATTCCCGAAGAATACTTTCTTAATAAATCATATGCAGCTGAATCTCATCTTAGGCTCTCCTTCTAGGGCACCTGACCTGAAACAATTGATACCAGTTTACCTAAAAGTAGATCCTAAGATGCAATTCTGGAGGTGGATAATTTACTGTTCGGCTGGCAATGAGGACCCCAGTGTGCAACATGTCTTGACGATCCCTGGCATGCAGTAGTGGTACAATTGCTAAAACTGTCACCTGTGGAGAACTGGGATAGAATAAAAAGAGAAGTGGAGAAAGTACTGACTTGAGCAGTATTTCTGGCATTGAAAGATATGGGAGACATAGTAATTATAAGGACTGTGGAAATGGGTGGCTGTTGTTGAATGTCTTTGATGAGAGAAAATGACAGGCTCAGGACAATCAACCACCAATTTAAAGCAAAGTATGAGAATCAGAGGGCCTCTTTGGGGACATGTTTAAAGAGCAGCTCATCTCCTTAAGGGCAGGAAGAGTGGAAGACTAGTCACAAGACTTAACTGTAAGAGTTGCAGAACTTCAGAGAAGGCCGAATTATCAGCCTAGGTAAATTACCCATGCAAACATGCAGATTTCTTTTTTTTTTTTTTTTTCAGGTGAAAAGAGAATTTATTTGAAGGATACATGAGAATCTCACATAATCTAACTGTAAATAGTAGCACTAGACCTCATAAATGATGAAAAAAATCTTCGGACAAGCAACTTTCTCTTCTTTTTTGTTTGAGGCAGCATGATTTCCCTTCTCTGCATGGCTTTACACTTCCATTTCATTCTCATTTATGTAGCCAGGCTTCTTTTACCAGACTCTTGGTTGCAGTTCCTGGGTAACTTCTGGATAACATGAGACTCTGCCATGCTGTGGAGCCATTTGATTCAGACTTGACCAGATGTTACAGCTCCAGCACCCACCACTGATTACTAATTCAAACTCTATGTCTCTTAGTTCAAATTCTTGTTAAAGAGTATCTGATTGGCCCAACTAGGCTTTGGACTGGTTATATGTCCACTCTGCTGTGACAAGCCCTGGGGCTAGAGATCTTACGATCCTGTGCTACAAACGTAGTAGTCATGGGTGTGGTCAGAGGAAAGATTTTCTTAGATGGCAGGCAAGGAGAGAAGGGATGCAATGACCAGCACATAAGTCCAGTGAAGCTATAAAGTTCAGTCACTAATCGTAACTACCAAAGAGGCCATTCTTTTCAGGCCAACAGCTTGAAAGGTGGTTGCCATAAAGATTCTGATGCCTCCAACTTTTATGAGTATTTTAATTGCTCATTTTAGTCCTAAATTTATAGAAATGATCCCTGAAAGTATAGCCTTAAACATGCAGATTTCTTGGCCAGGCCCAGATTCTCTGATGTAGCATCTCCAGGGTCAGGCCCTGGAATCTGCATTTTAAATAAACTCCCTGGGTAATACTTATGCACAGTATTTGATGATCATTGATCTGTGCCACAGGGATAAGGGGAGGGGTGTAGTGACTCATGCCCTGCTTTTCTCTTTCAGGTGGACTTCTGATTGAGGAGAGCTACTTCTAGTGTAGAGTCAGAGGTGGCTTCACAGGGATGCAGCATGGGAACAGAGGCATGTTTCCTCACAGGGAGGCAGTGGGAAACATGGGTTGATGCACGTGAGAACCTTGAACCTCAGGCTCTCCTCAGCACTGTTAGACTACAGATGGCACCCACTTGCCTGTATTGGAAAATAGAATCACCTTTCTACCTCCACCACATTGAAGACAATGTAGAAACCTCAAAGAATGCAGGTGGCTCATAAGAAAATGCATGCCTTCCCCAGGACCTGCCTGTACTACCCTCCCTGACCACTTGCCCCATAATTAGGGTCAAGTCTCAGCATGATCTGAGTGGGAAAGGGATCCCTGTGTCCTTTCCGGATCTCTGAAAGGGATTATAACCAAAGGAGCTGTGGGATCTGGCTGACATGTACCGCTAGCAACTGGGAGGCAACGGCTGGGTGTGGATCCTGAGGAGCAGAATACGAAACTAGATAAGGGAGAGTTTGTAGATTTGGGGCCACCTGTGATATAGGATTTAACAGCCTCGCAAGGGCCCTGGGATATGGATCTAATACGTTCCTTGAGTAACTATTGGAAGTTTGGCAACAGTCATGGCCCAGAAGAAATGAAGTGGAAATGTCAGAACTGCTGAGCAGGTTGTAGAGGAGAGGATACAAGGCTCTAAGAAGTAGCGGTGCTAGAATGGATCTTAGATACAAGACCAGAAAACCCACCAGCTAACTATGTTCTTGGTGGGGGAGGGGATGGAGGATGCTCCATTTACCAAGACAACAGGAATGAACTGGTGAGGGGACCACCAGCATCACTGAGAAGCTGGGTATTGACTGTCCCCTGTGGGCTAGTAAGGTGTACTATATACTATTAAATATTACAAAACAGTTCCTTATTATTAATGTGGATGCAGGATCCCAGGCTATCAAAGTCTGGGTAGTGGTACTTAACTCTCAAAAGCAAGATGGGTGTAATTAGTATACTGGGTAGCAAGGCTGGAATGAGAGACAAGGGGTCTCACCCACAGGAACCTTCTGTGGAGATGATTAATTGAACATGGTGTTCCTAGGAGCAGGATTGATGATGTCAACAAAAGTATTGTTTAATATATATATAATCATAAGTGAGCAAGTATGAATCAGTGGAAGGCTGAGGTCAGCTGCACCAGTGGAAAGACATGATCTTTTGCCAAGTTTCTAGATCTGAGCCACTTCTGAGACCCAGAACCCCTTGACTGAATGAGAGGCCAGGTCCTGGTGAGGAAGGGCTCTTCAATACCACAGCAAGTGTGATTCTCTTATTCAAAGAGATCTATGGTTATTTACTTGAGTAACTGTCCACTGGGGAAGGGGACAGACCCATGTCTTTCAATGTTAGTGGATACAGGATCTGAGTTGATGCTGATAGCCAGGTACCTGAAGTGCCATCAGGGTGTCCCTGTTAGAATAGGGGCAATATGTGGGTTGGGTAATAAATGGAGTGCTGGCCCAGGTCCCTTTCATAGTGAGTTCACTGGATTTAGAAAAACACCTGTGGATAATTTCCTCTAATTCCTAAATATGTAATTGGAATGGACCTGCTTTGTCGTTGGCATTGGTTCTTTAATCTGTAGGGTAAGAGTTCTTATAGTAGGAAAAGCCAAGTAAAAGCTTGTGAAATGAGCCCCCACCCTACCCAACCCCAAGCCACAATAGTACATAAAAAGCAATATCACAAGTCAGGGGCATCCTCAAAGTGCCACTTTCAAGACTTAAAGGATAAAGGACTGGTGGTTCCCATCATATCCCTATTTAATTTGCCAGTCTAGTCCCTGCAAAAATTGATGGATCACTGGCAGATGGAAGTGAATTACCACAAATTTAACCAAGTTGTAGCCCCACTTGCAGCTGTTTTGCTAGATGGAGCATCTTTCCTAGAGCAGATTAATACAGCCTACGGTACCTGCTGTGCAGATACTGACGTGCAAAAATGTGTTCTTTTCCATACCTATAAGGAAAATGAAACAGCAGCAGTTTGTATTTCTTTGGGATGGGCAATAATGTGTGTTCACTGTCATGTTCCAGGGCTATGCTAATTCTCCTACTCTCTGTCACAGTATAGCCTAAAAGGATCTGAACCATCCAGATATTCTACAAAATATCACACTAGTCCCCTATGTTGAGGGCTAGTGAAGTGGGTCCCTTCGCCCAAGGTGATGTTATGTGGTCTCCTCAGTGAGAATCAGCCACTCTGTGGCCGTGGCTAGCACTACTTTCTGAGGGCTCAGAGTGTCTGATTCACCAACGTGGGAAAATATAACATCTCCTCTGCACAAGGGACCCACTTTGCTCAAAAGAAATTCAGCAGTGGTCATGTGAGTTTGGGATCCACTACTCCTACACAAACCATTACCACCCAGAAGATGCTGACCTGAGATGCTTGTGGAATGGGGCCCCTTAAAGATGCAGCTGAAGCATTAGCTTCACTAGCTTGGAAATGACACCCTATGAGATGGGGCGGCATTCTTCAGGCTGCTATGTATTCCTTAAACCAATGGCCTTTATGTGATGCTGCATCCCAGTTTGGGAACCAAGTAGGATTAGCCATGCCCACCATCACTCCCAGGGACCGTGGGAATTTTGGCTTCTTTTCATTGCAACTTCAGGCTCTGTGGATTTAGAGGTCTTGATTCTCGGATGGGGACAAAGAGTTCCACTAACCTGAAAGTATGGCTGCTGCATGGTCACTTGGGCTCCTCATGCCAGGAGACCAGCAGTCACAGGAAGGAATTACCATAACTGATGGGGGGACATGAGGAATATATATGGCACTGAGGTGATCCACTGGGGCATCTTTGGCACTCCTATACATGTGGCCTGATAAGGGTATGGTAAGCAGGGGCTCCAAGCCCTGAGGGATGAAGGGATGAGTCATCTCACCCAGAAGTGCTAGTTGAGGATGAGAAGAATCTAGAATGGGTGGAGAGGTGGGGGGGATACAGTATCAATTGTAGCCTTGGGACCAACTGTAGCAGCTAGAGGCTGTAATTTGTCCTACTAATGTCCTTTTGTAAATTTCCCCAGTAATTATGACCAATAAGAATCCTGGAGAAGCTGTGCCTGCATGGAGTAAACGTAATATAAGAAGCAAATGCGCAGGGCTAGCTTCATGTGCAACCTGTGTAGCTGCCCAGGGCCCCACACTCAAAGGGGCCCCATGCTTGGCTTAATGCCTTGTTGTCACTGTCCTGAAATAATAATTTTCCTTTGAACTTGTTCTATAACTGAAGTCTTTTGGGACAATGGCACGTGCACATGAGCAGAAGAGATATGCATGTGTGTCTGCTTCCTCATTGCCCCATTTACATATAGTGCACACAATGGCCCATGGACACAGAATTCTAGTGGACTTACTATGCACTAGAGAGTTCAGTGAGACTAAAAGTGGGGTACATGTGTGACTAAGCAGGGGTGTCGACAGTTCCAAGAAGCCAAGCTTTCTGTTTGAACAAGAATTTGCTTGGAATGCAGAAAAAAGGCAAAAAGGCATTCTAAGAAACACGAACCACCAAGGCACCCTATTGCATCCTTTCTTGTTCATGTGACTTCCCTGCATCAGCCAACTACTTCTTCCGGAAATGACAACAAGAAGGAAAGAGAGAGAGAGGGCAGCCCACAGTTCCCTCTCCTTTCAATCCTTCTTTACTCATCAGTATGCTGACGGTCGAGGATTGACAGAACACACAGCAAGAAGGGAAATAAAAACAGCCGAGGTCGTTTTGTGCAGCCTTCCCACTGTTCTGGTAAGCACGAAATACATATATATACATATATGGCTACAAATTGACAGTGTGGATAGGAATACAAATTTTGTAATTTCAGTTATTCCAATACTCTTAAGTTACAACTGCCATTGCACAATACAAAGATGAATGGTAAAACGCATGCTAATAATTTAAATTTTTAATATATTTTATACAGAATGACATTAAACAGCAAATAAGAAAACACTATGACAGGTTGAGAGAAACACCACGAAAGAGAGCAAAAAGCTTTGTATTTTAGTGCTTTCAATGGCCCTTTTCCCTGATTTTTGAACAGGGGCCCTGCAGGTGGGTCTGAGCACGCGAGGAGCAAGGTTAGTAGATGCTGTCGGTCTGCTGCCGGGTCCCCTTTCCTGGGCCAGTGCCTCCATCTGCCAGCTCCTGGGACTGCTGGCTGCTATGGCTCACGACTGCCCCCTTCTCTGGAGACTTGCCCTTGGTTGATGAGAGCCACCTGGCCTGGGAGGTTACCCACATCTGCCTTGGCAGCCCACAACCAATGACTGACGGATAGGGGAACCCAACGGGCTGGCCCTGTGCCTCAGTGGGGGACAGCTCTGTGGTGCCATTTAAGCTTTGGAGCTTCCCTGGAGGATGAGGCTCTTCCTCACCTCACGTTTTCTCATTTCCTAGCCTGCTTCCCTCTTGCCACTGCAGGTTTTTCCTGATGTGCACTCCCCTCAGTAAAACACATGCACCAAATCACTGCTGTAATCTGCTTCCAGGAACTCAGCCTAAGACAGTGACTCTGCACACACACACGTGCGTGCACAAACACACTTATATAAAACTGAAGAAAGATTTCACACAAAATAAGACATTATGTTTTCTTCTGTTGTACTAAACTGACACACTAAATTAATTCCATGGCCTACTTACTAACCGGAATGACTTGCAGTTTGAAAATTGCTGCTCTCCAGGACCCCAGACATAGAAACAATGAGTGATGTCCAGATGTCAAGGTAGGGAATGTCAGAGAAAGATAAATCTGAATTGGGTCTTAAGGGATGAGTAGAAGTTTTCCAAATCAGTAACACACAGATGTCGGTTTCAGGCAAGAGTTAGGAGAGTGTGTAGTGGATGCTTACAGCAGGGTTTCTCAAAGTGCTATCATGAACTACTTGTATCAGAATCATCCTGGGATGCTTAGCAAACATGCAGATTTCTTAGCCAGGCTCAGATTCCTTGATATAGCATTCTCCAGGGTCAGGCCCCGGAATCCACATTTTAAACAAACTGCCCAGGTGATACTTGTGCACAGTAAAATTTGAGGATCATTGATCTGTGCCACAGGGATAAGAGGAGGGGAATAGTGATTCATTCCCCAAGCTCCTCTTTCAGGTGGAGTTTAGCTGGAGTAGAGCTACTTCCAGCCTAGAAAGTCACAGAAGCCTTCTGGGGACGTGGCGTGGGAACGGGATGTGATGGGGGCACAGAAACAGGTACAAGAAAGAGCACAGCCATGATGATGTGTGTGTGTGGACCATGTAGCAGGAACTCTGATCCTCTCACCTGGAGGTATTTCTCCTTAATCTGAGGTCCACATCACGTTATATGTGGCTCTTTTATGATACTTCACCCGCCCTGCCATACATTAGGTGTTTGTGTACATGGCTCATTTCCTTCACAACAAGCTTAAGGGCAGCCTCCATGTCTAAGTGTTTCTGTTTTCATTCATTCAACCATTTCATTCACTCAAGAAGGTCTCTTATGTGTAAGGAACTGTTTCAGATGCTGGGTTTGTGAACAAGACAACCAGGTCTGCTTTCATTTGCTTCTCCAGCAGAGCCATTTGTGCGTACGCACCAAGGAATGCTCAATAAACATCTCAGTGTAACTAATAAATGATGCAACGGACCAATGAACAAACAGGCCTACAGCGGTCACCACTTTGAGTGAATAATAGCTGGATGGCTACGAGGTCTTCAGGACTCTTTGGGCTTCTGAAGCCATTGGAAGCCAGGCCCTGGGGAGGTGACATCATTCTGGCACTGACACCAGCACTGACCAATCTCAACTGCCTTGGAGTCCAAGGCGTAGCCACGGCATTACCCCATGGGCCATCAGCATGTCTTTTTTTCTCCAGTTAATAGTGGGGCCATTCCCTAGCACTTTACCTCTCCTTACTAAAATGACTAGAAATTGTGAATTCACAGTGCCTGACTTCACCAACCCTCAGAACCCAGATTTCTAGAAATTTTCATTTTGAAAAGAATTAAAGCTATTGAAGTTTTCCCCAGAGGCTCTAATTACTCTGAGCTGGGTCCTTCCTGTCCTCCACTTCTATTCATGCGGGTAATAAGAGCTGACTTTGACTGAGCACTCACACAGGCCAGGCACGGTTCTAGCTGCGTTATGCATCACGGCATGCCCCGACGCCATTAATAAACAGTTTACCTCACTCTGCTCGTCAGCATGTGTGCTTTGCTTCTGATTTCTCTTCAGTATGATATTCCCTTTATCAATTATGAAATCATTTCCTTGTTGCTGGAAATACACATCACATTTAGGCCAAGCTGTTGCTAATATCTTAAAAAGAAAAGAAAAGACGGTTTAACCATCACAAGTATCAATTCCTGGTAATCATGATTCTCATTTGGAAGTCTCTGCAAGAAGTAATGCAGACAATTTATAATTTTTTGGTTTTCTGTGAAAATGTGAAATTTTTGGCAGTCCTAAGACCACATGTTGGGTTTTATTTTTAAAGGATGCTATACTAGTGAAATCCTGAGCTGGGAAAATATTCAATTCTTACATACTGGTTTTGTGGTGCTTAAAAAGTATAAAGGGCTATGTTTAAATGTTAGATGAAGGAAGAAAGTTGAAGAAAATCAACAACAGGCATGGCATAGAAATTCAAAAAATTAGCAGACAGTGTAACTTCCGACACTCTCCAGCCCAGTTCTTACAGTTTGTCGATTTTGGTCTTATAAGTTCACATGAGAGGTTATTACAGGATAGCCAGATTCCACCAGCCACACCAAAGGAGAGAGAAATCACATTCATGCAACTCTGATCTCCTTAAAACACTGGTTTTTATGGCTTTTCTTTCTTATTATCTCCTTAGTCACTCAGTTGCCAAGCCAGTGAAAACCCCCAATTGTTCCCTTTCCCAGTTTTCACTGTATCCTGGATATTGGTGTCTCCTTTGTTGCTGTATTGTTGGTTTTACAAAAAAGGTTTTTAATTTTACAGGCATCCTAGTTGTTTGTCATGCGCTTGTAGCCTGGCGGTGAGCTGTGGCCAGCCTCAGGAACCTGGTTTATTTTAGCATTTCCTACTCAGACCCTCAGCCATGCTCTCTGACCAGCACCCAGGCCTTTCTGTGGTGAGGACCCTTTGGATGGGCCATACTAGGATTATGTCTATTTTTCCTTTTCTTCTACAAATTGTGTTCATCTTGTAACAAAATTCTAAACTATTTTGCTGATATTATATAGAAAATATGTATTATGGAATTGGTGTTTACACTATACCATATTAAAATTCTATACTATCTTAAATTCAGTCAATATTAGCTTGTTGTGACTTTAAACTATGTTTTCTCTACAAGTGGTTTCTGTAAGAAAGTAAACCAGTGCCTCCCCAACTACACAGGAATCACCTCGGGCTCTTGTTAAAATACAGACCTGATCCGGTAGTCTAGGGTAGGTCTGAGCGTCTAATGAGCTCCCAGGTGATACAGTATTGCTGGTCTGCAGACCACATTTTGAGTAGCAAAGGTATATACTGCCTTTTGAAGAGCCACCAAGAAAGTTAATTATAATTCTTCTTGGTTCTCCAATTCGAGTATTAAAACAATTATTCATGAGATGCAGTCTTGGGTTTATGTTCCTTCCTATTTCCATCTGCAACCTTTCTCTTCTCTCTGGTACCTCGCCACTTAGACCCTTACCTGTTCCTGTCTAGACTATTGCAGACTGCTCTTCCCTCCAACCCGCGCTTCACTTCTGTTAGATGAAGTTTGCATGAGCGCTGAGGCCAGTCTTCATCACACCATTCTCTTGCCCAGGAAGCTTCAATGAGTTGTCATTGCCCAAAGAATAAAGTTTAGCCTCCTTAGTAGGAGACTGTAGTTTTATCTTCCAATACTTCTTTCCTATTTAAACTCCCTGCTCTAGTTGTGACTATACCTGCATTGTTTCTCCTCTGAGCTGTTAATTATAAGACTTTGGCTAGACTGTCTTCTCATCTATTTCACCAGTTGAAGCCCTATTGTTTTCAAGTCCCAGGCCACATTATTCTACCTTTGTGTTAAGGCCATTCATAAGGGATCACTCATGGCTCTGAAATCCTAACACACTAATTGACTCTCCTTGTCATATGGCACTGCTCTATCCTCTGCCATCTTGAACTATGTAAATATACTAGCTATAGTAAAAACTCCTGGGACCAGGGACCCTAACAAATCCCTTGCTATACTGCCCTTAGCCTGGAGCAAATGGGTCGGCAACATTTTAATGGGTTAAGGGTAAGAATTTTGAAACCAGGTGTACCAGGTGTATGACTTTGGGAAAATTACTTAACCCTGCTAATGTTTTCTTCATCTGGAAATTAGGAATGACAATATTTAGGTTGTTCGGAGAGTTAAATGAGATAATATATATAAAGTGTGAATCACAGAGCATTAAATAAATCAAATAATAATACTACAACAGCAGCAGTGACAGCCTAGCAAACATACCAAAAAAATTGTTAAACTAATGTGCAAATAATTAAATGGTGCCTAACTTAAATCTTTTCTAATACAACTAAAGATCATGTCTTCAGCAGAGGAGGGAAATTATTCACATTATTGTCTGGTTCTAATCTTTTAAGAAAGTTTTACTTGCCCTTTAAACCTATTCTGTATCCTTGATATTTTTCTATAAGCCATGGAGGGAGTAATAAGGATTCATGTCACAAGGGACATGATCTGCTAACAAATGAAACCAGCATTGTTTCAGACTCTCTACTCATAACCCTTGGTTCAGAGCTGTGTTAGTATACTCAATATTATCCTATTTAATTGATAATAGGATAGACATTTATTCAGTGTGTGCTGTGTGGTGGGTGCTGCACCACATAGCTATACTGAACAAATGTTAAGTAACAGTCCTTCTATTTTAGAAAATTATGGGTTTTTTTGGTATTTTTTTATTTCAAAAATGGGAACTAGTTATGACCTAAAATATGACTACCAATATTCCTTTCCAAAAGTTATCTTTTCAGCCACCATCATAAAGATGCAATATTAAAGACCAGGAGGAAGAATCCAGACATAGTATTGTTTCATTTGGATTCCACCCACCACAGGTGTACGTCTAAGTAGGGACAGTGAAAGTCTTGTGCTCTTGCCTCAACTCCAATCAGTAAAAGAGTGAATTCCAGGCCTCCACAGGGGCGTTTTCATTCCACCCCACCAGAAGCGTCCAGACAGGGAAGAGATTCCAGGAACAAGTTGGTCACAGGAACCTGGAATGAGTTCCCTCTGTTTTATCTATCTAAATCCTGTCTTTAGAATAGCTTTTCATGTGCTTTCTCTCCTTAAAGACTTTCACCTTGACTTACATTTCCTTTGCCATATTCCTGCCTATGGCTGGAGTCACACCTTGAGAACCTGCCTTATCTACCTTATTCATTCATTCATTAGCAAATATCTATAAAGCTCCTACTATGTGTCAGGCACACTGTGCTAGGCACTAGTGCAACCATGATGAATGCTATATACATCCACCCCACCCTTTGATAGTGTCATGGGGTAGATGGAAAAGTAGATGCTCAATAAACACATTTTAGGGCCAGGCATAGTGGCTTATGCCTATAATCCTAGCACTTTGGGAGGCCACAGTGGGGGGATCACTTGAGGCCAGGAGTTTGAGACCAGCCTGGGCAACATAGTGAGACCCCCCCCATCTCTACAAATGATAAAAAGATTGGCTGGGCATGATGGCACACACCTGTAGTCCAAGCTAATCAGGAGGCTGAGGTGGGAGGATCACTTGAAGCCCAGGAATTTTAGGCTGCAGTGAGCTATGATCATACCACTGCACTCTAGCCTGGGCAACAGAGCCAGACCCTGTCTCTGAAAATCAACAACATTTATCTATTTTATCTGATGGTTGCACTGAAACGGCAAGAGTAAAGTCTTTCAATCACAAGTTGATCCAATTCACATTTATGTGCCAGGCTCTGTGCTAGAATTGGGACACAAAGATAAACAAAACACAGACTCTTCCGTCAAGTATTTATATAATCTGCAGTTGCAAGACATGAAAAGCTCTACTGTGATCTGCATCGGTAGGCAAAAGTACTCTTTTCTAGGTATCTTAACCATGATCTCAAGTGTTACTGTATGTATTGACTGACGTGCCATCAAATGAAGTCTGCAGAGAGAGGAAATGAAATACGCACCAAAGGCGCAAGTCCTCGGAGTGGCGTGGCTTCCTCTGCCTCGTAGAGATAGAAATTCAAAGGAGCAAGGAAGTACCCAGGGGCTGGTTCAGAGCAGCTGCGGCCCACGATGTGTGGGCGGCATTCACACTGGCCATCCTTGGGTGAGCACCTGAGCAAAAAACAATTTGTCATCATGAAGAAAGGTACAGGGGGTGAAATGAGGGTGTGGGGGTGCTGGGCCCCTTGAGTTTGGACCAATTCTTGGAATCGATTGATCAACAGTCCTGTGGGAGGACACTGAGCAGCCATGGGCTCAACAACACCGGTCTTGAAAACGAACCCAGGTAGCCACTTTCCTCAGTGGCTCTCTGGTTTTGCTCTGAAAACTGGGCAGAGGAGAGCATTAGGACCTCTCTTTACAGGATGGCAAAAAGCTGGTGTTTTCAGCAGGTCAAGTCACGTGTGTTGAGGCATCTATCTGAGCAGCTCATGGGATAGCCAGGCAGGAAGATTGTCTACCTCACCCTTGCAAATATCTGAAGTAAAAGAAATCAATGGGGCTGTGGTTAACACCTTGAGATCTTTGATTGTCATGGAATAAAATTCTTCACCTGTGACTATGAGCATATTAGAATAAAATGTGCTTTTATGTGAAAATAAGGACAATTGCTATAAAATTTCATCATTCACTTTACTGACTTACATGTTGGAATAAGCACCTCCAATATCACAGTCACAGGGAGAACACCCATGGAGATGATTTCCAAGGCCCCAGTATCCAACCTACAGAGAAAAAAGGCTCAGTGATTCCAGCTATAAAGATATTTGCTGCTCTGTAGTGTAATATAATCACGACAATGCAGTTGTCACATATCAAATAGCTAAACAACCTGAACAATCACAGAGCAGCCTTCCTTGACTGCACACTTGGTTAATGATCTCCATGGACTCATTTTCCATCTCCAGGACTTGAAGTAAAGTGGACAGGCAGGTCGTCCATGTATTGTGTGAAGTGGAAATGCAGTGGAAGCCACACGATTCCTCTAACAGCATCAGTTTATGCTCAAGCTGGGTCACTGAAGTCCTTCCTGGAGAAGTTCTACCAGCCTATCTGCAACTGCTTTAATAAAACTGATAGGGTCCCTTAGCACAACTCCCTGGGGATTTTATGTACGCAATTCTGAAAAGTTTGGAGGTAGAAAAATCAATCAAGCTGTTGTGGAGATATACGAATATCACCATTCAGTAGAGTCATTTGTTTGTAAGAGTCAGTTGTTTGGCATAACATGAACCTGTGTGACAGAGACAACTCTGTCGTTGAAGACTTTTTCATCATTGCAACATCTTGACCTTTATGCACTTTAAACAGCTGGTGAGATACAAACAACTACTTTTCAAGTCTGATAATATTTAGTATAAAATGCTCAGAAAAATACTCCGCCCCTTCAAATCTTAATTTAACATGCTCAGATAAATTTAGATTTTAGTCAGCGTGAGACTTTTGTTTGAAATGGTCTTGTTAAATATCCATATTTTTTTGTTATCTTGGCAAAAGTTTATGCTCGATTTTACTCAGAAAGATTTATTTTAAACATTGATGTCTTTGGACACAATGCAGCAACGGACTTTTGATATTTTCCCCAAAAACAAACTTCAGTTTAAGAAAAAGAAAATGTGACATGAACTGCTTCCCTCAGGATGTGGCTGTGAAAACTCCCTCCAGGCCAGGGTCTGCTGTGGTGTTGGCCACCTCAGGCCAGATCCAGGACACCATCAGACGCACCTGGATGTAGAGCACCTCACGGGTGCCTGGGCTTAGCTGGGATGGACAGTTCCCCATGGGATGGCCTGTCTTGCTCAGCTATTTCCCTCCTGCAGGTAAAATTGTGTCTGCATTGCACACACAACAGTTAACCAGCCAGTGAAAAAAGTGAGCCTGAGCTGAAGGTTTGTCTGGAATTATCTGACTTGGTATCTTTGTTGATCTTGTAACCAACTATGCACCCTTCTTTGTGTGACACACCTGTGGTCATAGAGATCGGTGTGGCCAACCTTCCTCTTTTATGTAAAACTATTCAATGACCTGACCTGTCTCACATAGACCCCTTCTTCGTATTTCCTTCCTTACTTCTTTCCCCACCTTCTCTGCCCCAATCTGTTTTTCGTAAAATGACTTAAAATATTAGCACAAAACTATGTCCTCATAGGCATATGTTTCTTATTAATCAGCTACATTTCTTCAGACACATCAAGGTCACTGTTCTTTTATTAGGTTAAGTTTTTGTTTTTTTTCTTTCTAAAATGTCATGGTGGGCTGCCAAGATTGGAGAACAAAGAAAAGAGTTGGGTTTGAGCTCCCCCACTGCATGACACATTTCTTTTGGAGTGAAACGGTTTCATTTTACTAATTTTAGAACATACATGCTTGTGTGTTTAGTGAAGTCTGTGAAAAATCCAAGAGTTTATTTCCCACAGGAATCTGAAATACATTTAAACCTAAGTTGTTGTTTTATTTTTTTTTTTAAGAGCTCATCCAAAATACTTTTTTAGGCAGGGAATGGTAGGGGATTTTGCACAAGAGACAGAAGAAATGCCCCATGGTCGGGTGGGCCAAAAAAACCCAGACACATGAATGCTCTTCTATTCTACTGCTTGGCACTTTCAGGAAAACAATGGATAAACCTATTGACATCTGTGCCTGGGTCGGTTCAGTCCAATTCAGTGCTGTGCTGGTAAATGTTTAATAGCCAGCTCTCTGTGGGGGGATGGGGGAGGCCGATGTATAATGTTTGCCCATTTCTGTAGTTAAATACTCACACCACAGTAGTATTGAAATACAATAGGACAAGGAAAGAGATTAACAAGACCAAGTCTCTTTTATGCAATGGCACAGAAACCTGCATCACTATATAAAAGGAAAATTACAGGCAAATACATACAGTACATTCATCGCAGTGTGGTCCGGTGACATATGACTGGCAAGAGCATTGGCCGGTATCCACATCACAGGCTGAGAGTGGTAGACTCCCAAGAGGGTTACAGTTGCAGGCTGAAAGCACAGCATACATAGTTATTCTCATTCTTAATTCCCCCACTCTTGTAAATGTCCTTAATAGCTCATGCCATGCAAAAATCATAGCCACAACAACAGAGAACAGCCTGTCCTGCCAGGTTTACTCTTTGCCCGGCTGCATGATTATTGTACTGCCTACAACCTCGCACAGGAAAATCCTGTGCCAGACACTTCCAGAGCCTGATATAGTTCTACTGGATGGCAATTAGGAGGAGGCAAGTAAGTGTAGGAAGTTGTGCAAGCTGGAGTACTGGCACAGTTATCCTGCGTGATGCAGACCGGGTCACGTGACTCCGGGGCAAGAGTTTCCGAGTGTCACAATTACTACTGACGGCTTTTTCTGGCAGATGCATCTATAATTCCCCTCTCCCTTCTCTCTCTTACTGCCTTGTTACTTTTTCTCTTCATTCTCCTCCTCCTTTTTTCTCCTCAGAGTTCTGCTTACACTGTGAAGTCTAAGAAGTTATGCTACCAGACTAGGGTATACCATTTCCCTGCAAGAAAACCAGCGTTCATGGAAACAATTCAAATGTCCATCAACTGATGAGTGAACAAATAAAATGTGGTATAGCTATACAATGGAATATTATTCAGCAATAAAAATGAAGTATTGATATAAGCTACCACGTGGATGAACCTTGAGAACATTATGCTAAGTGAAAGAAGCCAGTCACAAAAGCCCTCACGGGATTCCATTTGCATGAAATGTTCATAATAGGCAAATCTATAGTGGCAGAAAATAGAGTAGTGTTTGCCTAGGGCTGGAAGAATAGGATATAGCAAGGTGGTAGCTAAAGGGTATGGGGTTTCTTCTTTTAATTTTTGAAAAAATAAAAGTTACCATCTTAACCATTTTTAAGTATACAGTTCAGTCGTGTTACGTACGTTCACATTGTTGTGCAAGCAATCTCTGAAACTCTTTTCATCTTGCAAAACTGAAACTCTGTGCCCATTACACAATAACTCCCCATTCCTCTTCCCTCCAAGCCCTGGCAACCACCATTCCACTTTCTGTCTCTATGATTCTGACTACTCCAGCTACCTCATATAAGTGGAATTATATAGCATTTGTCTTTTTGTGACTAGCTTCTTTCACTTGGCATAATATCCTTAAGGGTCATCCATGTTGAAGCATGTGTCAGAATTTCCTTCCTTTTTAAGACTGAATAATATTTCATTGTATATATATACCATATTTTGCTTATCTATCACCCATCAATGGACACTTGGGTTACTTTCACCTTTTGGCTATTGTGAATAATGCTGCTATAGATATGGGTGTACAAATACCTCTTCAAAACCCTGCTTTCAATTCTTTTGGGTATATACCCAGAAGTGGGGTTTCTTTTTTGTGGTGAGAAAAATGTTCTAAAATTGATTGTGGTGATGATTATACAACTTTTAATATACTAAAAATTAATGAACTGTATACTTTAAAGGGTTACTTGTATGGTACATGAATTATGTCTCAATAAAGCTGTTACAAACACACACAAAACAAAATAACGTTCAGCCTGTTCTTGGAGGACATTGGATTAGTTAGCAAACCAGGAGGATGTGTGGAGTGTTGAAAGGTGTGATGGGAAACTGGTTTGACTATATAATTCATTCTTATGACATTTCATTTTGCCATCAAACCCAAGAAGAGCATTTTATCACAGAAAGATTCAGCCCGGTGCTCTCCAAACATGCAAATAATCCACACTTCCTTATATGGGCAAACATATGGAGCATGATCCTGTGCCCAAATGGAAATTATTTACCCAGGAATCTGCAGCTCTATGAGGCCCCAGGCAGCTCTAAACTACTGTGATCCTATAGTCAAGGGTCTGCCTATTTGGCCTCAGAAAACTGCTGAGGATGTTTTCTATTTCCTCTCCACCCCTCCCCTCCCTTGGCTCTTTAACGTTTTTCTTTTCTTTGTCAGAAACATATGGACCAATACTAGGAGGGGTGTGAGAACAAAGGGAATAGTAACTAAAAAAATAAAAAGAAAAGAAACTACCCCTTGAAAATTGCCTAAGAAGACATCAATCTTGCAGAAATGCATAATGTAATTTAATGAATTTGTATGTAGAGTCCTAGTGGGGGCCATTTTTCTAAAGGTTTCACAACTTGACATTAAATTTCTTGGCACTTTCCCCAGTGTTTTTGTTCCAGGGGGGAAAATGTGAATACCCTCTGCTGGTCGTTTATGATAATCTCAGCAAACCAAGGAGCAAAGTTCTCCACTAAGTTCCTAAAATTTGCAGAAGTTACTGTATCACTTTTTAAAACCCAGAGGCTGGCAGGGGACTCTTATGAATTTATAATTACCCAGTTCTAAGGCTGACAGAGACAACCCCAAGTTTTAAAATGTATCAGGGTTGGTGGCCCAGCTCCTGCAGACTTACGCTGACAGCCCACGGGGTCGGTAGCGCTCAGGCCATAGTGGTTGGGCTTGCACTGGTCGCAGTTGGCTCCTTCCACATTCTCCTTACACAGGCATTGGCCAGCCACAGATCCCAATGCAGGATCAGAGTGGCTCACACAAATGCCACCAGATATGGTCCCATCGGGGTCACATTCACAAGCTGGGAACACAGACATGCATTGTCTTAGTTAGTTGCAAATCGTGGGAAGCCTGAAATATAAGCATAGCATTTTACCCACACTGTAACTATCTTACTCTGTTTAAATAATTAAATATGCTTAAATAATTAGACCAACAGGCAAGGACTGTTTGGAAATGTATCCCAGATCTCTGGCCTTGGAAAATGTTGAATAATTCCATACATGTATATTTTAAAAGACTTTTAAATGATTCAAAAGTCGGAGGACCAGAGGAAGACTGCTATTATGAAAATTGGGTGTTAGGAATAGAATAATTTTTTTAGGGATGATGAAATGTTTTGGAACTAGGTAGATGTGCTGGTTGCATGACGTGCCAGTGAATTGCTGTTCATTTTAAAATGGTTAATTTTTATATGAATTTCACCTAAAAATAGATTGAAATAAAGAAAAAGACTCTAAAGGTGAAAATAAGGCCAAGAGACAAGTAAGAGTGGGATGTTGTAATGACATATTTGTACCATTACAAGGGATGTGAGAAAGAAAGAGAAATCACATAAAATGTCTACCAAATCTCTGAAACATAGTTAAAAGGGAAGTCTTTCCTTCTCTACCATAGAAAAATATGTCATAAGGAAAAGTGACATTCTTTTTGATCCTTCGTGAAAGGAACACCTGTAGGAAAGAAAGGGAGGGAACAGTAAGAAGTATTCATATCCTTGTTCTCTTTTTGGAAATCCGATGGTGGGATAAAAGCTTGCATGAAGAAAGTCTGAAAAATGGGATAAACAGTCACCTGTAGCAAAAGAGCAACAAAAGTAGCAACCTTTTTTTATTTTTTTGAGTAGAAATTTAAACACCTCAAGGAAGGGATGTCATACGAAAAAGAATGCTGATAGTATGACTAATTCCAGAGGGCAGAACAAGGAGTAGAGTGTAGAACTTAC
Organism: Daubentonia madagascariensis; assembly: GCA_023783475.1. Taxonomy (NCBI): domain Eukaryota; kingdom Metazoa; phylum Chordata; class Mammalia; order Primates; family Daubentoniidae; genus Daubentonia; species Daubentonia madagascariensis. Next base: position 43,118,334 of record JAKFHU010001569.1, on the reverse strand, counting down.
AAAAAGTAACACTTGATTGAGTATAAAGAAGAAGTCTCTAACAGTTAGGGCTGCCCAATACAGCAGTGAACCCCTCGTCATGGGAGGTATCCAGGTAGATGCTGAAATGGCACTTGTGGCTTTGGTATAGAGGATAAGCGTGCTGGTGGGCATTAGATGACCACCAGGGTCTCTTGTCCCTTTATGGTACTGTGTTTCCAAGAGACTCTACTTTTAAGGAATGCAATAAACATAAAAAATGAATATCCTGATTTTAAGGATCATGTTCACATTTATACATGTTTGCTTTGGATTACTAAAAGCAAATCTCTCAAGTCTAAAACTATGTCAATATAACAACCATTTAGGTTAGTGAGTTTAGTGGAAAAAATCCAGTCAAACCAGTTGTTTGGTGTCACTGAAACAAACAGGCTTAGTTGTCTGACAGAATCTTTCAAGTTTCAATTGCTTGTTACTGGTTTGTGACTGGTGATAAAATCTTACTATGGAAAAACAGCATTGCATTCTGTTTAGTTTGGAAAAACCACAATTTTCTCCTAATTAAATCCAGTTGCTTCTAGAAAGAAGGGAATAAAGTGGATTCATTTTAGAAGTTGCCAAAAGGAAAAAGCTTGGCTTTATTTTGGAGATACTCCAAAGGATCAGTATTGAGTCCCAGAGTATAATTTAATTATGCACAGAAGTATCCTTTGGGAAAGGGATGTGGGAGGGTAGATAGTAATTTACTTTGAAATAAGTAAAAGTAAACTTATGTAAGGTCATTAGAAGTCCAATAAAACCTATGTCATGCCCTTTAGTAGTCCAATAAAATCTCTTGGTGTCACATAATTTAGTTCTAGCAAACTTTTATTATCAGTGGTTGGGTCTACCAAATCTTTGTTTTTCTGTATCAAATTTAACTGTCTTAATTGTAGAAAACTCAAAATTAGTCAACTCTTAGTCCTGGAATCTGTTTATGTAAATATTTAGGTCCAAATAAGGACTACTTAGAGAAAATTTATATAAGAATGCTAATCAATCTTCTTAATATACATCATCTGTATACACACACATAAACATGTGCTTAGGTAATCTGGGGGAAACCGGGGAGTCTCATGACCAGAGTTTGCTGCAAGCTCCTCATCTGCCTTTTATGGAAAAATTCCTTGTTTACAAATAATGACTTATTTTTTTTTCCTCTTTTAAATCTTTTTTGTTTCTGTTTTTTAAATTTAAAAAAAAATTTTTGATGTTCTAGAATGACTTCTTAATTTCATATTTGGGTACGAGTTTTCTTTCCTTGGTTTCTTTCAAAAGCACTATCAAGTTAATACTAAGTGGTTCTTAAGGAATAAGACTTCGGTTGATTTGTTCAAAACGTTTGGTTTATTATTTCTAAATCTCTTTCCAGATTCCTAGATTATCTGTTTCAAAACACTATATTTTCCAGACTCTAGCTAAGAGAGCAATATCAACTTCTTCTGTAAATTCATAACTTTTAAAACAATAAAAGGTGTTGGCCAGGAGCGGTGGCTCAGGCCTGTAATTTCAGCACTTTGGGAGGCGAAGGCAGGAGGATGGCTTGAGGCCAGGAGTTCAAGACCAGCCTGAGCAAAATAGTGAGACCCTGTCTTTACAAAAAATAAATTAAAAAGAAATTATCTGAGCATGGTGGTGTATGCCTGTAGTCCCAGCTACTGGGGAGGCTGAGGCATGAGGATCACTTGAGCCCAAGAGTTTGAGGTTGCAGTGAGCTATAATCGCACCACTGCACTCCAGCTTGGGCAACAGAGCAAGATGCTGTCACTAAAAAACAAACAAACAAAAACCCCCAAAACAACAAAAGGTGTGTATGATTACAGATTCTGGTAAAAATTGGAGGACAGTTAGGAAATTGCTCTAAAAAAACATATTTTCTGAGAATCCACTTCTTAATATCAATTTTGAACAGGTCATGTAAGATAAATTTTATGCAATCAGATATCTACTAAGTAATCTGAGCAAAAACACTTCATTGATGCTTTTTCTATATTGTGATCATTTAAAGTTTGAAATCTAGGACACTGAATGTATTCACATGGCTACTGAATTACTTTTGTATAAGACTTCATTTTATGTGTTATGATTATATAAAATTTGAAGTTACATTTTTTATAGCAGATGCCCTCCTGCCCCACTTTAGCATTATATTGATGATACAGCCTAAGAAGCAGGATCCCCAGGTATTGGGAGAAGCAATCCTCCATGGCTGCTGGGTGCCTGAATGTTCTTGCTGAGTGCTGTGAAAGGCCCTGCTTGCTCTTTACCCAGGCCATTTCTCAGGGTTGTGTATGCAGCAAGCAATCTTGAGAGATGAGGTAGCATATTCCCCAAGACAAAAAGCAGACTTGCTTTCACTTGCTATAAGGCAATGAGTGAACCCTCCAAGCTCAGTCTTCTTCAGCTGTGACGTAAACTCAGTAGGTGTGCAGTATCCACATGTTTGCAGTATCTGAGTATACTTTGTGTTGCCCCCTCTATGGGACTCGGGGACATGGGAACCCAGGACAATACAATGACCTTGTTGCTTGTTGTGCCATAAGTTATAAAGTCCCTTGTCTTTGGCCCAGGAGTTTCATGTCTTCTCACAATATCCATGAAAAAATAACAGGCTAACTTCCTAGTTTGCAAGTAGAATACAATCTCAGACCCAGTTACTGACACTGGGTATTTGAAATCAGGTTGGAGTATTTATCTAGGCAATAGTGTACAGCAGTGATGGGATTAGAGTGAGCTAGGAAGGTGCCAGGGCACAAAATTTAAGGAGGTACTCGCTCTCAGGTTCATGCAAGTGTCAAGTGTCAGCCTTGAACTTCCATGGCCCTGACAGTGAGTGAGTCCTTAAATTTTGGGACCTAAGTACTTTCCTTGCCTCACTCTAGTCCCAATCCTGCAGGGAAATGCAAATTAAAACAATAACGAGATACTATTTCATTAGCAAAAATGAAAATGTGACAAAACCAAGATTAGCAAAAATTGAAGTTTGACAAGACCAAGTGTTAGCAAGGATATAGAGCCACAGGAACTCTCATACACTATTGGTGTGAGTGGGAATCAGCATGCCCACTTAGGGAACAGGTCAGTGTCATCCAATCAATTCAAAGAAGTCCATACCCCATGGCCTAGAAATTATACCGCTAGGTATGTTTCTCAGGGACGGTTTTTTGCATATGTGCCCAGGGTCACATATACAAGACTGTTTATTGCAGCATCAGAAGAAAAATGGACAAATAAATTTTGTCATATTTATAGGAAGGAATTCTATACAGGAATTTAAATGGAAGAATTAGGGCTACCTGATATGGACAAATCTCAAAAATATAAAGTTGAATGAAATACCCAAGTTGCTGAAGGATAAATACAACATGCTATCATTTATCTAAAGTTTGAAAACATGCCAACATATGTTTTAGATAAAAACACGTGTGAAAGCGTAAAAACAAGCATGGTAATGATAAATGCCAAATATATGAGAGCGTTCACCCCTAGCAAGGAGAGTAGACAAACGGGACAGATGTGCACCTGCTACGTCAATGGTGCCTGTCTTGTTTAAGAAACTCCCAAAGGCAATAGGCTAACGTGTTAAGTTTTAACAAAGCTGGTGGTGGATATGAGAGTGCTTAATATATTGTTCTCTATTATTTTGTATGTGGTTAAAATATTTCATTTTTAAAAGGTGACATTAAAGATAAAAGATTTTTAAAGGATTTTTTTTTTTTTATAAGCAAGGTAAATACGTCACCTCAGGCATCTTAACAGCAAAATTCAATGGTCTATGGCCAGTCAAATGTTTTAGCCAATCTCACTACTTTAGTTACTTCTCCGAGCTCACTTCCATGATACTCAGAATGTGGCATCTTCTGAAACCATCCGTCCCTCCTGGTGGAATCCAGAATGATTACCCGCTTCACCAGTATCAGCCACTACTGCCAGACTAGCAGGACAGACGTGGAGTATTTGGATCAGCTTGTCTGCGGAAAGCAGCTCTGACAGCGGGAGTGTTTTTGCAATCCTGCACTCCCCCAGAGAGTTCGGAGACGCTGTTAGGCACAGCGGGGCCTGGCAGCTAAGTGAGACCCAACTGTGATCTGCTCAGACGGGCACTCACGAATGCACGCGTAAGGGTCCGAGACGGCCTTGAGGGGGTCCCGGTAGAAGAGGGGCCTGCAGCGGTCGCAGTGTTGCCCCTCGGTGTTGTGCCGGCAGTCTTCGCACACGCCCCCGCTGCGGCCGCCGCTCGCCAGGTATGCGGTCATGTCGAAGTGACAGCGCTCAGAGTGGCCGTTACAGCTACATGCTGCGAAAGGAGAGGAGAGTTACCGGGCGGTGTGCCCAGGCCCCAGGACCACCGGTCCCGCACCCGCTCGTCCTCCGCGACCTCCCGCCACCCTGTGTAGACGCACCAAGCGCACACGGGGTCTGTCTAGCGCTCTGATTCTGCTCATGTGCTTTCCATAAACCGCGTTCCCGAAACGTTTGATGGGTAGTTTTATAAAATCAAGTGAACAACAACAAAAAACCATTTAGGTGCTCTAGAAGCCAGAGAGTGCAGTATTTGTGGTAGTGTTCAGTAAAGAATACTTCTACCGACCCAAGCTTTGTCAGTTCGAATTTTTTATGTGAAATGTTCTGCATGCACTGGGATTCTCTGATAAGATGTCAGAGCTGAGGCCGCCCAGCCTCTCCCCTTCCATAGGGGCAGAAGAGTAGGAAGGGCTGCAGGTCACTCTTCTCTCATCTGGGGCTCAGCCAGAGGACTGAGGGAAAGGCAGTCTGTTTGAAAACATTGTTTGTCTTCATGGTAATATCTACTCTATGATGTCTACACCGTTTGTCTTGTTGTTTTTTTCCCACCTAGGGCCAGGCGGCATCTTGCTGGGTCTCCTATACCGTGACTCTCACAGATGGGGTTTTTCATTAGACCTCTTCCAGAAACTGTTCATTCCCTCAAATCCTACTTTTCCCAAGTCTGGGAAAGAAATTGAATAACAAGTTTGTTTGGAAGTTCATCAAAATTCAGAGGCAGCAAACATGTTACTCAAAACAAAAACATCTTGTTAGCCTAAATATTTTATTTAAAAATATGATAGCCTGTCAAACTCAATCCTGGACCTTATTTATCCTATTATCCTACAGATGGGTTTAAGGTCATGTTCATGGAATGTGTGCTTATTCAGGAAGGGAGTAGGGATTTCTGTACCAAATCTAGTGTTCACCAAATTCTTGGAGTTGCACTGTCCCCATTGATATTGCCATTACATGGCTCTATCGCTCCTCTGGAAGGGTGCCACATAACATTCATACTGCTTCACTTTTAAAATGAAAGTTAATTTGTGGTGTGAGAGTTTGAGAAGCAGGTGATTCTCCCATGTGAGGGAATTAGGGTGTCACACTAGGAAGCTGTGGAGCTGGGAGCCACAGCTTCACCACTTTGGTGCCTGCAGCCGCACAGAAATGCACTAAGTGTTCTTCAAAATAAGGAAATGCCAAGCACGCTCAGTTTATGCAGAGAACTTATTGTCACCCACGTCTGCAAGTGTTGTCCTGGAGGCCTGCAGCTGGCCTCCAAGGAGCGTCCTGGAAGAAGTCCTTGCATCTCTCACAGTTCGGGCCATCTGTATTGTGCTGACAGACACACCGACCATGAACCTGCATTGTGCAGTAAATAGAAAGAGTTCAAAGAGGGCTTATCTTTGAGGATGTTGGGGTTCTTTAAATGGAAAATGAAATACCAGGGCCATGGGGCCTCTCTCATTCTTAGTTTCCCATATGTAAGTTACAATGCCAACCTTGACTATCTTCTATTATTTGCTTAACTAGCTTTTAAATTTTTAAAACTTTGATAAGTTCAGTGAACACTTACAACATATTTTTTTTGGCATTTCTGAATTCTAGTCTCAGGGCAGCACACAGCAGCTCTTGGTAAAATGAGGGACAGGATGGGGAGGGGGGTTTGTGTGGGTGGAGAGCGTAAGGGGTGGTTTAGGAGCATATGGGAAAATAGCGAGTAAGAAAAGGAAAAGTTGAAGAAAGGCATGTGATTCTCTTGGATTTTCACAAAATGCTCTAAATGGCCCACATTCCAAGAGAGAAGCTCTATTTCCAGCGAAATATAGAGGAGCGGAGTGGGAAGGCGCAATAGCCTCAACATCAAGCCTTATATGATTATGCCTAATAAGTAGTTTAAATTTTTTTAGTAGACACACCCTGGGGCTCTGCATAAAAATACAATTCTTCTACTACATTAACCTATTCCTCAAAATGAGAAGGCTATTCCTCAAAATGAGAGAGATCTATAGTATTAAGACACAGGCATTTATAGTATAAGAATGTTATTTGGATTGACTATTTTTACAATAGCAGATATTGCTGAAACACCTTAGCATTGACCACAGAGCCTTGCACACAATGGGCCTTCAGTAAATTTTTGTGAGAGAATGAATGTGAAATTATAGTTCCTCCTCACCAAATTTCTATTCTCTACAAAACAAACAAAAAGAAGGCAAAGTGGCCTATCTTGAAATCACAAATTATAAATTCTACCCATTAGTTCAATTATGTCCATAGGAGGCAGAATCCACAAGCACCTCTGACTAGATGAACTGGAAGGCCTTTGGGTGGCCTGTCAGACTAGGTTAATGACACCTGCTTCAACACAAAACTGGCACTCTGATTTGTTGATCTCCACGTAAAGCACCAGGACCATGAAAGGCAGGTAGAGAGCCAACTGCTTTTCGGTTTCATAACTCACCATTTCAGGAGGGCTGAAAACATCTCCCCGCATCTGCTGTGTAGGGCCACATTCACTAGCATGGCCATTGCAAAAACAGCTTCCTTGAACAACCATCTCGTAGAGAGCATAGTAGTATTTATCAAGGGAATCATTTTGCCTCCTTCCAAGCACAGTATCCCCAAGGGTATGGAGTTTGGTAAAGTTTATCCTCAGGTTTGTCAATGTCACAAGGTCTAGACAAAGAAAAAAAATGAAAATAATGAATCAAAGTACATTTCAGCTGTGTCAGTTCAAGGTACCCTCCTTGACTGAGAGCACTTTAATGCCTATAGAAATGCAATTACAGAGCAAGATGGCTAACTAGAGATGCCTGGTTCTCGTACTCCCCCACCGCCCAAGAAAGGACCAAAGCAATGAATAAACACCTCAGATTTGACTGGAGTGTGGAAGGGAGAGTGCTGGAGTACAGTAGGGGAGTAGGTACACACCTGTGGTGATGTGAAGCCCAGGAGGACAGGATGGAGGTGCCTGGCCTCTGCAGCCCCATCTCCCCAGCCCAGATTGGGTTGACCCAGAGATAGGAGAAACTTTCCCTACCAAGGAAAAGGTAAGCAGAAGAACCCTACTAGCCCCAATTGCCATGGCAAACACCTACAGTCCTTACTACAGGAGAATCCCACAGTCCTTGAAAGCTATGAGTCCAGTTTGGAGAGTCGCTAGGAACTCATGCAGCTTCATTGTCCCAGATTAGGAGCACAAGGTGTGCACTCCCCAGCCCCCATGCACCCCTGTGAGCCAAGCTGCTGCAGCATGGTGCCATCTTGAGACCACAGCCACCTCTGGAGTGTGTCTTCCTCTGGGGGCCAATGGCCACTGCACCTGTCCTGCACTGGGGTTTCATCTTCATTATGCCAAGCCCACACAGGTGGCTGAATGCCACAACCCCAGCTGCACAAAGCCTGGGCCCAGGATTGGCTGTGACCTGGTCCTACAGAGCAGGGAAATCACCTCCTCCCACCCTCACTTCCAGCTGGAGGAAGAGTCTGGCAGTCCCACCTAGGGCAAACCTGATCTTGAGCTAGCCAAAATGCTGCATGCCCTACCCTCAGCAGGGGAGACCTTCAAGCATCTAAGCAGCTGACACATTCCCAGGCTGACAAAGTGGCTACACACCCATGCCCAGGGCCTGAGAAAGCACCCCAGTGTCCCACCCGCTGCAGACAAGCCCCTGGCCTGCCCAACAGTCCTGCACCCACAACCAGGGCCTGAGAAACAGCTCCACTGGCTGCCCCCAGCAGACACTCCCTCAGGCTGGCTAAGCAACCATATGCATGTGCTGCTAACCCAGAGTAACAGAGCAGAAATAAATTAAGACCAAAAAAATACAAAAGATCAATGAAATAAAAAGTTGGTTTTTTGAAAAAATAAACAAAATTGACAAACCATTAGCTAGACTAAGAAAAAGAATGACCCAAATAAATAAAATCAGAAACAAAAAAGGAAACATCACAACAGATACTACAGAAATACAAAGACTCATTAGAGACTACTATGAACTATATGCCAATACATTTGAAAACCTATAGGAAATGGATAAATTCCTGGATACATACGGCCTACTGAGACTGAACGAAGAAGAAACAGAAAACTTGAACAGACCAATAACAAGTAATGAGATTAAATCAGTAATAAAAAGTCTCCCAACAAAGCAAAGTCCAGGACTAGAGGGCTTCACCCCTGAATTCTATAGAAACTTTAAGGAAGAATTAACACCAATTCTTCTCAAACTATTCTAAAAAGTTGAAGTGGAGGAAATGCTTCCTAACTCATTTATGAGACCAACATAACCCTAATACCAAAACCAGACAAGGACACAACAAAAAAGAAAACTACAGGCCAATATTCCTGATGAACATAGATGCAAAAATCCTCAACAAATACTAGCAAAACAAATCCAACAATACATAAAAAATATAATACACCATGATCAAGTAGGATTTATCCTGGGAATGCAAGGATGGTTCAACATACACAAATCAATAAACGTGGTACATCACATGAACAGAATGAAGGACAAAAACCATACAATCATCTCAATAGAAGCTGAAAAAGCATTTTATAAAATTCAACATTCAATCATGATAAAAACTCTCAATAAATTAGGTATAGAAGGAAAGTATCTTAACACAATAAAAGCCATATATGACAAACCCATAGCTAATATAATACAGAATGAGGAAAAGTTGAAAGCTTTAAGGATGGAACAAGGATGCCCACTCTCACCACTCTTATTCCACATAGTGCTAGAAGTCCTAACCAGAGAAATTAGGCAAAAGAAAGAAATAAAGGGCATTCAAATTGGAATGGAGGAATTCAAATTGTCCCTGTTTGCAGATGACATGATTATATATAGAAAAAAACCAAAAGACTCCACCAAAAATTTCTTAGAACAGATAAGCAAATTCAGTGAAGTTGCAGTATATAAAATCAACATACAAAAATCAGTAGTGTTTCTATACACCAATAATGAAATAGCTGAAAAGGAAATCAAGAAGACAATCCTATTCATAATAGCTACCAAAAATAAAAAAATAAATAAATACCTAGGAATAAATTTAACTAAGGAGGTGAAAGATCTCTATAAGAAAACTAGAAAACACTAATGAAAGATATTAAAGATGACATAAACAAGTGGAAAGCCATCCCATGCTCATGGATTGGAAGAATTAATATTGTTAAAATGACCATAGTACCCAAAGAAATCTACAGATTCAATGCAATCCCTATCAAAATATTAATAACATTCTTCACAGAAATAGAAAAAATCTTAAAATTCATGTGGAACCACAAAAAAGACTGAATAGCCAAAGCAATCCTGAGCAAAAAGAACAAGGCTGGAGGCATCACACTACCAAACTTCAAAAAATAACCAAAACAGCATGTTACTGGCATGAAAACAGACACATAGACCAATAGAATAGAATAGAGAACCCAGAAATTAATCCACATATCCACAGCCAACTGATTTTTCACAAAGGTGCCAAGTATGCTCATTAGGGAAAGGACAGTCTCTTTAATAAATGGTGCTGGGAAAACTGGATATCCATATGCATAAAAATGAAACTAGACCTCTACCTCTCACCCTATACAAAAATTAACTCAAAATTGATCAAAGACATAAGTGTAAGACCTGAAACTATAAAACTACTAGAAGAAAACATAGGGGAAATGCTTTAGGACATTGGTCTGGGAAAAGATTTTATGAATAAGACCACAAAGGCACAAGCAACAAAATTAAAAATAAACAAATAGGACTATCTCAAACTACAAAGCTTCTGCATAGCAAAGGAAACAATCAATGGAGTGAAAAGACAGCCTAAGACTGGGAGAAAATATTTGCAAGCTAGTCATCAGACAGGGGATTAATATCCAGAATATACAAGGAACTCAAACATCTCAATGGCCAAAAAAAAAAAAAAAAAAAAAAAAAAAAAATCTGATTAAAAAATGGGCAAATAGTCTGAACAGACATTTCTCAAAAGAAGACATACAAATGGCCAAAAATTTATGAAAAAAATGCTCAACATCACTAATCATCAGGGAAATGTAAATCAAAACCACAATGAGGATCATCTCATCTCAGGATGGTGATAAAGACAAAAAATAACAAATGCTGATGAGGATGCGGAGAAAAGGGAACTAATTATACACTGTTGGTGGGAAAGTAAACTAGTACCACTACTATGGAGAACAGTATAGAGTTTCTTCAAAAAGCAACAAGTAGAACTACCATACGAGATAGCAATCCCACTACTGGGCATTTATCCAAAGGAAAGGAAATCAGTATATTGAAGAGACATCAGCACCTCCACGTTTATTGCAGCACTATTCACAGGAGCCAAGATATGGAATCAACCTAAGTGTACAACAACAGATGAATGGATAAAGAAAATGTGGTATATACACACAATGGAATACTATTCAGCCATAAAAAAGAATGAAATCCTATCATTTGTGGCAACACAGATGGAACTGGAGGACATTATGTTAAGCAAAACAAGCCAGGAACAGAAAGTTAAACACCACATGTTCTCACTCATATGTGGAAACTAAAAAAAGTTGATCTCATAGAAGTAAAAAGTAGAGCAGAGACTATTAGAGGTTGGGAATTAAAGGGGGAAGGGAGGATAGGGAGAGATTGGTAAAGTAGTTCGATAGGAGCAATAAGCTCAAGGGTTCTATACCACTGTAGGATGACTGCAGTTAATGCTATATAGTTTCAAATAGCTGGAAGGATATTGAATGATCCAAACACAAAGAAATGATAAATGTTTAAGATGATGGATATGCTAATTACTCTGATCTGATCACTATACATTGTATGTATTGAAACATCACTATGTACTCCACAAATATGTAAAGTTATTATATATTGATTAAAAAACATTAAAAATTTTTAAAAAGAAACACAATTACAAGGAATATGCCAAACACATTTTAAAAAAGGAGTTGATGTAAAAAATATAAAGGAATTCATACCTTGGATGTGGGGGCTGTAAGGGTTTTCAATTTCAAAACTAGGATCCAAAACTTTAAAAACAACCTGTAAAACAAATGTAGGTAATTTATAGTATATTACCCCAAAACATAATTGTCAAATAATCTTAAAGAAGACATCCTGACCTTACAAGAAGGCTGAGCAATTGCTTCCCAGCTAGTGTAGGATACAGATTATCATTTGGGTTACCATATGAATTAAAGTACTGAGAACAAAAATGAATATAAGTTATTAATCAGGGTGGGAGGAGGGTGGATGAGGAGTACAATGGGTACAATGTATGTTATGGGTACAATGTATGTTATTTGGGTGATGGATATCCTAAAAGCCCTGACTTCACCAGTATGCAATCTATACATGTCACAAAATTGCACTTGTACCCCATATATTTATACAAATAGAAGTTATTAATCAGTCATTTCTGGCTCTTTATGCACAAGTAGTCCAAATAGACAGAAATGGTAATACGACTGGTGAAGAGGGCACCTGAGCTGGGATGGGATGGAGTGATGGACCAGTAAGCCATTATCAATTTGGATCCAGCAGGGAATTCTGGAGCCGTCTTCTGCCACCAATTCTTTCTGCTCTACCTGATAAAACGATACCATCCCCCCCTACCCCACTCCCACCCTGCCCCTCTGCCAGTTCACCAGCTTAGCTCAGAGGGATGTTCCTGCAGATTCCTCTGGGGTGGTGGTTTACAGCAGCGGTCCCCAACCTTTTTGGCACCAGGGACTGGTTTCATGGAAGACAATTTTTCCACGGAATAGGGTGGGGGGTGGTGGTGGAGCTTAGACAGTGATGCCAGTGAGGGGGGAGCAGCTGTAAATACAGATGAAGCTGCTTGCTTCTCACCTCCTGCTGTGCGGCCCTGCCTCCTTCCTAAGTTTCATGGAAGACAATTTTTCCACTGACAGGGTGGGGTGTAGGGGGGTGGGTGTGGAGAGGGGTGGTGGAGCTCTGTGGCCCAGTCCCTAATGTGCCATGGACCGGCTGGGGACCACAGGTTTACAGGGCACGATAATGAGCTAGCTAAGGCAGGGCTGCTGCTATCCTGCATGGCTCCTTTGCAAGGGTTAGAAATGGATGTTCCCTCCCCTGGGTGTCCAGGGCCATGGTGCCCAGTTTAAATTTTAGCCCCAGCTCACCTTTAGCTGGGCACTCTTGTATAGGATTACTCCTGATAATGTATTTATTATTTCTTATTTAGGACTCTTTTCAATTTAGACAGTTTCATTTTTAAAAAACCAACAGCTCAAGTTACAGCTCAGTAAACACTACCTAAATTTTTTTCATTTAAGTTACTCTTATTTTTAACAAGTTTGATTTAAGCAAAAGAAATACAAGTAAGGACATGCTACCTCACCACCAGTTGAGGGTTCAATATCTGAATATTTGGAGTCACAAACAAGGTCTCCCACTCCCTGGGCCTGGCCAGATGTGATGTTGGGAAAGGAAGTAGCACAATCTCTTGCAAAATATTTGAACACTTTCCAGGTGTGTCCATAGTCTTTGGAACGTTCAACTAACATTGCAGCAGGCCGAAACGTCTATGAAAAAAATGAGTAAAAGTTGAAATGTTTCTCTAAGGCAGATTTTATCTACTACAGATTAAATATTTATATGTTCTAATTCCATTTTTTAAACTTCACGTGTATCTTTTAAAATCTACTATACAATAAATATATCAAGATCTTTTCCCAATAAGTGGGCAAGTATTTATGAATACATACTTTGTCCTTATAATCTAATTTCATTTTTAAAATGTTTATGGCTATGCAAATTATTAATTGAAGAAAGACGACATATAAACTGAAAAGCTAATGTAATTAATATTCTACAGAAATTTGTTGTGGCTCTCTTTGCCTAGAATGCTTTGCCTCTGGTGAACTTATACATCCTTCAAAGCCCATCCATGAAGTTTATCCTGATTCCCAGAGCAGATTTAGCCTCTTGTTTAAGAGGCTTGTTTAAATTCCCTAGCATTCTAATCACACCTCTATTTTTGCACTTATCACTTTGTATTATAATTTTTTACTCATATGTTTGTATCCATGACCAGATTGTGAGTTCTTTGGGGGCAAAGACTGTTTTTTTTTCTATTAATTTTTTTATTACCAAAACTAGCCCCAGGCCTGACATCAAAATTAAAATTTTGACAAATGATTAAAGAAAGACGATTTGCTCTGGCATCTGACCAACCTTAGTAAAGACTCTTACATTTTTCCTCCCCTCTTGATCACAATCTTTCCATATTTCCCTAAATAATTTCCAGTTCTTGCCTTTTTTCCTGAAAATTATCCTTCTAGTTCTTGTGGTCACTAGCACCCCAGTACTTGGAGTTTTCCTTTTCTCTGTGTCTTCTAAGATTTCTTTTTATTAACCATATAGTCATTGATTAACCAGCAGTGTTTTTTTTTTTTTCCATTCAAGAGCAAAAACCTAGATAACAAAACTCAGTCTGAATTTATTCTGCTTTTTGTTTACTGCAAAGGAAGTGAAATTCCGGGTAGACACTGAGTATCTAGGGAGTAGAAGGGCAGCAGGCCTATACATCCATACCTTAAAGGTCAAGATAAGGTGGCTGAACTGAAATAATGCCTCTAGGTCCAATCTGATGCTGACGTGATCAAGACCTAAAGAAAAATCCAGAAAGAAGAAAATCAGTGATTTTGAGAGACACCTGCTTCTCTCGTAATTCCCCCACTGTGGCTTGTCTATAATAAAATCCCTTTGAAGTCACATGGCTGGTGATCAACACTCTTCCCCAGTCTGCTGGAGTGGTATCCCATGGCCACGCCAAACCCAGCAGATCTATGCGAGAGCAGTATAGTTTTTTTTGGTTTTTTTGTTTGTTTGTTTGGTTTTACTTCAAAATATTAAGGGGGTACAAATGTTTTTGGCTATGTGGATCACTTTTATAATGCTTGAGTCAGGGTTATAAGTGTGCCCACCAGCCAGATAGAGTTCATTTTACCCATTAGGTAGGTTTTTGCCCATCTCCCCCTCCCTGCCTTCCCTGCTTGAATTCCACTGAGTTTTACTTCCCTCTGTGCACATATGTGCTCATCAGTTAGTTCCAGTTGAATAGCAAGTACACGTGGTGTTTGTTTTTCCACTCTTTAGGTCCTTCACTTAGGGTAACAGTCTCCAGTTCCATCCAAATTGTTGCAAAAGGCCTTAATTCATCCTTCTCCAAGGCTGAGTAGTATTCCATAGTATACATATACCACATTCTGTTAACCCACTCATGAATTGATGGGAACTTGGGTTGATTCCACATCTTTGCAAATGTTAATTGTGCTGCAATAAACATTTGAGCGCAGGTGTCTTTTTGATAGAAAGACTTCTTTTCCTTTGGGTAAATACCTAGTAGTGGGATTGCTGGATCAAATGGTGGTCTATTTTTAGTTCTTTGAGGAATCTCCATACTGTTTTCCACAGAGGCTGTACCAATTTGCAGTCCCACCAACAGTGTATAAGCATTCCTTTCTCTCTGCATCTATGCCAGCATCTATTGTTTCTGTACTTTTTAATAAAAGCCATTCTGACTAGGGTGAGGTGATATCTCGTTGTGGCTTTAATTTGCATCTGATGATTAGTGATGTTGAGCATTTTTTCATATGTTTATTGGTCATTTGTCTATCTTCTTTTGAAAAGCTTCTGTTCATGTCTCTTGCTCACTTTTTAATGGGGTTGTTTGTTTTTACCCTGATTGTGCCCACATCCACATTTTGGTGGCAACACACATGGCCATTCTGTGGCAGCATTACATGCTACCAAGGGAGTTCAGAGACATTTTCCATAGGTGCAAAGAGAGGGTTCATTTTCTTGTACTCAAATCGTGACTACATACAAACATGAGCTAGCAAGCCAGAATGCAGTAAAAACCAACATATTCCTTTCTTCCAACAGCTGCTAACAGTCATTTGAATTGGAATTTTATTGTCACTTGGTATACAACACAGCTTGGAATATTCCCCTTGGAGTGGGGTCTGTGGGCTCCTCCTATGGCTGAGGAGATGACAGAGGTACCCTGGGCAGGACTTTGTGCTGAGCTAGTTAGCTCCCATCCATTCAGAGCCTGGGGAGCTTCAGCCCCAACCCAGACTTGATGAAAGCTTAGATCTCTCTAGAACAGCCCTGCCCAACAGAAATAGAGTCACATATGTCATTTAAAATCTTCTAGAAGCCACATATAAAATAGTAAAAAGAGGTAAACTTATTTTTCATAATATACTTAAATCAATATATTTAAAAGTTAGCATTTCAACATGTAATCAATATTTTAAAAATTAGTAATTCTTTATTATACCCTTTCCCCCCCCCCAAAATAAGTCTTAGAAACCTGGGATGTTTTATACTTATAGCCTATCTCAATTTGGATTAGCCACACGTCAAGTGCTCAGTAGCCACAATGTTAGACAGTATGCCTCTGGACAGCAGAATCAGGACCTCAGTGAACTTGGTTTCAGCTAAGAGTTCCAGGGTGGAAGACTCAGGGCAGCGTTTCTGCTGAGAGGGCAGCTGCATTCCAGACTTTACATCAAGGCCTCTCAACCCTTTCTAGAAAGGAGATCTACTTTCCCCTCTTGAAGGACTTGGTTGAGAACTCCTGTTCTATGTAATCAGCTTGGACAGAGGGACATTCCCTTCGTGAGATGTGCAACAGAGGCTGGGCATGGGGGTCAAAGCAGCTGTTAAAAACAAGGCAGCACTCGTCATGAGGAGAGGTGACTGCGGTGACAACCACTTCCCGCTCAGTAAGGGAAGTCCAGCTACAGATCAATAACTAGGATCCAAAATGAAAGGGCATTTAGTAGACACTGATCAATCATGGGTCAAGTGGATGACATTAAAAAAACAGTCTCATACTAACTATATTTGCCCTAAGCTATCTTATATATTGTGCTTATTCCCACACTCCCTTGTAATGGTCTAGGATCCCCTAAGGGAAATGTTGTTTGGAGTCTGAAGAGAAGAGAGGGATTTTAGCCCAAAGTGGTCGAGATGTGGTGAATGGAGTCATTTTGTGGCGGTTAAGGAAACTGAAAGGGATCCAGACCCATGTTGAAGAGGCGTCACTGTGAGCGAGCACACCTGCACTGGGGAAGCCCAGCCTGGAGGGAAGTGCATCTGGGTACATAAGGCCCCAGGCTGGAGCTGGGGCATGTGGGATCTCTGATCAGGCCCACACTTACAGCAGGCGTCTAGGAAATGCAGACGGACAGTCAGGGCCAGCGCGGGTCACAGTTGTTCATGAAGATAGAAGAGCATACATCCAGGAAGGAAAGAACTTCAGTTAGTAGCCAACTATCCTTTCAATTCAAATTTTATATTAAAATCTTTGGCTTGCAGTAAAGAAGCAAAATGTTCTTTTTCCTCTTTCCCTTCATGTGCTGAAGAAGGAAAGGGCACATGGTGCTAACTCTCAGCCTTCCCCTGGTGTTATTCATTCAGTTTACATCAATGTGTTTTGTATTAGGCTTAATTTAGCAACACTTCGTAAACTTTCTTATTTTTCACAAAGAACAAAAGGATGCAGAGATATTTTCTTCCCCCACATGGAAAGAGTGAAACATTCTGAGTTATGTGCTTAAAATACACTTTGATTTTCCTGTAAAGGAAAATATTTTTTTGTTAAAATGAAAATAAATTTTGTTCTTATGTCAGGCTCTACATTTTTGGTGGATACTGTTCCATTCCAACTTAACACCTCGTTGTGATATTATTAAGACAATACAGAGAGGAAGATGCCTTATTAAAATATAAAGAAATAAAAAACTATAAAGGAACTTAAATTATACCATTTTCAGATTGCCACCATTTCTTTTCTCTATCTGGTTCAAAACTTGCAATTACATTCTCAATGGTGTGGCTGTTGGGCTGGGTGTACCGATCATATGGAAATCTGGAGTCACAGATGAAGCACTTTTGCTCCTCCTGGAAAACACCATCGTTAAAATTAAAAATAAAGAATTGTAATTACTTATTGTTGATCTAAATTAAAAACAAGCTGTGCTTACTATATTTGTCTTTGAAGCTGGCTAAAAATAAAAAGCAGAGGAAATAACAAGACATCAATTTTTCCATCAATAGATGCCTAAATACAATAACAAATTAAATTATGACCTAGAAATTTTATGAATTTATACATTCGGGGCAAAAATACAAATTTATGTGAAACTAATTAGATGATCTGGAAGTTAATTTAAACAATAGACAAATAATTAGGGTGCGCTTTTTGAGTTAGAATTCCTTTACCCAAAAAAGGAATATTTGGCAGGAAATTAACGAAACAGTTGGCTACTAGGTTATCTACAATGATCATCCTTTTTCCTCTCAGATTTTCCAGACAATTTTTGGTAGAAAAACTTCCACGACCAAAGCCTTTGTATTACACTTGTGTACTTAGGAGAAAGATTTCAATAAACTCACAAAAAAGAGGCCCACTCTCTTATCTTTTCCAATTCACAAATAAGACCTTTTAGTCTCTAAGGGGAACTAGTTTTGCTTAGCATGGATTTTTGAAGGTTACAGCAGCAAAGACTGGCCTTTAAGATTGCTTAATTTCATGTGTCCACTTGCAGCTGTCCTTAAAACTCCTAAGGGGCTTTACAAAGATTTCCAAAGCACCGTCAGTGGCCTGCATAGTTATTTCTGGCTAATCCTTGTGGGACCCTGAAGGAGCTTTTTTTGCAAAGTTTCCAGGAGATGGGGCTGTTCATTACAATCTTCTGTGCTGGCAACTGCCTACGACTGCAGAGGTACTCATCTGGTTGGTACACATAGCTTGATTGCATGTCCTTACCATGACTTGCAAGACCCAGCATGATCTGACCAGGGCCACCTCTCTGCCTTTATGTCTGCATGGCTTCCCTTCCCTCCTTTGGCTCTAGCTACACTTGTTTCTTGCTATTTTTCGAGAATACCAAGGACCTTTCTGCCTTAGACTCTTCGCACAAGCTATTCATCCTCCCAAATATTCTTATCTCTTGTTCCTTTCCTTCTTTCAGGTCTCTGTTCAAATGCCTTCATCTCAAAGGGACTTTCTCTGACTACCCTATGTAAAATGCCACCATCTCCTACCCAGGCCTTCTGCCATGCTCTATCCTTTGCCTTGCTTTATATATTTCCTAAGCCCTTATCACTACTCGAGACTATATTATATAGTTGTTGGTTTATTGTCTGTCTCCATAATTATAAGTGAAGCTGAATGAGGGAGGGACTTGGTTTTGTTTATTGCTGTATCCCCATTACTAGAATAGTGCCTGGCACATAGTAGGTGCTGAATAGAATTTGTGGAATGAACACATGATGGTTTTAATGATTATTTCAGCTAGAGTCTGTTGATGTGATCCAGCCCTTCAAGAGATCCATATCATCAGAGCATGTTAGAGTCACTGGCCACCATCAGCCTGATGGTTGAAGAAAGCCAAAATGTCCTTTGAAAATTAAGACCTGATCGATGCTAGGTCAGTTCTGCATAGGGGTAGGCTAGCCCCAGAACTGCCCTAAATGAGCTGCAAAAGCCTTGTGCTTCTATCAAAAGATGTCAAGTCTTCAAAGTATTTCCAATCATACTATGGAAATTATTGGGGAAAATGCTTAACTTCAAGGCTTATGGGCCATTTTTCTATAAACATTTTATGAACATAGTCTTTGGTGGGGCTGGTGTCAGAGGATGCTTAGTTGTGGCCACTAGATGTGGGAGTTCCAACTTGGGTAACACAGAGGTCAGCGTTGACTGGAAGCTTCTGAAGATAATGTTTCTTAGATAACGGATGGGGAAAAACAATCATGCTCCGTGCTGCACGAATGTTTATCTAGACTAGTGATTGTTGCCCCACCTGTAATACTTCATCAGTCTGAAGCATTTTGAGGTTGTTCTCCAGCTCTAAGCTTTCTAAGATTTCTGTCATTCTATGGACAAAAGAAGCCTCTGCAATTGGATTTACTTCTGTTTTTGGTGGTGTAACTTGGAGACATAGGAACACCAATTTTTAAGTATTGTCAGAGTATGTTGGCTCATGACAACAGTAAAAAATGTCAGTGGTTGAAGAACAAGCTGGGTGGTGCTAGTTTTGGAAAGTTTCTGATATTAGAGTTGAGAACCACTTCTTTGTCCAGAGGACTCAGTAAAGTCATTTAAAGGGCCATCTATCCCATGTGGCCTAGAATAGAGCAGAACTTCCACCATGTAACTTCCTTGCATATGTAGAGAATTTACTTTCTTGTACAAGTACTTCCCAAACTTAGAATAGTGTGCTAAGCACCCAAGTATTGTCTCCACTTATTTAATCATCATCTTTTACTAGAAACCAATTAGAATACAAAGCATTTCCCAGAGACCTAAACAGGCTGCCTTAAATGAACAATACATGGAAAAGCCTGGGCCACTAACATTAGGCTTATGTCCAACTTCCTTCCTGAACATCCTCTCATTTAAGGTGTTGATGTCATTGCTTCAGGGTTTTCCGTAGGTATACTACTCAGATGACCTTGGATGCTTGTTCTGCTGCCAGTACATGGGGAGGACAAAAACCTGAAAAGCCACTGATCCTTTTATAAAACTGTTCTTCAAGGGACAAAGCACAAAAATATGTTCACATTAGGAATTTATGGTTTTTAGACAATACAACTTCCAGGTAATTTTATGAAGTTGGTATACAGTCAATTCATAGTTCTACACCCCCCTCTCCCTCTGTCTAAGGCAGAACCATGAGGACTCACATTCAGCACAACAGTCTCAAAGCCCTGGGAAGATCTTCCACCTTCACTGAATGAGCCAATCGTGGTGTTCTCTCTATGGGACTGACTAAGGCAGCTAAGCAGAATAGTAGATTTTATAGCAATTCCCTTCAAAGACTGAACCAAAAAGACTTGTTTAATTCTGAAGGTAACAAGAAATGGAAATTAAGCAGATCTACCCTATTTTTTAACTAGCCAAGGTTTCTTGGACTTTGAATTATATTACAGTTGGCCCTCCAGTTGGTCCCACATCTTCTGATTCAACCAGGTTATAGGCAAATACTATGCTGTTTTAGATCAGGGACTTGGGCATCCATGGATTTTAGTATGGAAGGAGGGTCCTGGCACCAATCTCCCTGGGGCACCCAGGGACAAGTGTCCCTATGTCTCCATTGTTCAGGAAGGAGTGTTGTCTCCTTTAATGTTGTCTGAGTAGTCCCAGATATACTTGGAAAAATCTACATCATTGATTAAATAATGTCCCAGCAAGTATACAGAGAGCCAACCCACCTCCAGGTAACTGAGGATGCAGTATTTCTGGGCTCTGTTCAGCCCACAGGTGGAAGAAGCTGTAAGCTGCCTGTTGCGGCCCACGAGGAGATTGCCGGTAGTAGGATGACAGGCAGTCCTGCTGCAGTCATCTTGAGCTTTTGAGAAACTGAGCCACCCTAGAACATGACAGAAGCAGATACACAGAAGGCAGTCTAAAGGTGGCATGGGCCAGAAGAAGAACTGGTTAAACTGGAAAGTTAACAGTCGGTTTACTTTGGATACTGGTTCTGTTGATCTTTAAGACCCTGGTTGTGGATGTTGTTGGTGCCCTCAGCCTGATGGAAATCTTTTAGCCTGGGAGGTTATACCCTCTGTGTTCCCCGTCCCCATCTGGGGCAGCCTGTAGCCAGTGATTGATGGATACAGGTTCAAAAGGCTGGCACCATCACCTCAGACAGGGATCAACTCCATGGTGCAGTTCATGCTCAGAATCTCCTCTTGGCATCGGTTGAAGCTTGACTCCGGCTGGAACCATTTCCCCACTCTCCATTTCCCCACTCTCTTACTCCTGAGAACACTTCCTCAAAAAATCACTTGCATACAAATCCCTGTCTCAGACTCTGCGTTGAGGAAACCGGATTTGAGACAGCCTCAATTTACTGGGAATTCTTTGTGTGTCATTTTAGGGCAATTAACAGAACCTAATGCAGAGGTATGAGGAAGGAGAGGCCAAATCCTGCCTGTTACACCAGTTCCAACCTGTACAAAAATAAACTGGAGAATTTAAGAAATCCTTGGAAAATAACTTTCTCTTAAAATATGTAAATTCAATTGAACTCCTTTATAACCTGAATTGCTGGGTTCAGATACTCCATGGAACAATCATGCTCCTTTGGGATAAAGTGAGAGATTGTGTTCCAGTTTGCATAGCACACTTACCCTGCCTTGAAACCTGCTGTGCAACAGATCTGCCATGAAGGGATCTGGTCACAAGTGTGATAAGATTATTATTGCTCGGGAAAATCTATCTAAATTGTCACCTAAATTCTCTACTTTATTTTTCACACGTAACCTCTGAGATAGCATCCTTAAATCTCTGTTTAGAAACTATTTTAGAAATTCTATTTGTTTAAAAATGTTAAGTTCTTCCTTGGAGAAATTAGAAGTATGTTAAAAGTGTGTTAAAACGTTAGCTTACTAAACTATTGCTAAATGTAGTAGTAATAGTAAATAATATAAAACACAATAAATACTAGATATGAGATAGAAAAGGGGTAGAAGAGAACTTAAGTGATTTAGAAGCCAGATGGCAGTGATTGGAAAAAATTACAACCATAGGGTATCCATTTTATCACTTCCTCTTTTTTAGAAAATTTGATATATGGCAAAAAGCAACAGAAGCTCTAAGCAGAGAATCTGGAAAGGATGCAAGTCAGTTAGAAATATTCTGTAAATGTGTCTTTCATTAGAGACAGAGGAAGAAAACACCACCAATAAATCCTTTTGATATCAAGTCACCTAGAAGCCTTCTGAACCATAGTCCCATCATTGTATATTTCCAAAGAAGTCTTTGACTCTAAGGAAAGATTTATACTGGATTAGGAAAATATTGCTTTACTCAAGTCTGAAATAAAACCAAGGTTCGATTATTGAGTGACTGAGAAGGCAGAGGTTGGTAAATACCTAGGTATAGTTAGGCATGGCCAAGAACTCTGTTTGGACGTTTATATATTTATTTAGCATTGGCCAAAGATGTATCAGACTTTTAAGTTTATTAATAGATGATGAACAGTCCCAACTTTGCTTGTTGGGTGGCATTATGTATAATAACTCTTTGAGTCTCAGTTTTTTCAAAATACAGATTTGCACTAAAGACAAATGCTTCCAAAATGTGTTGAACTGAACTTGAGACTAGCAGGATTCTCCATCAAAAAAGGATGCTGAGAACAGTAAATGTGGGAGATGCTGCATCCTATATCCCCTTCTTGGATATCTGCAACGGATGCCAACATATTAAAGTCCCTGAGAAATGCTTTTATGAAAAACAAAACAAAAACCAATTCTCTTTAAAGTCGTTTAATCCAGTATTCCCTAAATTTATTTCGCCATACAAGGAAGTTTTTATTTGAATCAGATTAACATTTTGTGCAATACTAGGAAAACACTTTGGGAAATGCTGAACTTAATTTTATTTAAGTGTCTTCCAGTCTTAAAAATCCTATGATTCTGGTAGTGACAGGGTCACCATGTCTTACTTAAAGATTGTTTTTAAAGTTAAATCTTAGGAATTGATTTAAGGTGTAAATCATATGTAATCAAATTACTCTGGAAAAAATCATAAACTTCCCATGTAGCACAGGATACATGGCTTTGTACACACAAATACTAACCATAATACTCAACATAATGTTCTAGAACCATCAGGTTAGATAAAGGAAGGAAACCAAGGAAAGTCTACACGCAAAGGGGTGAGCATTCAAGTCAGTCTGAGTTAAGATAACTGTTAAATCTCTATATGTGCACCAGGGGTGAGTAGGGTAACCCGAATTATTTCTTGCCAGCAGGGTTTGTTCCATCATGATAGGTTTTATAGTTTGGTAAGCAATAATATAGTAATATATTTGTTAATTGTTGGGAAGACTGAATAGAACAAAGTAGAATCTTACTGGGGGTTAAGGTCTAAAGTTAACACATATAAAGTTAAATGCATATGTAATGATCATCAACTATAATATTTCTGGATAGCTATTTATACAAATAGTTGTATTTCTTCTTTTAAAGAGTATATTTGAACAGGATAGTATAGTTTCATTATTAATTCAATTAAAGAGTTAGAATCCTGTTTGATTCTGGAGGCCAAATCTAGGCACTAGTTTTCTCTTGATGGTAACTCAAATTATAGACAAGGTAATTCTGTGGAAATAAAATAGCCTCTGGATGTAAGGGCACAGGACCTATAATAGCTAAAACACTTTGAAAAAGAAGAATTAAGGGGAAGAAACGGCTGTACCCCATGTGGAGGCTTACTATATAGCTACATAAAGAAGAGAGTGTAATATTGGTGGAGGAATAGACACACAGATCAATGGAACAGGATAGAGAACCCAGATACAGACCCATAGAAAAATGCCCAACTGAATTTTGAGGCGCAAAGGCAATTCAATGGAGAAAGGATAGATTTTCAATAAATAGTGCTGGAGTAATTGGAAACAGGCAAAAAAAAAAAATGAACTGCAACCAAAATCTCACACCTCAAAATAATTAATAAATATTAACTCAAAATGAATTATGGACTTAAGTGTAAAACATAAAACTATAAAGCTATACAACTCCTATAAAACGTAAGAGAAAATCTTTGGGACTTAGGGCTAGGTGAAGAATTTTTAGAATTGACAACAAAAGCATGATTCGTAAAAGGAGAAATTGGAAAATTGAACCTTATTAAAACTAAAAACTTTTGAGTTTTATCACAATGGGATATCACCACACACCTATCAGAATGACTCAGATAAAAAATAGGGATAACACCAGATGCTAGAGAGGATGCGAAAAAAACTGGATCCCTCATACATTGTTGG
Source organism: Daubentonia madagascariensis (assembly GCA_023783475.1). NCBI lineage: Eukaryota > Metazoa > Chordata > Mammalia > Primates > Daubentoniidae > Daubentonia > Daubentonia madagascariensis. The sequence goes on along the minus strand of JAKFHU010001569.1, from coordinate 43,094,204 downwards.
TGGGAATGTAAAATGGTACAGGCACCCTGGGGAAGAGTATGATAGTTTCTTACAAAACTAAGTGTGCACTTATCATACAACCCACAATTACATTCTTGGGTATTTATCCCAGAGAAATTACAACTTATGTTCACACAAAAACCTGCATATGAACATGCACAGCACCTTTATTTGTAATAGTCAAAAACTGGAAACAACCCAGATGTCCTTCATCGGGTAAAGGGTTAAACAAAGTGTGGTACCTCCACACCATGGAATAGTACTTAGCAATAAAAAGGAGCGAACCATTGACACATGCAACAACTTGGATGGATCCCAAAGAAATTATGCTGAGTGAAAAAGGTTATATACTGCATAATCCCATTTATATCACATTCTTGAATAATAAAATTATAGAGACGGAGAACAGATTAGTAGTTGTCAGGGGTTAGGAAGGCAGATAAAAGGGTAGTATTAGGGATCCTTGAGGTGGTGGAACTGTTCTGCATCTCGACTGTGGTGATGGTCACACGAATCTCTACGGTGATAAAATTGCATAGAATTAAATACACACTCATATAAGTACACACATAACTAGCAAAATCTGAATAAGATCAGTGGACTGTATCAATGTCAATTTCCTGGTTGTGATATTGTACTATAGTTATGCAAGATGTTACCATTGAGGGAGACTGGGTGAAGGGTATATGTTTCTCTCTGTGTTATTTCATATAACTGCATGTGAACTTACAATGATCTCAAAATAAAAAGTAAAACAAGCAATCCTTTCTCCCTTGCCCCATAATCACCCCATTAGTTTATGGATGGTGAACCAAGTAAATCCCACACTGTCAAATACCCACATGGCATGTTTGAGCAGTTTTCATACACTTTACCCTTGAGACATGGAAAGACATGAAAATTTATGCCAAGCCCTTATTTCAGTAGACAGATGGGCCTATAATATAGAAATAATTACCATACTGTGAAATAAGCTTGGTTTCTCAGTTTTCTTAATTATAAAAATATAAATAATTTTTTTCATGGACTTCTTTTATATTTAGTGAATTTCTTTCTTTTGACTTGACCTCCAAAATAGCCTATATGGCTATTGAAAAATCATGTTCTTTCTCTTATGTTCACACTATTCACATGAACTGTTCTATTAATCTGGCCATTTTGTGACTGTTATCAGGCATGAAACATATATAGATCATAAATTCTACAGCTAAGACTATCATACATAACGTCTCTACCCCCACAAGTTACTAAATGGCAGTTTGAACAGGAATTTTCTATCTTCAACCTCATTGTGAAGATTATTATTCTAAATCAAAGGCAAAACATCTCTTTCTCTTTGAGATAGATGTGTGAAGAATGTTAGCTCCATCATACACTTATTATTTTGTGGTATAATAAATGATCATAGATTGGTTAACATGGATTTTTTTTTAAAATTCTCCCAGCAACCCAAATCCACATTTCCTTTTATTTTCTGGAATTGGCATCTAGGATAAATATTCAGAAGTTTGGATTTCAGTAGACAAAGGTTTTTTTTTTTTTTCCCCAAAAACAAGGTCAGGTGCAACCTTTCTGCTGATGCTATATGTGGATTAACTAAGACTTCCCTTCCACGGATTTATTCTTTTAGACAAGTTCCATCCTGAATTCTTTTATTGGAATTGTTGCCTTAGAGATTTCACGTGTTTTTATAACCTGACTTGGCCAAACTTGTTTTGATCAGGTGTATACTTTTCAGAAAAAATATTCAGGACTTAGGGAAATTGAACTATTAGTCCTGTAATATTGTAAGTATAAATATGAACTTCTTTTCTAAAATACTTGGCAAAAAGTGGCTAGAAACATAAACAATTAAAGTTTCATGCTTGAACATAGCCTCAGCAATGTCCTTCCTGGGCTGAAGCTTTCAAATGCCAAGTCACATTAGCAATAGGTTGGAATTGATTCAGAGAATAAATATGTCTATATCTTTTGGCAACCAATGTGTTTCTCAAAAATGACATACAACCTGAAGATAGAATGATATTAAGAATGAATTTAGGAGATCTGCTCATTGAAAGAAAATTTCTGTGAAAGAATCATTTCTTAGAAATAACTATTATTATATAATTTCTCTATTTAGTAATTTTGCATATTGTTATAGTTTTCTTAAACACATGAGATGTTTTCACATACTTTAGAGTTCACGTCAGAGCTTTAAGAATATGAACACAAACATTTATGTGCTCACACAGATTTAGTTCTTATGGGTGAGAAAAAGTACAAAGAATGCATGTTAGATAAAGTCTGCACTTTGCATTAAGTCCCCCAAACCTGTGGACCAATACACTTTTTATGATTCTTTCTCATCTTCCTCAGAATGCAAAACAAAGTGTTTAAATAGGCTCCAGTATTTATATAAATGCCTATGTTCAAACTACCAATGGGAAAGTGCCCAAGCTGATGATGTGTGGTTAACCTGGTTGGGAATTTGACCATAGGCAAACCTAGAGATCTGGTTTAGGTCAGGGCAAGCTTAGGTTTAGAAATTCAGGATTGACTGCAGTGAGGCCTTTTCTGCCTAAGCTGATTTAGAGAGAGAGGTCCCCTATTTGAGGGGGGTACTTAGTGGCTTAGACCTGTTGCAAGGTGCGAGTAAGGTATTCCACACAGAGGCTGGGGAGAAGGGGGAGTGATCCTCAGTGGTCTCTTCTGACTTTGGATACTGGTTTAGTTTCAAAGAGAACATCCAAGGCAGATGTATTAATAGTTTAAAACAATTCTTTTATGACCATTTGAGGCCAGATCTAAGCCTCACAGTCCTGGGATGTGGAGTTATGAACTGAGGGCCCCAAATGGGCCACGAATCTCTGCTCCCACTGGGCTGTGGCTCACCTCTCCAAGGCAGAGACTTTTCAACAGAGAACAAATGAACACTTATGATCTGGAGCTGTTCTTTCCCCCATTACCAGCAGATCTAACTGGGAAATTACCTCAGGGTTGGGGAATTGCAAAATTAAAAGGCAAGATTATGAAAGTTTGCTGCTGTGAAGAAAGTCATCACAAATTTTTTAAGAGAAGATTCTAAGCAATTTAGTTAGCACTCAGTAACCAAAGGCAGGGCTGTTACAGATAACAGAAAAGTCGGATCGAGGTAATTGTTGGAAACATCTTCTCTATGATTAATGCAAATAATTCTCAGCTTATTAAAAACAGCAGAAGCATGGAGAATTTGGCCTTTTAGCTTAGAGCCGCTCCTTACTTAGAAGAGGGAATTTTGCCTACCAATTCCTCATAAGACCTCATCACTGGGACAAATATTATCTTCAAAGCAGAGCTATTTTTAAAAATTAAATGCATTGTATTTGTAAATTAAGAATCTGAAACTATTCTCTCCATTCTTTAGTACCTACTGGATTTATCTGCTGATAACATTCCATTAAAGAGTGATAGAAATAGCTGCATGTGCATACTAAACACGTTTGAATGGAATTTTTCAGTTGCTTGACACAATTATGCAACAAAATAGCTATGCAAATATATAGCAGTATAAAAGAAAGACGTTTGGATGTGTTTAAAAACTATTTCTACTGAATATTTTAGGACAATTCAATACAAACAGAAAATGGATTTTGACAACTAATACTTACCAAGGTGTAAAAAAAGGGTCAGTTGAAATTGCATTCTTTTGTCAGGAAATGATTAAATTGAATTCTGCTAGATTAAAAAAAGGTTAAAGTTGGTTACTGATAGAATCAATAATTGCCATCATCACATATTATTTAAAAGCCCTCAAATTTGTCTAATGGTTCAATGCTTTAGAGAGATGAAATACCCACAATGTCCAGTTCCTTAAAAGATAAAAGTGCATAAAATTTTAACAAGTATTTGTTTACTATTAATGTTTGCCATTTTTTGAAATGACAGGATTCAATAGTTTATGGGAAATAAGATAAATATAATTTCCTTTGCATATTTTAATTTTAACCTATTTTTTTCCCCACTGTTACTTAGAAATTTTTTTCTAAAAAATTGCAGTTAGTACATACTTATTATAGAAAAAGTATAAAATTCACATAGGTAAAATGAAGAAAAACATCACCTATAGTACCACCACCCTGAGAAAAGCAATTAACATCTTGCTGTATGTTCTTCCATATTTTCTTTCCTTGCATGTATATAATTTTAAAAAGTAACATATTGTTTCAATCAATATATCCCAGACATCTTTCTGTATCAACAATTTTTTTTTAATCAGTATTAAACCCGTGCCTCTCCCCTTTGTAGATTTGGCCATGACCTTGAGAGAGAGGCCTCCCTCCATCCTACAGTCACTGTTGTGGGGCGCTCTGGTAGAGACGGGAGTATATATGCGCCTCAGTGGGTAGGGAGGAAAGAAGGTAAACTTCTTTCCTGCGCCAGTGCTTTTAATTATGGCATAGTATTCCTCTGACTGCAGGAAACAATTTATTCAATGAATTCCCTATTGGTTGATGTGTGCTTTGTTTCTAATATTTTATTATAAATATTTCTGCTAAACCTTTGTTCATATCCTTAATTATTCCCTAGGATACATTAAATAAAGTGGAAATAATGGACCAAAGAATGTATTTGTGTGTGTGTGTGTGCGTGCGGGCATAGGCATACATGTGTATACAAAGAGTATATATATCCATACATGTACATATATGCATATATACACATACTACATGTATATGTGTATGTATATATAAAGCTTTTGATGTCACTTTCCAACTGCCATGCAAAAAGTTTGTCCCAATTTACATTCTCACAACAGCCTATGGGAACAACAGTTGACATGAGCCCTTGTCAATATTTAGTACTATGAATTTTTAAATCTTTGTCAATTTAGAAAGCAAAAAATTATGCCTAATCATTATTTTAATTTTTTATTTGGATAGTAGGAAGTATAAAAATATTTTTCCTGTCTTTTCAGGTGAGAACATTTTTGACATTCTATTCTTCAAGGCTTTTCCTGGTAAATTCTTTGTTTATCCTTCTAATTCCACATTCCTAACCCCTCCACTCTCATATCCCTTGTACTTCAGTCTGAGTGCTCCACTGCTGCTTTCTGAACGCTCTTCTCAAAGGTTGTTTCCTTTGCCTTGATATGCTACCCTCCTATACCCAAATGCCAGCCTCCCTGTGAAGTCTTTTTAGGGTATTTTGAAATGCCTGATTTTAGGCAAATTTCCCATTCTGCGATTCAAGCTTTTTACACAGCCTGGAGTTCATTTTGGAAGTCCTATGTCATAAGAAAATGACTCACTGAGAAACAGTCCTCCTGCAGAATCTCCATCTGAAAGTGAGCTCTACCTGTTAGAAAAGTCTGTAATCCCGGACTAATGATCTTATACAAAACCTTGTGAAGACCTATAGAAGAATCCAGGATGGAGCCATAGGAAGGTCCATTCTCTAGGCCATTTGAATGCAAGCACTTTTTCTAGGTGGTACTTTCTCAGAGATAGGCCATGAGGCTTCTGGTCAATCACCCAGCTACACTTTCGATAACATGAAATTTCTAATCCTGATGCTGCCTTTGATTTAGAATTACTGCCTGCATGCTTCATTCTGTCCAGAAATGCAGAAAGACTGACAATGTTATAATCCTCTTAATAAAAATGAGCAATATTAGCAAAGTTTGAAAATACTATTCTTTATAACCAGAGAAACTGGGTTCAATGAAATTATGATCTCTGTGAATAGCCTATGATTCAGGGCTTGCAATTAGGCTCTGAGTTGCTGAGGATAATGAAGGTGCTACATAGGAAATAGCATGGCTCTCCTGTTTCTCTCCAATGGGGAATCTGTTCACAGAACAGATTCCAAAACAAAAGACTGTTTCCAACCACAGACCATGGGCTAAAAGCTTCCTCTGTTGGATAGGTGGGAGAGGCATGGCATACAGATTGCAGAATTCCAAGGACTCAGATTTAGAGAGAAAGGAGGCAGAATTGCAATGCTGACTGCAGGAGTAAAAGAACAAGTGGCATGCCTTTTGCAAAGCATTTGAGCCAACAAAGCCTCCTTAGTGTCACTGCTTGTCACATTTCTTTGATGAAAATGAACTTCTGAGAATTTTCTCAGTCTGGCTGAGAATTCTCTTAAACCAACAATCAAGGTCACAGTACAAAGAAGTGAACTTTCCTGCATACATCAGGCAGGTTTAAGAATGACCTGTCCCAAAGAAGAGTAGCAGGAAGAGCCAGAATATCCCAAACTGGACTAGAACAGGCCCCATTCCCTTGTTAATCATTGCTGAAGGGTCATCACAGTTGCACAGTAAAGAACTAAATGCAGAATCATGGCTTATTAACAATTCCACCGCCTGCTTCGCACCACCATGAAATGGGCAGGCCCCAGCCCTGCGTGCACCTTAGACTCACTTGAGAAGATTTTTTAATGACTTCCTTTTTAAAATTTGTATTTACTTATTTTTAATTGTGGTAAAAAGACACATAACATAAAATTGATCATCTTAACCATTTTTAAGTGTACGGTTCAGTAGCGTTAAGTATTCATATTGTGAGCAACCAATCTCCAGAGATCTTTCCATCTTGCAAAACTGAAACTGAAACTTTGTATCCATTAAACAAGTCCTCATGTTTTTCTCTCTACAACCTCTGGCAACCACCATTCTACTTTCTGTCTCTGTGGATTTGACTACTCCAACTACCTCTTATAAGTGGAATCATACAGTATTTGTCCTTTTGTAACTGGCTTATTTCACTTAGCGTAATGTCCTCAAGGTTCATCCATATTGTAGCTTATGTCAGAATTTCTTTCCTTTTTAAGGCTGAATAATATTCCATTGTATGTACCTGGGGAGATTTTTAAACCAACAATGGTCAGGCCCAACCCAGACTAATTGAATCAGAATCTCTGGGGGAGAGCCCAGGTGTCAATTGTTAAACTGCTCTTCATTTTCTCATAGTAGCCAGAGTTGAGAACCACTGAAGGCTCACGAGCATCTAAAGCTCATTAATTTGCCCCCTATACCTGCCACCGTCCTGGATTCCATTCTAAGACAAGGGCAAACCCAATGGGTTCCAAACTTTGCTGCACATTAAAGTCAGCTGGGGAGCTTTTACAACTCCTGCTGCCTGGGTCACATTCCATACCAATTATATTAGAATATCTTGGGGTAAGGTCCTGGCATCAGTATTTGCAAAGATTCTAGGTGATTCCAGTGGGCAGCAAAATTTGAGACCCACTGTATAAGCAGGGACCAACTTGCTCAGGCCAGAAACATGAAGGTCACCCTTGATTCCTCCTTTTCTCACCCTTCAAATCTAAATTCTCATCAAGCCCATTTGATCTTATCTCCTTAAACCATGGTTCTCAAAGTATGGTCCCTGGACTTAATAAGGTGACCAGTTCATCTCAGTTTGCCTGAGACTTTTCTGGTTTTAGCACTGCAAGTTCCCAGATCCCAGAATCTCCCTCAGTCCTGGGCGAACCCAGATGGCTGGTCACCCTACCAGACCAGCAGCATCACCTGGGAATTTGTTGGACATGCCAGTGATCAGGCCACAGCCTAGGACCTAGTGATTAACAAACTCTGGGGATAGGGCTCAGCATGCTGCTTTCACATGCCCTCCGGGTGAGTCTGATGAATGTTCAAGTTTGAGAACCACTGCCGTAGATAATTGCCAAGTCTTTGCACTGTAAATATCGGAGCTGCTGCTGCTCCTAGGGACGGCAGCTAACACTTAATGAGAACCTACTCTGCAATGGGTGCATTCTTAATTGTCTGTGTGGCCTGACAGTGTCAGTCAGACACTGCAGGTCCAGGCTGTGGGGCTGGGGTGAGCAGAGGGCATCTGGCAATGTCTGCAGAAATTTTTGGCTGTCACAATAGAAGAGAGGGATGCTGCTGGCTTCGAGTGGGTTGGAGCCAGAGATGCTGCTAAAATAAATATCCTGAGATGCAAAGGATAGTCCCTGTCCCCACAACAAAGAATTATCCAGCCCAAAATATCAGTAGTGCCAAGCTTGAGAACCCCTGTAAGTGGCTTCAGTACCCTTAGCCATGGGTCTTATCTTCCCATCCTTCATTTCCCAAAATTGCTCACCTCTAGTCTTCCTCCTCGTCTTTTATTTCTGATTTTAGGTGAGCTAAGTCCCAAACTAGATAAGTATCATAGTGAGTCTGGCAACTTCTAGAAGTTCTGTTATCTGAAATCACCTATCCAGTCATTATAAAACCCCGTAGCTGCACAGATAACTCAATTTCAGGAGTCGTGGTAATCCCGTCCATACCTTCCTTCACGAAGCTATAGACGTAATTGGTACGGTTGGTTCACCAGAGCTGACAATTTGAAACTCCCAGGAGCTACATGACATTTTTTGCATGCTAGATTCATCCGTGAGTTTGAGTGATATATGTAAAAGTGATTGGGGTTAATAAACGTAATATTATTCCTTCTTTGGATGAAAAGTATATAAATGTACTTCCAAAGGCACAGGATGCATTTTGGTAGTTGTTTAATGAATGCTGCTAGGTGACACTGGTCTTAAAATGTGTTAAGCATTGCAATAAACAGTAAAATATATTAAACCGACAGTAACTTTCTGGCATTGCTTATTGATCTAATTTTCTGACTGTTGTTCACTAACATTGCCTCATCTGCCGCCACTTAAAGCCTGCTCCCTGTCCAACATCTTGTCATAGAGTTTTCTCTTTTTTGTCAAAACAACTTGGATGAGACAGACGAAGATATGAGGGGCAAATAACACCAAACTGCCCAGCTCCTGACCCATAGGCGGAAACATTGTTTGATAAAAGCCTGTCCACAGGAAAGGCATGCATTCCACCGTTTCAACGACTGTTCCTTTCTTCTGCAAATTGTACAGGAATTTATAACACAGCAGATAATTATAATGAATACAATTATATTAGTTCCTTAGACTTTTTTGGCATGCTTCAAATGGGTGATTTTATACATCTAAAGCAACAGTTTTCATAGAAATCTTATGTTTAACTTTCCCTTATTTGTCTAACTTTTTTTCATATTATATCAGGAATCACTAGAGATTTCAACTGTTTTGCCTAAATTGCATCACAATGGGGAATGCAGAATGCAGAGCAATAAAGTTTACTTTTAATTATAGCAGACATGTTTTTCTTAAAACTTAATATTTACAAATATCTAGGATAGTAACAAAAATATTTTGAAAATATAGATAATTCTAAAGAATTTGAACCTTTTCTAAATTGTCACAAGCTATGTCACCATAACAAAAATAAGTATTCACTGAGCATGCAACTTAAAATAGTGCATTTCAACACTACATCATTTGAAGCTTCCTTCAAGGTACAGAAAGGCTCAAGTCATTGGCTGTAACTCACTATGAACTAAGCATCAATTTTCCCATTGGATGCTGTTTTATGTTGCAATAACCTTAGGTACAAATGTCATCTGATTATCATTCTATAAAAATAATTATAATCTATGCTCTAATATACTCTATATTTTTACTTTATGCTGACTCCCCATATACCCCCCAAATTCTGAACTTGCTGATACCCTCACTTAATGCATAAAGTTCCAATCTGCCAGTGAGACAGCAGGCAAGACTCACCGGGACTTGAGAGTCTGTGTTGGGAGGCGCAGGCAGCAAACAGGGCGTGTAAAGACACACCTGAAAGTGAGAGTTGATTTAAGTAGAAAACGTTCTGCCTGAGGCACCTAAAAGTAGGGGGGGCGGAAAAGATGACTAGTATTCAAAAACCTGCCAAAAAGATGATTTGTGAAGTTACCTGCCTTAGGTTTTGACTAACAAGTGCTCGCGTGTGTGCGTGTGCACACACACACACACACACACACACACCTGTATACAGAAGGAAATAGAGCTTAATTTTACAGCAAATGTTCTTCTTGTTTTCTCTAAAACCAATTTTAATTGCCAGGGATAATGCAGAGACATTTTGTTCCCTGTTTATTTATTTATTTTCTAGTTCATGTTTCAGTGGTCATTTGTAGACACCTTGATATTTAGCTATAAAATGTGAATTAGAGGGGCTTGTTTCTTAGAAATGAGAGGCCCCAGCTGCACCCCCACCCCAATCTGCGTCCAAGGGGACCAGGTGGAATACTTTCATTTGGGTTCTCAAGGCTCTGTTCATTTAATGGCTCACACATTTCTGCTTGCCTTGTGATTTGGCAAGTATAACCCTGAGGGAACTGCAGGTTTAAGTGGTTTGGAAATCCGTGTGGCTTGGAATTCCATTCTCCTACAAAGAAGGTTTATAGGATAGGAATGAAGCTAAGGGAGAGTCTTAAATTTTATTCACCTGTCAGTATATTAAAATATCCATTTCAAATCTGTGCAGTTTCAGTGGGTAAGTTTACTGGTTGCTTGAAAAGACATATTTGGGATTCCTAGAAGCTCATGGAGAATAATACCGCATGGAAAAATGATGGTTGTGAACTGAGCCAAAGGAAGATATGCAGTTTTCCATATTTACAAGTCAAGGAATAGCTTCAACAAACATTCCCCCCACACTAGTCTTACAGACTTTTAAGCTTTTTCAGAGATGTTTTTCAATGGTTCTTACCTGTTATTTGTGTTTTTATTATTGCTGTCTTTTAACTTGATGCCACTGTTGTTTTTAATTTCGTTTCCTACAGGTCAGGTTCACCTGCTCACTTCCGACGTCCTAGAAGGCAGGAACCATGTTGTTTCCATTTTAGGATTAAGTATCAAGGGAGCTCACAGTTAATATTTGCTGAACTAACTTGTTTTATTTTTTTATATAAATAAACAACATCCATAAAGCATCAGGTGGTAGGAGACCAAAGAGCAGCATTTGGTTTTTAGGTAGAAACTTCAGCAGGGAGTTTGAATGAAATTAAAGGACTTTCCAATTTGTTCAATGAATGCCTTTTTCAGCTTCTAGAGGCTTCTCAAATTCTGTGGCTCGTTCCTTGTGTCACTCAAACCTCTTGGCTTCCATCGTCACATCTCTTATTACTAATGCTGGTCCTTCCGCCTCCCTCTTATAGGGATCCTTGCGATTATATTGGGCCCACCAGGATAATACCCCTGTCTCAATCATTAATCAATGAATGGGTTTGTGGTCTGTATTTTTTGTCAAATACTGTTTTTTCTTTTATACTTTTCAATTATTGTGCAAAACCTAAATTCTAGGCACTAAATGTTTATATATTTTTTTAAACTTATTTCAAACATTGAAATTCCATAAAAGTGTTTTTTGGCTTTTGAGATATGTAAGTTTAAAAAGCTTGCTGCATTCTTGAGTGATTTTATTATATCTTGAGGGTTTTTGCCCTGATATATGTATCTCCAGTTTTATAATGAAAATCGAAGGGACAGCATGGTTTGAATTTCCAAAATTTGCCTTCAAACAATTGTAAATATGTTGTCATAGGCTATTGCCTGTGAATTGATGCCATGTCTTGGGATATCTGCCTCCATTTCAGAATGGCTTAACTATCTCTTAGGATTGGGGTTAGGGCTGGAGTCTGTCAGGCAGGAGATATTTTCCAGAAAAATAATTTGCCCATCAAACACTTGATCAGAAACAGTCTCAGTAAAGTTCTTCTTAAACAAAGTCTTGTTATCTCTCAATTTTCTTTTCCAAAAAGAAAATAGCTTCATTGTTTTTCCTTAAAAATAATATATGCTCATTTATCCCAAATAAGACAATATAAAGACATATGAAGAAGAAAGTAAAAATCAACTGAAAGCTTAGAATTTTTTGGTGAATATCTTTCTAGATCTCTCTCCCCTCTCATTCTCGTGTTCTTGGTTACTCTCTCTCCTCTCAGAAATAGAGATAGGATGGGCTGAAGAGCAGGAGCAAGTGCCCAAACTCAGCAGTGTGGAGTCCTACCTTTGGTCACAGAACCTTCAAAACTGGCAAATTCCATTAGGTATAACTTACATATCAAAATCCATTTGTTGTATGCATACAGCTTAATGCCTTCAGTTGAACTAAAGCTAAGTGGGAGAGAAGTGAACGTTTCCTCTCTTGCTTGGGATGGGGTATTTCCTCGGAAGGCAGCCTGGGAAGAAATTCCTTGGTGCAGCCTCATCTCAACCAGAACAGCTTAATGAGCCTTCTCTGGTGGTGGCCTTGCCTGTCTTTCCTTCTTGGTGGCCCACCTCACTGTAGGGCTGAGGAAGCTGCACCTAAAGAGACTTGTCCTGAGTCAAGGAGATTTCACGAGGGATGAGGGCTAAGGAGTCTTCATTAGGCACAAGGAGGCTAGCAAATCTGGACAGGATGCTTGGAGGATTAGTCAGTCGCAGAGGACCTTGAAACAGTTAATCAGCCTTTAATAAGATTCAGTGAACCTGAGTGAAGCTAAGATCACAGTGCTTAAGGGAGCTGACACATGCTGCCCAAGCTCTGAAAGGACAGATGGGTGTGGGCCTGCCTACAAAGTCCTCAGGCAGGGAGGAAGTGGCAAAACCCTCCCTGACAGGACTGATGCCAGCCCCCTTGTGTTACCTGAGAGTGACCCCAGGAAGAGAGTCCATTGGCACCTGGAGAGAACCCCAAGGGAGTTACCATTTGGTTTCTCTTATAACTGACTTTCCTGGTTCTCCCCTAACAGAGAAACATGAGAAGATCCATACACCCTGCAGTGGCCGGGCATTGAGGTCACCCTGCCATTTTCCACCTCAGAATCTCCCTTGGTGAGCTCTACTTACAGAGGCTGAGGTAGATGGAGCTTGCATGGCATTTAGGAGAGAGTAGGGGACTCAAGTCCATTGATTTGATTTCATAATTCCTGTAAGAATTTAAAAATGCATTTCAATATTTATAGGAAAGTGCTAAAATGTACCAAATTTTAAAGTTGTTAATAAATGTGTAAAAGCTGTGTCATTTCTATGCAAAAATTGTTAACACAGTCATAGAGTGTGAGACCCTTCATGGACTTCAGAGATAATTACAGTTCTAACTCTCTGTCCTGGAGATAAGGAAACTAAAATCTAGAGAGTTAAGTGACTCAGCTAAAGCCACACAGTAGCCCACAGCCACCTTCCAGCTTTCCTGCTCTAACAGCCCATGGTGGATGACCATGTTTCTTTTATTTTGTTCCTTGGTGGGGTGGCTCTGTGGTGCAGAGTCACACTAGTACACTTGAAGGCTTGAAGGAATCCAGAGAAATGGGAATGTTTTGTAGGAGAATGAAATGTACTAAATAATTTAATCCCCACCTCAATCTTGTGAGATAGGTACTAAATTACTCTCATTTTATAGATGAGGAAACTGAGGCACAAAGAAGTTAAGTAACTTGCCCGTGATCACACAGACATCAACATTTAATTCCCCAAAACGAATTGATACAGCAAGGAAGCAGGGGAGATAGAGTAGTAAAGAGCAGGTATTCGGGGCCTATCCCAGGAAGGGAATGGCAGAACCAACCCTCCCATAGCCCTTCCCTCCCATAATGCTGAACTGTGCCAGGAAAAATTGTGAAAAATCTTTAAAATGAATGAAAAGATTACTGGGTATCTTGTGTAGTGCATCCTTCCTGTTTATCTCTGTCTTTCATTGTCTTTGAGCTATTTTACAACTCTGTAAGTCTTAAAATATTGATAGTAATGCAAATGATTCTTGTACATGGAAATGCAAATTGTGTCTCGTAGAGATGCAACTGTTTATTTCCGTATAGATATCGATAGTTATAGATATTGGCCAATTGATTTTAGCATTTCTGATGGCCTATATGTATGTTTTTTAAAAATTCTCCTTTGAACTGGTTATAACATTTTCTTGGTTCCCTCATTAATTAATGAATTGAATAAAATCTTTTGCACATGTTTGTTTTATATATGTATGAAAGTCATGATTTTATCTTTTAAAAATATTAACCTTTAACATCTACTTGGCATTCCTGTATGCCTGTGTGTCTTCTTGTGCACTGGTCCCTCTGCATATAATGCTTTGCCTACTTCTTCATCTAGATTAGGGGTCAGCACTCTGCAACCCACACGCCCAGTCTAGCCTACTGCCTGCTTTTGTGTGGCCTACAAACTAAGAATGGTTTTAATATTTTTAAATGGTAGAAAAATCAAAATAATCATAATATTCTTTGACACATAGCAGTGATATGAAATACTGTGGACTGTGTCTTGTTCACCCCTGATCCCCATCACCTGAAATGTCTGGCACATAATGGGTGCTCAGTATTCGTTGACTGAATGTTTCTCTCATCCGGTACTGGGTAGCAAGGGTGTTTGCATATCACAGTATTCTGAATAGGTATTTAACTGGCTATCAACCTATTTTTAAGATAAAATGACAGAAATCAATATTTCTTTTAATTCCCCAGAACTGAAATGATATAGCAAAGGAGCGATGGGAATAGTAGTGAAGACCAGTGTACTGGGGCTTGACAGAGTGACTGTGCTCTGAGAAGGTGGGGTGTGCCTGGATGGGAGCACAGGTTTCAACAGTCCTAGGAAGACTGGCCCGTTTTGACTGACGTCCAGACTTGGGCAGGGATAGGCAAGTTGCACAACTCTTAGGAGTACGTTTCTCATTGTTTTCCACCCATCCACTCATCCATGGGTTTCAAAACTGCTCCTGCTTTTCTTTCTATTTCCATTAATTCTTTGGTTTTTCTGCTTTGTCCTTCTTGCCATGCCAAGAAACTTTCCCCTCACTCCTGTGGCATCCTGTATCACTCAGTGTGTTTGAGCTAAATACCTTCCAGAGTGGAATTCTTTTTTTCTGGTAGCTCTTTGTGCTGCTCTGAATTTTCACTTCCAGAAGGCACTATTGGTGAGAAAAGCCAAGGGGTCATGTCCAATAACCAATACAGGACTTAGGTCATCAAAACAGCTTAGAGAATGAAAATACGGTTACGAACAAGACTTGTGGGAAACTCTAAGCACTTTCAAGGAGCGAAGCATTGCATTGTTGTAAGTGCCCCCAAACTGGCATAGACTCTTTCCTGAATCTGTTGATTCTCTTCCTCAGTCTTCAGGTGTGGCTTTCTGGTTTTGTCCTGCTAGAGGATTTGTCATCACTTGGATGACCTAGGAACTCTCTGCTTCCAGATCTGAAACTGTGTGGAGTAATATGTCACCTCCACCTACCATGGGCCTTGGCACAAATGTCAATTCCTCAAAGGCAGTGACCTTCCTTCTGATCCCTTTGCAACCCTTCTACATCTAGTATATCATGGAAGCTACAGGAAGTATTGGCATTGGCAGGATTAAATTCTCATTTACCCACGTGTTGTAGGTTGAATTTTGTCCGCTACCCCTTATTCCAAATTCATATGTTGAAGTCCCAACCTCCAGTACTTCAGAAGGTGACCTTATTTAAGAATGGGGTCATTGCAGATGTAATTAAGATTAAGATGAGGTCATACTGGAGTAGGGTGGGCCCCTAATCCAATACGACTGGTATCCTTATAAAAAGGGGAAATTTGGAAACACAGAGACGTGCACAGAGGGAGAAAATCACATGAGGATTGGAGAGATGCTGCCACAAGTCGGGGAACCGGAAGCCAGGAGAGAGGCCCGGAGCAGATCCTTCCCTAGTGCCTTCGGAGGAAGCATGGCCTTGCTGACACCTTGATCTTGGACTTCTAGCCTCCAGACCTGAGAGACAACAACATTCTGTTGCTTAAGCCACTCAGCCTGCGGTACTTGCTATGGCAGCGCTGGCAGCTAACGGCATGGCATTGCACTTTTCACCTTCTTCCTAACCTTGGTATTGGGATTATGGGACTGTTATCGCTTAGAAGTCACGCCTTTTGGTTTTGTTGACCTTATTGCTTTTTCTAATTGAATGCTCACTGGTGTATTAGTTTCCTATTGCTGCTGTAACAAATTACCACAAACTTAGTGGCCTAAAACAACACAAACTTATTATCTTACAGTTAGGAAGGCAGAAGTTTAGAATTAGTCTCACAAAGCTTAAGCCAAGGGTTGGCTGGTCTGGTTCCTTCCAGAGGTTCTGAGGACAGAGCACATTTCCTTGCCTTTTTCAGCTTCTAGAGGCTTCTCAAATTCTGTGGCTCGTTCCTTGTGTCACTCAAACCTCTTGGCTTCCATCGTCACATCTCTTATTACTAATGCTGGTCCTTCCACCTCCCTCTTATAGGGATCTTTGCGATTATATTGGGCCCACCAGGATAATACCCCTGTCTCAATCACATTTGCAAAGTCCCACCAGGGCCCACCAAGGCTCACCAGGATAATATCCCTGTCTTAATCACATTTGCAAAGTCATTTTGACCATATAACATAACACATTCATAGGTTCCAGGGATTAATTAGGCTATGGGCATCTTTGGGAGGCTATTATTCTGTCTACCATACTCTCTTTCCTTCCTTTTCCTTTCCAAATTCCATTCATTTTTCAAGGCCGTCTTCCGGGACCCCTCTACTTCAGCCCACAGTGACATCCATCTTTGTAATTATAGTCTTTATACTACCACAGGGCTTGGTCCTAGATCCCTAATTGTTGGACATGAAGTCACCTAGTTCTCTAATTGCTCTGAAGGGAAGGTGCCTTGGTGCAGAGATCACCATGTGCATTCTTCCAGCCCTCCTGAAACAAAGGGCATTAGCTATCTGCCCAAAGATGTAAAAATTGCTTGATGGACGAATTTATTCTTTTTTGGAATAACCAGATGCAGAGGAGCAAATCCAGACCTCAGAAATTGGCCTCTCTTCTTCCTCTCTTTGTCCACACAAGACAGAAGGAAGACTGAGCATGGGTGAGCAGGGTAGAAAGCTGAGATCCCAAAGTCATTGTCTGTCATGATCATGCTCTGCAGAGTAGAGCTGGTAGGCAGTTAGGCATGACTTTCACATTCTCATTGTGTCCTTCCCATCTCTTTGGAAAATAATAATCATGACACACCCATGACAACCTCTAACCAGTCCCAACAAGGTTTAAGAGACTTTATGAAGCAACTTGCAAGTCTAGAGAAAGCTGAGGAAACGTTGGCTCTGCCTTCCTTCCGGAGCACCTGGCAGCCTCACGACCATCAGAGCTGGGATGATTCTCGGAAACTGGCTGTCCTCACGCTGTGCTCTATATGGTAAAATCCTCAAAGAGAAAGATGTGGGTCTCTGCTATTACATAAATGTGGGTCCAAACCTAGGCAGACAGCTCCAAACCCACGTGTCCAGAGACAGCCATGTCTTTCCTTTTCATAGCCTTTGGACTGAGGGTCTCCTGGCCTTTAAAAACAATAGAGTTACTTTTCATTTTTAAATATTAGTCTTTCACAACTGGACAGACCCATAGGCCTACTCTCCTCCCATTTTGGATATCAGATTTTAATTTTCTGTAGTTTAGATTCAAAGAGAAATAATTTAATGGGAGAAAGAGCTTGTATTTTGGAGTCAGACATACTTGAGATCATATGCTAGATCTCTTCTACAGCTGTGTGGTCTTTGGAAAGAGAAGTGGTGCTGCCTCACAGGATTGTGAGAATGTTAAATGGGAATGATGTATACATTGCCTTGTGTAGTGCTTGGCATTTTAATAGGCACTAAAGGCGGGTTGGTTATTTTCTGCTTCCTCCCCATTTGAACACAGCATTTTCTTGCTAAATAAAGAGGATTAAATGCTGAAAACATGTATAAAGTAGGAAAACACAAGGATTGTTTGCATTTGTGGAACAGAATGTGGAAGAATATAATTTGCAAAGAATTATGTCTTAGTCTGCTCAGGCTGCCATCACAGAATACCACCACAGACTGGGTGGCTTAAACAACAGAAATTTATTTTCTCACAGTTCTGGCGGCTAGATGTCTCAAATTAAGGTGCCAGCCAATTCAGTTCCTGGGGAGGGCTCTCTTTCCGGTTTGTAGATGACCATCTTCTCACTGTGTCTTCACATGGCAGAGAGAGACGGAGAGAGGGAGAGAGAGAATATGCAAACTCTCTGGTATCTCTTCTTATAAGGACATTAATCCTATCAGATCAGGGCCCCACCCTTATGAACTCATTTAACCTTAGTTACCTCCATAAAGTCCCCATCTGCAAATACAGTCATGTTGGGTGTTGAGGCTTCAATATATGAATTTGGAAGGGGGGTGGGAATACAAATGTCCAGTCCATACAGATTACATGGTCATGTTTACATTTGGCATTTCCTTCCATTTCAGCTTTTACCTTGGAGATTTTAAATTGTATTAAGATTTATAAAAATGCTACTTTCCCTACTTCTACCTTTCTGGACTTGGCCAGGGAAGGGGACCAGGAGGCTGTGGCAGCATCATTGGATGCTTTGGCATTTCCCCACAGCACTGGAGATGAGTGGAGTCTTCTCCCAGGTCCCCTGATGAGAGTTCCCAAAAGAAATGGGACTTCTAATGGTACCTCAGTGGCCTCAATGACCAGAATTGCCTTGTTGAGAGTTTGGAGAGATATATAGAGAAGAAAAGAGTAAGAGAGACAACTGACCCCAAATTCCATGTCCCTTGCCCTCCGAAGACAGTGTGGTCTCTCCACACACCATGCCCTCCTTGTTCCTCCTCCTTAATCAGTTGTCCATTGAATGCATTTTTCATTGCTTATTCTGATATCTCTGTATCTCCACTCAATGCAGCAATGCCTTATTTTGAAAACACATTTGATCTCAATATTTCTGTGAAAAGCTGCCACATGCCTGTTTTCTTGTATGTATCCAGGAGTATTATATAAAATTATATCTTTTCTTTTTAGGACACTGGAAACTTTTTTTTTTTTTTGCCAGAGAAGACAGAAAAGAACAGGCTTGAAAGGGAAACCACAAAAAGGAGCAACAATAGTGGGTACTAAGGGAAATACATCTCATTTGTGTTGGTGGTCTGGGGAAGTTGGCTTGACAGTCTCACATACTGACACACACTGAATGCAAAGCATTACCCTAGGCCCTGAGTCCTACTATTTGGGAGAATATTAATCTGGGAGGAAAGGAGAATATTAATCATTTGAGATTCCTGAGAATCTCAAGGTGAGAGATTCCTGTTAGCTGAGAACCAGTCCTCACATACCCAGACACTTTCCAGTCCTTGTGTGGTCAGATGTAAACGTGTCCACATGGCTTCCTGGGGGCTTCCTGATTCAAGGTGGGAATGTGACATTCCCACCCTGCAAAGGTGATTATGTGTCTTCATAAAGGGGAATAAATGGAGTTATATGTTCAAATGTCAATATAGAGGTCCTATGCACGTTAAAAAGAGGATAGAAATGTAAAGGAATTGCTTTGAAAATGCTGACATGTGGAAAAATGGTTGCATGTATGCCCCAGTGAGGCTTATAGGAAGAATCTGGGAATGGCAGCATTCACTTTCTCTCCTTAATTCACTCCACCAATATTTACTTTGTGTCACCTATAAGGCCAGAACAGTGTGTGGCACACACCAGGCACCCAGTAAGTTTCCTGGAATGGAGGAGACACATGAGTCAGGTGTTTGATTCCAGGAATGAGGGCCATGATGATGGGCACAAGATCCTGCCTTCCTAGAGCTCTGGTTGGGGGATGCAGACACTCAGCAAGTAAACAAATAAATACGAAAACACATTTCAGACATGCCAGAAGGAAACCAAACAGTGTGACGTGTATGAGAGAGTAACAGAAGGAAGGGTGTGCAGGATGCACTGTTCTTGCTGCAGCCTGGAGAATGAGGAGTGAACCATGCAGAGGCCTGGGGGAAGAACCTCCAGGTGGAGGGAACAGCAAATGCAAAGCCTCTGGGGAGGGAAAGTCTACAGTTTATGTGTGAAGAAAAGAATGGGGGCTGGTATGCCTGGAGCAGAGTAGGAGGGAGGAAGGGAGTGGGGTCCCCTGCTCAGAAATTTGGATTTTCTTTTAAGTGGAGGGGGGAGTCTTTGAAGTGTTTTAGGCAGGGAGTTACTTAATCTCTGTGTTGCAGAGGTTAGTAAACTGTGGCCCATGGGCCGAATCTGGCCAGCCATCTGTTATTACAAATAAAACTTTATTGGAACATAGCCACACCCATTCATTTAAGTACTGTCTATGGCTGCTTTTGCTCTACAACACTGAGTAGTTGCAACAGAGACAGAATGGCCTACAAAGCCTAAATTATTTACCATCTCATTTTTAAAGAAGTTTGCCAAGCCTGCTCTTTGCGTGGAGTATGCTTACAGGAGGGCCGTGGGGAAGCAGGCATGCAGTGGGAGACGGGAGATAAGAATGTGATGTGTTCTACATATACTTTGGAAACAGACCTCTGGAGTTGACTGATGGATTTGCTGGGGTGGGGGAGCTTAAACGATGACTCCTAGGGGTTTTGCCTCAAGCCAATGTGGTGCCATTTACTGAGTCTGGGCATTGCTATAGACTGAATGTTTATGTCCCCCCAAATTCATATGTTAAGTCCTAACCCCCGGTGTGATGGTATTAGGAGGTGGGGCCATTGGGAGTTGATTAGGACATGAGGGTGGAGCCCTCATGAGTGGGATTAATGACCTCATAAAAGGGACCCCAGAGAACTCCCTTGTCCTTTGCACCGTATGAGGACACAACAAAAATAAGGCTGTCTATGAACCAGGCCGCAGGCCCTCGCTAGACACTGAATCTGCCGAGGTCTTGATCTTGGACTTCCCAGCTTCCAAAACTGTGAGAAACAAATTTCTGTTCTTTATAAGCCACTCAGTCTATGAGACTCTGTTATAGTAGCCCAAATGAACTAGGACAGGCACACTGGAGGAGGGCAGAGTTGTAGAGTTCAAAACGACTCAAGATTTTAATTTTGAACAGGTTAATTCTGAGATGGCAATTAGACCTCATTTGGATAGAGAATTGAAAGCTGGGTATAGGATGCTGTTGGGGCCTATGAGAGCAAAAATGACAGGGGTACCAAGAGGGAGTGAGGAAAGCAGTAAAAAGCCTGAGAGAGAAAAGTAAGAAAGAGAGAAGAGAGATGGCACAAGGCGTCCAGCTGGCAAGACCAACAAGCTAAGGATTCAGAAAAGCCCCCAAGTGGGCCTGTCACAGGCCTGGAGAGCAGAGACATAAATTTGGGAGGACCGTATCCCTGTGCCTGGGCCAGCTTTCTCTGCTCCTCACCCTTCCTGGCGGGGAAGGAATGGAACAGACACAGCTGTGGCCAAGGCTGTCAGGGCTTAGAGGCCTCTGAATTTGGAGTCAATTTGAGAACACAGATGCAGGAATCTGACAGATGGAGACCAAATCGCTTCATTTCTAAGATGGGCTTGAAGACTGTGGATTTGATGGGCAGCCATAATTGGGTTCCCTAATACCCACCCGATCCTCCACTTCTAGACCTTGGGACCACCCACCCAGGGCGGTCTGAGTGTGTACAAGAGCTGACATGCACACTCAGGAGCCTGACAGCCATCAACCCCACTACCGAGTGGGGTGGGGAATGGGGCTTCCCACAGTCCTTTCTCTAGAAGGCCGGCCTGGGTCCTGACCCCTTGCATTTAGCACATGGAGACAGGGCAGAACTGATGCCCCCATCCCACCCCATCCCCCCTTTGGGCAGGCAGACCAAAGAGAAAGAGAGAACCAAGAAGGATGAGAGTCACTTATGCCTAGTCTTTTTTCCTTTCAAAATCAACTTTATTGAGATTTAACTCACATAGTAATGCGTATCCAACATAAGTATATAGTCTTATGAGTCCTGACAAGTAAAAACACCCCTGGAACCACCACCGTAGATATAGAACATTTCCATCATCCCTAAAAGTTCCCTCCACCCCTTTGTAGTAAATTCCTCCCCTGCCTCCAGCCCCAGGCAATCGCTGATCTTCTTTCTGTCACTATAGATTAGTTTTGCTTGTTCCAGTGTTTCATATGAATGGAACTTCTGTGTTTGGCTTCTTTCACTCAGCAGGATGAGTTACCGATACCAGTAGTTTATTCCTTTTCATTGCTGATTAGTATTTCATTAGTATGAATATTGGTATGATATACCAAAATTTATTTATACATTTACCTGTTGATGAGCATTTGGGTTATTTCAAGGTTTTTGCTTTTTGAAAAGAGCCTACTTTCTTCTTTTAATCTCAACAAATGAATCATTCCTATTCCCATGGATGGGAGAGGAGAGAAGCTGGCCGGTACCTTGAGCACAATGGTTTTCACAAGTGAGTGTGCATCAGAATCACCCAGGGGGCTTGTTAAAGCACAGTTGTTGGTCACCATCTTCAGAGCTTCTGATTCAGTAGATCTGGGGTGGGCCCAGAATTTGCATTTCTAACAAATGATGCTGCTGCTGCTGTTCTGGGGCCCATACTTGGAGAAGCATTGGTGTTGTGGCATCTCATTGAGGAAACAGGAGGACAGGGAGGTGAAGTGGCCGACAACATGGTGCCGTACTCCTCACAAACCTCATTTGTACACATCCCTATTCACTTCTCAGACAAACAGAAGCCTAGGGATGGTTTCTTCTAACAGGTTTATTGAGGTACAATTTACACACCATAAATTCACTTGTTTTAAGTATAAAATTCAATGATTTTTAGTAAATGTACCAAGTTGTGCAATCATCAACATAATCCAGTTTTAAACATTTTTATCACTTGAGTAAGATCCTTATGTCCATTTAGTTAGTCCTTGTTCCCATTCCCAGTCCCAGGCAACTACTTTCTGTCTTTATAGGTTGGCCTTTTCTGAACATTTCAAGTGAATAGAATCATGTAATATGTGGTCTTTTTTTTTCTGGCTTCTTTAATTTAGCATAATGTTTTTTAGGGTCTTCCACGTTGTAGTGTGTTTTAGTACTTTTCAAAGAATTACTGAATAGTATTCCATTTAATTATATAGATATACCACTTAATTGTATGGGTATAGCACGTTTTGTTAGTCCATTAATCTGTTCATGGACTTCTGAGTTGTTTTTTGGCTACTATGATTAATGCTTGTCCGAACATTCCTGTACAAGTCTTTGTGTGGACGTGTTTTCATTTCTCTTTGGTATATACCTAAGAGTGGGATTGCTGAGTCATACACTAAATTTATATCTAGCATTTTAAAAAACTGGCAAACTGCTTCTCCAAAGTGGCTCTACCATTTTATATTCCTACCAGCAATGCCCATTTGCTCTAGATATGTTTTTCTATGAGAGGAACACAAGAGAGTTTGAGATCAACGGTGGGCTGTGTGAATAAATGTATTCAAAATACTGCTCATTAAATACTGTAAGTGCACACACAATAGTGTGGGAACAAGTTGTTGCTTTACACAGGTTTCAATCTTGGCTACACATTAGAATCATCCAGGGAGCTTTAAAAAATCGTGGTGTCCTAGCCACGTCTCAGACAATGACAACAAGACGCGGTGAGTGTGGGTGGGCAGGCAGTAGGCCTTTAAAACTCCCCAGGTGATTCCCACATGCAGGCAGAGAACCTCTGATTTAAAAAGAAAAAGTCTGTCGAGTCATTCACAGAGATAATGAGTGAAATAGTTATAGCTGAAGAAAGACAGTGTCTACAGGACAAACTGAGTGAGACTGGAGAAGTTTTATGGCTGGAGAAGGAACAAAGGATGTACTGTCTGGCAAATAGGAGCTTCTGTGATTATCCTCACATACTTTTCCTGGTGTTATTTCAGCCATGAAGTGGAGGAGAGAAGATGATAACTAAAGGGGGTGGATGGGATGGGGAATCGAAGGTTCCAATGCTGCTGTTTGTTTTAGGTGGGAGAAACTTGAACTGTTTAAATGGCAATAGACAATCCAGTTAAGCAGGACTAGGGATAACTGGTGGGTAAGAATCCACCAAGGAGGAGAGAGATGTCCAGATCCAGGTGGAAAGACGGACCCTAGATAGGAGGAAGGATGGCTCTGTCTTTACAGGAAGTAGAGGCAGAGGGTGGGAGTATATTCAGGAAGGCATTTTGGTTTGCTAGCAGGAAGAAGAGGGAATTTCCATCTGTGTTTTTTTTTTTTTCTTTTTTCAGTGATTTGTGATGTAAGGTCATTTTGTAGAAAGTGATTTGTGAGGGTAGGTGGGTAGTGGGGGCAGGGTCGAATGTCTCAGGAGAGTGGAGAAGATTTGAAATAGTCATTGTTGGGTGGGATAATGTAAGTTCACCTGAGAAAGACAGCAGGTCTGGGCACTGGGGGGAGTTGAACCATTTGAATTCATAGTGAAACTCATCTTCCTTCTACCTCTCAGCTCCTAGGGGTGGGCAGGAGAAAGCAGACAGTAGACTTGATCCTGAGTGAGTCACACGATTATCTCCACAGGTATTTAGAAAAGACAGAAGGGCAAAGGACTGTAGCGTAAAGCAGGAGGGTTTCCAATATGGACTATAAAATCTGTGCTGGAGAAGGGATGGAGGAGAGGAATAGGCTGAAGGGTTGGGAGAATGCAGAGGGGACGATAGGTTGGAGGTGCATTGAATATGCCATTACGGAGGTAGAGATGACAAGGAACTGCGCTTAGGGACCAATGGGCTGCACATGTGAATAATGGCAAAACCTGTCTCCACTTCCTCACCTTCTGCTCACTCTCCATCTACTCCAATCTGTTACCACACTCCACAAAACAGCTTTTACTAAGGTCTCAGATGGCTTCCATGTCTTCAAATTCAAGAAATATTTTCCAATCCTCATTTTGCTTGGTTTTTCAGTACTATGTGACAGTGTAAATCATTCTCTGGTCTTGAAATGGTCTCTTTCACTGGCTTCCAAGACAACACATGCTTCTTATTTCTTCCTGACTTCTCTGGCTGCTGCCTACTGGTGTCCTTGAGAGGTCTGTCTTCCTCTTCCTGCCCACTGTGTTTGGGAGTTTCTTAGTGAGGCGTAGTCGTCAGCCCTCTTGTCCGTATTCTCTCCCTAGGCAATCTCGCCTGTGCCTCTTGGCTTAAATTGCTATGCATCATCCTACAAATTTCTTTTGAGCTTTAAGCCCATATATCTAATTCCTACTAGGCATTTCCACTTCAATGGCTCAGAGGTTTTCAAACTCCTCATTTATTAATCTGAACTTATAACTTACCCCCAAATCTGGTTCTTCTCCATGTTTCTACCAACATGAACCTCATATCTGGTCAGAAACCTAAGTGCCCTCCTTGATACCTCTCTCTCCCTTAACCCCCCATGCCAAACCCATTGTTCCCACCAGTTTTGCTTCCTAAATATCTTTAGAATCCACTTGCTTCTCTCCAGCTCCAGTGCTACGCTGGATCCAGCCTCCATCATCTCTTCTCTAAATTGCTGCGTAGCTTCCCGCCAGTCCATCCTCCACACAAAATCCCATGACCCCTCGCCCCCAAAACACAAATCTAATCATACAACCCCTTCAATTACTTCCTGCTTTCCACTGCTCCTGAATAAACACAAAATCTCGTCACTGGTCCTCAAGCCCCAGCATGGCCTGGCCCTGCACCTGCTCTGGGCACACTGGCCCGTGCCATGCAGCAGCTCTGTCCTGCCTTCTCCCTGCTGCTTCCTCCTGGTCCCCGGCTCTCAGCTCACAGTCTTCAGGGAAGCCTTCCTGACCCCCTCCACCAGGCTGGGCTCTGCCATCATTTGCCTTACAGAGTGGCGTGCCTTCCCTTCACAGCACTTACCTCTGTTTGGAGTTACACGTTCGTTCAGCTGGTTATTTGATAACATCCGTCTTCTCACACCACACTCCAGCCTCCATGACAGCAGGAACCACATCTGATTTTGCTCATCTTGAATCCTCCCCACTTAGCAAAGTACCTGGCTATAATGGGTGCTCAGATGTTTGTTGTTGTTGTTATTAGGAACCACAGGGTTTAAGCAGAAAGGTATCTTAGAAATCAGCTGCTGTCTGTCATTTTCAGGCTGAGGAAATAGAGGCCTGGAGCGGTGGGAGATTAGGGCGTTCATTCACACACGGTCACACATCTAGTGGACGCAGAGCTGGAATGAGCTCCCCTCTCTTTCCAGTCCAGTGATCTTTCCACCTGCACCTAGGATGATTTACTTATTTAATATAAATACTCTGGTAGTATTCTCTCCTCCTTTTTTTTTTAAGTGAAAAACAAGAGCTGTCTGTGCTTAAACTGTGCTATTTTATGCTATGCCATCACAAAGCATCAAACCATCAGTGGCAGACAAAACAGCATCCTCTGGGGAGGGGAGGAGCCTTTTCAGGACGTGCCCCTCCCTCATCCCCACTGACTTGCAGCAGTGACAGGGATGTCTAGTGGGACTCAGGATGTACACTCCTCCCTCTCCCCGTGCAGAAGCCCCCCAGCCCTTGTCAGTAAGAGGGAGAAGGTCAACAAGGCTCACAGTGCCACATGCTTGCTCCCTGGAAGCTGAGAACTCATCAGAGAAAGTTGCAAATCCCACTTTCCCCTGTTGCAGCAGGCATTCTCAGATCACAGTCTGGTTATCAGAATTGGTTTGCACTGTTTCCAGAGGCTGTGGTTTCCTGCAAGCATGCCTCTTTTGCGCCGAATAAAGCACGGGAGCCCTCTGCTGGTAACTGTGGGAAAATCTCACGAGCAGGAGAGATTCACTTAGTTTGGGTGGGAAGTCTCAATTCCTCAGATTCCTTTCCCTTGCCTTCACAAGCCATTTCCAAAATCAGCCATTAGAGGTAAACCAGACCCACTAGAAACGATCTTGAACAAGAAAGTTCGTACCATCAACAGACCAATTCTTTTTGTGGTCAGGATTACATTTCTCCAGCCTCCTTTTGCTAAACAGAGTCCCAGGACTGACAGTGAATCTGGCCCACAGTGCAGAGGCCCTGATGTGCTGTTCTGAAGTGAGTGACAGACATGCCCTCCAGGGTAGAAATACCAAGCTGTATATAGCATTTTGCAGTTCGCTTATGTAATGTGTTACCCACGTCACCGTGTAGAGAGGGGAGCTCTGAGCCAGCAGGAGATCTTGTGGGCATGAGGCTGGCACCAGGGGCCGGTAAATAAGGGGCAGGGGGTGGAACGTGGGGACGAGCCAGGCCTTGGCTGTTTGCAGAGCTGGACAGGTTTGAGACAATTAGAAGAACAAGGGTGGAGAGAAGAGATTGGATGACAGACACGTGATACTTGCGAATGTCCAATCTGTCTCATCAAGCAGGAGGGTTAAAAAATGCAGGCTACCTGTGGCTGGGGCGGGTGGAGGTCCAGGCAAGCAGAAGAGAGGGGTCGTGACTGGCAGCAGGGGCTGGGAACCAGGCTTTGGGAAAGGAAAGGAAAGAACACCTGATCTCTCAAATCTTTCCTCAAAAGGCTGGTAATATCTAGTCCTGCTTTTCATTAAAATTTTTTTTGATATGCCCTATTTTATTAGCTTTTATATTGTATTTAGTTTTGCGTTTAATGTGCTCTGCATATGATAGCCTTGTAAAACTAAAAATCAAAATTTTCACTATTTTACATTAGGAAATATATGTTTGAAAAAGTTAAAAATCAGGAAGAGATCAAGACTGTTTAATAGTTACTTTTTTGAAGGAAATCCAATCACATTTGCCTGTTCCGTTACATACACCATGACTGGGACATTCACACTGCACTAGGAACATGAGAAATTACAAAAGAGAGAGGGACTTTTAAAACCACATTTAATTTATAATACAACATCTGTTGCACTATTACAGAAGTGACCCCTTCATGCACAGATAAATTTAGCATCTACCAGTACGGAAGAGGAAAAACTGTGTTTTCATTGTTCTCCCAAAACATTGGCAAATTTAAAGTAACTTTTATCTTTGTGCTCTCTGATGCCAAGGCAAGCCTATTTTGTCTTTTTGTATTTCCAATAGACAGGATGATCTGTGAAAAGTGAATATAGAGACATGAGAGTATTTAGGGCCATCTTTACCTGGGATTACTTCAAACTATGCTTTACCTAAATATGTCAAAGATGACAGGTGACTAGGCCTACTGTGCCACATAGGCAAAGCTCTGAAGATTTCATCTAGAAACCTGCTGTCAGTATGTAGAAAAGTCCACTATTTCAGTTTCACAGCAAAAAGGAGGGGGAAAACCCAAAAGTTATTTAAGTAGACACTTTCCAATCCCATGCACTGCATTAATTAGCTTACTTCTTATACAGTACAACATAAACACTGTTTGCATGTTTATTTGTATGTAACTCCTATAAGCATATAGCATCTACACTTTAAGTGTATTTACAAATTCAACAAAATATCTACATATAAAAAGCTTTACTTAAAATTAAACTTGATGCAAGTTATGAGAAACCAATTTATTGGCAAATGAAACTGAGCATCCCTTCAACCATAGGTTGTTATAGATTTTCATATTTGGAGGTAAACCATTTGATAGATATTGTTTATGAATATGATAGAATATATATATATTTATTTTTTAAATTGCAGATGTAATCCCTTTGACTGTTGGCCTGTTAAGCACTTGTCAGATTCCTTAGATTCTGAAATGTGTCCGTAGCAATTTGCGTACACACACATTGCTTAATGCTGCAGAGAGTTTTGAAAGCTCACATAGGTAAAGTCTTAGAGAATGATGTATCACTGTTGGCATGCTGTTGTATGCTTTTAGTTTTGAAATAATTTGTTTGGTTTTTAAATTAATTTTCTAGCATGTTGACATCTTTCTTACTAAATGTAATAGAAAGCAAAAAGGACCACAAAAATCATTGTATGCTCTGGTTGGTGACAAAGCTTTTCTTTTTATACTTATGAGGAAATGCTCTTTAAAATAAACTCTCTTATTATTTTTATTTTCACATTTCCTTTCTTTTCATCATTGCAGTTTTCATTAACTCTGCTTTTTAAAAGTTACTTTTAGACAATGACAGTAATCTAGGACCCAGAGTTGACTGTACCAGCTGGTACAGAATGCAGTATGTTATGGAATGCTTATTGTCTGAAGGCACTGCACGTGTCTTGCCCTGTGTTCTCTAGAATAATTTTTGAAATTTAATCTGAGTGATTTGTTTTTGATTCTTTCAGTATGGCACAAATGCCGAAATGCATTGCAGTACACATTGTTTATGCCTAAAAACAACTGAACATAGAAGTGATGTAAAAAGGAGAACACTGTGCTGCTGTAATACCTGGAGGATTAAGGAGCCTATAAAGTAACAGGAGCCACGAGCAGGTAACAGAGTCTCAGTAAGCATCAGCAAATGCGACTGTCATAATTAACTCATGTAGCAAGTATATACTGTACATACTGTTCCTAACAGTCTCCCAAAAAGACTAATAACAGCTAGACATAGAGTCACCAATTTCACAACAATGTCCACAAAGACATTGAAGTTCTAGAGAATACTACAGTAACACTCTTGACAATGGAAATGGAATTCATATCCAGGGGTTCAGCTGAGGATAGTATAAACAAAGTATCAAACCATGTTTTAATAACATACACAGGTATGTCCTTTAATTGTGTAGCATTTCATGCATCATATTGAACTGTATCCTGAAGAGGAAATAGCATGATATGTTGATGATGTTGCATTATTTTTATCCATTCTGAGGAAATCAAAATACCCATTTTGAACGAAAAAGGTTGCACTTTGCACTCCAGTTCACATTAACATACCATTTGACTGGGTTATGTTTTCGCTCCAACTGTTCTCATAATATTAACATACAGCCGAAAATATACTCTCTACCCATATGTTCATAGTATGAGAGGACTGACAAACAAGTGCTTAAGATAAACATTCTAGAGAAATGGGATATTGGCAAAGAGCTTAAAAATTAAACAAAGGAATTCATGGCATTGACAGGAGAAGGTGCCTCTGAGCTTTCATTTCCTTCAGCCGGTTCTTTCTCTTTCTTACCACTGTATTGTCCAATAAAGGAGCCATCCTCATTGAACTGGCCATTAACCCCTTCTCCATAGTCAACTAGGCTGTCATCACTATCTTCTTTTTTCACAGTCCTGTCTGAAGGAGTTCGACTTCCTTTTTTCAAAGGCTTGTGGTCTTCTGCGTCACTGGAAAAAAGAGAAATCATTTTTGTCAAGACTGACGTTTAGGTAACATTTTTCATTTTCATTTCATGCACGCGAATTATGAAAAAGCATTTGGAGTCCTGGGCTTTTATAGCCAAATCTAATTGTCAGGTTGACTCCAATGACTAGGATGGATTGGAATGAAAATCAGGAGCCAAAATGGTTGAATCATGAAGTCTTCAGTAGAGCGGATGGCTCCCAATTGTGCATGTTAATTTCAATGACAGATTCTGATTCCTGAGTTGAAAGCAATCCAGAAATAATCACAAGCATTAAAAAAGGAAGAATTGAGAAACGTTGAAAATCATCACTATTTTGAATTCAAAAGGGGGCAAAAGCTTATGGCAAGTAGAGAAATTAGTATATTAAACTGCATAATATGTCTGATTCCTTGGATATGAATGGAGCGTGATTTTGGTTAAGTGTGAAATATGGATTTTTTTTTTTCTGAGCCAGAAGGAGAAGCAAAATCCTGCATTTCAAATAATTTTGTTATCAAGTGCAGGCCAGACTTGTAAACTTCAACCTTACCTTTCAAGAGACCTACAAATTCCATTAAAAGGATGCAGAAGAAACAAATGAAAATAGCCTAAGAAGAAAAGCAAAATCCTTATACTGATAGTACACAGTATTTTTTTTTCTGTAAGAATTTTAGTTAATGGGTAAAGATTTATTAATGTGGAAAGAGATACATTTTACATTTCAACTTAAAGGTACTACATTTGTACTATGAATGGCATGCCAACATATTCTAAAGCATGTGAATGATTCCAAACGTGTAAAAGCAAATACTTTCTACACTCATCTTAACACCCTATCCCCTTCTCCCATGTGTGTTGGGCAGCTTATCCATGCTAGATGGGAATCTGAGTAGTGTACTTTAATAAAACTTCATAGGCCTATATTATTATTATTAATTATTTGATTATTTTTCTGTTGAACCCCAAAGCACAATTTCTAGAAGTAGAAGACTAATCATTATGTCTTAGACTGTCCACCCATATGGTCATATAACTAGATACATACATTGACCTATTCCTTAATAGGTAACATTTGGGGGAAAAATAGAAAATGGGCAATGACAGGACTCAATATTTTGTTTTCTTTCAGAGAACAAAAATGCAAGGCAAAATAGGAAACATACACAATATTAGTAAAAATAAAAAGGCCTAATATAAAAAAGAGGTCACCTTAGCTGCAATATTTCATCTAGAAATTTATGCTAAGACTTTACTCCTTCTACTGTTTCAGAGAGTGACTTTTTTTCTAGCTAAGATAAAATATTTCAAGATGCACAAATATCTTGGCTCTTTTGCCAATAACTTTTGCTAGTGGTTTCAACTTTTCTCCAAGAAGAGAAAAAAATCTGAAGACTGGGTAATAATGCTAGTGTAATATAACACTGGCATATGCTATTGAAAATGACCTGTTTTAACAATGCACAAGTTCTTGTTGCAAATTAAATAAACTATATCATCACCACTGCTAATAGACAGCTGGGGAGGTATCACAGAACCTTGGGGTGGCTTGTGTTTGGGGTACTTCAGAAGACATAGTAGTGTCCAACCTGTTACAAAAAATAGCTGACATGTTACAAAATATAGCTGACGCAACATCTTTGGGATTTAATCACTAACTTCTGGGTTTGCTTGAACACTTCCTGTGAAATATAGCTCATGACTTGGTGAGACAGTTAATTCTGCTGAAGAGTTCAATAATGAGCAGAATTTTGTCACCTGGATGACAACTATTAGTTTTATTCTTCTTTGTAGAAGTAGTGTCCCAAGGAATACAGTACGAGAAATTCTCATCTGTAGCATTTCTTTGGTCAGGCATCTAACTACCCATCCCTTCATCCAATTAATGTTTATTGAGTGCCTACTCTAAAGACAGATATTGTTCTAGGCCCTGGGGATATAGAAGCAAACAAAATAGACTAAAACTCTGACCTCATTGAGTTTACTTCTAGTGGAGGAAAATACAATTAACAACCAATATAATAAAAAAATTAGTTATATATTATGTCAGAAGGTGATTAGTGCTATGGGAAATACAGAGCTAGTAAAGAGGACAGAAGGTGTCAGGGGAGGGTACGGAGAGTTGACATTTAAATAGGATGTCCAGGAAAGCCTCCTTATGAAGTGACATCTGGTCAATGACTTAAGAGTTGAATCAGCCAGGTGGAGAGGTGAAGGGAGAGTGATTCCAGCAGGAGTTACAAGCAGTAAAAATGCCCTGAGGTGGGGGCAAGCCTGGCATGTTCTTGCAACAGTAAGGAGCTTGATGTGGCTGGAACTGGGGGGGGGGAGGGGAGAGAGAGAGAGAGGACACAAACAGTAGGAGTTAAAGTAAGAGAGGTGGCAGGGCTGATCAGGGCCTTGTGGGACATTGTAAAGATGCTGCCTTAACTCTGAGTGAGATGGGAAGCCCCTTGAGGGTTTTCAAAGGATGAATGACATGATCTGACTTACATTTTAAAACCATGACTCTGTCATCAGTGTTGAGAATAGCCTACCCTAGAGGGCAGAGGTTGGTAAACCATGGCAAAATTAGGCCATGTCCATTTATTACGTATCGTCTATGGCTGCTTTTGCACTAAAACAGCAGAATTGCAGAGCTGCAGTAGAGACCATGTGGCCCATAAAGTCTAAAAGATTTAGTTTGCCACACCCTGCTGTAGAGAGTCGGGGAGACTACTGCAATGATCTGGGGAGTGAGATGACTATGACACGGAGCAGAATGGAACACTGGAGGAGGTAAAAATGCTCAGATTACGAACATATTTTAAAGGTAGAGCCAACAGGATTTTCTGATAGACTGAATATGGACTGATAGAGAAAGATTGACAATAGGATTTTTGGTTTGAGCAACAGGAAACTTGGCATTACCCTTACTGTGGAGTGGAGCATGCTTCAGGTGGAAGATCAGTGGTTCAGTTTTGGACATGTTAAAGTTTGGACATGTCAGAAGAACCACTCCTTTAATCAGTTTATGAGGCTACTATAACATTGATACCTAAAACCAACAAGAACACTTTGACAAAGCCAAATTACAGGCTAATCTCATTCATGAACGCAGATGAGAAAACCCCAAATGAACTATGAGCAAATTGAATTTAGCAATCTACTAAAAAGATAATATGTCATCCAAGTTGAGTTTATTCCAGGAATGCAGGCTTGTTTTAGCACTAAAACCTCAATTCATATAATTCACCATTTTAGCAGAAGAAAATTAAAATATCTTATGACCATCTCAGTAGATTTAGAAAACAGGTATATAACAAAATTCAACACCTGTTCATGACTAAAAACTTTAAGAAAGTATCTGCATTAACCTGATTAAGGGTACCTAGAAGAAACATAGAGTAAACTTCATCCTTGATGATGAATGTTGAGAACTTTCTGTTTGAAATCAGAAATAATATTAGGGTTGGCTGCTATCACCACTTCTAATCAAAACTGCTTTGGAAGTACTGAGCAATTTGATGAGAAAAAGAAATAGATGAAACGAAGCTATCATTATTCATAACTGATATGGTTATGTATGTAAAAAATCCAGAAGAATCTATAGGCAAATATTAAAATAAAAAGAGAGTTGTTTGATACAACATTAGCGTAAGGGTCAATTTTATTTATGCTCTTGAAAACAATTAGAAAATGAAATTTAAAAATTAGTCCATTTATGGTACTGTAAAATGTGAAGTATATAAGAACAAATCCAGCAAAATGTGTGTAAGACCTCTATGAAGAAAATAAAACTTTTATTCAGAGTTATTAAAGAAGACCTAAATAAATGGAGGAATATACCACATCCATGGACGGAAGACTCAAGTACAGTAAATATGTTAACATTTCCCACATTGCCCCTTAGATGCAATTTATTTCCAATAAAAGCCCAGCAGGTTTTTAGATGCATCTTGGCAAGCTGATTCTAAGAAGTATATGTAAATGAAAAGGGCCAAGAATATATAACATACTCTTGAAGAAGAAAATAAAAGTGGGAGGACTTGATCAAGACTAATTAGAAGCTATATTATTAAGACAGTGTCGTTTTGGTGCAGAGATAGATAAATTGATCAGTGGAATGGAATACAAGGCCCTGAAGCCAGTGGAAGATCTTTTTGTTGGCTTTATTTCTACACCATATTTTTATGCTATCATAACTAGAATAATTTTTAAATTCTTATTTTCCAATTATTTGCTGGTACACGGAAATATAATTGACTTTTACATTAATTTGTGTCAAGCAGCATTATTAAATTCTCTTGCTCTAATATTTACCCACAGATTCATTTGGATTTTTACATACACAATTATATCAGTTATGATTCATGACCAGCCAAGAAAGGGCTCTCTGGAAGCATCCATTCATTCCAGCTTAATGGCTGTAGCGGATGAGGGAGAAACTATAGCAACGCAGGGTGTACTTGAAATAACAGAAGGAAGGAATTGGGTGCTCTATCAACAACCAGAGTCTTTCCAGGAAAAGCTGTTTAAGGTCACCAAGATCTTCTTAAGAGTAGTCTTTAATAAGTAGTATAATATAATATTGTACTTCAATAATTGAAATCTAGTTAAATGAGAAAAAATTATCTAAGTCACAAGCACAGTGTCTGGCACATGGCTTGTGTCCAACAAGTATAAGTGTCCACCCCCATCACACCTCTTTCCAGGCCCCCACCTCAGAGAGATTTATTTTCCTAAGAAATACCTTGTATAACACACACAGAGAACTTTCCAGATGTGATGAGTGGTTACAAGTCTGTGTGAAGCACTATATTAGTGCTTGCCTTTTTTTAACTCAAAGATGAATTTTAAAATGAAATAGTAAATTAATTGCTTTTGATATTGTGCTAAGGGAAGTTGCAAGTCAAGTTTTTTTTTTTTCTTTCTTTTCTTTTCTGTTTTAGAAACAGGGTCTCACTCTGTCACCCAGGATGAAGTGCAGTGGTACGACCACAGCTCACTGCAACCTCGAACTCCTGGGCTCAAGTGATTCTCTTGCCTCAGCCTCCTGAGTAGCTATGACTACAGGTGCATGCCACCACGCCTGGCTAATTAAAAAAAATTTTTTTTTTTTGCAAAGACAGGGTCTTGCTATGTTGTCCAGGCTGGTCTCGAATTCCTGGCCACCTCGGCCTCCCAAAGTGCTGGGATTACAGGCATGAGCCACTGTGCCCAGCTACCTAGTCAAGTTTAAATTTGAAAGGGTAGTTTCCCAAATGAGAGGAATCAAAAAGTTACCAAATGACTTTGATTTAAAAGTCATTTATGTATTTAGCTATGTAGTTTACAAGGCTTTATAAAACAAGTAGAAATTCATCCACATTTTTATGGGAACATTTAAGGACAGGATGTATTAGATGTTAATTCTTAGCTCAGAGTGTCAAAGATTAAATGAATTTCACAATAAGTTATAATATACAGGGTGTCCCAAAAGTCTCCATACAAAGGAAAAATTTTGTAAAATTTTGTAATGAATATTGTAAATAAAGGTACATTTAGCTACAATTTCCCATTTTCTCTATGTATGGCAACTTTTGGGACACCCTGTAGCATATATAGCTACAAAATATATTCTTAATACTTAATGTCATGAATAAAGATCATTGTTCAGTGAAAAGAAATGCTCACATCACAATATCAAAGCTCAGTCCCTGCATTGCTTCCTCTGGAAAGACTTCCTATAAGCACCCTCCTTATATGCTGCCCACTTGGCTTTGGCTTCTGGCTCCTGCTCCCTTGGCACCTTAGTTTTGTCTCTTTCATAGCACTTTTCACACTCTGGTCAATTGTTCTTTTACTTCTCTCATTAGACTATAAACTCACTATAGACTATAAACTCCCAATGTGGGACCAAATCATATTGGTTTTAATATTCCCAAGGCCTGGCATACAGTAGGCACTCAATAAATACTGGTTGAATGAATTCAATGTGAAATAACAATAGAGTAGACAGTGGGCATTTTAGAAATTCTTCATTAAAAAAATTTCATTCCTTCTTAACTTTATGATAGTAGACAAAGCACTGGAATATATTCTTTCCTTTCTCTTACTCTAAGAATGAAATTTTAGGGAATTCAATTTCTTTTTCCAACAGCACTTGGTTCAGAGTTGTACATACCCATTAAATGCCTATGGAGTAAAATTCAGCAACAGTGGATAATTCAGTCATAATTCTGTCTGATTTTCCTGTAGTTACCACCCGTCCATGGCCAAACCATGTTGCAGTTTTATTGACATTCATGACCCAAACATTCTTTCCAACCCATTCTCTAAAAGTCTATCATTACTCTGTTCACAAACCAGTTCATGTTTGTGAGTAGAATGAGTCAAAGTATATAACACATCTTGGCATCATTCAAGCCTTATGTGCATAGGTTAGCATGCTTGCCACAAGGCTGTGTTCACATGAATGACAAGATTCCTATGGCAAGAGACACCAATTATGCAGTAAGTTATGAGTTCAATTACCATGGGTATATGGTTTATGACCTAGGTTCATTCTGGTTTTAAGAAGAATGGATCTAAAGAATAAAAAAATACTTACACTGTTGGTTGCATTGTTTCTCTGATTTTTCTATATGCTAGTAAGGATGCAGATCCTACTGTCTGTATAATTAAAGAAACAAACAAACAAAGCTGCAGGCTTCCACCAGAGGGTAACTGCTTGGGGCTGGGTGTTGGAGTAAGGCAAAGGGTTATAGCACATGAAAAAAAAATCATATTGGGCCACCACTGAAGTTCCATCCCTCTTTACACTATGAAATATCATCTGGCTCAGAGCCAACCATGTAGAAACACTTTCATCCTTGGGCTGGAGAATGAGGAAATCATAAATGGAACTAACTTACACTTAGGCAATAGTCCTCCTAATTTTGTGTGTGTCTGTGTGTGATCAGCATAATAATTTATGCTTTGGAATGAAAAAGAATAAGAATAAATAAATAACACAGAGCTCAAAACTTCCAGAAGGTGCAAAGCAGAGACAGGACCCTGGTGATTTAGGGAAGAGAATGACACTTAAATGTATTATTAAAAATAAAGATTCTGTAATAAATAGTTGGAACCATTTTCATTAAGTGTGACCTCTAAGATAATAAAGGTTTTCTGATTTCTTTAAGTAGAAAAGAGACCAAAGGGAAAACAATTTTGAAGCAGTGTCAGAAAAATCACAGGACAGAGCCACATCTGTAACAAAAGGTTGTTGGGAATTTGGGGAAGTGATTTTGTTTGTGGGACTGTCCTTATGAATAAAAAAAAATCACATCACTGAGTAGTGTTTCGAGTTAAGACACCTGTCAGAACCTTATTTCCCTTGGTATCTACCAGACTGATGTCATTACTTGTGTGACAAGTGTTTTTGTCTTCACACCAATTGGATTTGCACTCAATAGACCAAAATGAAATCTTTCTACCCTAAGAAGCTCAAGGCCTAAGCTAAAGACAGTCATTTGAAAATGCTTCCCAAACACAGCCCATATGAATTAACACCCAGACAAAGAAATAGAGCCAAATAGACATAAACACCGTGATTATGAGGCCAGTAACCAAATACTCGCTATGTACTGCTCTGGAAACAAAATCATATTAAAAGTTGTTAGTAGATAGCTCATAGAAGAGCACAGAAATCATAGATCTATCAATCATGGGTAATGGCTGAGTTGAAAGTAAAACTAACAGTCTCTTGATTCCAAGCTAGTCCATAAAACTCAACCTCAATTTTTATCAAGTTTTAATGGAGTAGGTAGCATAGATACCTGGAGAAAGTCACATGACTTTAGGTTATGGTTTCACATTGCTATAACATCAAGTTGATATTTGAGACCCATGTGGTGAGCAGTACATTGCCAGATTCATTTAAGCACGATAATGTAGAACAGGAATACATCATCACGTGAAGAATGTATGATGTATAATGGTTTATTTTCAATTCATGCAAATATATATATTTTTTCAGGTTATATTAAAAATTTAGCTTCCTCACGACTAAATGAGTGGCGTGCATATCCTGAATAGAATTATAGCCATAAGAACTCTAAGAATAAGAAGTTATTTAGTAATTGTCAGCTCATCCTCTTTATGGGAGAAATGTGTAAGAGAGTGAATTAAATCAGTGAAGACACGTCCAGGGTAAGACACGGCTGCGCTAGGCTATGGGCACCTGTAGGCTGCTCTACTGTGTTATGAAAACCTTTTGGGTGGACTGGGTGTGGGTACTGCATGAGGTTTTCATACCCTTTCAGCCCTAGAGTCAATATTTGATGTTGAGACAACCCTCACTAGGTATTTTTCTGTATCATGAGATACAGAAATTCTGAGAACTTTTAGAAACCATAGTTATCTCTCTTGAAGAGAAGATCAGCATATAAAAGCTTAGGTGCTGAGACAATAAAGGCAAAACATTTGCATCTGCATGGAAACTGGTATGAAACCAATTTTGTTGAAAATACATGGTTTTTCTAAATCAGTTCTATATTTCTCATCCTTGGCATTATTTCTCATTAAAATATGATATTCCATGGTATTGACATGGAAAAACAAAAAAATGAACTCTAGAGACAGGTAACACTTAACACAAAAATGTCACCTGGCAATCACAATAGTGAAATATTTTATTTCACCTAAAAGTCTTTTCTTCTGGGGAAAAAAGTCTCAATATGGGTTCAGTGAATATTGAAAAGATTATATTTTATATAAGCAAGAGATTTATAAAAAGAAAAAAATAAGTTGCAAAGGTATTTTATGAATAAAAGTATACTTTTAAGCATGACAATGTAGAATAGAAATTCATCACCATGTGGAGTATGTGAGATGTATAAAGAACACCAATCTTTTACATAAATAAGTATATATTTTGTTTCTGGTATTAAACATATCTAAAATAATCATTTCTTTTTCTTTGAAAAGACCTATAACACCTAGGCAAGAATATCTTTGTTTAAAGAGGAGATTTAAAAAATTTAGGCCATAGGTTATATTAAAATTTTTCCTTAATGATGGAGTCAAGCCAGTATGTGAATTAAAACATTGCCTAGAGAGCTATGATATTTCTTAATAATAAACAGCCTCTAAAACAATCTAGTCATTTCACGACTAATGGGCAGGGGTATAGGTATTGTTTAAGAAAAACTAGCTTCATATCTGAGATTATAAAGTCTATTAACACTGGTTATGAAAGTATGTTTATAAAATAGCGTGTACAGTTTCCTGCACAATGCAGGTTTTGTAGGGTCTTTACTGTTGTTTTAATTCTCACTGTGACACACTGGCTTTGCTAGGTTGACCAATAATACAGCATGGGCCCCTGGAAAATACGACAGAGTGGAAGACACTCTGCCTCCAAACCTATGACTAGAATGGAAATTTATTTTTTAATGAAAAGTGAAAATTTTTAGCCATGAGGGACGTGTAGATATTTAGACATGGAAGTACTTCCAAACTTATACTTGAGGAAAATACGAAATGCCAGGCAGAGCACTTGCTGGTGAGTCCTATCCTGGGGAGAGTGTTTGTGCGGGCAGAAGACGTGAAGAGCGGACGAGAAACAGAGGCTCACCTGTACTCTCCAAAAGTTCCATCGTCTTCCTTCATAGGCTGGATCTCAGGATCAGCACGGGCATCTTCCTTTTCTTTAACTAAAAGTTTCAAAGTGACATTATTAGCCATCAATCCTGTGCTTCCTTGTTCAAAGTTTATTGGAGTGCACTCTTTGAGATAGACAGCAGTGAGAAATAATTCCATGCACAAGTAAATGCTGTATAACCACATACATTATGTGGCCATGCATATGTTTTGATGACTTAGTCATTTTGAGGCAACCTAACAGAATGAACATTTAACTCATAAAATGGAGTTTCTTATTCACCTGATGAAGGAATAATTTTTAAGTTTCTAAGATTTAGTGCCTACTTGACTGATCTATTTATTAGCCATATTAATGGTTAAAACTGTTTTTGTAAGTCTATTTTTTTTTTTTTTGCAGGTTTTTTCTTGCAACTGAAGGGAAAATGGTCAGGTAAAGAAAATATAAATTCACTGGAACCACTAAATTGAGGAAACTATTAACCTTACAGGGAAAGCAATAACTCTATACACACCCAATGTCAAGACTTGATTCATACATTACTTCTTCTGGAAAACTTCACGCATCTTCCCTTCCACCCTCTCCTTGCCAATTGGTTTTAGGTGCTATTTCAGCATCCATAACTCATGTGGAGCTTAAAGAAGTAAACTAATTTCTTCAGAGAATAGATTGATTTACTCCTCCAAATGCCTTATGATCCTTGACAATGTTTAGGTTGCCATTATATTTAATATAAAAAGGGGTAAAAAATTGTTTGAACAGAAAGTCCAAATTTATGTCTCTGGGAAGATATACTACTGCAGTCTACGTGATCTTTGTGATTTCTTTTTAGTTTAGTGGGTAATTACGCAGCATTATAAAGCGACTTTAATCTTTCTTTCTTACCTGGATATTTACCACCTTTGTTTCTTCTGATAAAGCAAACAATCAGCAAAATCAAGATAAGGAGAGCAACAGCACACATGAGACCAATGAACCAGCCCTGAGTCGCAATGTCCACCTGCCGGCTTGCCATCGCTGGAAAACAAATCAATGGTGTTGGTGGCAATAGGTTAAGGGGGAAATGGGAACTGCTGTAGTGTCTTGCAGTAAAAATTGCCACATTATATGAACTTTTACATATTTTACATGTGGCCCCAAATTGGAATCTGTCAGTTGTTAATCAGGAATTATATAAATCCTTAGCTTTAAAAAATCTTCCTAAGTTAAAAAAATTCAAATAGAGAAATCTGAATGCTTTAACATTAAATGCTAACAAACCCTGTTGAACATTGTGTTCACAGTTATTTTCACTATATATTCTCAATAGAAACATATTCCCAAACCAATTTAAAAATTAAGTTTATAGGATAAATTGTAAATTAAGTACAATGATAAGAATATAAAACTGAGTTTTAAACAGAACAAAACGTATACATCTAATGGAGTATTTTTCCTTCAAAGGAACCATTTCTAGAGGCTTAAATGTCATTGCAAGGCTACTGCCATTTGCAAAATGTTTTAGAAATCTGTTAAAAAAGAAAATAATCCATATAAGAAAAATAGCCTTATTATTTTATATAACATCTCCATTTGCACAAAATATTAGATTTGTTTTTAATTTCATTTACAAGAGTTAGTTCTGAATGGAAATTTCTGAAAAACCAAATCCACCTTCAAAGG
This sequence comes from Daubentonia madagascariensis, assembly GCA_023783475.1. NCBI lineage: Eukaryota > Metazoa > Chordata > Mammalia > Primates > Daubentoniidae > Daubentonia > Daubentonia madagascariensis. Next base: position 43,053,096 of record JAKFHU010001569.1, on the reverse strand, counting down.
ATCAACATTTGTTATTGCTGGGGGTCCATTCAAAAGACTCGGAAATATATCTTGATCAGTGGAGTCATTATTAGATGAAGTGACCAGTTTGAAGAGGAAATACTCATTCACATGTATACATATTCTTTCAGTTTTCATCTATTCTGTTTGAGTAAATAAATGTGAAGCCCCTTATTCAACCAGTCATAATATGCAAAACCTAAGAACACCACAGAATAATTAACATTTCTGGTCTTCTTTAAAAGTGTCAATCATACGGGACAAAGTGCAGCATCAATGGCTATTCAGACATGCCCATGCGGATTTGCTTAAATTGGTAGAAAGCCTTTTTTAAAAGGTCTTTATTTTTTCTTTTTTGACCATAATCAAGGCAAAGGGTTTTCTTCTTTTGACTCCATAAGCATGCCTATATCATGCTTTTAATTTGACTGAATTTATTCTGAATATGTTTCACATGGTTGGGTTAGATGTGTGTGATCTCTGGATGCAGAAATAAGCATAGCCACACCTATCCCAGGTTCTGCTGTATGTTGCAAAACCAGTATCTTATTGCCTCTTTTTCTCCACACAAAGTATAGGGAGAAAAAGGAAATACTTAAAATCAAGTGTTAAGAGGAATGTAAAAATGTATGGAAGTATGTTGAAGAAATAAAACAAGATGTGGAAATACATTATCTGGAATACAAATCAAAGGCCAGGAGCCTTTCCCCAACAGTCCCTTGTACCTCATTAGGTCAGGAGGTTTTGAGCTGTTATCATAACCACACACAAGTGAAGCACCAGTAAAGGCAGTTCCCCCTTTCCATACACATAGCACAGTCATCATGATGGTGATGCAGATGAAGACAATGGTGATAACAATGACAGCTAACATTTTTGCACTAGGCACTGTGCTGAGGGCATAATCTCACATAACCTTTACAACAATCCTCTGAGGTAGGCACTAGGAATAAACCCATGCCCAGAGAGGGTAACGAACTTGCCCAAGAGTTGGAGTTTGACCTATGTCTGTCTGACTCCGGAGAACATGACATTATGTTCTCCTGCTATAATGCATTCCTGAAAACATATCCAGACATCAGATCTGCAAAAGTCTGGACAAAGAATAAAATGCTATAAGGACTTGCCATTCTGAAACAGGTAAAAATGTTTTAAAAGTCCATGATTACATACTCTTTGGCAATACATTTCTGTCAATTCACACATGGTCTTTGTGTGCTTTTTCTTCAAAACTGAACCAAAAGCCAAGTGGTGTAAGTTTCTCGAGCATTTGGCTGAAGTTAAACAGTCCTTGTTTTTAGTATGCTTACTGATTTACAGCCTTGTCATAAATAGTTCCAGCATTTACATTTTTTGTCTAGTTAAATGCATCCGATGAGGGAAAAATAAGATGCTCAGGTACAAGAGCAGACATTGCCCTACCAAGGTGGTGACTGCCAAAATTGAACTGCTAGCGGGCAGCTTGCTGCTATGCAACCATGCAAAAACTGCTTATGTTTCTTTGACAGTTGATAAACAAACACCCACATTGCCTTTGAATTTTTGCCCTCTATGTCTAAAGAAAAAAAAGTATCAAATATCTCACGGCCCTATTATTTAAGATTAGGCAGGCATTATGTAGTAATAGGTGCATGTGTGCATGTGCACACACACATACACTCAGACACACGCAAGTGCACCAGAAGGTGATATAAAACAAATTGTTCAAGTGGAAATAACAACTTCTATTGACTTTCAATCCATATAAGAAAAGATCTAAATCCCAGAATGACTACAAGAGGCTTCAAGCCTTCTCAGGATACTTTAAAATCATTTTAATTACAACATACATACCCAAGTCATAACTGTGATTGTGCATTACACACATAAACACATAGAGACACAGACACACAGAATGAAGCCTAGGGAGCTTTTCCTTCTAGAATCCGAGTTTCAATGGATGGGTATTAGGAGAGCAGAAGAGGATTTTCACTTTATCTGAATTTTGTGCAATAAAATTATATTCATGTATTACTTGAATAGTCCATAAAATGATAAATTAAACAAACACATATAAAGAATATGAAAATAGAAAATAAGGCAGGGGAATAAAATTTTCTTTGTTTTCTAGTAGGTAGTTTCAACAACAGCCTTCTGCTCTCAGGTGCTTGTTGTATCATGGATAACCTGTGCTCTGTGGTAGAAGGTCTCTGAGGAAAATGCTGAGTACTTAGCATCATAGAATAAACATGGAAGACACAGGGTTATTCTACACTATTTATGAAGAGTCCATTATGTATAAAAATGTCATGCTCAGTTAAAATAGCTAGAAATGTTTAGGGAGGGAAAAAAATGACCTTGGCCAAAGTTTGGAGACAGTTGACAAAAGAGCTGTTGGGCCCAATAAAAACAAATTTGCTTTAGATCCTTTATGATATGAGAGGAGAGACTCAGTAATTGAGGGACAGAGGTGAGAAAGGAAGAAGAGGAGCGGGTGGTGTTAATGAGAGGTCATACCTAGTCATACCAGGTGGGGTGGCATTAATGAGAGGTCATACCAGGAGTACGGGGAGAAGCATAGTATCGGGACACTGCCTATAGTCTTGATTTTTCAGTTTGTACCATAGGAAAAAATTAAGAAATACACCTTAAAAATCCAGGCTATAAAAGGCAGACAGTGCCATGTCAGGGAGATTTATGAAGCAAGTGTAAATGAAAGTTGAGTCTAGGTTCCTGAAATTAGCAGAACTCAGAGAGAAGCAGCTCATGAATGCAAGTTTGGAAAAATTAGCCAAATAGTGTGTGTGCTTTCATGAGAAGTACTGACATTCTTACACCTCAGAACCTAGTGTGGAGGAGAGAAGGAGCAAGAGCAGTAGAAGATAATGCTTTCAGGCTGGAGTTAATCCGGCAGCACTAAAGGACAGAGCATTGCGAACTAGGATAAGGGAGTTGGACTAACAGTAAGTCAGGGCATTCTAGAATGCTGACAGCATTTGCTCTTAGAGGTAATATGTTAACTAAGGTCCCAAGGGTTTAATCAACATGTATTCTATTTAATAGTTACATTTACATGTAAAAAATGACAATAACTGGCTGTGTCTCTCTATCACTGGCACACAAGAATGGCCCACCTACCATCTTGAACTATCTGGCAGTTGCTGCTGGAATTGTAGGCAATTTACACCACTGAGTAAAAACAAATTTTCTAAAGGAGTTGTCTTTTGTCCCGTAAAAGGACAAAAAAAATGCTACAACTCGATTTTGAGGGTGAATCTAACTCACCTGCAAGTTTGGGTCCAGAATCACTATTCAGATGTGCCAAGTGCTAACTGAAGTGGTGATTTCCGAGACAACCTGTTCTCCTTGGTGTGTGGGCCTCTGTGACCTTGCACAGCGGATGTAGTGAGGGCTTCTCTTCTGGTGTCAGAAGGCTGAGCTTCTAATTCCAGGTCTACCATGTTCCAGCAGGGTGACCTGGGCAGGTAATCCACCTCTTTGAGTATTGACATGAGGTGTAAGTGGGTAATAACAGTGCCTGCTTCATAGGATTGTTGTAAGGACTGAATGAGAAAACCATTTGTCTGATACAGAGTAGAGCTGACTAAATGCTAGTACTATTACTATTGTTTACATTCTAGCTGTATATGAACAGATTTATCTACTTGAGCTCTTAGTATTTTGAAATTAAAACAACAAGATCAATAACAAACAAAAACCTTGTAAACTAACTATGAATTAGATATTCCCCTTTTAAATTTAATAGAGTGGTTTCCTAGAACTATGTACATAAATGGATATGAAATAAAAGGAACAAAGTAATAGGAGAAATATTTTTTCTTAAAACATTATGATTTTCACAAATGAATATTATAAAAATATAGTTTAATAAGTTATTGAGTATTACCTTTGGTTGCTTTTTTAATATATTTTCTAAATTATAAGAAATTTAAAAATCATAATGCTTTGTTAATGAAAGACACAAAAAAATACATTTTGTCTATGGGTTCTATAGGATATGCAATATTCCCTAAAGAATGCACAAAGTGATTGAATATAACATGGATGTATGAACCACAAAGTGAACACATACCATAAAACCCTCGTTTAAATTTAACTAAATTTAAGTAAGCAGAATTGTTTTCCATCTTGTGAGCAAATATGAATGTTCTTGCATCTTACATAAACATTTTTCTTTACTTTAGAAACTTTGCTTTTCACTTGTGTATTTTGATAATGTTCACATAAGTAAATATATACAGGCAGTCAAATTTGTGTGATAAAAAATGTAATATATGAGTTGTACAATTTCTTGTTCCACACAAATTTAATAATATTCATGCCAGTTGTCTAACCAAATTGCAGGGTTCTGCTGGGTTGTAGTCCATTTTGACACAAAGAATTGTGACTTTCTTATAATTGATTTCAACTTCAAAAGCATTTCAAAAATTTCAGTTTAATTCAGAGAAAGCTTATACACGTGATATGAAGAATTGAATTATCTAAATAATATAAATTAAAAGTCATATTTAAGTCTGTTTTTGTAAAGGTTTTTTGGCAATAATGTGGTTAGAAGATGATTTGCTAAATTTTGTAATTCATTTGATAAAAAGAGCCAAAGACAATTAAAAACCAAAACTCCCAACCCAACAGGGCCCCGAAGAAAGACATTCATGGCCCTACCCACAACACAGCTCCACCAGCCCCCGTCTCCAGCTGGAGTGCCCGGTGGCTTCCACCTCTGAGCGTGAGCCAGAACTGGCGTGGTGTGTGCCTCACCTGGGCCTGTCTCAAACACATCCTCTGAACTCACAAAACCAGAGTCCCCCTCAGCACCAACTCGAACTTTGTATGCTGTTCCTGGCATTAGACCCTTTAACCCAAAGAAGCTCCGAGAACCATTTACAATTTCTTTTCTCCATTCTTCTTTGCCTATGGAAATTTTGCAAAAACAACAAATTTGAGTATTTTAAGGGACCAGAAGTCACTTAATGCTTCAAGAAAGGAAAATTCTTTTATAAGCTAAAGACAGAACCTAGGATGTTTAGGTTTACCATTTTAGATTATTATAAATGTAGTCATGTCAAATGGATAAATTAAAACAAAATATCTTCAAGGAAAAATTGACTGGCTATCTGGACTGCATATTAATTGTATATATTTTCATTGTATTCTTTTTTTTGAAAATAAGGAAGCTTCTTTATCTCCACCTTGACTTATGGAAATGTTGAGTTTCTGTAAAGATGTTTAACAAAAAAACTGTGACACATTAAATAGGTTAAATGAACTATGGGAGGAACTGTTTTTTTAAGATTCACAAGATGAATCTTTTGGTAAACTTAAATGCCTTCTAATTTATCCAATTTATAGATTCAACCTTTCCCAAGTACTGGTTTTTCTAAAGGGATAGTTATTCCTAAAAATATCTATTTGTATGATAAGAGCCCAAACATAAAGTTGGATTCTGTTCAACATTTTGTCACAAACATCTATTGGCCACACAGCTTATTAAAAGTATAGCATTAAGCAGGGGGCACTGGGTTTCATAAACTGCTGAAAATGAAAACTGCTCCATTTCCCAGTAGGTGTGACCAGGAATTAAGTAGAGTGCCTGACTTGGGTATATGATGGCTGTCCGGAAAGTATTCAGCCATTGTTAATATAATGAGAATAGTTACATGGCTGGATACTTTCCGGACAGCCCTCATATATCAAACATTGAAACATGATGGATGCGCCCCCAAAGTGTTAATTTTCTGCAATTTCTTGTAAAATTTTGTCGGGTTAGTTTGGGCAAAATGAATACTCTCAAGTCAGTTTGATTTATGCTACTTCAAGATCCAACTTGAAAAAAACTTTTCTTCTTTCCTACTTGTACTTACAAATATAATTATTCATTATTACTCTTGTTTACATGTCGTGGACGTAGAACCAGCTTTACACATCATGATATGAAAATGACATATGTAATGGAACTTATGCCCCTTGTTATTAATAACACAAAAAAGGGATTCCTAGTTATATATAAAATATGCAATAGGCTGATGGTTCACTATAATTTTTTTAGATAATTCATTCATTTAACTGGATCAGGTTATTTTGCAAGATGATCCATAGCAAGTACTTAAAAATGTTCATAACTTGAAATGTATCCCCCAAATTAAAAATTGGGTAATGAAATTGTTTCTTACTGCCTGCTACACCATATTCAACATAAAAGTTCACATGCTCTGGTCCCTCATACTCCCAACTGATATTGGCATAGGTCTCAGCAGCTGCGGCAGTAAGATTGCTGATCCTGGGATTTACTGCTTGAACTAAACATACGATAGAAAAATAAAACAAACAAACAATCATATTGCAGCACCATAGACACAAATATAAAATAAGTTTAAATACTCTGAAATTGTGCAAATAAAATTAAATTAGAACTTAAAATTTAGGGTTCACCCATACTTTACTTTCATTACAGAAAGGTTTTTCACTTATTATAGCATTAGGAAATAAATTAATAATCAGAAATAATGATGTATAATATTAAAATTTATGAGTTCTATTATGTGGGTTCTGAACAGTGTAAACTGTTGTCCCAGGAAACATCACAGTCTTCATTTAATGACATATTAATATGATGGAGAGGAGGATTACTAAACAATCCCAGTGGCAGAAGTCATCATGGAATAGCAGAGACTTCAGGGTAAAACCCAGTACTGTGTGACTACTTTTCAATTCTATTTGTCATCTCAGTGCAGGTCTTTAAAGAATTGGCATTGGTACGAGGAACAATGCTCCTTAGAATAGTGGCCTTTGATCTGTTTTGAGTCATAGACTTCATTGAAAATCTGACTCCAGGGAGCTCAGGGACCCCAGGTGAGGAACCCCTGCTTTAGACAATGTTGGATGGTTAGAGTATGCTGGGAGAGAAGCTCCAAAAGGAAGTGCCAGATATGCTATATCAGAAGTTAAGAAAGAAGAAATAAAAGGAGTAAGAACTATTTCATTTACCATACCCCAGAGAGCAAGACAATCTTACCTGTTAAGTGTTTGTTATATAGCATTTTCTGAAAAATCAAAATGCAACCTAAATACCTTCTTGAAAATCCAAATTATGAATACTAGATGATGCTATATGCTTGCTACTAAGTAAAGACAACATCTAAAGTCACTAAAAAATGTTATTTGAATATTTGAGGCTGACAATTCTAACAGCCCTATCTCAATAGCTTAAACTAAAAATGACATATTTACAGATATATTAACTTGGGTACTTAAACAAATAAGGTTTTATTATTCTAGAGAAAATGTACTAGGATAGTAAATCAGAAAGCACCAATGGGTTTACTCAGACTATAAAATTAAATTCTAAAATAAGTTACATATTTTAGAAGCTGAAGACCTCTGCTAAAATAAATGTAATGAAATAGCATTTCTTAAGATCAAAAAAATTAATATATTAAAGAAGTTAAATAATGCTCTTGATCTCTGAAATATAATTCAACACCACCATGTATATTTTGTCTGTCTCTGTGCTTAAGCGCAGGGAAACAGCAAAGAGCAAAACTGATTTATTGAATTATGCGGAGTCCTTCTGTGAACCTAATTAATTTTAGTTTTCTGAGATTTTCTTCTTAAAGAAATAGAGAATGATAGGAATATGATCAGTCAACAGAGACAGTAAATATGCACATGTGTATAAAACACCAGTGGCAAAGAACCCAGGCAAAACATTAATTTTCTTAAAAAATTTTGGAATCATGGAACTGAGAAATTTAGTCTCAGAGTAATTACAGAAGCTGTTCAAGCAGAACCATAACAAAATACTTCTAACAGAAGAGCATTTAGCTTTTTCTTCTTTTTTCTTTGCAGTGGTTTCTATCAATGCTGTTTTCTTTTCCTTGAGTTTCTTTTCTAAACTCTTTTTATTATTTTTATTTTTGTTTCCAGCTTCATTGAAATGAAATTGGTATCTCTAAGAGGTATTTGCTGTCCCATGTTCATTGCAGCATTATTCACAATGGCCAAGATATGGAAAGAATATATTAATAAATGTCCATTGACAGATGACTGGATAAAGAAGTTATGGTATGCATATATATATACACAATGGAATATTATTCAGTCTTAAAAGAAGAAAATCCTGCCATTTGCAACAACATGGATGAACCTGGAGGACATTATGCTAAGTGAAATAAGCTAGACACAGAAAGGCAAATATTGCATGATCTCACTTACATGTGGAATCTAAAAAAGTCATACTTAAAAGAAACAGGGTATAGAATAGTGGTTGCGAGAGACTTGGTAGAGGGGCGGGTAGGGGAGGTTTTGGGGAAATGGGAAGATATTGGTCAGAGGGTACAAATTTTCAATTATAAGATGGATAAGTTCTAGAGATCTAATGTACAACATAGTATTATTAACTACAGTTAATAATAAAGTATTGTATACTAGAAATTTACATTTAGCTTATTCTTAAAGGCATCCAGAAAAGATACTGCAATTTCCTGAGGTTATGCTGTTTAGTCACTTTTACCATAGAGAATTCTAACTCTCCTTCCTTTTAATCCCCACTCATCCACTTTCTCACTCCCTGAAGAAATACCCACTGAGCACCTGATGTACCAGACAAGGGGACCCTATTGTCATCTTCCATCCAGGCTTTCCCAGCCGTCTGCCTCTCCCTGCTGTAAGTCTTTCTCTGTAGATAGCTACCAATATAGTTACCTACATTTTAGCTTCCTAAACTACATATCTGACCCAGTCACTTCCCTGTTTAAAACCTGGATGGCTTACCTCTACAAATTCCTTAACAGCCTTGGCATTCATGGCCACTGGGAGCTGTTGCCACCTGGTCCCCCTGCTTCAGTCCCATCTCAGGTTCTTCTCTTTTCCACACATGCTCTACATTTCAGCCACACTGGACTGTTGGCCATCACCCAACCATACTGTGTGTTTTCAAACACCTTGCCTTTGCTTACGCCCTCTACCAAGACTACACACCCCAAACCCTTGACTCATCTGCCGGATAAAACTGGGCTTCAAGGCCCAGTTCAATATTACTTTTATGGATCCTGTTTGGCAAAATACATGGTTCACTTCCCTATGCTCAGATAACATTCTGTTCAAACTACTATTTATTGTAATAGTTCAAATTACTATTTATATTCTGTTCAATCTATTTATTACTCTTTTTATGTGTTGGTCTGACCCACCAGATTTTAAGCATGTTGAAGGCAAGATCTGTCTTACTGTCTGATATACAGTGTCTTAAAAAAGGCTGGTGCATTTCACCTGCCAGATAGACATTAGCTGTTGAACTGATTGAACTTTCTATGCTTCTAGGTAGTCTTGTTTTATTTTGTTTTGTTTTTGTTCAGGCCAAATCAAGGTATGAACTTTAAACTTGATTTTTATTTACTGGTTCTTTACTCTAGAAAAATATTAATAATGTAGTGAGAGTCAGATCACAGGACTCATCACTAGCTGATCTTCAATGTCCTTCTGTGCTCACTCCTAACTGGTTGGCCACAGTAGGCTGCTAATTAGGTCAAGAATGCACATTCAGTTCCTGCCTTGCCACTTAGCTTCTCCCTATTTCTGCATCCCAACTAGTCACCCAATAACAGTGTTCTGATGGTTGGTCCCAAGGGTGCCAGAGTAAAATGCTACAGACAAGTGTCAATCCATCAGCAATACTGGGAACATAACTTAAATCCCTTCTCTGCATGTTCTTGGTTTATTTTTACAGATGCCTTCACAGGCCTACTTCCTAGAATCCCAGAGCCTGAAACCATTTAAAGACATAGAAATTAAACAAATACAGCCAAACAACTATAATTCTTTTTTTTTTTTTTTTGAACAGAGTCTTGCTCTGTCGCTCTGGGTAGAGTGCAGTGGCGTCATCACAGCTCACTGCAACCTCAAACTCCTGGGCTTAAGCAATCCTCCTGCCTCAGCCTCCCAAGTAGCTGGGACTACTGGTGTACACCATGACACCCGGCTAATTTTTCTATTTTTAGTAGAGAACGGGTCTCACTCTTGTTCAGGCTGGTCTCCAACTCCTGGCCTCAAGTGATCTCCCCGCCTCGGTCTCCTAGAGTGCTAGAATTTCAGGCATGAGCCACCGTGCTGGCCTAACAACTATAATTCTTACACAAACATTGAGGGCTTTAACAAAACAAAGAAATGGATCGAAATAAATGACTCGAAGATTTTGAGTATTTCCATGCCCAATTTAATTACATTGAGGAGAATGGTAAGAAGAAGGGTTAATGTGACATCATACAGTGAATTAAATTATCCTGGCTTCTCCTTCATGGTTTATAATCCTTTTGTAATTATATTGAAAGCCTGGGTTTCATTAACATCTCTTAAAATATGTACAAAAATTAAGAAATGTAAACTCAGATGCATTTCTTTTCCCCTCTTGGACCAGAAGTGAATTAAAATCACTTTTCATGAAATCACAATTCATAATAAAATCATATTAGATGTTGATGCTTCTATAGCTAAGGATATCACATGTATTTGCTCTAGATTCATCTCTAATTTATTCCCTTTTGTACTGTTTTAAGTTAAAATATAAAAGATACATTTAAAAATTAAAATTTGAAAGGATTGTGGAGAACTTTAATTTTTCCCCTGCCAGAGAGCATCTAAACTCCGCATGGAGAAGGGAACTAAGGAAGAGAATAGAATTTATTCTTAGGCTGAGAAAAAAAAAAGAAATATTTTTAAGGAAGGAAAACCCAGGATCACAAATTATGCATGAGCAGTTTAAAGTCTTACCATGGTAAAATATTATCATTTTATGCAAGCAATATTTAGTTATTGCTGCACTATTAAAAGAACCAATATTAAAAATAAGGTCAGATTTAGCTTTTTTTTCTTAAACACTACTCCTTTACTTATCTGAGATCTGTCAATTTTAATATTAGGGGCTTAATGAACTTTCAGACACTCCATTTTTGCTTGTCTCTATAATTATAAGTAATTCACAATTCAATTTATTAATATCAAATGGTAAAACCAAAACTTTTAAAATAACTTTTTCTTTTAATTTAATTTACTAAAAACAGGGGGTGATGTTTTTTCCAGTGGAATGTGTATATTCTTCGAACATAACAAGTCAATGGAAAACTCAGACTTGCTTCACAGGTAGCCCTGTTGAAGCACAATTTCTCTGCTACCAACTCTAGGCACAGTCACAGTGACATGTCCACTGTGTAGGAAATGAGACCAGGCTTTTACTGGAATGCTTCAGTTAAAGTTATACAGCAGTAAACTGTTGTAAAACAACCAAAGATTTTAATTAATATCTAATTATCACAGAAAAGATGTATACATATAAAAGAAAATAAGTTTACATCTTTCTACAATATCATAGAAATTTTGGATTTTCACAACTTCGTCCTTTCCTTTCAAGTCTAAAAACACAAATATAACATTATCAAAATGACTGAAAATGGCCACAGTTCTTATTCAATCACTCCAAAATCTATCTGATCTACATTTTGTAATTTACCAAGGCTGCAAACATAAGCAAATTTCTAAGCAAATAGAAAAAATGTATCAAGCCTAAGCTCACAAGAGTTGAATAATTTAGGGCAAAGCACTTATTTCTCTTGGTCTTATTTTTCTTCATTCCTATTTGTACTCATTTGGCTTGTGACAGCCCAAGAAACCCGTGGCCATGGGCATGCCATGTGAAAACAGTGCCCAGTGGCAGGGACTCCACTGCTCTCTAGAAAGCTGACTGGTTAACCAACAGCCAAGGGTCAAAGATGGGGGCATCTTTGGCATTGCCATGGGTGGAAGACATATTATAACTTATTCAAGTGCCATTCTCCCCGAGAGCTGTCAGAAATAAAGGAGAACAAAAGTAATCCATTGTGGATTGTTGGCTATTACTCAGGAGGTGAAGACAGGATGGAAAAACACAATTGTGCAGAGCACGGACGACTCACTTGTAGGGAATCCCAGTGGGAAGACTTAGTCCCAAACCAGCTGGAGGGTATTGCTAAACCAAAATCCCAAATGGACAGTATTGTGTGATGCCAGCAGAGTGTACACTGTGTCTATGAGGAGTGCAGCTAACTCAGATTAGAACAGGAAGCTTGGTTGATCTGATTTCTCACAGGCTGTTTTTATCACAGGGCTAATATTTCTGAATCCTTAAATGTGTGGCATGGCCATATAGAGGATCTGTGACAAATCCACAGTTTGGGTCCTGTCTGATCCAGCCAAAATCATATTATTAAAAGCTAAGATTAGGATTTGTACCAGGGATTAAGTCTTGAAAGAAAATTTGGGGAGAATTCAATGTGTGGCTTTCTACTTGTAAAAAAGGACTAGAAATTAAATTTAAAACCAAGATTGGCCAAAATCTTCTTCTTTTAGTGGTTCAAAGCATATTTATTTTCTCTTTTTCACCCATGCTGCACTTCCCCACGTTTCACATTGCAAATTTCACACATGTATAAAGTCATGCAGATGAATTATTTTACCTTTGCCTGCACCTACATCAGGTGGAAGAATACCAGCTTTAATGAAGGGAAACAGAAATAGGACACTATATAGTTAGATGTCACACACCCATGAGCATGTATAGAGATATAAAAACACTTATTAAAATGCTAAAGCATGCAAGAAGAATGAAGCCACATCAGGTACAGGGGATAAAGATATGTTGGTGTCCCCAAACTTACCCAGTATTCAAATCCATACATAAGGTGCATTATTCATGCTTGTCTATTATCTAAGAAAGCTTAGGATATTTCAAACCATTTTTGGATAGAAATATCAATTTCTATTGCTATGGAATATAATCAAATGAATAATCCTCAAACAATTCTACAATTTAGAGACATGCAAAACCAGAAAATCTTTTTCAATATTTTTGATCATTTTCATTGAATCTAAAATTTTCAGAATGTTTTTTTAAAAGTATGAAAGGAAGTGTAAATTTCTATTCTAAATACTTTAATGGGACTATTTTGCTTTTTCTGTACCAAAACACAAAATCCCTTGACCAAACACAAAATAAATGCATTATTTAATAACTGTTTCAATTTCCTTGCTAGAAATCCTAAATCAATATATGAACTACAAAATTATTTCCAGTGAATCAGGACCAGAACTACTAGAATTACATATATTTTTGTGTACATAGGTGTGCATCTCTGTTTATGTATACGTGTGCGTGTGTGTGTATGAAGTTGTAGACAGGAAAATATATTGCCTTGAACTTCAAATTCAAGTGTGGCAAATATTATAATTTCTCACTCTTACCCTAATATTTTCATATAAGCTTAAAAGTTTCACATAGTCTTAAAACACAAATATCAAATAGTTATTCCAGTATAAGCTAAATAACTGATTTTATAATATATCAGAGTGAGAAATTACAAATAAGTGTTTGTATTAATTGGGTAAGATGGCTACTCCATAGTAAGAAGGAAACAGAAAGCATAAACTTGAGTTAAAAATTTTTATTCCAGGATACTTATAATTATATGGATTTTATACATACCCATCTTACCTTCATCCACAGTTGTTACTGCTTCCTCTGTAATTTGACTTCCTGATCCTGCTGATGTTTGTGCATAGAAATAAAACTTATACCGAGTGCTGAAATTTAAATTTTTTAAAGTCCAGCGTGTCTTGTTGGCAGGAATTTTTAAATCTACCAGAGGTCCTAATTCATGTGTACTGTTAACTGTCAATAAGAATAACAAACAAGTGCATTCCCCATTAATTGCTGTGCTATTATAAATAACCAAAATGTCAAGTGTGCATGACATTTCTGGTTAACCAAAAATGTCAAACCTGGCTTACATTGACTTTTATAATCCTACTTACTCTTATCTGACATACTAAGTGATAACCCTTTACAGCTCCTATAATATGTTTATCATATCATCTAACAAGGGGGAATATGTTTTCCATCAGCATATAAACTAGGAGAATTTTATGGTTGAATCACTGTAGCATGTTTTAAAATCTCTGTGTTTTTGCAGGTGGAATCGTGTACTGTTAAGTAACCCCAAACCTTTTCTTCAGAGGCCTTGTGCCAAAGGAAGCTCTTTTTTTACCATTTTCTACCTACAGGTAATGCCCATCTAACCTAACGACAGCACCCACCTACAACTCACCCCTAAAGGTCTGTATTATTCTACAGATTACTTATTTTCAATAGCATATACATCATTTTTCTTTAAGGGGATTTGGAGTTCTTTCTAAAAGGACACCTGAAGGTATATGTATATATTCTATAGATATAAAGAAATAATAGCTTGTATTTTATGATAATAGTTAAATATTTTTTAAACCATATTTCCCGTTCCCCCCCAATAACTTACTTGGCTGATACTTTAGGGTGTACTCAGTCAAAATGCCATTCGGGTGGCTTGGTGGCTCCCATTCCAAAGTGAGAGAGTCCAGTGTAGGATTAACAATCTTCAAAGACGAAGGAGCACTGGGGACTTACAATGAGAACATACAGTCCACACAAAGCTTTTTGGATGTTTCAAAATGTATTAAAATGACATTTCACAATGCTCACACTATTCATCAAGGTTTTAGTTTTCAGAAACTCATACTTAACTCAGCTGAATGTACATTAATATGAACCTATGACAGGTACCTATTTAGCTATTCCCTTCCTCTTTTTCTCTTACTATTTCCATTTAGATTCATTAAAACCATCCTCTCAAAATACATTTTGACTTTTTATTTATATGGACCCCAAATAAATATTTCTGAAGGAGACAGTACTTATTTGATTCATGAACTCTGTCTTAATAAAAGCTAACTAGCTACCAAGTGAAACTAGTCTAACTAGACCTTTGAGTGGAAGCAGCTGTGTTCCGGGCCATTCAGGAGTTTTCCCCAACAAACCAGGTGACTCCAAACAGTAAGAATGTCCTGCCCGCTGGGCTTTGGGCACGGGCTAGGCTGCCCAGGTGCAGACACGTTCTTATCCTGAGAGCTGACAGCTGCCCTGCATCTGCAGGTGATAGACTAAAAAGCCCCAATCCTGGCACACCCTTGGTGCCCAGGCAAGGCCTGAGGGGTGTCACGTTCTCTATAGTAGAGGCTGGCAAAGTACCAGAGAAAACATGCCTGGTCTTTTATTCACTTCCTCATGAGGATGATGGCTGGTGGCAGTTCTCCCTCACGGTGGTTACCTGCCCTACCATATTCCCTGGAAACCCATTATTGGCACTACTGTCTACTGTCAGGCTAGGTGAAAACCAGAGAGTCAGCCTGAACTTCTCCATCTGCCTCATTTCCACCATCTCCTGGGACACTAAATCCTACCAACTCTACCTCCTTAATCTCAACCATATCCATTCCCTCCTCTCCCCATCTTCTTTGCTACCTCCCCACTTCAGGCTCCTCAACAGCCTTTGCCTGGGCCTAGAACTCTGCCTGACCTATAGTTCTCGCTTCCTAAACCCAATAAGTGGTTCTTAACTTTTGGAGATCACAGACCCCCGTTGAGAATCTGCTGACAGCCATAAACTCTCCCTAGAAAAATACATGCACATTTTGCATACAATTTTAGAAGGTTCATGGAGCTCCTTAAACCCATTCACTGACCCCTTAAAGGACTACAGATTAATATCCATAGCTAGCATCCAAGACCACCCATGATCTGGGTCCTCCATAACTGACCTTCCTCTCTTTTCTCACCATTCTGGCCACACAGCTTGCAGTTTCCTGAAGGAGCCATGCTGTTTCATACCTTTGTGTCTTCAGACATACTACTTTCTCTCTCTTTATCCTTTAATCCTCTGATCATCTCTTTTATGATACCTTCTCCTGAACCACCTAAAGGACCAGTGTGGGGCCTCACTTGTGACAGCCTTGAGTAGAAGGAGCCCTGACTCTCTCAGGGGCAGTGAGACCAAGGATAAGTGATTGTAACGGGATGGGAGTTGGGACACAGGGTGACTGTTATCCCATTTAGTCCTCAAGCTTTTCAGATGAGGCTACTGAGGCTTAGAGAAATTATAGAACTTGCCTCAGGTCAGAAAGTTAATGACCCAAATAAACATCAAGTTAGCAAGGGTTCAGACAGTATAAGTGTGCAGAAAAATTTTAAGTCAAGGGAGAGGGCGTTTTAGGGCAGCATTTTGTGTTCTAAAGCCTTCTATGTACCCTTAGGCTTCATATGAGCTGACATTTTGCCAGCTTTGTGTGTGCTATGTTCGTCTCTGGACAAAGCACATTTGGCTTCCAGAATATACTTTATTTACAAGGCCTCTGTCATGTAAAACCTTTCAGGCCATGTCACATGTCCCTGAGATCTCAGATACACATCCATCCCATACCTCCTTCTGGAGTATTAAAGACTTGGTCAGAGCTGGCTGGGCCCTCCCCCTTCCCATTGACCACTCGGACGTTCAGTGTGTAGTGGCTAAAGGGCTCCAGCCCAGGCAACATGCCATGAGTCTTGCTGCCTTGGAAGGTGAGGATCTTTTTCTCAATGTGACGTCTGTTTCTTTTAGATGAACTCTGTGCCTTCCAGTAGTAAATCTGAAACAGCATGAACAAAAGTCAGGGATGCACAAAGGAACAAACAAGATTCCTCATACTCACAAAATTGTTGTTTTTTCAGAAAATTCCCTTGGTGCATTTTAGAAGAAAACTACTAGCAAAACTGATGGATATTGATTCTGAGGCAAGAGGAATAGAAGCCCACAGATAATGAGGGAAATTAAATTAAGACAATGTGACAAAGCTGGGCTATACTATTTTGTTGTAGGAGTATAAGTGAAATAAATGAAACAGCACAAGACCCATACAAGTCTCTCTAGAACATGAAGCAAATGGATGACAATAGGATTTAAGTCTTTTACTTGTGTAAAATATTCTAAAAATAAAAATTATTGCCTAGTGTTTTCCAGAATTAATACAAGTTCATGTACAATCTATCATTTAGTTTAATCTTAAAAAGCACAGTGGGGCTTTTATTATTATTATTCCTATTGTACAGATGAGCCTCTGGGCTACTGAGTGTCTTTTTCAAAGCCACAGAGGTATCAAGAGCCACAGGGGACCCTCCACTCCAAGTCCAGGGCTTTTCTACTAAGCCAAACTGTATCATTTAATTAAAAATATGTATTTGTTTCATATTATAGGCACAGGTTTTGAAGAGATGATAAGAAGTGTTGATTAACTTCGGTCACAAATCCAGAATTGTTATTTATTAGGTCATCTTAAATTCTTCTTAGGAATTTAAAGACATGTTCAAGAGAAGTCAACATATATACAGAATCTTGCAATGTTAGGGAAAAAAAATTGAACATGATGCAATACACAGAGTGACCTCTAGGGGGTCAGGGTTAACAAATCAAAGTAGTGACACTGCAGGTACGTGGGTTTGTGTGTATGCCAGTGCTTTGGTTGCCTAACAATCAAAAATGTCTATGAGTCCGTCTTTCTGTGCTTCCCAAGAGCAGAGATAATTGATGTTTATAAGAATGACCTGGTTGGGACTATATGGTCTTAAAGTATAATCCACATTATTAAAAATATGCCTAAATTATTATCAGGATAATTTTGTGTTTTTAACACATGTAATTCATATTACTTTGAAGCTGGATGCAGTTGGCTATATTCTAGCTCTTTAAGAATTAGTTTTCCCATTTTGTACAAATATTAATTGCTTATTATTGGCAGAATGTTAGATCATCTGTAGGAAAAATGGAGAATGCATTTTTTTTTTCTCACTTTGGATGCAGTGAGATTTCAAGTCAACTCTGGCCAGTGTCCTTTAGATGTGGCCCTCCTGAGGCAATAAACCAAATTTGAGTTCACGAGCTCTTGAGGGGATGAACCAAGTAATTCCAATCTTATGCAGTGTGCATGACAAATGGCATTCACTGATTCCCTGTTAAGGATGAAAGAACATGAAAGGTTCCCTTTTACTTGCCCGATAGCCTTGCAGGTGTCCTCGGATACTTTTCAGAGGTACTGGGTCCCAGTGCACCTCGGCTAATGTGCTGTTTACCACATTCACACGCACATTCCCAGGAGCCACCATTGGGACTGAAGGAAGGAGAGAGAAGGAGCAGATGTATCAATTTTCAATTTCATGCACAAATGTCACTATCTCTAGTAATTTTGGCTTGAAGCATACTCCACCCCTGTTCTACGGATTATTAAGGATTGAAAGTAGATTTCTTTGATATCAGTTTATTTGACTTTGTGAGAACAAGATTTTTTTTTGTTTGTTTGTTTTTATAGATGGGATCTTGCTATGATGCCAAGGCTGGACTCAAACTCCTGGGCTCAAAGGATTCTCCAGCCTCTGCCTCCTGAGTAGGAGAACAAGACTTTTTCTTAAGAAGTACAGCTGACCCTTGAACAATATGGGTTTAAACTGTGTGGGTCCACTTAAACCAGGATTTTTTTTCAATACAGTTGCCCCTCTGTATCCCCAGGTTTCTACATCTGCAACCAAACGTAGATGGAATACATGGTATTCCCAGGTGTGAAACCCACAGATACAGAGGGCTGACTTTTCATATAGGCAGGTTCCGCAGAGCCAACTTTGGGACTTGAGTATTTGCGGATTTGGGTCTTGGAGGGGGGTCTCCTGGAACCAATCCCTGGGGAAACCGAGGGACAACTGTACTTAATCACCTTTAACATTCTGAATTTCTCTTTCTTACATACCAGGATGTTTAAATTCAGAGAAGTTACATAAAAATAATTGCTGCCTCCCTCCCTTGCAACCTGAGCACCTCTGGAAATGGCCCTGGCTTGTGCCTTGGTAAGTCTGTTCTGCTGGGGAAAAGCAGAAAGGAAACAGCATCAGACACTTACGGTCTTCTCCAGAATGTCCCATGACGACAGCTGGCTCAGGGGCAAACCCCACATCATTCAGGGCCTGAACTTTGATCAGGTATGGGACAAAGGTTGGCGTGCCTGAGACAATATATTTGGATACATTTGCCACAACAACAGACGTCCATTCATCATCACCATCTTTCTGACGCCAGCTTACTTTGTACTGAAGGCCTGGGCCATTAGATTCAAAACCATTCAAGGGCTACGAGAAAATTCAAATAAAAGCTTATAAAATGGATTGACTGCACAACCTTTTACAGGAACAACAAATTCAATTCTCAGACCTAAAAAGAAAGTGAGCATTGAAACACTATTAACCATATTCTCTAGGACCTTTTATCTATTTTTCATTTGTGATGAGATTCAAAGCTTGTTTGTGATCAACATTTCAAAGGTTGTAAATTACTATCTTGAAGAAGTAAATATCACATAAACCTTTCAAACTCTGGCTCCATAGCCAAGGGTGGGTAATTCTAAAGATATATCAGTTAATATAGATTCCTTCATATATTCTTGTTTATGTGATAGTACATCATTGTTCATTTTCCTTGGAGACTGAAACTTATGAACTATCTTTCTCTTTATTAAAAAAAAAGACTAGCCTGTCATTCTATCCTGTTTTTACATGTATGTACATATATAAGTATGTACACATATGTATACATACACATGTATAAATCTATCTAGGTTTTTAAGTTATGCAAGTAAATATATGTTAATTTTTCAAATGCAGAAAACACCCTGCACCCAAAAGAAGTTGACTACTGGGAATAGCTCATGCATGTCTTCCAGATGGTTCTTGATGATGCTAATACTAGCTAGCATTTTTTGAGCACATATACATGCTAGGCGCTGTTCTACGTTCTTTAAATGTATTAACTCCTTTCATCCTATGAAGGTGGTTCTATTATTGTCATCATACAGATGCCTAACAGAGATGTGGAACAATTGGCTTAAGGTCACACAGTAATGGCAGAGCTGGGATTTGTACCCATTCATTTTGGCTCCAGAGATCAAGCTTTTAACTACCACACAATACTGCCTCTTAAATAAAGATATATAATATGTACGGTTTCCTCCCCAGAAATGGGTGAAATGGGATTATAGTGCAGATATTATTTTAAAACAGCTCTTTTTTTCACTCTAAAAAATACCGAGGAAAGTTGAAGGCTTCATAGCTCACCTTCCACGTAATCACCAAATTATCAGGCTCTGATCCTATTCCTTCCACAGCCGTGGGGTTTTTATCTGGTTCTAGAAGTTAAGCAGCCACACATGTGTAAGCTTTGGTCTTTTGCAAAGAGTGGAAAACTTTTCTATTTCATTTCATATCACATCACAGAAGTCCCGCTTTACCTGCGGCTTTCGTAAAATACTGCTCAGACACCTCGCTGGGCAAGCTCCTCCCGATGCTGTTCTCTGCCATCACTCGGAAGGAGTAGTTCACGTAAGGAGACAGCTTCAGCTGGGCTGTGGTCTGCGTTCCAGAAACTTCAGTGTGGTGGTGCCACAGCCCTGCCTCATGCATTGTGTCTTCATATTCAATGACGAATTCTGGCCACAACACACAAACACACAAAACCCAAGACAGTGAATTCAGTCAACCTAGGGGTAGGTTGCCAGTGATAACTAACAGGGAAATCTAACAAGAGTGGCCAAACATGGATTATTTTACTTTCAAGAAAAATTCCATTAAAATATTTTGATTTCAGACTTCTATCCTTACCCTTAACACTTAAGCATACTCAATAATATTTGGTATTACTTCTCTAGCATGATGAGTTTAGTTACTTAAAACTGTTAAGTTTAGAATCAATCCATATATCCCTAAAAAAAGTTTAAATAAATGAAAAGATGGTCAATTTCTTTTCATAATAGGAGAAATTAAATATAGTGAGATGCCATTTTCCACTAAACAGATTGGCAATGATCAAAGGTTTAACACACTTTGTTGATTATGACACAGGGAAACAGGCATTCTCAGAAGTGTGAATTGGTATAACTTCTCAATAGGACAATTTAAAACATCCAACAATATTTAATACACATAACCTTTGAGAAATCGTACCTCTCAAAATACAATTGTACTATTGTACTTTGAATAAATGTGCTCACACATATGTCTCAAAGCCATGAAAAAGAATCCACATTGCAGTGTTGTTTGCAATTCAAACAACCTGATTGCAAACAACCTAAACGTCCATTAATATAGGAGACTGATGAAACAAATTATGGTACCTCCACACAGTGGAATACTCTGCAGCTGATGAAAATGAATGGGGCTGCTGAAATGAAATGATTTAAGCAGGGTATAGAAGAGTGTGTACTGGATACTATGCTTACGGAAAAGTCAAAAAAATACTATGACACATGCACAAACATATTCACTTATATGTTCATATATTACTTCTCATAGGATACACTGATGTAGCCACAGGAGCTGGGAGTCAGCAGTGGGAGGTAGATATACTTTTCAATGCATACTCTCTGCAGCTACTAAAATTTGGTGGTATGTACATGTTTCACTCTTGTAAAAAAAATAGGTATTTGGATATTCATTGATTGCCTACTATGTGCCAGGTACCACGATATGAACTGTAAATACAAAGATGAACTAGAAATATTATGTGTCTTGCAGTGGTCCAAAGCTAGGTACTTGGAGTTCTTTCAGTTTACATTCATTTGCGGGTGATCTCAGTCTCATAAATGGATGACTTTCACATTTATATCTGCAGCCCAGACATCTCCCCTGAACTGCGGAATTAGACAACTAATTGCCTGCTCAACAATTCCGCTCAATTGTCTAATACAGCACCTCAACCTGGATATGACCCAAACTGATTCCAGTCTTCTTGCCCAGCTGGTAGTGACAACTCAGGCCAAAGCCTGGGGCCCTGGTGGGCTCTCCTCCTTTCACACTCTAAATAGTCCTATCACATCTACCTTTAAAATAGATCCGAAATCTGACCATTTCTCAGCCTATTCCAGGCCACCATCATCTCTTGTGTGAATTATCGCATAACCTCCTAACTCAGTAGTTTCCAAGTGTTCTCCGTTCATGGTGTACTTAATGCCTTAGTAATTTTTCATGATTCCCTTAGGCCAAACGAAATACCTAACATTTTCATGTATTAAGTAGTTAGGTCCATACAACCTAGTAAGTATTTATATGTTGACAATTTAAAACCTATGGGGCATCGTACAACTTTTTAAACCTTGTAAACAGATTGGACACCACCTTCCTCATGTCCTGTTCCACACTGATTTTCACGTGGTACTTGCTTTTTATCACAGCAAATGCTTTGCAGAGATCTGATATCATCAAAATACAACATAGCAGTATAATGCTGAAACTGTAAACTGCCTCAAGCTAATTTCCTGTGGTGTCTGACAGATGTCACTGTATTTTCTAAATATCAAAATTTAAAAATTAAAACTTTAAAATTATCCCAAGGCACCCCTGTGAATTCGCTGAGGTATCACAGGGCACTTCAGTGCACAGTTTGAGAACCATGGTCCTACCTGGTGTCTCTGCTTCCCCTCTTGTCCTTCTACAGACCATTTTCAAAAGACTAGCCAGCATTATTCATCCATCACTCCTCTGTTAAGTCCTTCCAAGGGCTTCCTGACCCTTGCAATGGCCTGCAGGGCCCTGCACAATTCCCAGTCCATGCCCTCCGCCTGACTCTTCACCTTTTTGAACTTCTTTCCTACTGCACTTCCCCTTGTTCATTTTGCTGCAGCCACACTGGCCCCCTAGCAGACACGTCCCTGTCATAGGGCCTTTGCTCTTTTCCTCTGCTTCCCTGGAAAGTTCCTCCCCCAGATAACTTGCACAGTGTGCTCACTGACCTCCCTACTCCTGTCTTTTTTTTTTTTTTTAGAGACAGGGTCTCACTATGTTGCCCAGGCTGATCTCAAATTCCTGGCCTTAGGAGAGCCTCCCGCCTCAGCCTCCCAAAGTGCTGAGATTATAGGCATTAGCCACTGCAACCAGCCCCTAGCCCTGTCTTGATTGACATACTCAAATGTTACCTTCTTAGTGTGGCCTTTCCTGACCATCCTATTCATAATTATATACCTGCCCTCCCATCTCCTTTCCTGGCTTGTTTTTCGCATGGCCTAAACACACATATACATGTACATATACAAAACCATGTGTATAGTTAGACATATGTGCTTGAGCCCTGTAGAAAGCAAGTGCTGAGGCACAATCAGAAGTGGAAGAGATTTATTTGTGGAAATGCCCATGGCAGATAAAGGGAGAGGAAGCAGGAGTAGGCAGGGAAGAAGACCTTCAGACCACAGTGCTGGCCTGACATCTGTAATAGGAGAGGGGGAAGGAAGGAGGAGCGGGTAGGAAGAGTCTCAGACTGAAGTATTGCTCTGAGATGGTCTCAGACAGGTCAACGAGGAGCCCCAGGGTAAATCTGCCCATTAGAAGAATTCTGCATCAGGTATGGCTGAGCTCTAGGACCCTCGCCGAGCTCAGTCACTGGAGCACCCCTGGGAGTACGCCCTCATGTGAGTGCTGCAGTGATCCTTAGAGAAGGTGCAGCAGATGGAGGCTGTACCTCCTGTTAATACTCCTTGAAGCAGGTTCTCTCTTGAAGGTAGATCTGGGCTCTGCGTATGTGTGTGTGTGTGCATACATATATATGTGTATGTACACATATATAATGACATTATACATAATAACATAATATGTATTATTAGTTTAATCTTATTTGTGTCCTTATCTAAAACATAGGCTCCAGAAGGGCAGAGATTTTTGACTGTTTTGTCTTAGAACAATGCCTGACACATAATAGGCACTCAATAAATACCTGTTGAATGAATGAGTGAGTGAATAGAAAAGTAGAAATGCCTTGAAATCTAATGGTGTAAAGAGTCTCCAAGCCTCCTAACCAGCTCAGTCTGGCTAATGTACTGAACTAGCTGGAAGACTCAGCCTGGATGAATGCATGTTCTGATTGAGAACACTGAAAACTCAATTGAGAAAGGAGCACCTCTAAATAACACAAGATAGAGAGGAAGCGTCTGTTTAATTTATTGGATATATTCTGCTTTACCAGGAGGTACAATAAATCAACACACCTGTCATTTCAGAATCATCTTAGGTAGTCATAGAAAGGAATTTAGTCTTCCTGAAGTATATACCTGAAGGTAATAATGTATTTCAGGCTTGTGACCTGATTATGTCAGCCTTTTAAGTATCTCTTCAGTTCAACAATCAAACTTCTAAGCTTACCTATATTCTAATTTATTAAGCTCTCCCAGTATCCTTATGGCATGGTCCCTCATCTGATTTTATTCCCTAGGCTTATGTCACCAAGGTGAGGAGTTGACACTGTTGAAGGCACTTTGTAGCAGGGGCTAGTGGGAAGAGAGAGTTAATGGACCTCATGTCTACATGCAGTTCTGTTACCAACCGTGGGTTTGAGAAGTCACTTTGCTCACCATGTCTCGATTTCCTAATATGTTTACAAGGCCTTTCAGCACCTGTCCCTCCTACCCTCTTCTCCTAGAAGTAATGGGCAAAATGAAAAACTAACTTGAGATGCATCTTCCTATTGTGGTAGATATTTGAGGTGATCTGGTATATTTCCTTAATTAACATCTTCAGCTATTAATTAGTGTCCTATACCAGAAGTTATAACCAGGAATAACTCTAGCTCTGATGATGAGGACCATAAATAAATATTTTTGTCCTATCTGAACAAAGCAGAGAATGCCAATAAGTATCTTTGTGAGGAATTTCAGTTGCATATTATAAAGTGCTTCAACAATGGCCATTAAGTCTATCAGTAATAAATCAGATAACACCACATACTTGTAATAGGACTATTGTTGTCATCGCCTGGGGTCCACGACAGCTGAACACTTTTGTCGAGTGGATTTGTCAATTCTAAATCAAAGGGAGGATTTGGGACATCTGTAGACCAAAGACACACACATCCTGGTTAACCATCCATCCTTAGGAGGTTCTCCTTTATTTGTGATACTATTCACAGAGAGGATATCTTAAAGACACAGCACACTTAATGGTCAATGAGCATGCAACCGAAACAAAATGCAAACAACTGAGGTTGCCGGGAACACAAGAGCACACCCAAAAATAACCCGTCAATATGTTCTGCTCTCTGTTTTTCAGAGGCAACTGGATCATTTGTAACCAAACCCAGTGAAGCAGACATATATGGTTCATCAGCACTCTCAGTGTGCGTCTCCTCATAAACATGAACAAGCACAAACATAAAAAATAATATCAAAGCTTAATTTCTAATACATGGGAAATAGAGAACAGCAAATGCTGATAAACAAATATGGGTAAATAAAACATACTGTTTAAAGAAGATTCAAATGTTCTTTCTGAAACATGCTGAATGATAGATTTTGGGGCTCCTAAAGAGTATTTATGTTCTTAAAAGAATGTAAAATGCTATGTAGGTTGCTCTCAGCATGTGTAGTTGTGTTTACTATCAGAGGACAACAGTACACAGACACCTTTTGAGACAAAGGTGTCCTAGATGCATGTCTGCCTTTTCTAATGTTGCTTCTGAGAGAGTTAATGTTCTCCCCTGGGCCTTTATCTGACCTGGCTTCTGGGAGTAACTCTGGCTTTTGGGGGACCAGATACCATATAAATATATGGTTTTTTTTTTCTTATCAGTAATGAAGCAATAAATGTCTACAAAGAACAGATCTCATACAGGATAATTCATGATACTATGTAAAATCCAGCTGAGATTATGACATAAAATTAATTTTTGTACTTATGCGCTGAATAAAGATGAGGGTTCTCTAAATAAAAAGATTTCTGGAAATAATTTCTGATTTA
Organism: Daubentonia madagascariensis; assembly: GCA_023783475.1. Lineage (NCBI taxonomy): Eukaryota > Metazoa > Chordata > Mammalia > Primates > Daubentoniidae > Daubentonia > Daubentonia madagascariensis. The sequence goes on along the minus strand of JAKFHU010001569.1, from coordinate 43,027,418 downwards.
TTTTCCAGACTTAGAAAAGCCACACAACATGGATGTGCCCCTCCTTTTGATCTTTCTTTAGTAATTTATATTTTGTTAAAACACAGTGAGTTAGTTTTCCCTGATATAAAAGTCAAATCTAAATATCCATTTTTTTCTTGTATAAATTTCTTGAAAATGGAATCCCAAAACAATTTTATTTTTCCAAAACAACTTTTAATAATTGAAGTGAAAACCTAATTTGTGGAATGATATTAGAAATAGGTTTTTAATTCTGTAAAATGTAGGTGATTGCTTTTGAAAAAGCACTGTTCTACTTTATAAGGAAATTGTATTGAAAAGGGACTTTTATCAAATGAAATGATTTTATAATAGCACATGAAATATTTAGAAACAACTGGAAATAAACTCAGTGAAAAATTCTAGGGATATAATGAAGAAATGATTTATTGCAGTAAACAAGTGACACACAAAACTGACAGAGTGCTTTTCCGTAAAGAAACACAATGATGTGATAGAGAAAGGAATGTATTTTTTTTTCCCTGCAAATGTGAAATTGACAGAAAATAGAGAAAGAAGACTCATATTAGTTTACCGTAAACAGGAGCTGGAGTTGGAGTAGGAGCTAGAAAGGACATTAATATAAAGGATTTTAATCAAAATTAGTAATGGAAAGATACAAGATAGTACAAGAAGACAAAGACGGTACATGATTTAAGATTATAAAATTAAGGCCTATGCTCAGCTGTGAGACATGGTATTGATAAACATGCAGTAACAATTTAGGGAAAAAACACTTCAATTTTAAATAAAAGCAGATTATTTCTCCCAATTTTCTTATAAAAATATCATTAATGTGTATATCTAACATTTTCCCCCAGGGCTGCTATAGAGTATATTGATATAGAAATTATCTCCTCAAAGGCATCTTTCAAAGAAGAAAAACACAGTTATTAACTCACCCATGGGTATCAACAAGCAAACATTTAATATTTACAATTTTTCTGTTTTCTTTTCAACCTAATACAGGGATGTCAGTTGTGTCATATTTGTTCTTGTTCTTACCAACAACGCTAAGCACAGCACTGGCAGAAACGTTGTCCAGGGTGGTGTTGGCAACACACGTGTAGGTCCCACTGTCATCGTCACTGACATCCGCTATCACCAAATGATCCTTGCCGATAGTGAACCTGTCAGTATAGCACATGCAAAGCAGCTGAAATAGACATGCAACCACACCCTATAATTGCTTGACTGGCATGAAAGAAACAGTGAGTTTGATAAAAGAGAGAGATGATAAATGTTTTCAGAAAATTAGAGCAAAAATCATATACAATACGTATCACTTTAACAATGATTAAAGTTGGAGAACAATTAGAATGAATTGGAATCTTGGGTTTAAAAGGGACATTAAGTCATATGGTGCAGTGGTTCTCAACCAGGCCTCTGGAGCTTCCTTAATGTCCCCAGGGGCATTCCGAGGTGGGGGCAGCTCCAGTTATCCTTCCTGGAGGGCTTTACTAAGGTGTCTGCTGCTAAGAAGCATTGGAAAACCACTCAGCTCAGTTTCTATCTAACTGTCTATTTTAAATACTTTATTATTTACTACAGAATTTTTTGTCATTTTTGCCACATGCATAAACTCTCATAGGAGAAAGTAAACGCAAAAAATAGTCATCTGTTTTATCGCTAGAAACAGGAAGATTGAAATCAGCAATCCTCACTCGGAGTTTTCTAGAGGTTACCAGAGGGTATGAAAAATTGCTCAGTGGGGCAAAAATCAATGTATGGAGGATTCATGTGTGATTTTAATGAGGCTGAATAAATCATAAACTGCCTTCTCAGGTAATTTCTGAGTTAAAGCTTTAGCCCATATAACCTGATGGCCATTTCCTCATATTCCACAGTCTCATCTTTATCAACTCAGATTCCACAAATAAAACTGACCAGCAGAAGTACTGAACTAGATGGAAACTCTGGGCACACACAGGAGAAGGCCACAAAGTTCTCTTGGGGCCATTAATAAGCAATAGGGCACCATTTAGGCATCACAGCTTTAGGTCAGATGCCAGAGAATCACAGACTGTTTCCACCAGAATGTAACATTTCTTCTGATACTGCCTGCAACCACTTTGACTGCTAAAATTCATACATTCAACTCTGTATACTTACTATGTCAAATTGGGGGCCTCAATTGGAAAATGGCATGATCTTTCTTCCATTCCAAGCTAAAAGACCTTTATTTTATTTCATTTTTCCCTTTTTTAAAATTTCAAAATATTACGGGGGTACAGATATTTTTGGTTACATGTATTGATTTTGTTACGCTTCAGTCAGTGTTATGAATAGGCCTATCACCCAGATAGTGTTCCTTGTATCCGTTAGGTAGGTTTTCATCCATCCCCTCCTCCCCGCTGCCCCCTGATAGATTTCCACTGAGTTTTACTTCCCTGTGTGCACACATGTGCTTATAGGTTATTTCCAATTTAATAGTGAATACATGTGGTGTTTGTTTTTACATTCTTTAGATACTTCACTTAGGGTAATAGTTTCCAGTTCCATCCAATATGTTGCAAAAGGCCTTAATTCATCCTTCTTCATGGCTGAGTAGTATTCCATAATATACATACCACATTTAGTTAATCCACTCATGAATTGATGGGCACTTGGGTTGATTCCACATCTTTGCAATTGTGAATTGTGCTGCAATAAACATTTGAGTGCAGGTGTCTTTTTGATGAAAAGTCTTCTTTTCCTTTGGGTAGATACCCAATAGTGGGATTGCTGGATCAAATGGTAGGTCTATTTTTGGTTCTTTGAGGAATCTCCATACTGTTTTCCATAAGGGTTGTACTAATTTTCAGTCCCATCAACAGTGTATAAACATTCCTTTCCCTCTACATCTATGACAGCATCTACTGTTTTTGGACTTCTTAATAAAAGCTATGCTAACTGGGGTAAGGTGATATCTGTTTGTGGTTTTAATTTGCATTTCCCTGGTGATTAATGATGTTATGCATTTTTTCATATGTTTATTGGCCATTTCTTCTTCTTCTTCCTTCTTCTTCTTCTTTTTTGGTGGCTTAAACAACAGACATTTATTTTTTTACAGTTTTGGAGGCTGGAAGTCCAAGATCAGGGTGCCAGTGGATTGGGTTCTGATGAGGGCTCTCTTCCTAGCTTGTAGACAATGGCGCTCTTGCTGTGTGCTCACATGGCCTTTTCTCTGCATATATGTGGAGAGAGCTGTCTTTCTTCTTTTGAGAAGCTTCTGTTCATGCCTTTTGCCCACTTTTTAATAGGGTTGTTTGGTTTTTTTGGTTGATTTGCTTGAGTTCTTTGTAAATTCTGGATATTAGCCCTTTATCAGATGTGTTGCTTGTGAATACTTCCTCCCATTCTGTAGGTTGTGTATTTTCTCTGTTCATTGTTTCCTTAGCTGTGCAGAAGCTTTCCAGTTTAATCAAATTTGATTTATTCATTTTTGTTGTTGCCATGATTACCACTGGGGTCTTAGTCATAAATTCTTTCCCTAGGCTGATATCTAGAAGAGTTTTTCCTATATTTTCCTCCAGAATTCTTACAGTTTCATGCCTTAGATTTAAGTATTTTATCCATCTTGAATTAATTTTTGTATACAGCAAGAGATAGGGGTCCTGTTTCATTCTTCTGCATGTGGCGATCCAATTTTCCCAGCACCACTTATTGAATAGGGCTTCTTTTCCCTAGTGTACATTGTTGTCTGCTTTGTCAAAGATCAGTTGGCTGTATGTGGATGGTTTTATATGTGGGTTCTCTGTTCTGTTCCATTGGTCTATGTCTCTATTTTTCTGCAAATACCATGCTGTTTTGGTTACTATATCCTTGTAGTATAGTTTAAAGTCTGGTAATGTGATGCCTCCAGATTTGTTATTTTTCCTTAAGATTGCTTTGACTATTTGGGCTCTTTTCTGGTTCCAAATGAAGTGTAGAATTATTTTTTCTATGTCTGTGAAATATGACGTAAGTATTTTGATGGGGATTACATTGAATCTGTAAGTCACTTTGGGTAGTATGGACATTCTAACTATGTTGATTCTACTGATCCATGAGCACGATATGCTTTTCCATTTGTTTGTGTCATCTGTGATTTCTTTCCTCAATGTTTTGTAGTTCTCTTTGTAGAGATCTTTCACCTCCTTGGTTAAGTATATTCCTAGGTATTTTATTTTCTTTGTAGCTATTGTGAATGGTATTGAGTCTTTGATTTGACTCTCAGCTTGACTGTTATTAGTGTATAAGAATGCTACTGATTTGTGTACATTGATTTTGTAACCTGAGACTTGGCTAAATTTATTTGTCAATTCCAGGAGTCTCTTGGTGGAGTCTTTGGGGTCTTCTAGATAAAAGATCATATTGTCAGCAAAAAGTGATAGTTTGACCTCCTCTTTCCCAATTTGGATACCCTTTATTTCTTTGTCTTGCCTGATTGCTCTGGCTAGGACTTCCAGCACTATGTTGAATAGAACTGGTGACAGTGGGCACCCTTACCTTGTTCCTGTTCTTAGTGGGAATGCTTTCAACTTTTTCCCATTCAGTGTGATGTTGGCTGTGGGCTTGTCATATATGGCTTTTATAATCTTGAGAAATGTTCCTTCTATGCCTAGTATGTTGAGGGTTTTTATCATGAAAGGGTGTTGAATTTTGTCTTATGCTTTTTCTGCATCAATTGAGATGATCTTATAGTCTTTGTTTTTGCTTCTGTTTATGTGGTGAATCACATTTATTGATTTACATATGTTGAACCATCCTTGCAACCCTGGGATGAAGCCTCCTTGGTCATGGTGGATTATTTTTTTGATGTGCTGTTGAATTTGCTTTGCTACTATTTTATTGAGGATTTTTGCATCTATATTCATAAGTGATATTGGTCTGTAGTTTTATTTTTTGTTGTGTCCTTTCCTGGCTTTGGTATCAAGGTGATACTGGCTTTGTAGAATGAGTTGGGGAGGGTTCCTTCCTTCTCAATGTTATGAAATAATTTCTGCAGTATGGGTACCAGCTCTTCATTGCAGGTCTGGTAAAATTTGGCTTGAATCCATCTGGTCCGGGGCTTTCTCTTGTAGGAAGATTTTTTATTACTGCTTCAATATCATTGCTCATTATTGTTCCGTTCAAGAGTTCTATTTCTTCCTGATTAAGTCTTGGGAGGTTGTATGTTTCCAGGAATTTGTCCATTTCCTCTACGTTTTCAAGTTCACATGTGTAGAGATTTTTGTAGTATTCACAGATGATATTTTGTATTTCTGTGGTATAAGTTGTAATATCTCATTTCTCATTTCTGATTGAGCTTATTTGGGGCCTTTCTCTTCTATTCCTGGCTAATCTAGCAAGAGGTCTATCAATTTAGTTTATCTTTTCAAAGAACCAACTTTTTGTTTCATTGATCCTTTGTATTCTTTTTTTGTTTTCCATTTTTTTTAGTTCTGCTCTGACCTTAGTTATTTCTTTTCTTCTGCTGGCTTTGGATTTAGTTTGCTCTTCCTTTTTTAGTTCCCTGAGATGTACCATTAGATTGTTAATTTGTGATTTTTCTGCCTTTTTGATGTAGGCATTTAAGGCTAAGAATTTTCCCTTTAGGACTGCTTTTGCTGAATCCCATAGATTTTGGTATCTTATGTCCCCTTTGTCATTCAGTTCAAGGAATCTTTTGATTTCCATCTTAATTTCATTATTGATCCAATAATCATTCAGCAACAGGTTGTTTAATTTCCATGACTTTGTTTAGAATTGAGTGTTTCTGTTGGAGTTGATTTCTAGTTTTATTTCACTGTGGTCTGAGAAGATACATGGTATGATTTCTATTTTTTGTCAATGTGCTGAGACATGTTTTGTGGCCTAAGATATGATCAATCTTGGAGAATGTTCCATGTGCTGATGAGAAGAATGTATATTCTGTAGTTTTGGGGTAAACTGCTCTGTAAACATCTGTTAGGCCCATTTGTCCTAGAGTCCCATTTAAGTCCAGTGTTTCTGTATTTATTTTCTGTTTGGATGATCTGTCCAGTTCTGTCAGTGGGGTGTTGAAGTCCCTAGCAATTATGATGCTGCTGTTTATCTCTTTGCTTAGATCTAGTAGGGTTTGCTTTACGAATCTGGGTGCTCCTGTGTTAGATGCATAAATATTTAGGATTTTTATGTCTTCTTGTTGAATTGCTCCCTTTACCATTATATAATGACCATCTTCATCTTTCTTTACTATTGTTGTTTTAAAGTCAATTTTATCTGATATGAGAATGGCTATACCTGTTTTCTTTTGGTTTCCATTTGCATGGAATATTTTTTTCCATCCCTTCACCTTGAGTCTGTATGAGTCCTTGTGGGTTAGGTGTGTGCCTGGAGACAGCAGATATTTGGGTTGTAATGTTTTATCCATTCAGTCAGCTTGTTGTCTCTTGAGTGGGACATTCGGACTGTTCACATTGATTGCTAGAATTGACCTGTGGGATGCTATTCTGTTCATCCTGTTTGGTATACCTTATTGCTTTGTTTTATCTCCTGTGCTATTGTTTTATATGATCTCTGAGCTTTAGCTTTTGGGTGGTTTTACTCTGGTGGGTGTCTATTGTGCTGATCCATTTATAATCTGAGAATTTCCTGCAGGGCAGATATGGTCTTGACAAATTCCCTCAGTGTTTGCTTGTCTGGAAAAGTCTTTATTTCTTCTTCATATGTGAAACTTAGTTTTTCAGTATAAAAATTCTAGGCTGGCAGCTGTTCTGTTTAAGAAGACTGAAGATGGGGCCCCAATCCCTTCTGGCTTGTAAGGTCTCCATTGGGAAGTCTGCAGTTAGCCTGATGGGTTTTCCTTTGTAACTTACTTGATGTTTTTGCCTCATGGCTTGCAGGTGTTCCTCCTTCATGTTGACTTTGGCCAGTCTGATGACTATGTGTCTTGGTGATTGCCTCTTTGCAATGAATCTCCTAGGTGTTCATTGAGCTTCCTGTGCCTGGATGTCTACATCTTTAGCAAGACCAGGGAAGTTTTCCTTAGTTATTTCCTCAAATAGGTTTTCCAGTCCTTGTGTGTTTTCTTCTTCACCCTCAGGGATGCCTATGATTTTTATATTTGGCTTTCTACATAATCCCATATTTCCTGTAGGCTTTGTTCATCCCTCTTAATTCTCTGTTCTTTATTTTTGACTGACTGAATTAATTTGAAAGAGTTGTCTTCAAGCTCTGAGATTATTTCTTCTGCTGGTCTAGTCTATTCTTAAAACTTTCTACTGTGTTTTGTATTTCCTTATATGAATTTTTCATTTCCAGAAGTTCTCTATATATATTTTCTTAAGATGTTGATTTTTTTAGCGAATTTTTAATTCATTTCCTGAATTGTTTTTCTGGTTTCTTTGAGTTGGTTTTCCATTTTCTCTTGGATTTCATTGAGCTTCCTTAAAATCCATATTTGAATTCTTTATCTGTCATTTCAATATTTTCATTTTGTTTGGTATCCATCACTAGAGAGCTGGTATTCCCTTTTGGGGGTGTCCTTTCACTCTGATTTTTCATACTTCTGGAGTTCTTTCACTGATTCCTTCTCATCTTGGGTGGCTTTCACATCTTATTTTTGGATTTTCTTTTGTTTAGATGGGGATTTTTTTTCTTCCCCTCTCACTTGTAAGGGAGTGTCTGTAGCATATGTTAGGTTTGGCTTTGCTTGTGGGTGCTTTGATGGGGGTCTAGGTTCTGGATGGATGCCTTGGTTATAGATATCCTTAACGTGGTGGTTTTCTCAGTTGCTAGCTGTTTATAGGCTGCAGCAGTGGTGAGCTATGTGTGTGGGAGATCTTTGAGATCCTTTCTCTTTCTGCAGCCCTGTGATCTTCTTAACAGTGTGAATTGTATTGGCATGCCCAGTTTAATCTCTGAGATAGCAGGTGGTGCTTATGGGTAATAATACCACAGCAGGTATGACCGAGTCAGTAAATGCTGTAAAGGGCTGTGCAAACTGACCTTCCTGTCAGTCCAGGCTCTGGGGTCAAGCAGATCTCCCAGGACCCACTGGCCGCCTGTGGCTCCTGTAGTCTGGGCCAGAGCTGGGAAATATTTGTGTGGGTATGAGCAAGATGAAAACTGAGGGGCTGAAGCCCACTGGGGAGGACAAAGGCACACGGTGGGTGGAGAAGCAATATGGCACCTACCATCTCGACTTGGGTCTATGGAGACAGGAAGCACCCCATGGGGCCTGGCAGTCTAGTACTTTGTCCTCAAGAAGCTCCTAGTTCACTGGCTGCAGCAGCTTTTGTGCTCAGCAGGGTAGAAAGGCTCTCCAGCAGCTTGGGAGCCTGCTGGCTGCCAGAGATGTGAGGGATGGAGAAACAAATCACTCTACCTACACTTTTCATTGGACTCCATGCCTCTCAGGGGGTTGACCTCTGCTGATATCTTGTTCCTTCTTGTTCTGCTCTGCAACTTCTTCCTGTGGAATCTCTTGTAGGTTCTGGAACTTTTCCCTCAGCATTGTACCTGATCTATGATTGTTTGTTTGTTTTTTCTTTTTCATCTAAAACTTTTCCTTCTTTCTGAGATGATCTGGCAGCTGGTGTCTCTGGTCAGCCATTTTCAAAATTTGGTAATCTCTTAAAGTTCTTTTAAATGCTTCATCTGATTTTATTTTTGTTTTTCCTTCCCTTTCCACTGGCTATCCAAATAAAAACTAGTGTCTTTTAAAATACTGATAAGGATTTGGATGCTCTCTGGTGATTAAAGAGATCATATTTTTGCTTATTTGTTGAATGGTAATGAAAACATCTGTTGAGACTTCACTGTTCAAGGTACAAAACAATGGATGTTGTCCAAGGCCTGAAGGGTTTTTCCTATACCAAATTACATAGGAGAATAACACACAAAGATAGACAAACATTCTTGGGGTCCTATTTCAATCACTTGATACCTTTTTAGGTCCAAATATTTTACAGTAGGGGGAAAATGCATATCTCTTCATTTTGGAGACAGCAGGCTTCAGAAACTAAAAACATCAGCATTAAGTCATTATATAACACAAAAAATGGAGCAGCCTGCCAAGCAGCTCTTTAGTTCAAGAGCAGCTTAAAGAGAAAGGAAAGAAATCATCTTTAAATACCTTTCGTCACTGGGCAGCTCACTGTTGTCCTTTAGCCATATGACAGTGGGGATTAAAGTATGATCGTGTTTCACTTTGCATTCAAAGGACACTGTGCTCCCTCTTTGCACAACTGCATATTCAGGTTGTTTAATGATCCTTGTTGGATCTGAAATTTAAAGTTATTGTTATCCATTGACTAATCTGGAGAATTTGCTCAAAGTCACTTAATACTTGAAAAAAATTTGTTACCTCTCCTTACCTTTGATTTCTAAGTGAACTTCATTCTTTGCCATCCCTAATTTATTCCTTGCAACACACGTATAAGTTCCTGTACTATCTTTTTGGGCTACAGGAATTTCCAAAGTTCCATTTTCATGTAAAACATAAATATCTTCATGAAGAGCACTTCCTTTAGCTCCTTTAAACCTTCATTACAGAAAGTATCACAATGAGAATTAAAAACACATCATAATTTACAGTTAGACATAAAATGACACATTCAAGGTCAACACTACTACGGTCTGTGTTAAAATGTCAAGTCCAGAGATATTTGGAATTTGCACAAGCACACTGCATGCTTGTATGTCAGTGGGGTAAATGCAAAGACAAGACCTACAACTGGAGAATTCAACAATAAATGGTATTTGTAGAATCAGGCTGACAAAACATAATGTTTAAATTATAATTTTTTTATTATGAGAGATCTATAATTTAACAAAAACATTATTACCTATTTTATCTCTAAATACAGTAGTTACTAAAATAGGCAGAATGAAGACTGCTCTTTTGGACATTTTCCCCTCAACTGTGATGTATTTGTAACTCTCTCTACAGGCTACAATTCTAAAGATATTTTGATTTCAAGGCTAAAAGGTTTGTACTTTTGAAAGTATTAATAGGAAAATATTCAGGGAGGAACAAAAAAGCATGCATGTCAGACAGGAGAAGTGAAGATGGAAGAAAAGGGATGAGGCAAAGTCAACCTCTTATCTAAGTGTTAATTCATCACCTTCACTAGAAAATCACCTGCACAAGCATCCCTGTTTCTCTTCTCTGGGGTTAAGGTGGAGGCCTGGGGAGATTTTCCTTTAATCCTAACCCTGTTTTTATTCTCACCTCAGTAGCTGGAGCCTAGCACAGTATCTGGGACCTCAAAGATGATCAATCAATGAATGTTCTAATTTTCTTTCATTCATTCTTTCTGAGCTATTGTCTATCCATCCTAGCCTTGTCTCTTTCAGCTCAAGTAAGCATGCTAGGAGGAGCTAGAGGACTTAGGTCAAGAGTGGTATATGAAAGAGGATGGTCTGAAGTGGGACCTGTGTCTTCAAGGACACAGGAGAGCTTGGCTGGATCCAAGTCAGGCAGATGTGGTGGGAAAGGTACTAAAGAGAACACTGGTAATAAAAAATTCTGCTTTTCAGCATGTAGAGCCCTCCCCCACCCCATGATATTTTATTATCAAGGACTGTCCCCTAACCAGTCCCTCCAGGGACTACTGACAAAGTCCAATGGGGTGTCCATGGCACTGTAAAATACAGCAGCCTTAAATTTTTAAAAAATCATTTACATGTAGCTTTGTGGTTGATAGAATGTGCTGTTAGATAATACATATGAAAGTATTTAGCACAGAGCAGGTAGTTAATAAATATTTGTGAATGAATGAATGAATTTAATAATTAATAGTATAATGGATTACATACTGCCTTCTCCATGTTTGTTTTTTGACTAAAATCCAACATGTTTAGAAATGTGAAGGCTTTTGCAAATGTTAAGTATTAAAAAACACATAGGGCCACTACTTACCACTCTATGGTCGGGAGAGGAGACCCAAAGAAGGCACAGTCTAGTAAAGCAGGCCTGTTTGCAATGACCTGGTAGAGTGTGTTTACAGGTGTAAGGATTCGTGGTGGCTCAGCTAAGAATATTTTACAAAGGTAAAGTAAATATTAGAATACATTTTAGGCCCACAGTGTATTTATTGCATTTTGTTTTAAAGTCATTCAAGTTTATGGTAAAGCACAACAAACATATCTCTCCCCCCATATTCCCCATCAGGCATGACACTACCAGTCACTCAGGCAGAAAAATACAATTTTCCTCCCTCTGCCTCACACCTACATCTTGCTCAGGCATTATTTTAATTGTTGATTTACTTCTCTGTGTCTTCTACAATACTGTGAGTCCACTGCAGCCAGGGAATGGGACTTTTTATCACTTTACCCCCAGCACAGTGTCTGGCACAAAAATAATGGCCAAGTATATTTTGTTGAATGACTGACCCATCATAACCCTAGTGGGTGGGAATGCTGGAACACATAAGCTGGCAGAAAACAGCAGAGTGATGAGTGTGATGACTAAAAAACAGAACCAGGGCAACAAAAACAAAAATAGACAAATGAGATCACATCAAATTAAAAAGCTTGTACAGCCAAGGAAATAATCAACAGAGTGAAGAGAAAACCTAGGGAATGGAAAAAATATTTGCAAACTATATGTCTGATAAGGGGTTAATATTCAAAATATATAAGGAATTCAAACAACTCAACAGTAAAAAAATGAATAACCTGATTTAAAATGGGCAAAGTACTGGAATAGACATTTCTCAAAAGATGTGCAAATGGCCAACAAAATGCTCAACATCACTAATCACTAGGGAAATGCAAATCAAAACCACAATGAGATATCACCTCTCACCTGTTAGAATGGCTACTATCAAAAAGATGAAAGATAAGTATTGGCGAGGATGTGGAGAAAATGGAACACTTGTACACTGTTTGTGGGAATGTAAATTAGTACAGCTGTTATGGAAAACAGTATAAAGATTGTTTATACTGTTTATACTAAAAAAATTAAAAATAAAACTACTATATGATCCAACAATCCCACTAATGGGTATATATCCAAAGGAAATGAGATTGGTATGTCAAGATATCTGAACTCCTGTGTTCATTGCAGCATTATTCACAATAGCCAAGATATGGAGTGAACCTAAGTGTCCATCAGTTGATGAACAGATAAAGAAAATGTGGTATATATACACAATGGAACACTATTCAGCCTTAAAAAAGAAGGAAATCTTGTCATTTGCAACAACATATATGAACCTGGAGAACATTATATTAAGTGAAACAAAGCAGATACAGAAAAACAAAAACTGCATGATATCACTTATATGTGGAATCTAAAAAAGTTGAACTCATAAAAGTAGAGAGTAAAAAATGGAACTGGTAGTCAAAACTGCTTCCTCAACATCCACCAATATCTTAACGGCTTAGCTCTTCATGTGATTAATGAACTTCATTTCAAGCATGAAGGAAAAATACTAAGTATTTGTTGGCTTTCTGATGTTAATTTTGTTTGAAAAGAGAATGTACTAAAATCTTAAAGAGTTGAAGTACAATTCCCTGGCACCACGAAAACAATTCTCACATAAATTTTAACAAATGTGGTATTTTGCTAGTTTTGTCCAATATGAGAAGTACAATGTTCACATAAACCAACCATCTGATAATATGTTTGAGTAGGCCACATTTTTAAAACATATTTTTACAAATTAAATAAATGTACATCCATGACTTGGATAAAGGCCAAGGATTACAATTAATGGTTTATTTTTAAAAAATAAGAATAATTAAATTGTTAATCAACTTGTCAGTTTCTAAGCATGGAAGAGCAGTAACATTCAGTTACTAATAGCAGACAAATGCTATTTTCCTTTTGATGGGTTTGACACTTAGTCTAACCATAATGGCAAAGTCTCTTTGCCATTTTTATTTTCACAAGGAAGAATTTGCCATTATAAAAACTGTGTTATGAAAGAACATTAAGACGAGATTGCAATATGCTTTAGGGCAAGATCTTTGTCTTATCCATCTTTGCTCATAGCTCTGGACACTGTGCATTGCATATAGTAGGTGCCCAGTATATTTCTGCTGAATGAATGGAAAATAACAGCAGTCATTAATTTAATTTGCCACATCTTTAATAAAGAGAGAGCTTACCCAGCACATTGACAAATGCGTTTGCCAGTAAATATCCATATTCATTAGAGGCATTGCACTGATATACTGCACTTGATCTTTCTTGAACATTTGAAAAAATGATGGTATCACCATCTATTTTTCTGCTGGGGTCATCAGGGGCAACTGTTTGGGTGTAAAAACACAGAAAGTATATATTTATTCCTCTTTGCTTAAAAGATGTATACTACACTTATAAAGCCTGAGGTCTACATTCCAGTCAGGAGGACATAAACACAGATTCAGGTACATGCAACAAGAAGAAGACTAGAAGTCAGGCAGAAACCATGAATTTTCCTCCTCAGACTTTAGTTACTGTATATGAGCACGGGTATATGCTTAATATTCATTTAATCTTAAGTAAATTGATTCTGTAACACTAAATATTATTTCAAGAGATGCAGGAAAAAAACTCACAAGTTCAGGTGAAAATTGTACCACAAATTCAGGAAAACATTGCCTTGATCATAAAGAGACTGTGGTTTATACTAAACCTTAGGTTGTGACCTTACATTGCTTTAAAAGTACACTAAAAGGGGTTTAGATCTCTGTCTCAGCACACTGATCAAAGTCAAAACTGAATAACAGCACTCTTTCTCTTAAACTGCCTTAGCAACTTGAACCAGTTAAGAAGCCTTTACTTTCTTTCTAAATGCCATTTCTTTTTCTTTGGCGATAGGAAAAGGATGCACATCTAAGGTATATTTATCACTGTATTTAGACTCCTTTATCACCCTAAAATAAAAAATATTTGGTTCATCTGTGCTTTATTAACCCACTTGAATAAAAATACCAAACTAAAGGTATTCATCCTTGTTTTAGTAACATACTTAAAGTATTTTACTCACTCATTCTGTAATGATTTTCTACTCTTGCTATAACAAATTACCACAAACTTAGTGGCTTAAAGCCACACAAATTTATTATCATTCAGTTCTGTAGGTTAGGAGTCTGATGTGGGTGTCACTAAGCTAAAATCAAGGTATCAGCAGGGCTATGTTCCCTTCTGGAGGTTCTGGGGGAGAACCCATTTCCTTGCCTGTTCCTGCTTCTGGAGGCTGCCTGCATTCCTTGGCCCACGGTCCCCTTCTGCTTTCAAAACCATCGATGTTGCAGCTCTCTGATAATTCTTCCATAGTCAAATTTCTCTTTGACCACAGCCAGGAAAGGTACTATACTTTTGAGGGCTTGTGTGATTAAAATGGGCCCAAACCAGATAGTCTAGGAAAATCTACCTATCTCAAGGCCCTTAACTTTAATCACATGTCCAAAGTCCCTTTTGCCATCGAAGGTAACATATTTACAGGTTCCAGGGATTAGGATGTGAACATCTTCGGAGCGCCATTATTTTGCCTACCACACATTCTATCACATTTACAGCCTAAAGGTCTTTTAGATGTTTCAGACCAGAATATTGTAAAAATGCACCATATATTGAAGCTCAGAACAAATATTTAGAATCCAACGATTATTAAAACTCTAACTTATGAGCTACTTCTCATGGACTGATCAATGCCTTCATTCCTCAACAGGCATGGGAGTTGCTTTCTAAAAAGTCGTTGTTCAACACTCTGATCACAATCAATAGCTAACTTCTGAAATCATCTTAGATATACCATTTTGTTCAACTAGTGATGGGGGTGTACTGAGATACTTTGCACTGGCTTCTTAGCTCACATCTACTGTTTATGACTCTAACACAACAATTTCAAAATTGCCTTAAGGAACACATTCATTGACCCTGAGAATGCAGCGTACAATAGGGCAGCCCATGTTCCTTGTCCCAATCCCAAATCTTGCATCACTGGGGCCTTTCTGACTCACACACTCTCAGTGATGTCCACCTGCTGCCTCCACAAAGCCTGCTGGAACACAGAGCAGCATTTCTGGAGACTCTTTCTCTGTCAATTATTCTTAGCACTTTGGGAGCCAGCAATTGGGCACTCAGTGCTGGGACTCCTCCAGGGACTCTTGGTGCCTACCACGTGCCTGCCCCGACTGTACCTCTGTGGATATATGTGGCAGGCAATGGAGTATTATGCCTGTGTATTTGAGACTGTGATGAGGCACAGGTAGAGGTCTGGGCCAAATCTCTCTGGATGGGTGGCAGACTGTGTGAGAACAGCTCCTCAAATTCATTGAGTATATTGAGCTTTTAAAAGTTATACCATTGTGTGATGTTTAATGGGTACAGAGTTCCAGTTCTGGATATGTGCACAATAATGTGAATATACTTAACACTACTGAACTGTGCACTTAAAAATGGTTACGAAAGTAAATTTTATGTTATATGTTCTTACCACAATAATTAAAAAAGTTACAACACCATGAACATGGAAGACTAAGGTCAATTAATAAAGCCAGTAGGACAATTTTCCCCAAGTGGAGACTCATTAACCGCAAACATAAACCATGTCGAAAAGCTTTTCTGGAGCTCCCAGTTGCACTTTTCTTTGCTATCAACTCTTTAGGAAGATACTTTTTACCTGAAAGGCATCTGACTGTATCTGCCTTATTTATGCCACATGGAGCAGTCTTCAAATATTTATTTTTGGCACAGTATTTAGGAATAAAATAAACCCTTTAGGTATGAGTAATGAATAAGCAGCTCTCTCTCCGTGGGGCTTTGGGCTACATTTTCCTTAAGTACTTATTTTAAAAAATGCAAACAAATCCAGGAACTGTCATGGTGACATATGGAGGCCCAGTGGGTAGCTGGACACAGAATAAAATTACTAAAGCACAGACATTTGAAGATTTGGACACTATGTGCTGGCTACTGGGTAGGAGTAACTCTCCAACATGCAAACACAAATTATCCAAAGGAATACTTAATTCTGGGAATAACCAACTTCATTTGCTGTAAATAAACACTGGAGAAGGAAACTTAAGAGTCCAGAATCACCACATATAACTTACAGCCTCACAGGTAAGTAAGGTCTAGAACTGGGGCAATAGCCTTCAGATAATACTTCCTTTTAACTGAACCCCTGACGTGGCTGGCTAAAACTATAAATGTTTCTAACATCAAGATAATGAGAAGAATAATAATAATGCCACCTTACACGTACAGAGTACTATCAATCTTTAAAATGTTTTTACATCTATCGCATAATTTTATTTTAAAAAGAACTTTGTGAAATAGGCTAACCAGATAGTATTACACACATTTTGGAATATGAGAAACTACAAACAGGAGCACTTACTGATTTGTTTAAATGAGACTGATGCTCAGGTTTTCTGAGTTAGTCAACTTTATAAATGTTTCCTGGAATCTGAACATTTGGGCATAATGTAGAACAAATTTCCAGGTGAAGAGTTAAATTTTCCTCTTCATCTACTTATTCCATCACCTAGAAGGGAATGCCAACTGAGTCCCTTAGTTTTGCAAAAAGGAAGACGCAAGATGCCCTGATGGAATCGTGGGAATATCCCGGACTAGTCCTCCATTCCTCTGGCTGCTTATTTTGTGTCACTGGCTTCCAGTCTCTCCCTTCAACATGAGCAAAATATGTCTCTTCTGCCCCTTGCCATCCTCTCAGTTCCTTTCCCTCCTCATATCTGAGAGGAAAGGGACCTTTTAACGTAACAACGGTGTGATCTTATACATGTTCCATGCGGGAGAGTCTGAGAGATCTAACACAACTCACGCTGGAAACTATTGAAGATCTGCAAGTGTTAGACTCTCCCACTGTCTCACAGGACAGAGACAGGAATCACAGCGGCCTTGGCCTTGGCCTTGGGACCACCACCAGGATGGCATGGGCATTCCAGTGGGGAAGAATGAGAGGAAGAAGAAGGAACTTAGGGACACCCACCTAAGGGTGATTCTGAAGTCCTGAAAGGTGACTTCTTGGGGTGAGAAGGGAAATGCTTTGCCCATCCTGCTGATAGCAAGTTCATTTTCTTTCTGGTCCTGGGTTCGACCTTCACACTCTCTCATCACACAATAAAATCAGAGCTCTCTTTGGTATCAGCTCTCTGCACCTGTGTTTTTCCTGACTTTTGGAGATTGTTTTAAAAATATTTTCAGTGGTTTTGGGCAAATTCCATATTTAATACAGCCTATCTTTTTGCTTCAAAGCAAAGTTTTAAGTAACCTGGCCAGTTCTGTGGAGGACAAAACTTTAGAAGACATTGAGATAAAAGCCCAGTTGTTTTTGGAGCTAATTCTTCTAGTTCTGTAAAACAATAGGTTCCAGGTCTGAAATGCACAGTCACGAATCAATAACATTGCATTTTGCTAAAAGAAAAAGTCTTACCACTCCCTCTCCCTGTTCCTGCTTATCTTTTTCTAGGATTTGTGTACACTCGGCAGCCAGAGCCTGCAGAGGCAGAATGAGACAGTCAGTGTCCTTAGGTGAATGCCCACAGGTTGGGAGTGGGAGGCTGGCTGTGTATCTTGCAGTAGGGTCCCCTGACTGTGTCTCTGTTGTGTGGTCAGGGGACAAACTTCAGGCAGTGGGCAGGGATGCTGCACAGCTCCTGCATGATGGTACTGCAGAGGCACAGCTGTTCCCCTGCCCTTCACCCTTAGCAGCTGGTCCACCCACAGTTTCTGCAGTGTTTTGGGTGTAAAGTGCTTTTAGCAAGTCAGCTTGTGCTCCTAGCTAACTTCTGGGGCCTATGCTAGGCCCCTGTGAAGGTGACGCATCCTTACCGTGCTAATTCAGTGCTGCTGCATACTGCGGCAGATTTTGCTCTCAGTTCCTACCCGTGCCTCTCTCTGTCTCTCTACCATCCTTCCCCCATGCCCCAGAATTGCTGGATGCATCTGTGGGGTGCACAACTCAGCAGACTACAGATGAGAAACAAGCACTGTCCTCTGTTTCCAGCATGGTCCCCAAATCTGAAAGGCAATTCTGTTTAGGGGTCTCTAAATTCACGGGGCAACTACCAAGCAGGGTGGAAAGGGGAGAGGCACAAAGCTGTTCAAACTTCTACCAATTTTTTGGATAGTTTTCTTCCTCATTTACTGCTTATTTTGGATCAGGGGAGGTCAACACACAGTGGGGACATGTGAGGTTTACTTTGAACTTAGCTGTTTAAGTGTTCACCCAGAGGCCACTCAGCAGAAGCTATAGATGGGCCAGCTGCTGAGGGCCAGTGGCAAGGAACAGCTGTGCCTTTGCAGTTTCAGCATGTAGAGAGCTGTGGAGGGGCCCTGCCAGCCCATCAACTTTCAGTCATGACATGTCCAAACAGTAATCCATGCACTTTCTCTTTGGCCACCAGATGTGGAGAAAGACCCACATCACCTTGGTATAAACATACAGCACCTACTCCTGGCACCCTGGGGCAGCTTGCTGGGGCCGGGCCCCTTGCTTTGCTGCCATGCTGTGTGCTGTTGCTCTTCTTGCGTGTCCACCAGAGTGACTGCTCTGACGTATACCAGAGGTCAAGGGACCCTGGATCTACAGGAGCTATAGAATTCCAATCACATGTGCTCCACCTCCTTTTTTCCATCCCACAGAGACTTAAAGAATACTTTCAGGATAAAAGAAATGAACTGATTTGGAGTCTGATATGAGAAGTTTTGCCCTCTTTCTGATCTGGACTTAATCAGATGATGTAGGGTTACAGTAGAAGGGCCTAATTTGTCTCCCTGGAACTAGCACCCCCTGCCCTCAAAGCAGGACTTTTGCAGTTGGTCCTCCCCATAAAAGTTTTGTTTAAAAGGGGAGTGTCTATAAGTGTATTTTTAAAGCTCTTAATACAACTAGAGCTACAAGGTTCTCTCAGAGGCACTGCCTACGCTGGTGCTATGGTCTGAATGTTTACGTCCCTCTAAAATTCATGTAGAAACCTAATACCCAAGGTGATGGTATTAAGAGGTGGGGCCCTTGGGAGGTGATTAAGCCACTAGGGCTCTGCCCTCATGAATGGGATTAGTGCCTTTATCAAAGGCTTTAGGGAACCTGTTTGCCCCTTCCGCCATGTGAGGACACAGAAGATGGCAGCTATAAGAACAGGCCCTCACCAGACACCACATATGTTGGCACTTTAATCTTGGACTTTTTAGCCTCCAGAACTGTGAGCAATGAATTTCTGTTGTTTATAAGTGATCCAGTCTAAGGTATTTTGTTATAGCAGCAGGAACAGACTAAGACGGCTGGTGAAGGATGACAAGCCAAGCAAGTTGGGAGGAAAGATCAGTCTCATTATCTAATCTCCTCTTGCTGTGTCACCATCTCAGGACTGCATCCTGGCTGCTGAGCTCGGGGGTTTATCCTTTCAACATGTCCTGGCTCCCCAATTTTCCCTGCTGAGTGGCTAGATGGATGGTCCCTCCCACTTGTCAGTTTTGCTGAGTCTGGATCTCAGGTGCACTTTTAACCTCCCATAAATCAAGACAGAACCTCTGAGCTGCAAAACATGTTGTGAAAGTGCTGAGCACACTCTATCATTTATTGCCATTCTGTATGCATTCCTAAGAAAATCGTATATTGTACCATAAAACTTCTTTTTTAGTTCTGGCTTTCTTCCACTTTTTCTCTTAGTTTTCACTCCCATTCTCCTGAGAGTGGCAACAGCTTCCTGATACACAACTGCAAAGCACTCTCTGTAGTTTCTCCTGATCCCAGTCATCATTCAAATTGGGAGGGAAAATACCCAAACCCCATTTGCTGGCCTCTTTAGAATCTGTTTTTTCCCAGGAACATCTTCCTTTTACAGTAAACACAGCCTGTCTGTTTCAAAGTATCTGATAACTACTGTGCTATATAACACAAGAAAACACCCAATAAATCATCATGGAACAAGATGTGGTTACTCAGTCTAACCCTGCAGTTGTCAGAACCTGATGGTGAGAGACCTGTGCCATTCTAAAGCTGCCAGCAGTTTTCAGATCCATCTTAGGGGGAAGAATCTGTATTGCTTCAGAAAAGTCAGCTCAGTGGACCTTTTGGTTACATAAAAGTAGAACCAATATTTGATTCTGACTTGGAGGCAATCAAGAGCCAATATGCTCTACATCACAAGCCTGAGGGTTGTCTCTATTGTGAGTAAAGAACATCTTTGCAGACTGTCATGGTGACTGGGAGGGTGAACCTGGAGCTAGGTGTGATATAGAAACTGATATTCTCTGTCTTTGGGGCCTACGAGGAGACCCAAAAAGGGAAAATTGTTCAAAGATTCCAACTTTGAACAAAAAGTTGGAATCTACTGAACTCCAAAAGGGAAAATTGTTCAAAGATTCTGTCAGCAGCAGCTGTTGGTGGGTGGGGTGGAGGAAGTGGAGAGCTAGGGGGCTCTCTGCTCATGGCCATGGCTTAGGAATCCAGAAGCAATGAGCTGCAATGTCCATTTTAAGTTTTTTTTTTTCCCTTTGCTATAATTCCCTTCTACTATCCCCAATCCTTTAACCAAGTTTTATAAAACTGGTCTTTGCTGTGATTTAGCAGATTGACAGAATGGCCTGTGGCCACACTTTAGGGGACTATTACAGGCAGCACAGTGGCAGCTTGGAGAAGCTGGCAAATGGGGAAGTGCAGGGAGTGGGACAGCAGAGCAGGGACACTGCTGAATGAGGTGAGAGCACATAGGCTACATAAGTACCGCTCAAGGATGATCTCAGCAGTGCTCAAGGAGGAAAAACTAGTCAAAGATTGAGCATCCTGCACATGAATGGGTTCTGAGGATGTGTTCTTCTTTGGATATTAAATGAGATGGTGACCTCTGAAGACTGGAGAACTTGGGAACATCTGGGCTATACTTAGGGCTGAACATTTTTAAATTAAAACAGCTGTGTTTCTTATTCTTGTCATATCCACTGGCCTTATGCCTAGTGTCCCCACCTATCTCCTCTGACTCCTATGGTGTTTCCACGAATCATTTGACATTTTGAACAAAGACGATAATCTGAAATTTTTGGTGAAGTTTATTTCCGACCTTGTCATTCTTCCCATCATCCATGTAAAAAATAGAGAAAATATTGCTCAGTCCCAATCAACACATACCATTATATCAATAGCATAAACTATTCAAAGTCAAAATAAATATCTAATGGTAAGAAAACAAAACTCTAACGGTAATTTGGTGCCTCTGTTTAACATATTTATGGCTTCCTTCCCTAACCTGAATTATTTTTTATCACCATTTGTTCACTTTTGAGATGTATATATGCTCTGAAAATATACTGCAACTAGAGCCAATCAAGGCAACTTACTTTCTACTGGGACTCCATTCGTTAACCAGCTAATTCTGGGTTTGGGGTTGCCATTAGCTCTGCAGATCAGGGTCCCATCCTCTCCTGGGGACAGCACAAGATTTTGAGGTGCCATGATCCAGTATGGAGCCGCTTTATTGGAGGAAGAGAAAAAAAAGACCAAAAATCTGAATCAGATAAGTATTTTAGCAAAAGAATATATTGAACTAGTTTAATAATAAAAATAAGTACTTTGTGAAAAACTTGTCAGCCTAATTTTTTTTAGAAGGAATATATTTATAAGTGATACTTCAAAGAATACTTAAAATTTTCACAAGAATGTTTAAAGAAACTCAAATAGTACAAATATGTACCAGACCTGTTTGATACAAATGTCATTGTATCATTTTACAGTAAGATTCATCAGACATAAAAGAGGTAACATATCTCTAAGGTTATAGAGCAATTTACTGGGACAGGTAGGGCTAAGAAACATGAATTTAAATTCTGAGCCCTGTAAAATACATGTGATTATAAAATTAGGAAACGATTTTAAAAACTTCATTTTTGAAGAATTGCAAAGGTAATGTAGAATGTTCTCATACACCCTTCACTCAGCTTCCCCTAATGTTAACATCATACATGGCCCTGGTACAGTTATCAAAACAAAAAATTAACACTGGTACCATTAACTAAATTATACACTTTATTAAGACTTCCCTAGTCTTTCCATTAATGTCTTGTTTCTGTCTCAGGATCCTGTCCCAGATACCACATTACATTTACTTGTCATGTCTCCTTAGTCTCCTCCAATCTGACAGTTTTTTGGTCTTTCCTTGTCTTGCATGACCTTGACACTTTTGAAGAGTACCGCTTAGTTATTTTGTTGAATGCCTTTCAACTTGGGTTTGTGTGATGTTTTCTCACAATTAGCCTGAGGTTTGGGGTTTTTGAGAATACCACAGAGGTGATGAACCATATCAGGGAGTATATGGAGTCAACATGATTTATTATTGGTGATGTCAACATTCATCACTTGGATTAGGTGGTGTCTGCCAGGTCTCCCTACTGCAAAGTTACTATTTTCCTGGATTCCACACTCTGTCCATTAACAGTGCGTCACTATGTCCAGCCCACACTCATCTCCTTGGGGAAGGAGTATTAAAGAATTTTTGGACATATGTTAAAACTGTCCCAGTAATTAATTTTTTGGGGGAGAGAAGCACTTTGAAGCTGTGCACATATTCTGTTTCCCCTTAAAGTTTCACCCACTAATTTTAACATTCATTGGTGGATCTTGCCTGCAGCAGTTATTACTGTGGGATCCAATGGTGATTTTCTATTTCTCTCATTCCCTTCACATTTATTAATTGGAATTCTTCTGTGAAGAAGATTTTAAGAAGGAAATTTTTAACCTGATTTAGGTGAACTATAAATAGCAATGAGAAGAGATTCAAGGTACCATGAATGTTGATATAAATTTACATTTATCATTCTTGAAGAACATAATGAAAGGCATATTTAATTGAAGTTTTAGGATCTCTCATGAAGGCAAGAGGAATGTATTTTAAACAATGATATACCTTTAACTGTAACAGAAATGGTATGATGGATGGCCCCTAGTGTGTTTTTTGCTATACATTGGTAATTTCCAGAGTCTGCTTCTGAAACGTGAATGATCTGCAAAGTTTTCTTAAAGTTCTTATAAAATGTCCGGTTGATGGGTAGTGTTCCATCTTCTTTTATCCAGTAAATAAGCGGGGTAGGCCTGATAGGATAAATAAACAGTGATGTCACAAAAAAAGAAGTCCACCGGTGACTGCTTTTGAGGGTGAATTTTCATGCAGGTTTATAAGAAATATTT
The DNA here is from genome assembly GCA_023783475.1 of Daubentonia madagascariensis. Lineage (NCBI taxonomy): Eukaryota > Metazoa > Chordata > Mammalia > Primates > Daubentoniidae > Daubentonia > Daubentonia madagascariensis. The sequence continues at coordinate 43,004,304 of JAKFHU010001569.1, read as the reverse complement.
ATGTAAAGATTATGAGAAATATATAGATATTTGAATTAGCACCACACTTCTACAAATAATGCTCAAAGTTTTACATTTTCACATAATCAGAACTATACTCATTTATGGCACACCATAAACTTTGACTTCAATGACGCAGTGTGAACGTTAGCATAAGTTGCTTTACTGAAGGGGCCTATTTATTTTCTCTAAAGTTCTGACCGATGAGAATCTTTTGGAAATTTTTATATGAAGGTACGTCAATCAAAAGCCTTACCATTACATTAATGATACTGAATTATAATCTTTCATCAGTTAGAATTTAAAACGTACAAAGAGCTCATAAACATATCCCTACCCACGAACTTTTATATACATTTACATTTCAAATGAAAGAACTTTTTTATTTTATCACAGACTACCTCATGATGTGAATTAAGTGGTTAGGGGAATAGCATTCTTTCCTTAGTTTCATTATTAGTGATATTTAAAAATATTATTATACCAATTGATAAGAATAGAGCAGCCTCATGTGTTACTCATACCATTTCTCACCCAACTGTGTTTCTTATTAAGTCATAAAATATGGGGACAGATGAAAAGCCAGAATACAGGCTTGCAGTTAGAAGATCTTCAAAGTTCCAGCTCTCTCCCTAAATTTCTCTCTGATCTTGGATCTCTGTCCTCTTTGGGCCTTAATTTCCTTAGTTGCCTTAAGGGGGTTAATAATGCTTGACTTGATCTAATGACTTTAGAAGGTTTTCATGAGGGTAAAATAAAAATCTAATCAATACAAACATTTCCTAAGCGCTGAACTATGTGCCAAGCACTGAGCTATGCTGATGCTCAGATAATGATGAAAAAAGTATGGTGCAGGCCCTCAGGAAGACCACAATATTTGTCAATAGAAATGCAAGTGGGATTAATCGATTGTAAATTGGTTTTGGTTTGTTTGGTTGAATAAAAATAACTGAGCATATATATCAGATGAAATAGATTCTAAAATTAAAACATGCTATAAATATAAAAAGAAGTGGAAGATGTGAAATCATTTTGAAAAACTGAAATACTATACACCTGTGCAATCTGATAACATAGTTTGATGTTTCCTTATAGGCAGACTAATCTGCATCTCATATGATCTGAAGGTGAGAGGGGAAGGGAGATAGAAGCACAATATCATAGTTTACACCTCACAAAGCCATGAATGGTTTTGGAGCCTACTACACTACTGTGCAGTTGTTAAGAATTAGAAATATTTTGAGTCTATGAGTCTAATGGTTGTTGGTTTGTAAATGATAGAGTCCCAATCTTGGTTTTACAACATTCCAAAGTTTTTTAAATTCCTTTGGGAATTTTGTGAAATTTCCAAGTACCAACCATATTTTAGTTTTTTATGTAATATATCATTTGTGGGAGGAGAAGTCACTAAATTGTGAGAATGGGTACTTCTGCTCCCAAAAGGTGGGGGAGGTTGGGAAATTAAACCACTTATACAATGATGATGAAAATTAGAATTTTTTTTTTTAAATTCTGGTGGGAAAGATGGATTTTTAACATGTCTTTAAAAGGAGGTATTGCTAGTTTTCAGTTGCTCAAAGAACTGAGTAATGCATAGTGTGATTTCCTGATTTGGCCAGCAGAGGCCTCCATGTGCCTCCTGAAGGAAAGTTATTCCTGGATTCAGGAAGGAGTGTGAGACCAGCGAGGTACCAGCTCAAGGGTAGCAGAGATCACAACACATGAAGGCAGCATGTTTCTGAGATTCCATTCCAGGTTTTCAGCAGATGTGCCCATACTAACAGTACTCGCTCTGTGCCGGACAGAAGACGGGCACTATATAGAAACTTGCCTGTAATGTGGACCTAACATAACAGTTGCTCTTGAATCTGGGCAAGCCCTCCCTGCAACTCCTGTCAAAGGCACATCAGTTCTGTGGTGTGGCTTGAGTTTTGAGGTGTGCACAGATGAGACAGTTCAAAGAATCTGGGCTTGGTCTTGTGATCTGCCAATAGGAAGCAGTAGAAGGGACACTGTGCTAGTCCCGAGGCTAAGTGACTTTGTGTGTGACAAGACTGCTGGAGGGATGTGAGAAACTCATGGCCAACAGCTCAGATGCCCCAGTGAATAGCCAGCAGACCCTGAGAGTCGTGAACTCACCGCTGAGCCACCTAGCAGAAGTACGAGCATGCTTAATTGAGATTAGCCAAACCTAGCTGGTTACAGCACTACTGCCCTGCAGACTTCTGGACAAGGGATCGATAATAAATAGCAATTATTTTTAAGCCACTAAGTTTCAAGGTGGTTTGTTACCAAACAGTAAAATGGTACATCCTAATTATAATTACAGCAATCATAAGGTGATTATTTCAATATGAACACTATCATATTAACAAAATAGTTTAACAGTAATATGAGATTCACATAGTCTACTATGGAAATAATTACTAAATTTTTCTTGATGCTTGATGGAATTAGTATAAGGCAATTACTGTTCTTATGATATTAATGCCTATCTACAAACCTACTATACATTTATAAGAAATGTACATCAGGACAAAAAGTGTTAACTCACAGTCCTTCTGCAATGCACTCTAGTGAAAGCACATTTCCTCTTAATTCCTCTTTGTTACTTGCATTTCCTTCTGGAGTTAAAAATGTTGGTGGCCTTTCTCTACTTGATTTAGCTGCAAACAAGAAAATCAATATACATTAAAACTTATGCATATGTATTTCTGGAAACACAGTCTGCTGTCAAAAAAGCTGCCTGAAATTCTAATCGCATTTCAAAACTATTTAACATTAATTATGAAATTTGTTAAGCTACACATACACACTCTTTTAGCCATCACTCACTCAGTTACTCAGGAATAGAAACAATTTTGGTTGCATAAGCACTAATAAATAAGGACTGATTTTCCTTTTGTATATTTCCTTAATTTGGGTTAGGTTTTTATAAATTTTCTGTGGGATATCAAATCTTTAAAATATTGACATAGGGAGGAAAATCATGTTATCAACTACATTTCCCTTAAGATTAGTGTTCAGGTCAAAGCGAAAATTAACTATCTTCTGAAAGATGTTAGGATTTTCAGAAAGGTATGGTTATGGAAGGGTTTATTTTGGTTTACATTGGGGACATTATAACCAAATCCACTGATTAATAATATTAAGATCCCCGAACTGCAAGGTTTATGGAAAACAAAACAAAACTAGAGAGTTACTGACAGAGGTCTTGCAAATTGTATGCCATAAATTAAGAATAACGGTGGAGTTAAATAAATTGAAATCATTTTCCTCAATGAAAAAATAAAGAGGGTCCAAGTCAGAGATCTTAAGGATATTTATACAGGCCACCTTCTTATTTATGGAGACTTTTCCAAAATGTAGTCTTATCTTCTGAAGGCTTCTCAGAAAAACTTAAAGTGGAAATTACACCATCTTAAGGTTTAAAGGAATGAGTTCTGGACCCCCTATCCAGAACCCATTATTTTCATTGATAGACTCTATACTTGAGAACCATATTTCCCTTAAGGAAATCAAATTCGTTTCTGTTTAAAGGAATGAAGTTAAATGCTCTTTTTTTTAAATTTTTTTAAAAAGATTACTTCCATTAAAGATAGTGACTTGATTTTAAACAAAACTAAGAGAAGTGCTATTGCTAATTATGTTGATAATGTCATATAAAAACAGAGAGTAAATGTGATGATTTGCTATGAAATCCACTTAATGTTAGTTGCTAAAGGCTTTTGATGAGTCAGTATTCTAGCAGGTTAAAGTACCCTGCCAACTCTAACTTAGTTCATAGGAAAAGTTTATGAACAGAACAAAAAATAGAAAATATAATTCTGAACATACATGAAAGATTTTTTTTCAAATCATGTGAAATGGTTCTGTACATGAACACAGTTATAACAAGTTTCATTGTTATACATATATCATGGAAAATGTTCTAGTGACATGCTTGAAAGTTTATAGCAAAAGTTCATAAGACACATACATTTATACTAGTGGTATTAAACATGTAACTAGAAATTTCATAAAGAAATAAGGTTAAATAGCCATGGAGGTGAAGTTAGTGAACTAAAGTCTACAATGAAGGAGAGAATATCAGTCACAATCACCATAACTCACCACTATAAAACTCAGTGTCACTCAAATTAGCAGCTATAGTGTCATTCAATTCATCCACTGAAATAAACAGAATATTATGAAGAAGGCACAAAAGTAGGGGAGTAGGGTTAAAACGTATTGGGTAACAAAAGCAAATGTATACAACAGCTATGCTGATCAAGTGCTGTCCCTATGGGACTAACTCATTAATTCACTCAGCCACCCCCAACCAGTAATACATGAGCATATAAATTAAGCTGCAGGACTGCCAATAAAAGGCATTGTGGGGCATAAAGCACACATAAATGTTCAGAACACCAAGTGATTCAGAAGGTTCTCATGGAATGAGTAATGGCAATAAGAGCAAAAAACATAAAGTACAATATTTGGGGAACGTATGCTCTTTATAATGCATACACCAACACTTTAGTGATCGTTCACAGGTAGTTTCCTGATCAATGAACCTGTTTACTTCAAAGGGAGTAGTATTTAATAGTTAATATATTTTGTACACATTTGCAAATATCATTGAAAGAAAGATTCAGGAAGCTGAACTCTTACCTGAAATCACTTTTACAGAAATTGGTTGCTTCTGCTGTATGGTTTGAGTATGATTAAATCTGGCATAACAGATATAGTCTTCCCGGGTGTCCTCTGGGAGGACATTGGAAAAATAAAGGTCGCCATTCAGACCTTGAGAAACCCTCTCACTTTGTGGAAGTCTTTGAAAGGCTAGAGAAAGGCAGAGAGATATGCAGATCATTCCATCACAAAGTGGCCACTCTCCAAATTAGCAAGATAAATGTGTCTGCTAATGGTTTTGTGAACTTCATTTGAATATAATTTTTTCTCTATAAAGCTCTTTGGGTAAAAGCAAATAACTTTAAAAAATATACGTGACATACTAAAACTTTAACTGTACCTACCCGACCCTAATTCCTCTGGGGTGGGAGCAGAGGTGAGATTAGAGTCATACAGTGAAGTGTTTTATTAAGCAAGTGTAAACAAAAAAATGTTTTACAAAAAGTTTGTGTGACTTTTTCTAATATTGAAATTAGTCCCTAACTGTTAAACACATATACACATACATTTTAGAAAATGCATCAAGGAAGACTGTGAGGATGTTAACATGGGTTGCACCTACACACAACCAATGGTCAGAAACCAAATACTTAGGTGAGCACCTAACAGTGAGCTAGGCCCTGTGCCAGGCCCAGGCATACCAGAGTCTCAGCCCCACCTGGGCTCATGACCCAACTGAAAAATCAGGCAGCAAACGGGCAATTAACAATAGGGTGCAATGATCACATTATTTAATGCTGCAACCTGCCCCAAAGAAGCCTCCCCAGGCCCAGTCTCCCTTACCTCCTCTACTTTTTCTTTTCTGAATTACTTATCACCACTGACATATGACATATTTTACTCATCATGTGTATGTTGTATTGCCTATCTCCCCACACTAGAATATAAGTTCCAGGAGGGTGGACGCTTTCACCTGCTTTGTCCACTGTTGTAACACTGGAACTGTGCCTGGCCCTTCACAGGGGCTCCTTTAAATACTCATTGAAGGATTAAATGAATAACCATCAGGACTCTGACTTTCCAGTTTCAAGCATGATAATTTATATCCCCTTGGGTCCAGTTAAGGAACTATCCAGCCTTAGGCATGAAAGAAAGATTTTCTTTCTCTTTTTCTTTTATTGACACATAATAAATCATACAAATTTATGGGGTATGATGTGATGTTTTGATACATGTATACATTGTGTAATGATCAAATCATAATAATTAGCATATCCATCACCTTAGACATTTATCATTTCTTTGTTGTGAGAACATCTAAAATCTTCTCTTCTAGCTATTTGGAATATACAATGTGTTATTTTCAGCTATAGGCACCCTACTGTGCAATGGAGTACCAGAACTCATTTGGAGGGAAGAAGGTGGACAAAGGATGCAGGGAGGTGGAACCACTGATCTGTATGTGAATTTGTACTTGGCCAGCTAAAATGCATCCTAGAGCTCCTGATTCAGTTCACAGAGCCTTAACTGTGAGGGTTCTTCAGCTCCTACGTGAGAGAACTGGGAAAATTGTACATCCCTGTGGCCCAAGGCAGGTGTTATTTCTCCTGGCAGGATTTCTCCATTTTGAGTCAAGCAGGTGTGCTCCTTCTGGGGCAGGTACTTAGTCTAACATTTCACAAAATGCAAAATTATGGCTAAAAGCCTGAAGCTCCCTCAGGCAGGAAAAGGCAGAGAAATGTGGAGCTAGAGATTGAAACAAAACTGGTTAATCATGTTAACCAAATTATTGGTCAAGATGGGGGTTCGGTTGGCAGTTGCAAATTCATGGTTTTAAGCCATTAATACCCAGGGAAAGGACTGTTTTAAAAATAACTCACAAAAATAATGTATATTTACCTAATGAATACAAAGAGTTGAAGACAAGCATACATTTGTTGTCTTCTGTTTCTCCTGCTGTATTTTACCATTGATGGGTGTTGATAGATCGTATGTAAGACAATGGAAGTACACGAGGGTGGTGGCATTTTGCCATTTGAGTTCCTTTGCATTACATTTGAAAAAAAATATATGCATATACAAATTACTTCATAATGTCATCTTGCAAGAAGAATGTTATATGGATCTAAATCTTTCTCATATTCCAGATGCAAGTCCATTTGAAAGGTCAGATGCTTTACCAACAGCCTAAAATGTACGTAAATGACATAGCCAGCTGTGCAATGTGGGAAAAATATTAGTTACGTATTCAGATGATTCTGAGACTTTACACGTGATATATCTCTTTATTAAGCAGCAAAGGTCGTCATTTCTGAATAACAACCAAGGACCAAATACTGGCCCTTATTTTGGCAGTGACACTTGTTATTTTTGAAGCCATAAATCACTCATTTACATTTGGCTTATTCTTATTCTTGCAAAATCTGTAAAAGCTGTAATATAATGATAGGAAAAATACATTTGTGCATTTATTTATTTACATGTTGTATTTCATTTCTTTGTGATATATCTTCTGAGCAGCTTTTATATAAGAAGAGTTTAAAATGCAGATGAAATGTTAGAGCCAAATATTCTCATTAGTAATGTGTATAGCCTGTGATTTCAGAGGAAATACTGAGAATAGAACATATTTTCTACAAATGTTTTGAATTCATTTCTACCATTCCACCTAAAAGACTCTTACCAACGTTACCAGTGACCTCCATGTTGCCAAATTCAATAGTCATTTCTCAGTCCTCATGTTATCTGATCTATCAGCAGCATTTGAAACAGCTGATCATGCTGTCTTTTTTTTTTTTTAAGACAGGGTCTTGCTCTGTTGTCCTGGATAGAGTGCAGTGCAGTGGCATCATCATAGCTCACTGCAACCTCAAACTCCTGGGCTCAGGCGATGATTCTCCTGCCTCAGCCTCCCAAGTAGCTGGGAATACAGGGGAATGCCACCACGCCCAGCTATTAATAATTTTTTCTATTTTTTGTAAAGGCAGGGTCTCACTCTTGTTTAGGCTGGTCTGGAACTCCTGAGCAAAAACAACCTTCCTGCCTCGGCCTCCCAAAGTGCTAGGATTACAGGCGTGAGCCACCACGCCCAGCCCATGCTGTCTTTTTGATGCACATTCTTCACCTTGTCCTGGGACACCACTCTCTCTTTCTGTTCCGTTCTTACCTCAGCGACTGCTCCTTCTCATCTGCTTTGCTGGTTTCTCCCTAAGTCCTGGGCCTCTGGAGGGCTCCTGGTCTCAGTCTCCCAGGCTCTGTACCCACCACCTGCATCTACTCCCTAAATTCTCTCATCCAGCCCAGGGCTCCCGGGAGCACCTGTGCACTAAGGATTTATACACTGCTGATTATAGCCCTGGATCTTCCTTCTGACTCATGTATCTCTGACCCTTGCTGGGCACCTTGACATGAAATGTCTTAACAGGCCTCTCACATCCCAAACTGCTTTCTTAGTCTCCAAGCAGCGCCATGTGCTACCTCTAAGGTAACATCCTGACCTACCGGCTCAGGAAATTTTGGAGGGCGGAAGAGGCACAGCAACAACTAATTCCCTCAAGGATAGGAACAGGAGTAGACAAATTAGAAATTGCCGAAAGGATGGCTTCATTTCTCTTTGCCTCAGTTTCCTCATCTGGAAAGTGGAGAGAATAATCGTACATACCTCATAGGGTTGTTGTAAAAAATTAATGGGATAACCCAAGTAAATTTCTTATAAAGGGATGGGCACTTAGTAAAAACCTGATAAATATTTGCTGTTGTTGGGGATAAAAAAACAAATGAAAATATAACATATCCCAAACAGCTTGATTTCCTCCCTGCTATGGGATTCTGGAAATGGCAGTTTCATTTCATTGATTGTTCAGGCTCTGAACTTTCTAGTTATCCTTGATGCCTCTCTCTCATACTCCTACCCCCTCCCCCCGCAACAAATCCCAGAGGCTCTATTTGCAAATTGTATTCAAAATCTGACCATTTCCTATCCACTCTACCCACCCAAGTCCAAGTGAACATCAACTCTTGCCTAGATCACAGCAGTGGCCCCAACCAGTCTCCCTACTCTGTCTTTGGCACTCTATGTTCTCCACACATGAAACAAAGTGGTACTATTACTATTTATTTTATTTTAGATAAAGTCACTCCTTCAGTGTTTCCCTACTTCATTTGCAGCGAAAGCCAAAGCCCTTTCCACTGAGTCCCTGTGACCTTTCTGACCTTGTCCATCACCTTCCTTCTTGGCTCCATCAGTCTGGTCACCTTGGCCTCTTTGCTTTTTAAAACATCAGGGATGCTCCTTCCTTAGGGGTTTGCACCAGTGCTTCCTTTTTACCCAAATATTTAGGGGCCTGGTTTGCTCTCTCCCCTTAGGTCTGTGCTCAAAACTCTGCCTTACTTTTCTTCATAGCACTTACTGCCAATGGACACAGATTTTCTAAACGCATTTATTATCTGCCTTCTTCCTCACCTCTCTCTACTCCCACTGTGTAGGATGTAAGCTCAGTGAGAGTAGGATATTTGTTTAGTTTATTTAGAGCAGTATCTGGCACATAGTAAGTGCTCAATAAAATCAAGTGAATGAATGATATGACATATTATTTATTTCGATGAGCAGCTATTTTCCTGAGCATGTCTAAAACATAAACATTTTATGAATCACAAGAGGTAATAATTTATTATGACAGTAAACAATCATAAGATTCTTGGAGAAAGTTCATATTGTCAAAACTTACAATTATCCATCCAAAATATTATAGGTGGTGGTAATCCAATTGGGGGTCTGCAGGGAAGTACTAAAGATTGACCATTTCGAAGTGTTATCGGTTCAAGTTTTTCTTTGGTCCACAATGGTGACCCTATTAAATAAAAAAAAAAAAAAAACTTCTAAGTTATTTCTGCATTGAAAAATAAAAAAAGACAGCACTACAAAAGAATGCAAACTGAACTCTTGGGAAAATAGTAACTTGGAATTTATGTACATTAAATTAATGAGAAAATAATTTTTAAATGCACTATTAAAAGTAAAAAAAAAGTAAAAGGTAAGTAAGAGCTGACAATTCTCATTCACTGCCATTCATAGTATAAATTCTGAGTCAGTGATTCCATGGCTAAGAATTTATACTAAATGCATCATCAGGAAGACACATCATTTCAAATAAGCATGTTCTTCACAAAAGAATAGAAAACACTTAAATGTCAAAAGGTTTGTTAAATAAATAATTGTATATCTACACATCAGTAGACTTGTTTGTAAGATTGCTATGAAAATATAGACATGATATATCAATAAAATGGAAAAGGTTGTAAAATAGTATTTCAGAATGAGCTGGTTTTAAACACATATATACACATCTGCCGAGAAAAAATGGAAAGGATATTTGAGCAGTAGTTGTTTCCTTGAATGGAAGGATTCGTGAGTAAATTTTAAATTTCTTTTTTGTTTATTTGTAGTTAATTTTCCTATAATGAACACATATTACACATGTAATAAAATTTTTTTTAGATGACCAGAACTGCAAATAGTCACCGTTTTTTAAATATATGTTCTTGAGGTTGTTGAGAGGATTTTGGTACTGACAACTGCAAAAAGAGCCACAATAATATCAAGGTAGTGAAGATACTCTATTTCCAGTGAAATTTTGAAACAAAAATGTTTGATTACCTATATGACACTGAATTTATATCCATCTGGCCATAGTAATTTTGCTTATATATAAGATATATGAGAAATAAATAATTAGATAAATTCAGGGAAGACACACTTTTTTTAACCCTGGTGTCTTAGAATTCATGACTTGTATAAAAGACAAATTGGATTGGCAAAGCATTAGGCTGAGGAGCTTGTTACAGAAAAGTGGAAAGGAGCAATAATTTTCATGCAAAACAAAGTCAGAATATTGGAAGCAATGCCATTGCTTTTTCCTGTAACAGTATTTGGGTGATGTAGCAGAAGCTGAGTCTTGGAGCAATACTTTAAAAAGGGTCATATTTGGTTGACAAGTCCTACTTACTGGATGGGCGGATGACAATGTTATTAGAAACTGCAGCTCCACGTTCATTCCTTGCTGTGCACTGATAGACTCCTTCGTACGTCTCAGCTTTCCCTTCGCTCATGATGTTGATTATGAGCGTCCCTGAGCCAGGCTTCATGGTGACTAGAGAGTCTTTATCTATGTCAAAATGAGTCCCATTACGGGTCCAGGAAAAGCTGCCCAACACACAAAAGATTAAGTGTGTTAATAGTCCGGAAAAATAGGATTACTTACTCTTCAACAAATTCCTAGCAGTTTTATGGATTTCTAGAAATAATTACTAGATTTTACTATTCAGTAACAGAGCAATAAGCCCCCATACCTAATATGTTTCATTGAATCATGACTTAGAAAAAAGTGCTGACTATACATTTTAAGGTACCTGTCTTCTGTACAGCTAGCCCAAATCTGACTCAATAAAGAAATCACACACACAAATTGCCTTTCATTTTTCTAAGAAAATATAGGAAGTAGGTCTCCCAGGCACACTCTCTTAGAGCTTTATTACCATTTTTATTGTAAACGCCATTGTTCAGAGCGTTGATAACCTACCTATAAAAATTTGCTCTGGGCTAAAATGTGACAAGAAAGCCCTCTACAAGTACTATCTACATGTGTTGGAAATTGATTAGACCAGTTTCAAGTTACCCAAATGCAAAGTGTAGGTTGAGAGGAGGGTAAGAGATATGACTTCAGGGGTGTTTTAAATGTTGGTTATTAAAAGTGGTAATTCTATATAAAATATAATTTGAGAATTTTCAATTCTAGAGATGATTTTGTGAATTCCTGAGGAGGTATGACAGTCAACTGAGATTCCTCTTTCTCAGTTTTATTTATATAAAAGATTGCCTTATATAAAAGTCACAATGCTCATGTAATTAAATACTTTATAACTAGTCACAAAACAATAATGGCCATGCTCATATACAGGCGTGAATCTCTAAACTTCACAGTGTTTTCTGGGCCCACATGGATTTCCCTTCCTGCTGTTTATCTTTATAGCAGTGGCTGTTAAAGCTAGAGCAGGAGGTGGCGGATGCTACTGGCATCTAGTGGGTAGAGGCCAGGTTTGCTGTGAAATATCCTACAATGCACAGGACAGCTTCCATCCCCACAACAAAAAATTATCCCACCCCAAATACCAATGGTGCTGAGGAGGAGAAATCCTGCTTTACAGAGAGTTACAGGAGGTGTTAAATAAGTGTGAAGCTGAAGGGAAATTCCATCAAAGGACATCACATCAGGGCTTGTGTGAGAGAGAGTTTCCAATAACCTGGCAGAATATATTGTTTTGAAGCAAATCTTTGCTTAAAGTTTTGACATAGTACATAGGTATTTAGTACCAGTTAATTTTTTTCTCAGGTGCTAGTCTGTGATAGCTTAATAAGGCCTGTAATAGACAAACTTGGAAATAAAATATCTAGGAACTTTCACTTCTTGATTACTTAAAAATCCACATTACATTTTAATAGTAATAATCCAACTCTCCAAAACGCCCATATATTACTAGACAAGTTATAGATTTTCTACTGTGGGACCTTGGATAAGTTACCTAACATTACTGGGCATCAGTTTTCCATCTGTAAAATGTGTTGGTTGGACTGGATTATTTCTAATATCTCTGCCAACTCTAACACTGCTATGCAGTGTTCATGCCAAGATCCATATGGCATGAATCCTGAGTATTGAACCCTGCCAACTTTGGAAAACCATTTAGGACTATTTTATACAGAGAGAGGAGATTTTGAAAGTCATCAATTCAACCTTTTTCTTTTACAGATGAGGAAACTAAAGCCCAGAGAAAAGGGGTTTGCCCATGTCATATGGCCATTAGTGTCAGAACCAGGATTAGGAGGCTCTTTTCCACATCTCCCCACAATTCATGAGCATTTTGCAGAAGGATATGAGTAGGGAAATGTCAATAATATAGGTTTTTAAGAAGAACAAACTGGCTCTAATTGAGCAGAGAGACACAACAATAAACCTATAGATTATACTTAAGGGATATGCAGGACCTAAGAATATCTTCGGAGGACCTTCAATATCTTTGGAGGGCAAAAATGGGATAGGGAGTTGGTTAGATGAACCAAAGGGTAATCTAGTCAGCCAATTTGAGAAATATCCAGCTAAAAAAGAAAGTGCTCCACATGGCTAACCTTATTCTACAGAAATTTCCAAACTTATTTCTATATTCAGAGAGATCCCCTGACTTACTTTCAGTACTGTAACAAAGCAAACAGCAACTCACCTTGGAGGAGGTTTCCCTTTGGCCTCACACTGGATTACAATATTCTCCCGAGGGTCAATAATGTAATCTTTTGGAGATTGTTGAGTGATGGTTGGAGGTTGTACCACTTAATTGTAGAAAGAAGAATAATGTAAAGAAATAAAACATTTAATATAATATTAGCATTTTTTCCTGTATCGAAATCTCTTACCTAAAACTAAATATGCTCCAGGTATATTTAGTAATTTCGTTGTAGCAGCACATACCTCAGTAGATTTTCAATGAAAAGTCTCCTAAAACTGAAGTCAAGGCATAACTTCCTTTTGGTAACTTTACAAGCACTCACAAAGTCCATTTTCCCACACTAAAAGTTTGGGAAAATAATTGCCAATACAAGCCTAATATTAAGACAGTTTCTTTTCTGATGTAACAATGAGAAATTCTTCTGATTTCTTTGGTTCGAATGATGTTTTTCAATGAAATTTAAGTTATGGGGTAAATTTGCATCTTTCTGAGAAAAGAGTAACTGACTTATAGTTCATTAGTGTGCTAATATAAATTAATATATGTTGGGAACAAATACATTTGAGAAATTAATATTAAAAAGATTGTTAAATTGGAGGCTTGACATGTCTTATTAGAGCTAGGATGTAGGTGAATTAGGAGCAAAGATAAAATAGTCTCATTTAGAAGATAAACGGAATGGAGGAAGCTCTCTGTTCTAGGAGACAGTGTTTCCATTTCGCTCTTCAAAGTGTTATCTGACCATTTATTATCAAATCAGAGAGAGAAACTGTCCTGACTCAGAATAATCTAATCCGAAGAAAGCTGGTTTCTAGACCTCTAATGCTCTTCAGGTAGTTCTAAGACGACTTTGTCCTTCTTCATGTGAGATCATAATTACAGAGTGTTAGCACAGGAAGGGTCTAGAGAATTAATCTATTCCAACCTCTTTTTTTGCTGCTCAGGAAGGAAAAATGGCTCGACTAGGAAGGCACAAAGCAGAGAAGAGAACCAAACTCTCTTGATTGGCTCCTGGTAGAAAGCCGCAGCCTTGCACAACTCCATGGAGAGCTGTTCACACAGGCTAGTGGTCCTCAACCAGGGGCAATTTGTCCCCACCCTTCCAGGGACATTTGGCCATATCTGGAGACAATTACAATCGTCATGACTGGGGTTGAGGTGATACTGGCATCTAGTGGAGAGAGGCCAGGGATGTTGCTAAACATTTAACAATGTACAGGACAAGCCCCCACAACAAAGACTTATCTGGCCTCATATGTCAGAAGTGCCGAGGCTAAGCAGCCTGGGCAGACCACAGTGTGACTGGCACCGGGGAGCTGAGCAGTGGCCCTGCTCCAGTATGCTCTCCTCTGCAGCACGCAACTTTCCCCAAGGCCCTCTCTTGGACTCTCACTTTCCTTTCCGTTCCTGTGGTATTTGACATTCTGGCTCATTTAAGTTGTTTGTCTTCTGGATGTCCCCTTTCCTCTCTGCCCACACTCTGCTTCCTTTGCGAAACCTCTTCTACCTGCCAACCAAGCATTTCCCAAAGCTCAGTAACTGTCCTCTGCCCTTGTCTCTCTCGTGGTTACTTGTTGCAAGGGCTAAATGTGTCACCTCCACATCCAAAGTCTTATAAATCTGCAAACATGGTTCTGTTCTCTTGCCTTGTATCCAGTCTTACTATTGTCTGCCAGACATGTCTTACTAAATATCCAAATAACACCTAAAGTATCGATCAAAAGCTAACCTCATTACTGTCAACATTAATTGTGCATCTATTTATGCAGGGTTTGGGGCAGTGTCAATTTCCCTTCCCTTTGGCAATATCCTGTCCCCCTCCTAATTTTCCAGCCAAACCCAGCTGCTCTTCCAGCCTCCATCATACACGGGAAACCTCATTCTCCTGGCCCTGTCAGTATCCAGTGCTAGGTAGCAATTTGGTCTGGTGGTTAAGAACTAGTCTGTTTGTTTCTTACTAGCTGTGAGACTTCACGCAAATTTCTTAATGTCTGTAAGCCCTAGTTTCCTCAGAGGAAAATGAGGTTTAAGAGCAGTATCTACTCCCAGCTGCTGGGAGGATTAAGAAAATAATTTGTATACACTTTTTAGACTGTTAGCATATTTCTGCTTCACAATCTTAGTACAAGCTAATGTTATAATGGTTCAATGATGTCAGCTATTTTAAAATTATCATCATAATCATTTTTATTTGGACCAGATTTACCTTTGAATGATCCTTCAGGCTTTGGGACTATAGAGTTTGGGATAATAGAAGGGAGCCTGGAATCCCACACCCAGGGAATAGTGGACATAGGCAGTAGGGGAGGGGATTCTTGGGAGCAAAATAGTCCAATTCCTTGTGCTTTTCTGGGAGTGACAGAGGTGCAGATTTTGGTGGTTTCAAATGCAGAGATTCTATTTACATATTGAGCTGGCTTATATGCCACTCCTAACTACCAGCAGTTTACCGTCTGGATGTACCTCTGAACAGTGCTTAGGTCACTCAACAACTAACAAATACTTTGCAGTACTAAGGGGAAAAAGTGATTTTACATAATTTTCCTGGTTAATCCAACATCAAAGGAAATTTTCAATGCCTGAAAACTGGCTATTTTTTAGCTAGATGAAAGATGCCTGGAGCAAGCCACTCAGAAACAATGTGAGTGGGAGCTGCTTATCTTTTGCACACTTCAAGACAATATTCAAATTCACTGGGTTATTCTACTTATGACACCTAGAAACACTAGTCTACATAGTCCTGAGGCCTAAAGACGTGTAAGAGGGCATATAGCTGCTGACTTGGGTAAAGCTTCTGCAGGTACCCACCTTCTAAAAGACACCAAAAGACGTATCTCTGTTCCAGAAAGCATTTAATAGCATTTAGAACCAGCTAATCACTCTCTCTAAATTTTGAGAATTTTCTCATTGAGTTACATCAGATGTGAATAAAGCTTGGAAGTTAGTAGAGCAGCATACTAGCAAAAGAAAGAATAATACCTGAGCCTTCAGAATTCATTCAGGTAATATATTACATTTGCTTCTTGGCATTTAAATGCAATGCTTAGCTATAGCAAATAAACATGCTTAAAAAGACACTCATCACAAAACATGAAACTGTGCGTTTAATTCACAGTATTAATTCAAAAAACAAAGACATGTCAAATTTTCACACTGCCTATTAATTTATAGAAAGACACTTACAGTCTTCAAGAAGTTTTGCTTTTTCCCCATCAATATCAGCAGGTGAGTGGGCAAAAAGGATTAAAGAAAATCAGATGTTAGTAATAAGAACGTTAGAACCCTGAAGATAAAAGGGGCATCTAGTCTATTTGATTTGACCTAAAAAACCCATATAGTGAAGATTAAGGTTGTGAAGTTGTAAAAGAAAGAAACTCACATTAATAGTTTTGTTTACTCCTACAGTAGCTTTCCCACATAAACACACAGAAGAACAAAAGCAATGCTGTAGGCAAAAAATGATTCTTCCGGGAATAGGAATGGCTAATTCTATTCCATACGTGTTGCACTGGACAAGTAATTATGTTCAATTTGAAAAATAGCTGAAATCTACAATTAATTTGAGTTGTCACATGCTGTGTAGTGTCTGATCCTATTATCCCAGACATCACTATGCATATGGTAATAATACCTAACAATGGGACATTGCTACATGACAGTGCTCCATCCAAGCCAAGTCCAACACTGATTTTAGATTTTTATATTTCTGTGGTTAATCTCCAAGTCAGTAATTGAACTTTTTAGACTGTTAGCATATTTCTGCTTCAGAATTCCTCAATCACCCAGGGGTTGCCGGTGCCCACACCAAGGAGTGGCTCATGTATGGGAGAAAGGAGTAGGGAAGAAATTACATCAGCATGCAATTCAAATCATTCCACAGTGCTGCCTGTCAATACTACTTGAGAAGGTAAATGCAGGAGTGCCTGAGTTATCCGTGACTTTCTTTTCATCATGGTTGTGCCTATTCTCCATTAGCAGCGATAATTGAGTTAGCCGTAGGTGACTGTTTCCCTCTGATTGTTAGACTGAGCAGTCAGATTAAGGGGGAATATATTTAACACGGGAGAGAACAAAAGCATTTCCCTCAAGTGCTTTTCTTCCTCTCTTGTGTATCTGTCAGGGCAAACGCTTACTTAGGCGTTCCTACTCCAATGGGCTTAAGCAATTATATATATATTTTGAAAATTGAAATTAAGGTCATTGGATGCATTTTTTTAAATAAGAAAAATATTGCATCTTATTGTGTTGTTGGCTATAGAAGCACGGGGCAGGAAGGCAACAAAGTGTGGGGCAAACCACATCTCTTCTTAATGTCTTCCCACTGGCAGTGACAACCTCTATGGCAAAAAAAAAAAAAAAAGACATCCCGACAATTGAACAGCCCTAGGAAAGCACTATCTTCCTTGCACCTTGGAAAGCTTGCCAAACAGATGTTCTATTCAGGAAGCTAATGGATTTAAAGAGGTCATGCAGATTAGGGATAAAGGAGAAATCAATTCTGAAGTACAGTAATTATCCAGATTTGAAATTGTGCTTTCCATCGCAGGAAAAGTCACCAGTTGGAAGCTAGCACTACATTTTCCACAATCAAGCCACCCAGACCAGGGAGAACATAGCATATGTATATTAGGAAAGAGTGGGAGAACACAGTAGCTGTTGTTTGTTCCATGTCAGTGTTCTGGCAGATTACTTGTTATATTCTCAAAATTTGCATCTTGGTCTTTGATCATGTTTAAACCAAAGAAGACTATTTGATAGGCTCTAGATAAGACATTTTTCCCAGTTCTAGACTCATATTTAAGATTCAAAATTAGAAAGTGAAATGTGTGTTGTCTGAATCAAGAAAAATGAATTATGGCTGGTCTGGGGATTCCAAGGGGTGTAGAGCTGGCGGAGAGAGCATCCCCCCATCTTTGCGGAGCACGCCATGGGGAGGTGGGGAGGTGGAGCGGGGAAGTCTCCATGATCCTTTTAAAGTGGTTCATCGGAACAACTCACTCCTTCCCTGCCATGCCATGGCGCACAAAAGGCACCTGACGGGTAGGAGGAGAATGACAGGGAGGGAACAGTGTGTCTGGCTGTGTCAGTGGCCATTTCTACGGTGTGAGTCTTTAAAAACACCAGGTGCTGAAGGTAAAAGCCAAATTAATTTTGATTAGCTTTTTTCAGTATCACACAGACACCTTCATTCACGCAGTTCAGAGTGATAGCAAATGCCAGGAGGCTTTGACTCCCAGGCCTAACAGCTTTAAAATGTTAATACTTACGATCAAGAGGTACTTCCAGTGCACTAATCATCTGGCACAGGAAGAGAATCAGGGGCATTCTGCCTGCAGATAAGCGCTTCTTTTTCGGCATTATTTTAAGCTGCATTAGCTTAACTCCTGCTGAGACCCACAAACTGAATTTCCTTTTCTTCTTTCACAAAAGATTTTGTGAAACGTTATGTGCAGTGTTTAAATAATTCTCATGCAGGGAACTGAAAAAGGATAGAGTAAGAATAATGATTATAATGTATCAAAAAGAAGGAAATGAAGAGCAGAAGTCTGTAGCAGGAAATCAGCCCTGTATTATACATGAACTCTAAGAGAAAGCTAACTTTTAAATATTTAACTCCTAAGACCGGAATAATCATTTATTCATAAATCAGCTAAAATTAGTTCAGAATGTATGTAGTGATGTCAAGGTAAACCTACCTACTTTACCATCATTATGGTTTTTCCATTTTAAATGGTATTTGTACTGCAAGTGCTCAGAGGCTACCACGTCTTTCCTAATAGATGAGGAAAACTTGGCTTTTAAGCCAGTTAGGAAGCAATCACTTTGTGACTTTAGTGGGGAGGCTTGATGGCCTCCATTCTAGAGATTATCTCTGGGAAAGTTCAGGGCACTGTTGCAAATTTGCTTCAAACCCAGAACACTGATTTACCAGCTGAACACCAACAAGTCAGGTCTTCCCCATCTCTCACCTAAACTACAGCAACAGACCTGGCTGGGCTCTGAGTTCAGGCCTTCCTCACTGTGGTCACCCTCCTTAACCATGGAGATTAATTTTTTTTTTTTAAAATGGTCTTTGGTCAAATATTGGTAGTAGCCATACTCAATCTATCCTATAAAGTCCAATATGTCCTTAAACAAGTATTTGAAGACCTCAGTGATCTGGCCTCAATTTATCCTACAAGCCTTACTTCCTTCTATTTCCATATAACTATTTTTTTTATTGTTGTTTGATGATTCGTTTCTGTTTTTCTTTCTTGTGTCAATCCTTCAGTATGCCTCAAATTTTCCCACCTTCTTGTCTTTGCTTATTCTATTCCTTTTGTTTAGAATACCTTGTCCACCATATTTTCTTATCAGTCCAATTTATTTCTTATAAATCAGTTAAAAGGTGACCTCCAAGAAACAGCTGATCACCCCAACTAGAAGTTATTTTACTACCACCTCTGAATTCCTGAACTTCCTTGCTTTACACATCACATATGTTATATAGATAGATATTTAATAAATAGATCATTTATATTTATATAAATATGTATATTTGTATACATGCTGTCTCCCCTGCTCCTTTGGCAAGGACTGTGTCTCTCTCATCTTTGGATCCCTCCCCCATCACCCAATGTACTGTGTCTTGCACATGGAAGTGTTCAGTGCACACTGGAGAGCATGAGCATGAACACAGAACAGAGATGTCTATCCCACAGGAAACCGCTACCTGAAGGGATAGGTTTAATCATGGCTTCTCATTAATGAAGACAGGTGGGGGTGACCAATGGCTCTCTCAAGAAGGTGGGAAGGATGTTATTGTTACAAACCGGAGTAGCTCATACAAGTTTAAATACTGGATTATTTGTATAACTGTGTATTTCTAAGATGTCCATCTTTTTCACTAAACTGCAAGTCTCCTCAGGGCAGGGACTACGTCTGTCCTGCGTCCCACTGCATCCCCAGGGCCCATCAGGGTGCCTGGCACATGGTAGGGAGGAAATAAATATTTTCAAAGAAGAAAATGAACGAGAGGAGGAAGGAGGAAGGAAAAGGAGGCTTAAGACCTTCGGAGTTGAGGTTGTATTCAGATAGGCAGTCTGACCGTGGTCTGCCCAAGGCTACACTTATATTTATACTACTTGGTTTAAAAACCAAATTCTTGTCAATATGGCCAAATTAGTTGTAAAATCCTGTCTCTGTGTGTGGAATAGAGCTTAAATGTATAAAAGGAGTATCAAACAATGTTCTGCCCCCATGTATTTTGCTAGCAATTGAGTTCTGATTTGAACATGGTTAAAATTATAGTAAGATACTTCTTGCAAAACAAATTTAAAAAAAAGAACTTAACATGCTAAACATTAATGTTATACTTATATAAGTATTATAGTGTGAATAAAACATCCATATTATGTGGTTTCATTTTACAGACAGGAAATTTGTCTTTCCATATCATAAAATATAAACATTCATGTCCACTAAACATCGAGAAGCAGGTACAGAAGCTCACCCAACCACTTCTGACCAAAATACAAACCAGACTTTCTGTGTGTGCAAAGCACATCTATATCATTTAATAAAAATTACTTAGGTCTCTCATAAGTTCTCTGTTGAAATGCTAATTCTGAATTTGCCCATAAGATCCAGGGAAAATAAAAATAAGTGACACAAATGGCACTAAAACAAGCTGGTCTTATCTATTACACATATTAAGAGAAAACAACAGAGCTAAACCCTGAGAAAACAAATCGTACACCTGCCTCATCCCTGTGTCACGCCACAGAACTTTATTCAGTTTAAGTGCCAAGCTCCCTGAGTAGGGGCTGGATAACTAATATAATTTCCAAAAGATGTACTAATAAATTGTAATGCCTGTAAGAACTTAAACAGCTACAAACAATTTCTGTTATAAGTTCTTCTTTATTTATTTTTCCTTTATGCCTAAACTATTCATCCTTCAAAATAGAGAAAACCATTAGACAGCTTCATTTAAAAGAAAGTATCAATCAACCTTCTTTACCTTTTTACAGAATACAGAGAGTGAAATATTGCACATTAAATCACAGTGTTTTATAAAGAAAAAAATCAAATTTCAAGAAAAATTGAGAGAGAACTTACTTAAAGAGACATGAGTAAATAAATCCTCACACTGCTGGGAGGTCGTGAACTATGGTAACTGAAGATGTGGTCTCTCTTCAGAAGTTTAAGTTAACTGCACCATTAGCCACAAATCATCTCTAGAGTAGGTTCCGTTAAGGGCGCACAAAGCAATGGTCCAGCCTATCCTCTGCCTCCTGCCCACGGAAAATCACCCACTCCTCCTACGGATGCCCTCATAGGTGAAAATCCGAGCATGTAAGGACAGCATTAAGTCCCCAGCACTCAGTCAAACTGAAAATCAAATACAGCTACTGAAGACCGAGCTTTCTCTCGGCAAGAGTAATGTACTCTGCACATTGCACAAAGAAAAACCACTGCTTTGCACTCTCAGCATTGATGTCAACGCCCTGTCCCACTGGAGCCCATCTACCCTGTACTTTACCTTGGAAAATGATGGTCAGTCTTCCTTAAGTGAGAGTCATAAACTAAAACTAAATTGTTTATGTAATTATACTATAGTGAATAAAATCCCAATTTGAAATAGCAGCATCATTTTTAGTTAAGGCTAATGAGTATGTTAGTGCAATATAGCTTGTAATTTGCAAAACAATATTTGCCATAGACATTTTAAAGCATGCTTGAATGGTAGGTTCATCTTCTGAAAATAAATCACCCTGATATTTAAAATCACATATATTGTTAAAAGGAAAAGAGAGTAATGGTAAACAGTAAAGCCCTTTCGTATTTCATTTCATTTAACTCCATTCAAAGCAACTTTTCGGATGTTACCTATAGGACCCGTGAAATAGAAAGGGAAAAATGTTCCCTTCCTCAGTAAACTTTCATCATTAGACAAGAAATGCAATTCAAGGGTCCCTTATTTCTTTGGCTTCAAATTCATATTAAATCATGGAGCAAATGTTCCCCAGTGTAATTTGCTGTATGTTTCAAAAGAAAAACCTAAAGTTTTGACAAAGGATTCACATCAAGCCTGAGAAAAGCAGCTTTCCTGTTGCTTACTTAAGTCTTGTCTTTAGAAAGAAAACAAAACCTTTCTTTTTCTCTCAAATGAAGGATGAAATCATTTTAATGAAAAAAATAAATCAGTTCTACCAGAATTGGAAGGCCATGCATTACTTGTCATTTCATTCTTCTCTATTTGCATTTTTCAGCATTCCAACATGGGTGGGTTCAACGCAGATTGCACACATAACATGATCTACACTCTCCAAGCTGATAAACAAACATGCTTATGTGACTGGACGCCCTTTGACACACCAATTATTGCTCTGATGACCCATCAGTGGCTGGTCTCACTGACTGGACAACTAAGTGGGTAGGACATCATGTTGACTGTGAAAGGCATTTTCAGCAGTCAACTTGGGGATGGTCACTTTTTATGTTTTAAATATTTACCATGAGGAATGACCACATGAATGCCCATCCCCAGCCCATGCTTGTGCTCTCCAATCACAGATTTTGAGTCTGAGAACGTGGAGGAAAGGTTAGAGAGAAAGAGACAATGACTATTAATAACACATCAACAAAGTCATGGTGACATCTATACAACTATACAACCCCCAAACACACCTCAGAAAAAAGTAGTTTGGGTTTATGGGACTATAGAGAATATAATGATCAAACAACAAGGCAAACTGTGTGCAGCTTTAAGGAACATGTTTCTAATTTCCTTAGTACAAAGGACTCTCCCACAGTAGAGTTTCTACATGCAATCTGGTAACCTAAGGAAAGGTGAACAATTGACAGGTGGTTTTTAACCCAAATAACAGATGATTGAACACATCTGGATAATATCTCAAACTCCTACTCCTCACAGCACTGTAACAACTATCTTATTTGATATTCAAAAAAACCCCAGAACATAGGAAAGCAGGCATTACACCCATTTGACAAATGAGAAGAAAAAAACGATCGCGATGGCTACTATTCAGTGAGCCCCTTCCACGCACCAGGCGTTGCGCTGAGTCTCCTCCATGCATTAACTTATCTCATCTTCCCAACCACCCCAAAATGTAAGTTCTATACGTTTCCCAATTTACTTATAAGGAATCCAAGGTGCAGGATGGAAAGTTACCTGCTTAAGGACACACACAGTACGTGAAGTACCAGATCTAGAGCTCCAGTTCTGAAAAGTTCTGGAACTTTTAGCCACCTCACATTGCCATACTCTGAGAGGTTCCTAGCACTTCCCTCCCTCCTATACCCTCTTACTTTGCAGTTATCCAATAAGCAAACAGAATAGCCAAGTTTAGTCATTAATATTAAAAAGGAAAAGCACTCATGGTTTCTGAATATCGAAAGATCTTCACAATGTTGCCCATAGCACAACTTCAGGGGCTTCTTCACGTTGGATTTCATGTGAATAGTGCTGCCTGAAGTTGTACCACACGCTGCCCCCCCGGCCTTTTAAAGGAACAGGAAGTTAGCACATACTTTAAAAAGTTAATCTTAAAAGTAGGCAATATATGCACATGGTACAACATTCATAAAGTACAAAAGACCATATAATGCAAAGTCAGCAACCAGAAACCCAGTTTCTCCCTTGGGAAGCAGTCATTACTGCTAGGTTTTGTGAATCCTTCTAGAGATGGATTCATGCATAAAGAAACATAAAAATATATTAAACAATATTTTAAGGATGTTTTAGATTTAAAATATTTTTCTAAAGCTTTTTGGATATTGAAGTTAGATCATCAAAAATACCAAGGTCTTTTCAGTGAAATCTAGTTCTTTTCAACACACGAAAATTATATGGATACCTTTTTCACACCTCTTTTCTTAGACAACAATTACAAGAAAGAAAATAGTACAACATGAGACAATGATATAATTCAGAGATCTCAGACAAAGGATAAAGCATGATTAATGAAAAGTCCATACATGTGAGAGTAATAGTGATCCTGACCAAGAATGGTACCTGTTCCGCACTTGTCCAGCCAGCTATCTGATGACAGTTGTCAGGATCAGCTTCAGGGATGAGAGAGCTGCTTGGAAAAGGAAGGATGGTTCGCGTAAGAGAGAAAGGGACTATTTCTTTGAAAAAGAACAGGAATGTCCTTCCTCATCTCTACCTCCCAATCCAATCACAATTAACTGAACAGAATGGGGAGGAGCCTTCTCCGCCCTGAATGCCTGCTGTGCTCACAGTCTTTCTTTCTGCATTGACCCCACCACCCTGACCAAGCCTGAAAGAATCAGGGTGGGTGTCTGAACAAAGGCAGGCAGCCACGTAGAGCCTGGGAGATGACTTGGTTGCTTGAGAGGGACTGAAGAGTGACCAACTAAGTGACAACAAATTCCTTTCTCATGGGGAGGGTGAATATGACACACAAAGAGAAATTGAGTCAGCAGTTTGGATCAGGAACAAAGGCCAAAGGTCAAACAGAGGCAAGGCAGCATGAGAATCTATGAGTAAGCAGAGGATCTGAGGTGTCAAGGGCAGAAAGACGCCAGTGGGCAGCACAAGATCAGTAGAAGCAGAGAAGAGCTGAGTGACCATAGCATCGAAGGAACACCAGACAGGTGATAATAAACACCTGCTACTCTCGTACTACGAAAAGCAGGCCTCTCAATCTCTTGGTACCCCAAACAGTGTTCCAATTCTCTATGAGGTTTGCCAGAATTGTGATCATTGTTAAGACATCTTCCTGTCTTTCTTCTGTCTTGTGTATTCTATAACAACCCTTCATTAACATGGTAGGTAGACTGTTACATTGGTGGTGCCCAGGAAGCACACCTCCCAGTATCCTTACCCTTGTATAGTCCCCTCTCACAATGGCTCCGGGCTTGGGCATGTCATATGTTTTGGCTGATGGGATTTTAGCAAGTATTATGCAAGCAGGGGTGTGATGACCATTTGTACACTGGGGCTTTTTCTCTTGTAATGTTCCCTCTGGGAAGTATGGGCCATACTACTGATGATGAGAGGCCAGTGAAAAGAGACCCCAGGAGATGAAAGACCATCTTGGACTTTCTGGCCCCAGCTGAGCTCTCAGACTCAGTGAGTAAGTGACTTGTTAAACCACATGCAACAGAAGAACCATCCCGTCAACCCTTAGGATTATGAGAAACAAATTGTTTGTTTTAAGTCACAAAATTTTGGAATGGTTTTGGTATATAGCCATAGATATCTGCAACAATGAATTAAGATAAACTGAGATTGGCTGTTGTTGCAACTGGAAACATGCTAATATGCACATTTAGGAGTACGGATGATCCAAATGCACAGGTCTCCTTAGAAGATCATGGCTGGAACCACAGGAATTCTAAGTGAATAAGTAGTCTGGTGAGGTAGATTTTCCCTCAAAACTGATCTATCATTTTGGGTTTTTTCTAGATACACTTCCTTGCATATATGTGTTGGTGCAGCCGAAGCGCACAAAACCTAAGTTACATTTCTCACACAAAACTTGTACTTAGAATAAATAGAAGACAGAGAACACTGACCGTTATTTTAGTATTATATAAACTTGTTTATACTGAAATAATTGTGGATTATGCCTAATTTATTGTCTTAGGCATTATATCAATTACTTCTAGCAGCACAACAATGTTAGAACAGATGAGAAACAGTGCTTAGCCTACCCCCACCCGTCCACATTGCACAAATCGCTGAGGCAGCCAGCTCATAGCCTAGTGGCTTTATCAAAGCGGGAGTCCCAAGCTGGTGCCTATTCCTTATAAAGCACTCCATTTGTAACCTGAATGATGCTCTAAAGTAATTAAAAGAAAGCTTCATTTTAAAATGGATAATGGGGAAGTCTATTGGAACATTGTGAGAAATGGAAATTGAATCTGTATGTCTTGAGGTCCCATAATGGAAATTTAGAATACACTGAAGAAAAGTCTGCCAATTTATCTGATAAGATTACTACAAAACACGAAACAGGAAGTAGGATGTTGATGTAAACCTTAGCCAAATAGTCGCAAACAAGCACATGCAAAATGCGCCATTATATGCAAAAAACATAACATGGCAAAATGGCACATTTGTAGAAAAATAGCATTTGAAACTGGCAGCTTGTATTTTGTAAAACATTGTACATCGCCAATAAGCCGCTGTATGCGCCAAGGTAGGCGCCATCAATGTTGGGACTTTCAGCACAGGGCTCATGTGTGCTTTTCCTAGGGATGGGGGTGAGTAGAGAGAAGAGTGACGTGCAGAAGTAATGAACCTCTCATGTGTTAAATAACAGTCTCATTTCACCACATACTGCTTCCTGTGGGGCTCGGGGCCCTGTTGGGGGTGCGGCCTCTTTGTGTGCTGCCATCCCATGCTGCCAGTCTCCACTGCCTCCTGCTAAGTGATGCATGTGGAATATTTAGCGAGCCCTATTCTCTCTGCCACAGACAGCATACCCTATTCACAGCAAATCTGAAGTGCCTTTTCTGGGAAGAGTTTCAGAAGTGACATTCTACAGGAAGGCTGTCTTATTGTCTCATCTCAGTGGTTAGTCGGGGGCAGGATGATGGTGGGAACAAGAGCTGATGGACTTGTGGGTGCTGGTTGGCCGAACCACCTCCTCTGTCTTCCTCTCAGCTGCATCTGTGAATCATTCTTTTCTATTACCAGGGCTTTCTCCAGACATGGGCCTGCGTGTGGGGGCTGGGGAGGCAAAAGGCCCAGATTTACCAACCCAAGGGACATCACTCCTGCCATGCCACAGATTACTACAATCTTCACAGCAGCATTTCGAGTTGGATTTTTCCAAGGCATCTAAGCTCTCTGTAATCACAACAGAACCATGAAAATGAGAAATAGAGACTGACATGACATGAAGAATTTTATTTTCCACTTGCTGTCAGTGCTAAGGAAGGTATATTATCACAAACCAAATAGCTGGAATCCCTCATTCCAGCCGGAGGCTATGTCATATAAAGAACAAATCTCAGTCATGTGTTGATATGCATTTGGTACTACAAAGGATTTACTAGCAAAACAGCAGAGTAACGCATGAAATATTTAACTCCTGGTACATTTAATTTTCTTTAAACAAGCTATGTGAAAATCTCCAGGTATCAAAAATAAATAAATCAATAAGCAGCCATTTGTTTGCAAGAAAACTTATCAGATTTACTCCAAAGAGCATCCTTCTCCTGGGTATTTGAAAATATAATTCAGTTTCCTAGAAGTTAAATATTAACTCCTCAGGGGACCATGTTCTCTGTAAAAGGTAACTACATAAAAGCATGAAAGTTAGAAACAACATTCTCTGTAATGTGAGATTTAATCAACCCAACAGTTTAACTTAAGAGCTTTGGAATATTCTCCTGTCTGTGCTAAAAGACACTGACTTCTCAGGAACCACTTTTTCCATGAGAAGATCACACTCTCTTTTCACTCCCACTTAAATGGACTATGCAAGAAGAATATGTTCCATCTCAATGGCGTGAAAGCAATGTCAACACAAAGAGCAGTTTAGGAATGTCAGCAGGAAGATAGTATTCTTGGTCAAAGTGCCCAGCCCCTGAAACAATCAGGATGCATTCTGGTTTTTATCCAAGCTGGTTGATAAGAACATTAAATCCAGAATTACTGCCTCTTTGTATCTCTTCAGTTGAGTTTTCATGGAAATTTTTTTGTGGGTAAACTGAGCACTTACTTCCTAAAGAGCAATATTTGTACCCTTCTGAAAAGAAAGCCAGGGAGTAAGAAGAAAAGTGAGATAGGAGGACAAAAGGAAAAGCGATGACAGAGGAAATGTTACAGATATAATAAATTTCCAGGTCACGCCGTGATTGTCCTTGTCATTTTTTGTTCATTTGGAAATTGTGGTAATCCATACAAAAAAAACTGGGCTGAAAAACACTTATGAAAAATAATTTCTTTAAGCATATTAAAGGTATCCCAAAGATTTCAAAGAAAATGTTTATGTAGAAGATCCTCTGTAGGGGCTTATGCTCAGACCATCTCTAAGGTCTGCCCTAGCCCTAAATCTGAATTATGAGAGCCGAATCTGCTATAATATAAGTGGAGCCAAATAAACCAGCCACCAACAGTGACAGCTATTGACATGCCACAGCAGAAGGTAAAAAATAAGACCAGAAATTGGAAAAAGAGAGCTAAGTATCAAATTCTTCTAGGCAGCTGGTTATTGGGACTAGGCACAGGCATGAATGGAGAAATGAGTATTAGTCACATGGTACTATCTCAGTAAAGGGAAGAAGGATGCTAACAGGCCATGCAGTCTGTGCCTAGTCCCCCTCGCAGAGAGGAGTAGGCTTGGGGCTCTCAGCTGAGGCCGAGCAATGGTTTCTGGGTCTGGGCGACACTAGCAGGATCTGTGTCCAGCGGAGCCAAGGTGGGCAACATCTTGGTGAGAAGGTGATTCAAAAGCCTGGCAGAGCATCCACAGAGTTTAAAAATGAAAGGGCTGGGTAAAGAACAAAATCTAGGTAAGAGGCCTCAGAAAGGATATGAGGGACACCACCAAGGATAAGATTTAAGACCAAGGGATGTAGGAGACAGAACCTGGAGACATCTCTAGAGCTGGAGAGAATTAACTGCATGTGGTTTTTATAGGGTATTGGGTATAGGGGTTGCTCAGGAATGGGCAGAAGAAGCTGTTAAAGGTCCTATTCCTGACTGGTCAGCTGGCTGAGAATTAAGCAGGCAAACACTGAGTGCCCTCTTGCCATACCTCACTAGGCCAAGGGCAGCATCTCAAATATGTCTGGTTAGTCTGTCTGAGGAAGGCTTTCAAAGTTTAGGTTTTTGTCTCCTTCAAGAATTTTAAATAAGAGTATTCTAGGCCCTTGCTAGAGTAGAAAACATTAATTGTTGATCTCCAACTCCTCTCATAAGCCTTGCAGAGAAAAAAAGTTTTTGTTTTTTGGAAGACCTAAATATTCTTCTAGAAATAGCTCTAGCAGATCTGTCAGTACTCAACAGGAGCTCAGTGTTAACCTCTGATTTTTATGAAAGTTGGTTATAATAACAGGATAAATAAATTCTCTCTCAGTGTTTTCTCTCTACATTTAACTAGATCAAGAGACCTAGTTCTTATGTACAGACTTTGTAAATTGGACTAAGCTATTAGCCAGACAAGCAACAAGCAGGAAAAAAAAATCAAAATCATATTTGAAAGATGTATTTTTGGTTTCAATTGAGAGCAAGGGTTTGGATGGAGACAAGCTACCTCTACATGTTTCTCAGAAAATTTTGCTCAAGGGGGGGAAGAAAGTGATAATAATCTCTACATTGGATGCTGAAAATTTTAAGTAGAAGGAAAGTCTACAAAATTGAGAAGAAAGCACGTGCTACTGAACAGAAGCAGTGGTGCCTGAGAAGACTGCCAGACTGGGCATTTCTAAAACAACAAAGCTTAAACGGGAGAGTTCTCATTCTTTACTTAGAAGCTTTAAAGCTGCAGCATTAGAGCAGTGTCTAAGAGCACTTAGAGTTCTTTGTAGGGTTGGTTTCAAACATTTTATTAAAAACATCTGGCACATTAAATTTCAGATACTGAGGGGATTCAAATGTGAATCTGACAAACTTCATACCCCCAAAGTGCTCGAATCTGGCCTTGGGAGAGAGAAGTGAGTTCTATGAGAATATAACTAAATGTAGAACAACGTGGTAAGTGCTCCTTGACTATCTGCAGGATGTGAACCCTATGGAAGCATGGAGTAGGATGCATCCAATTCTGCTCAAGAGGGAAGAGGAAAAGATCTTAGAGGAGAAACCTGAATCTACCTTGCCCTGGAAAAGTATCAAGAATACTCCAGGCAGAGGAGAGGGAAGCCATGAGTAAAGTCAAAGGGTATGATGTGTTTCTGGCAAGTACCCAGATGGGAATGGAGGATACAAGGTGGGGGGTGGGGGAGGATGGGGCAGAAATGTCGAGTTAGTGCCAGTTGCTGTCTTACTGATTGCATTTTTGTCTTTATCTTTACCATAATATTAGATGAGTTTCAAAGTACTAAGCTGGGTAAGTGAGTTAAAGTACTTTTCTTTCAAAAGGATCATCAAGAGTACCATCTTCTCACGCAAAGAGTAAATAAAATGTGCAGGGAATTTTAGAGGATTCAATTAAATTTAACTCAATAACCTGAAAATCAATTATGTGCAGATCAATGGACGCCTGAGGCTGGGGGTGGCTGGAGAGAAGATTGATGGCAAACAGGCAGGAGGGAACTTTTCTGAGTACTGTGCTCGGGAGGAGGCATGACATAGGCTGCTGGGGCCAAATTATAACTAGTTAAAATGACAACAATATACCCAGCCTCCTGCCCCCTGTCATTACCACAACCACAAAACCACAACACTAAGAGAGACTGCCAAACCCCTTTTTGTGGCATCCAGTAGATGGTTAGTTGTTGTTTTAAAGAATAAAAGTCAATAGTTTTTCCATCCTTGACATAAAATGTAAGAGAATATCTCTGTGACCTTGGTTAGGGTTCTTAGATATGACACCAAAAGAAAAAATCTGATAAATTGGACATCATCAAAACTAAAAACATCTTCAGAAGACATTAATAAGAAAAAGCAAAGATAAGCTATAGACTAAGAACCGTATTTACAGATCATATATCTAATAAAGGACTTATATCCACAACATATAGAAAAACTCTCACAAGTCAAAAATAAAAAGACAAAACAACCCAATAAAAAAAAATTGGCAAAAATTTCAATAGATGCTTCTCTAAGGAAGATATACAAATGTCTAATAAGCACAAGAAAAGATGCTCAATATCATTTATCATTAAGGAAATGCAAATTAAAACCACAGTGCCATACCACCATATACCCACTTGGATGGCTATATTCAAAGACTACTAATATCCAGTATTGGTGAGGATGTGGAGAAACTGAAATCCTCATACATTGTGATAGAACATAAAAACACATAGCCACTTTGGAAAACAATTTGGCAATTTCTAAAAAGTTAAACATTCACTTACTATACAACCTAGCAATTCCACTGCTTTACCTAAGAGTAATGAAAACATATATCCACACAGAGACTTGTATGCAAATTTACACAGCACCATTATTTACAATAATCAAAAATTGGAAACAAACTCAATGTCCATTAACTGCCGAAAGGATAAACAAAATGTGGTATATTCATATAATGGAAAACCACGCAGCAATAACAAAGAACTATTGATACGTGCAACAACATGTAACGTTGATAAAACCTCAAAACTATGCTAAGTGAAAGGAGCCAGACACAAAAGACCATATATGATTCCATTTATATGAATCTTTTAGAAAGGAAAACTATAGAATCAGAAAACACAGTAGTGGCTGCCAGAGGTTGGGGCAGGAGAGAAGATTGGCAGGAGGGAACTTTGTCAGCTGATGATAACGTTCTATAACTAGATTGGAGTGAAGTTTGCACAACTGCTAAAAATGTACCAAAACTCATCAAACTACATTTAAGATGGGTAAATTTTGTGGTATGTAAACTGTACCTCAATAAAGCTGTAAATAAGAAAGATAACTTGAACACCCTGTTTTCCAATTCAAGACACCCTTCAGAGGATACACCCATGGGCTTTTTTCATGTCGCTTGCCGTGCTGAGGATTACGAACGCTTTTAAAAGTCAATGTTACTTATTTCTACCTTCTTAAGCAAAAATAAGCCACCAAAAGTAGAGATTAAAAAAAGAAAACTTAGGCTGGGCATGGTGGCGTGCACCTGTAGTCCCAGCTACTCAAGAGGCTGAGGCAGGAGAATTGCTTGACCCTGGGAATTTGAGGTTGCAGTGAGCTATGATGACCCCGCTGCACTCTAGCCCGGGTGACAGAGCAAGACCCTGTCTTCTCACTTTTCCGACCAGTCTTCTCAACTCCTTGGCCCCTTGTTTTTACATCATTACATTCTTGCCTAGGAAAAACCTCAATTCAGAACAGCCTTGCCTAGAATGACATAAAGCCCAAATTCCCCATGTGGCATATGCAAGTGGGTTAATGAGATAAAGTAGAAAGCAGATGGGCTGTGGAGTCAGATGCTAGTTTAAATCCTGGCTCTGTAGCTCAGAAGCTGTGCTGCATTGGTTATGTTAAATAAACTGACTGTGCCTTAGTCGCCTCATCTGTGAAATGGGGCTAATTTACCTACCTCTAGCGCTGTCAAGAGGATAAATGAGGAAAGTATTAATAGGTAATGAGCATAGCAATGAGCCAGGAGCTCACAGACCATTAGTAAATAGGGACCATTATAATTACAAGGCCCATGATGACACAGGCGCTACTTACCTTTCTAGCCTTCTTTCTTGTTACTCACTTTGTCACAAGCCTAATGGACAAACACACTGATCTCCATGCCTTTCCTTGTTGTTCCCTCTGCCTGGAACACTTTTTCTACTTTCTACCTGATTCCCATCCTCCTCATGGCCTGGATAACACCCGCTCATTCCTGGAGACTCGGCTCAAATGTCAACTTTTAGAACCGTTCTGTCAAAAACAGTAGCCACTAGTCACAAGTGGCAATTGACATTCAAATTAATTAAAATTAACTAAAATAAAAAATTCAGTCCCTCAGTCACGCTATTCACCATTCAAGTGCCCAGTAGCCACATGTGGCTGCCTAGTGGATGCTGTAATGGGCAGTACAGAATGAAACGTCTTCATCATCACAGAACATCCTGTTGGGCCGAGCTTCTCCAGAGGATAATGTCTTTGCCAACCCTCTCCTGAAGAACTCATGTGTACTTTTATAAGTGCACTCATCGCTTCTTTTTTTGAGTGTTTAATTCTTTGTTTTTCTCCATAAATTGTAAGCTTTTTGAAGTAGCACCCAAATCGGTATGAATTTGCTAAATAAGCTGTTGAATGAATGGTTAAAAAGCCTTTTTATAAATAAAACCTTTAATTGCCTGGAGGCCCAGACCCACAAGGAGGAGCTCTGGATGTCCCTGCTTTCAGGACCTGGTCCTGAATGGCTGCATCTTGTTTTGCTTCCTACTCCATTTCTCAACCCATTTCTAATCCTTAACCCATTCAGGCAAGCCCACTCTAGACCATGTGGCCAGGATTTCTTGACCTCTAAGAAAGGCTTCTGAGAAAACATCTGATATCAGATAAGTCATTGAACATAAAAGTTCATCTCTGTACCCACAGTGCCCCAAGTAGTGTCTGCCCAAAGTATATTGCTAATGACTATTTGTTGAAGGATGAATGGGTTATAATTTCATCAGGGAATACAGTCTTAGGGAGGAGGGGGGTACAGGGGGGAGAAGCTGGGAAGGAAGGAGACCAAGTGTGGAGACGTGCATTCTGCCGAGCATGACTGATGCTCAATGCACAGACCACATGCCAAGAAGCACAACAACCTGCAGCTCAGGACCAGCCCTACGATGGGGTGGGGAAAAGGAGGAGAATTTATCTCCAGGCTCCACTTGGTCAAAGTTTCTCCCCCTTGTACCTCTGGGTCGCGCATTCCAGGACATGGGTGCTTGTGGGCTCTGCAGTGGTGTCCACGTGGGAGCCTGGGGCAGGAGATGAGCAGTGTACAGTTGTGAAGGTGGCTGAGGCCCACACAGAGCTGGAACAAGAGATGGGGAGGCCAAGGCTTAAAGTGCTGCCTAAAAGGTGTGTGGCACAATATATAAATTAACCTTCCAAATTATCTACCCATCATGGGTGGGACTTGGAGGCATTCGGGAAGGTTTACAAAGTACAGTGTTCTCATACTCAATTCCTGGCAAGGTTCTAGGTACGTGGTAAATATCAATAAAATCGACTGGCTGATTGCACAGAGACATCTGAGCAGTCCAGTAGAGGACTAGGTTCCTAAAGGGTGACGGTGATGGACAGGAAGTGAGTGTGGGATGTTAGGGAACCAGTGGACAGAGAAGGGCTGAAAACAAACTTGATTCACTTTATAATTTTCTCTGGGTCCAAGCTGACTTTGAAAGATTTCCCACGTCATCTCCGTTGTTCTAAAATCACCCTGGCACCCCCTCCAAAGTATCACCTTTCATAAGATATCCTAAGTTATTATAGAAACCACTTAAGACCCAGATAATGGTCATGGTACTAAGGATCAATATACTTGACTTTCCACCAGGTTTTCCTCAAGCCCAAGCACTGCTTTCTTTCTTTCAATGTATATTACAACTGCCTAAGTTACACCTGTTGTCTTCTAAGCAGATAGTGGGTTTAACTCTATTTTGCTCTATACCTTGTATACAGCTGACAGGTGTCTTTGGGAAAATAAAAATAGCAAATGCTATTGTTGTGATTTGCTGTGTCCCTTTATATTTTATTAATCAACCAATTTTCAGCAAGTTTTGGTTTCATCTCCATGAATTATAGACTTGAAAGGCCAAAGACACGCTAGGAAATTCTTTATTTTAGCACCTTCTTTCTAGGCAGAAAGACAAGGCATCTATCTCCATGAGAGCTGGTGTACTGGACCCCTCTTATGCACCACTTTAAGATACTCTCAGTTGCTCCTTTTAGTTCAGCCACAGCTGTAAGGACCTGTTTCCCTGCAGGCTTGGAGCAGCTTTACACAGGTGCACCTCGACAGTGGCCTTACCTTGCCTTCATAAGGAATCTCTTGCATCCTGCCCTAGGCATCTCTAATCTTCAGCTTAATGGTCTTAGGAATCCACTCTGCACTCAAGCATGCACAACCAAGGAATGCAGGGGAGTTAGTGCTGTGGGGACCACTCTTGACCAATGCATCCCCCTTTCATCCCCTGGCAGACAGTTCTGAGATGCTTCATAAGCCCCCTTACAGGACCCAGTGGGCTCAAACAGCCAATGTACTGATGCATCCATGTGTTGGATCTTCCCATTGCTCTGTTTCTCTCCCCCTGTTCTGCATTTCTGCTCCCTGGGATCACATTTCCAAACAAGCTCCCTATGTCCAAGCCTTAGTCTCTGGCTTAGCTCTTGGAGGACCCTAGGCTAAGACAGGTGGGTGGCAGTCTTATATTGGATTTGCAAACTCTCACATCCTGGATTCATGCTCCAAGAGAACAGCACCCGTAATGGGCCCCCTGGTGTACCCACTGTCACCCTTACACAAGGTGTAACTGCAGCAATGATTTGTCTCTTTTTTCCAAGGCTAAAAGAGGAAACTGGGAAGGAACAGATACTCCTAAGCACTTATGGGCCCAGCCTTGTTTTAGTTTTCTTACTTATCCCCTTTATAGAATGAGAATGTAGGTTCAGAGAGGCCAGATACCTCATCCAAGATCACACAGCAAGAATTCAAACTAGGATTTGAACCCAGCCCTGTGGATTCAAAGCCTATAATCTTTCTATAGCATGTGAAGAGCAGACAAGTCCTTATTATTACCAGTCTTGAGCATCCTTTTTCTTCCACGTTTATTCCCTGAAGATCTACAGGACAAGCTTTATACAAGGCATGGATGTCTAGCCGTGCAGTTACACTCTCCTCCTGGGTCATTTCTTCTTGGGACTCCGCATCTGGTCCTCCTCCATCTCCTTGGGGAGCACAAGATGCAGAGCTTCTCTAAATGGTTCATTTTAACCCTCAGTGTGAAAAGTCTTCTGCTTTGTTGGCTATAATTTTTTCCCCCTTTTCTTTCTCCTTTGGGTCACATACTTTCACCATGAAGCCTCTTCACATAGATTTTTATTCTCCTTTCCTCACTGGAAACATAACTAAGGACTCTCTTGGTGCAAATTCCTCCATTCTATGCAGAAGCACATAAGCCCCTGCTTAGAGAAGCATTTCTCAGACATCTTCAATACCTCTGCAAGCTCAGCTACCAGCTTGACTTGGGGGAACACGTTGGAAGGAAGGTGAACATCATGCAGCCCGTGGAGATCACTGAAACCACCCTCTTCCAAAGTGCTTGGAAGTTAGAGTGGGCGCCTCATCTCTGCAGTGCACTCCGAAACTGCATTCATGCCCTGAGGCAGCAAAGCCCCAATTTCATCTCAGGCTTTAGACTCCAGGAGGAACAACCAAATCATATTATTTTATCTGTTTGCTTAATTTCACCATGTTCATTAAACATCTTCACAGAAAAGAATATCATTACTTTCCTTGCCTATTTTTTTTTCTTTTTTTTGGTGGAAATGAGAACTGATATCCTTTCTCTCCAAGTGTGGGGACAAGAATAACACTAACTCCGAAGGTTAGAATGAAAGCAATCCTTTGTGCATAAATGACACAATAGTCTGGCCTCTTCACTGACAGGTGCACAGTGACATAGGAGCCAATTGCAGTGTACTGCCCTAACTCCGCGCTTCCTCATCAGGCAGTGCTGAAACAGGGGGGCCCGCTTCCTGCCAGCACCATCTGGCAGGTGCTGGAGTCTCCCAGCCACAAACCGGGCTGTATAATTGCCTCAAATCATGGAGTGCTTCTCTGAAGCCCTTACCCCCGCTACGAGCACAACTGTCACACAGAAACCACTTAGGAAACTAGAAGTCATTCATCTGACCCACTCCACAGAGCTTGGCTCACAGGCTTACAGGATGAGTTAATTGGAAAAGCTCATTTTCATGTTGGGTGGATGCCACTAGCAGGGAACACATGTTAGACAGCCGAAGGTGACGTGGGCCAGGCCTTGTACCAGTACAGCAGTTTGAAGAGTTCCTGAGTTTTATTTACCTTATGATTCACACGTCTTCCTGTGTTCGGTCTTTCCATATTGCATTGCCTGCTGTTTTTAAAACACACCATAATATTACTACTGTATTTAATACTATGCCTATGAAAATATAATGTGGTATAGCATCTTCTTTCCTACTTCCTGTGTAAAGCTCTCTTTTCACTTACCAAGGAAGACATCTTTAATGCTCCATTATTTTATTTCTAATTATGCTTATATTCTTTATAAGCTGTTTTCTTGGCTTAATCAAAAAAGATAATGCCCAACTGGGACTCATGGGCAAATCACAGGGATCTTAAGGTCATTGGGTCTCACCAACAAAGATTATTCTTCTACCTTTATTTGAAATGATCACTCTGAAAATGGTCCAACCATTGCAACAAATTGGAATTTCAGAAACATCTTCATGCTCTATGCTGATGGATAAAATATTTAACTGTAACTGGCATCAATCATTTATACGGTACCTATCTTTATCAGCTTCTAATGGCAATCCATTGCTTCTTATGTTCTTCTTGGTAGTTAGGACTAAAAACAAAGACAATTTCTTTGTTCCTATAACAAACATGTAATAACTCTCTTTTCCTGGGTTGTCCTCTCCTAACCAGAAATCAGAGGTCTGTGTCCAGTCTTATCAATTGAATCAAGCCATCATTCAGTTTCTAGGTTTCTGATTCTATGAGTTTTGAGGGAAAGAAGAAGATATTTTCTCTCAAAAGGTTAAATATAAACAGAGTAATCTCGATACTTCCTCTTTCCTCCAACAGCAGATGGATAATGAGGGTCTCCTACCGCACAGGTAATGAACACTGACCTTACATTTGTTCAAGAGGAGCTGAGAAATCTGGGCCTGAAGCTCCATCAAGTGCTCCCAGGAGCAATGGTGGCACCTGTGCAACCTCCAACAGCTCCTGCCTCATCTCAGCCCCACCTTCTGAAAGATGTTCAGAGCCAGGCTGAGTGTGTAGCAGCTGTGGCTCACACAGAGCTTTGAGAGACAGAACTGCATTTAGAAAGTAAAGTTGTGTAACAATACCGATGGCACATTCCCAACTGTCCCTTCCTTTGTCACTTGTAGAACCCTGGATCCTGCATAAACCCTGGAGTTTTGCATACAGGCTAATGGAATACCCTGGCCCCTGGTGGAAGGTCATACTAGTGCCCCTACCCTTGGATTTTGTGGTGATGGGATGTCATCCTGTAGTTGAATCCCAACGTCCCTCTGCGAGATATAGATGATTTCACAGCACAGCTTCGTTGAGGCCTATCCTAATCTGACCCAGTTTAACAAGTAGGTAGAGGCCTCCACATCTTTCTCCATCACTTTCTAGGAACCAATTTCATACCTGGCCTCTATTTTATACTTTCCAAATTACATCACAGAATTTGGCTTCCTACCAGAAACTCCTAACGTCCAAAATGCTTACTTTTTTTTTTTTTTAAGAGACAGGGTCTCTGTTGCCCAGGCTGGAGTGCAGTGGCCCAACCATAGTTCACTGTAGCCTTAAACTCCTGGGCTCAAGTGAACCTCCCACCTCAGCCTCCTGAGTAGCTGGGACTACAGATGTGCACCACAGCACCCCACTAATTTTTATTTTTTGTAGAGACGAGGTCCCAGGCTGGTCTTGAACTCCTGGCCTCAGGCGACCCTTGCGCCTTGTCCTCTGAAAGTGCTGGAATTACAGGCGTGAGCCACCATACCCGGCCCAAAATATTCACATTTTTAAGTGTTCCTTTCCTATAATAATAGTCAACATTTATTGAGAGCTTACTATGTGCCAGGCACTGTCTGTGCCAAGAAATTTGCAAACATTATCTTATTTGATCTTCACAGGAGTTCTCTTAGGTATTATTATTATTAACAGATAATGGCTTGTTAATATAAATTTTCAGGTCTAAAAAATGGCGGTGTGATAGGGCCCTCCCACCGTACCGCTCCCAGGAAAGGAGGTGAAGAACGCCAGCGGCTGCCTGCGAGCATGGACCGCTCACTCCGAAAACAGCATTGTGAATGACAGAGAAACAACGCCGAACGCCCAGCCCAAGAAAATAGGTACAAAATTTTCACAAAGATCGGAGGGCGCACGGAGCACAATAGAGCCCAGAGCGCGGGAAGGACGCGCTCGCCAGGTCGGCGCAGCGCGACCTGCCCCCCAAGCGGTTACGCGCCTCCCCATACACGCAGTCAGGGACAAGCCCAGAGTTGGGACAGAGCGGTTGCTCGGGACAGCGAGCCCTGTGGAGAGGAGGAAGTTGCGAGAACCAGACACAACTCGCAGCTGCAATATACAGAGACTGCCGAGGGCTGGGGAGGAACTGGGCGGGGACCGAGATTCAGCTTCTCGGGACAGTGCGCAGGAACCCGCAGGCCGGCACTGCGCCACTAGAAGTCAGCGGGAACTGGGCCCAGGAGTTTAATGGAGAGCGGGACACGCCCTTAGAGGTTGC
Organism: Daubentonia madagascariensis; assembly: GCA_023783475.1. NCBI lineage: Eukaryota > Metazoa > Chordata > Mammalia > Primates > Daubentoniidae > Daubentonia > Daubentonia madagascariensis. The sequence goes on along the minus strand of JAKFHU010001569.1, from coordinate 42,965,313 downwards.
TAACAACTACCGGCGGAGAAAAACTGCGCTCCCGGCGCGATGGGAGCCCGGCTGTGCGCCAGGCTGGCGGCGGCCGCCATCTTTACAGCCGCCCGCGCGAGCTGTGAGCCGCGTCTCTAGCTCCGCCCCGCCCCGGCCGGGGCTCTTCTGCTGGGGCGAGACAGGCTTTCCCTGTGGTGGCCAGGGACAGCGGCATCCGTGGGTTCCAGGTGGGACGAGATCCCGGAACTGTAGCGGTGGGACCTTTGAGTATTGGAAACAGTTTGCAGCTCGTCCATCTGGTTCCGCTACCCCGGCTCTGGCCTCCCACAAGTCTGCTACGTGCTGGTCCTAGTGCCCGCCCCTTCAGATCCCAGCCCTCCTGTAGCCCAGAGATTGCTCATTTTGAAGGTTGCTGGCTATAGTGACACATTTGGTATAACTGCTGGTTCCCATGACAACCAAATACCTCAAGAGCCACAGGCTGAACCAGAGCAGCTCCCCATAATCCTGGCCACTTCAATAGGGAATTTCGTGCCATCCAAGAGCGCTTCCAGCGGCCACTACTACCCCCTCCCCGTGAGAACACCCCCCCGGTGGAGACTGCTGGGAATAGAGACGGCCACCCGCCTCGCCTTGGGGTCTAGTGGTGGAAAAGGGGTGCACAATTGGAGATCCCCCTATCAACCAGTATCACGCGGAGACGCACATCAGAAGGGCAGACACACGTGGCTAGATGAGCAACCTCTGAGCTGTGTAGAATTTTCCCAACTCAGCTCTCACACTGCAGCCAAAGGAAATTGTGTTTCTACCAGAACCTCAGGAGGAGCAGGGTCAAAGTAACCCCTAGGAGCTACAAGGCCCCTCCCAAAGCGCGGGGCTTTTGCATATCCCAACTGGGGAATCAGAGTCTGCCACGGACATAACAGAATACCTAGCTAATAGGGAGCGGAGGACTCATATCCTCAAGTACAATTCATTAGCTCAGAGCCCAAGCTGGGAGGTCATTCTCACCACACTCCACTGGGAAGAGGAGAAGACCACAGGTCAGAGTTAACTCACGATCCAACAAACTTGCTAAAATACACCTAAGGCAATACAGGCCACTACTTCTCTCCCTGGCTTTGCCAAGGAACAATAATTGTGGGCCTGGTGACAGGGCCATAAACTAGCTCTAACACCCCCAGCTCTCGACCAAGAGGCCAGATGAGAAAAAACCAGCGAAAGAACTCAGGGAACATGAAAAATCAGAGTGAAAAGTCACCCCCAAAAGAAATTATCAGTTCCTCAGCAATGGATACCAACCCAAATGAAATGGGTAGAATGACAGAAGAGGAATTTTGTTTATGGATTATAAGAAAGCTCAATGAAATTCAAGAGAAAATTGAATCCCAGCACAAAGAAACCACAAGAAAAATGCAAGGAATGAATGAAAAATTCTCCAAAGAAATAGAAATATTACGGAAAAATCAAATAGAAATCCTAGAAATGAAACAAGCATTCAAGGATCTACAAAACACAGTGGAAAGCCTTAAGAATAGGCTGGACCATGCAGAGGAAAGAATTTCAGAGCTAGAAGACAACTCCTATGCGCTAAATAAATCAGCCGAAGAGAAAGAACACAAAAACAAGAGGCAGGAAAAAAGCATACAAGAAATGTGGGATTATGTAAAGAGGCCAAACATAAGGATAATAGGTATCCCTGAGGGAGAGGAAGAAAATTCGCATGGGCTGGAAAATTTATTTGAAGGAATAATAGAGGAAAATTTCCATGGCTTAGCCAGAAATCTCGACATCCAAGTACAAGAAGCACACAGGACTCCTGGGAGAGTCAACGTGAAAAGGCATTCACCACGCCACATAATTATTAGACTGACCAAAGTAAACACAAAAGAGGCACTCCTCAGAGCTGTAAGACGAAAAAATGAGGTAACCTACAAAGGGAAACCCATCAGATTAACTGCAGATTTCTCAGCTGAAACCTTACAAGCCAGAAGGGAATGGGGAGACATCATCAATCTCCTAAAACAAAACAAAGGTCAACCCAGAATTCTGTATCCTGCCAAACTAAGTTTCTTATATGAGGGAGAAATAAAGACCTTTCCAGATAAGCAATCACTGATAGAATTTGCGAAATCCAGACCGGCCTTGCAAGAAATGCTTAGACCTGCATTATACACTAAACAGAGCAACAGACACCCACCTATGTAAAACTATGCAAAGGCTAAAACCCCAGAAACCAGATTCCACAATGACGCAAGAGGTAAAACAAAAGATACCACCCAACAGAATAATCAGAAATTTACCCCAAATATCAATTCTCTCAATAAATGTAAATGGCTTGAACTGCCATTGAAGAGACATAGGCTGGCTAAATGGATTAAAAACACAAACCAAGTATCTGTTGTCTTCAGGAAACACACCTTACACACAAAGACGCATTCAGACTCAAGGTGAAAGGATGGAATACAATTTTTCAGGCTAATGGAAACCAAAAGAAATCCGGAGTAGCCATCCTCATTTCAGATGACATAAACTTAAAGCAATAAAAGTAAAGAACGACAAAAATGGACACTATATAGTGGTGAAGGGAAAATTTCACAAGAGGATTTAACAATCCTAAACATTATGCACCCAACACAGGAGCACCCAGGTACATAAAGCAAATGCTGCTAGATCTAGACAACATAATAAGCAGGAATGCCATAATTGCAGGGGACTTCAACACCCCACTGACGGAACTGGACAGATCCTCCAAACAAAAAACAAATAGAGAAATAAAAGACCTAAACAGGACTCTAGAATATTTGGGCCTAACAGATATCTACAGAACACTCCACCCAAATAACACTGAATATACATTCTTCTCATCAGCTCATGGAACTTTCTCTAAAATTGACCACATCCTAGGCCACAAAACAGATCTAAACAAATTCAAAAAAATAGAAATCATACCATGTATCTTTTCAGACCACAGCGGAATAAAATTAGATATCAATTCCAACAGAAACTCACATCTTCCTCCAAAAACTTGGAAACTAAACAATCTATTGATGAATGATTATTGGGTCAAAGAGGAGATTCAAAATGAAATCAAAAGATTCTTCGAACTAAACGATAATGGGGACACAAGTTATCAAAATCTGTGGGATACAGCAAAAGCAGTCCTGAGAGGAAAACTTATCGCCCTAAATTCCCACATCCAAAAGACAGAAAAGTCACAAATCAGTAAACTAATGAATCATTTCAAGGAAATGGAAAAGGAAGAGCAAAGCAATCCTAAAACCAGCAGAAGAAAAGAAATAACCAAAATTAGAGCAGAATTAAATGAAATCGAGAACAAAAGAACAATACAGAAGATCAATGAAACGAAAAGCTGGTTCTTTGAAAAGATAAACAAAATAGACAGGCCACTTGCCAGGTTGACCAGAAGCAGAAAGGAAAGGACTCTAATAAGCTCAATTAGAAATGAAAAAGGAGAAGTCACAACTGATACCATGGAAATACAAAACATCATCTTTGAATACTACAAAAATCTCTATGCCCACAAACACGAAAACGTGGAGGAAATGGACAAATTCTTAGAAACACACTACCTCCCTAGGCTCAACCAGGAAGAAACAGAATTTCTAAACAGACCAATATCAGGCACCGAAATTGAAGCAGTAATTAAAAATCTACCACAAAAAAAAGTCCCGGACCAGATGGGTTCACACCTGAATTCTACCAAGCCTACAAAGAAGAACTGGTGCCTATACTGCAGAAATTATTTGAAAATATCCAGAAGGATGGAATCCTCCCAAACTCATTCTACGAAGCCAATATCACCTTGATACCAAAGCCAGGAAAGGACACAACAAAAAAAGAAAACTACAGACCATATCCCTTATGAATATTGATGCAAAAATTCTCAATAAAATCCTTGCAAACTGAATTCAAATGTACATCAAAAAAATAATCCATCATGATCAGGTGGCTTCATTCCCGAGATGCAGGGATGGTTCAACGTACGCAAATCTATAAATGTAATTCACCATATAAATAAAAGCAAGAACAAAGATTATATGATCCTTTCAATAGATGCAGAAAAGGCTTTGACAAAATCCAGCACCCTTTTATGATAAGAACTCTTAACAATATAGGCATAGATGGCTCATTCCTAGAAACTATTAAAGCCATATACGATAAACCCACAGCCAATATCATACTGAATGGGGAAAAATTGAAGGCATTCCCCTTAAAACTGGCACCAGACAAGGGTGTCCACTATCTCCACTTCTTTTCAACATAGTGCTGGAAGTCCTGGCCACAGCAATTAGACAAGACAGAGGAATCAGGGGCGTCCAGATAGGGGCAGAAGAGGTCAAACTTTCACTATTCGCAGACGATATGATATATACATAGAAAACCCCAAAGATTCAACCAAGAGATTACTGGAATTGATAAATGAATTCAGCAAAGTCTCAGGATACAAAATTAATACACACAAATCCATAGCCTTCATATATGCTAATAACAATCAAGCCAAGAAACAAATTAAAGATGCAATACCTTTCGCAATAGCAACAAAGAAAATTAAATATTTAGGAATATATCTAACTAAGGAGGTCAAAGACCTATATAGAGAGAATTATGAAACACTGAGAAAGGAAATTGCAGAGGATGTAAATAGATGGAAAGCCCTACCATGCTCTTGGATAGGCAGAGTCAACATAGTAAAAATGGCTCTGCTACCTAAATTAATTTACAGAATCAATGCAATCCCTATCAAAATACCAACATCATTTTTTGCCGATCTAGAAAAAATAATTCTACGCTTCGTGTGGAACCAGAGAAGACCCTGTCTAGCCAAAGCGATCTTAAGCAAAAAGAACAAATTGGGAGGCATCTGTCTACCAGACTTCAAACTATACTACAAGGCTATAGTAACCAAAACTGCATGGTATTGGCACAAGAACAGACACGTAGACCAATGGAACAGGACCGAGAACCCAAATATAAAACCAACCTCATACAGTCACCTGATCTTTGACAAATTCCAGAAAAACGTACAATGGGGAAAAGAATCCCTATTCAACAAATGGTGCTGGGAAAATTGGATGTCCATATGTAGAAGACTGAAAGTGGACCCACACCTCTCACCTCTCACAAAAATCAATTCACAATGGATAACAGATCTAAACCTAAGACATGAAACCATAAGAATTCTCGAAGAAAATGTTGGAAAAACTCTTATGGACATTGGCCTAGGCAAAGAATTTATGAAGAAGACCCCCAAAGCAATCACAGCAGCAACAAAAATAAATACATGGGACCTGATCCAATTGAAAAGCTTCTGCACAGCCAAGGAAACTATCACTAGAGTGAACAGACAACCTACAGAATGGGAGAAAATATTTGCATGCTACACCTCTGATAAAGGGCTGATAACCAGAATCTATACAGAACTTAGGAAAATCAACAAGAAAAAATCAAACAACCCTATTAAAAAATGGGCAAAGGACATGAACAAAAACTTTTCCAAAGAAGACAGAATGATGGCCAGCAAACATATAAAAAAGTGCTCAACTTCTCTAATCATCAGGAAATGCAAATCAAAACCACAATGAGATATCACTTAACTCCATGAGATTGGCTCATATCAAAAATCCCCAAATAACAAATGTTGGCGGGATGTGGACAGATAGGAACACTCATACACTGCTGGTGGGACTGCAAAGTAGTACAACCTCTATGGAAAAGAATATGGAGATACCTCAAAGAATTAAAAGTAGAATTACCATTTGACCCAGCAATCCCACTACTGGGTATTTATCCAAAGAAAAAAGACATTTTATAAAAAGACATCTGCTCTCGAATGTTCATAGCAGCACAATTCACAATTGCAAAGTTGTGGAAACAACCCAGGTGCCCATCAATACACGAGTGGATCAATAAAATGTGGTATATGTATACCATGGAGTATTACTCAGCAATAAGGAACAATAGTGAATTAACACATCTGGTATTATCCCGGTTGGAGCTAGAACCGATTCTTCAAAGCGAAGTGTCACAGGATTGGAAAAACAAGCACCACTGGTACTCACCATCAAACTGGTACTAACTGAGGAACACTTACATCACACAGGGCAATAACATTCATCTGAGGGTGGGCGGGCGGGAGGGGGGTGGAAGGGATGGGAAAAACTCTCACTGAATGGATGTGGGGAGCACAGTTTGGGAGACGACCACGATTGTGGCTCTGACACGGGCAGAACAGGGGCAATGTGTATGGCCAAAGTGTTGTACCCCCATGATATTCTGAAATTAAAAAAATAAATTAAAAAAAAAAAAATTTTCACAGATGCTTAGCAGAGTTCACAAAACACTACACACAGTGTCTTCAAGAATTAACTGGATGGGTGTTGTGGCTCATGCCTGTAATCCCAGCACTTTGGGAGGCTGAGGCGAAAGGATCACTTGAGCCCAGGAGTTCGAGGTTACAGTGAGCTATGGCCACTGCACTTTATTTAGCCTGGGCAACAGAGTGAGCCCTGTTTCTAAAAAAAAAAAAAAATTAATTCATTAAAAATAAATAAATAAATAAATATTTTAAAAATTAAAAAACAAATAAAAAGAATTAACTGGCACGTTTGTACTCTGATTGGAGCAGTTCTCTTTAAATCATGCCTTTCTTATTTGCCATATCTTTTACAGTAAAATACACCATTAATGTTTAGCCAATGAAAGCACACCTGTTAGAGAAGAAAACTGGTGAATGAGAAAACCAGTAGACATAAAAGCACTAGAGATAATCAGCATTTTGGACAGCTTTGAATTGTTTAAATCATTTAAAATATTCCTTCCCCTACATCTAATCTGATTTTCATCGTTTTTCATAAAATTTTTCACTTTTCAAAGTCTTAACATATTGTGTGCGTGTTTTGAAAAGTGTCATTACAGTGTGTTCCTCGTAAGCTTTCCCCGTTTTCAGTGAGGCTTCCTGATTCTCAAACCGGTGAGATAACAGATAACAGAGAGGCCACGTGCTGGCTCCCCTTTTCAGGCTGTCATGGACTTGACGTAACCATTTTGGGTGAAGTACAGACATTTCTGTCTAGTCTAGTAGGGTGATTTCCTAAAGTTGTACCCATATGAGGAAGGCAGATATGAAAAATGCTGCTATCATATCAACCATAACAATGTAGACTTTGGAATCCTGGGATGGTGAGGCCTGGTCATGATGGCTAAACTGAACTTTTATTACATGGATAAAGCTTATTGTCATTTTCTCTGTCTCCAAGAGTAAGCAGCCATTGCACACAAGGTTTACTACAGGTCGTGCATGTTCTCTAGGTAAATTCAGATGGTGTTTTGTCAGGGGTGGGGAATCTGAGCTGAAAGAGACCCTGGGTCAAAGACAAAGACTTTGTTACAAACAACAATAGTAGTAACTAGAGTATCAGCATTTTCTTATACTGGTTCCAATTCCTACAGGGTGATATAAAGAGGGCCACATGACACCTGCACACATAACAGACTGCATTACATGAGAAGAACTCTGAGCTTAGGGAACCAGAATCTTTTATAATGGGTGGTAAGCAAGCCTGCTCTTTGCTCTAGAGGGAAACACTTTCTCTGCCTCCCAAGGCTATTCATTATACAAACATCATTAAAAAAAGACTCTGGAACAAAGGGCAACCAGTGCCTCTGCTTGCAAGATGTGCAAGAGAACCATAGAGAATTTTCTCCCAAGAATCCTTTGATTTTGCTCTGCTTGCTGTGGCAGAAAGGCACACTGTGAGGCTGTGCAATACTCTTTCAACAGGCAACGGCACGCTTTCAGTCAAGACTCTTTGGATCTTGGCTTTGGGCCCTGAGAATCCTATGGTTTCCAAAGAGAATGTAAATGTCAATAATGACTTTGGTTACATTTGTCCGTATAAAGGTATTCTATTTTAAAGAGTAACTTAGAGTTTCACTACAAATGCTCCAAATTTAACCAAATTTTAATAAATGTGACCGCAAAACACACATCTTTAAAGGGTAATGCTTTCATTCCTTATGCTTTATTTGAATTGGAACACTGCTTTTAAATTTTAGTGAGCTCAGTCAGTTTCTCTATAAGAGACAGAAAGATACTTACATTTACATATAATCTCAGACAGACTATTAAAAGAGCTCATCAAAGGAGGATACTAATTCCAGCCAAGTGGCCCTCTTTCTACAAATTGTTAATTAAAAGCTTGAGGGTAAAATAGGAAAAAACTCATTTATTCATTTTGAGATAAAGCTCAGTTCTTCCATGGTATGACATTATTTTCCATAGGGCAGTTATTATATTCATACACAGAATCTACTTTATCAAAAATATTACCTGCTTAACCAGAAATCTATACAGATAATTAAATTCCTGCAATCGCACACAGTTGCCCCAAGTCTTATGGAATAAATTAATGTACATCAGGGTTCTTTGTAAATTGAAACTTGTATTTAGCCATTTTCAGAATAATATCTTGAATAAGTAAAATTCATTTACACAGCATTTCTTCCCTTTTAAATGAGGAATTTCTCCTGTTTACTCATTGTCCTTTTAAAGTATAAACACAACACCCTTGCCATAGAGATAAAAAGGTTATATCCTCTTCAAAAAATTGCCTTTGCATGAATAAAAAAATATATTAGATTTTGTAGAATCACCATGAACAGAATTTAAAGTTGTACAAGAAATAAATGCTAACAGAAAGCTGTGCATTTCCCCTGAGGCAGGAAAAGAAGCAGTGGATTTTACAAGGGGAAGCCTGACAGCGGCCTGGTCTGCTTCACTGTGTGCAGTCCTCTGAAAGGGCTACGTCAGAAATTCATTCGTAAATGAGGGTAAGAGTCTAAAGGTTGTGATTGCCTCAGCAGCGTGTAAACTAACACTACAAGTGTGCAGAGATGGCTGGCATAGGCTCTACCCAAGGAAAACCCAAAACCAGGAAACATTCCACGTTTCCGAAAGTGCCCAAAGTTGCCTCTGGGTGACGGTGACCACAACTCCTCACCATCTCCCTGGTTATTTCAGAGTGAAAAAATAAGAGGGGGAAGAGGACGTGAAATGAGCAAGTCTTTCACTTTTAAAACATGTAACCACATTAGCTCCAGGATTGTCCTGAGTATATGTAAATTTAGCAAAAATGGCCAGGGAAAAAATGTGATGGCAGCCTGGTGACTTCAGACACATGGGATCCAGCTCCTAATGAATCATTTAGTACTTGAAACAGTCGAGGGGCATCTTCTTTTATTACGTTTCTTAAATACATGTACAGCACTTTGTGCCAGGCACTGCTCTACTGCTTTACAAATGTTAACTTATTTTAATCCTTATAAAAACCTTATCAAGTATTATTACTATCGCCAGTTTACGGAAGCAGAAACTAAGGCACAGTATAAGCAGCTTGTTCAATCAAGGTCACACAGATGGTGAGTGGCAAAACCAGAACTGGAACCCAGGAAATGTGACTTTGGATCAGGCATCTACCTCAGGTGCAAAGGCTAGGGAGGCACCCCAAACTCAGAAATCAAAGTAAATAATATTGTAGTGCCCTCGTTGAAAAAAATAACATTAATGCAAAACATCCATTGAACAAAATATCAAAAGTTTAAATAAAGACAGGATCAGCATTACTGAATTTCCCTTTTGTCTCAGGCTCCAATATGACTTGGCATGGCATTGTTTTAGAATCTGTGTTTTATCTACTATGGCGCACAACCTACCCTTTAAACCTCTCTCTTTTCTTCATAGCTCTGATTTCAGTTTGTAATTGTACGAATGTAGTCAGTTTGTTTGGCTAATGTCTCTCTTCCCTCTAGATGGTAAACTTTATGAGACCAGGGGTCTGTCTGTCTTGAGTCACCTTTTACACAAGACAGGCAGAAGGAAGGATCTGCCTGGGTGGGAAGGGATGGGTGTAAAGGGGAGGTAGTCCAGGTGTCATAAGAAGGCAGGGGGCATGCCCCCTACAGGTTACACACTCAAATATGATACGATTATCTATCTGACAGGAGAAACATGTTGAAAAGATAGTGAATACAAAGCTACATAAAATTGTAGTGAGTTATATGCTTGAATAATACACTCCATTAATCAGTCAGGTAAATAATCAAAGACCTATATGCCCAAATCATAAATGAAATTGGGCTCAAAGCAAATTAGAATTTTTATTAAAACTGAAAATATGACACAGATGCTATTTCATCCTGTAGCTACAGGATCCAGCTTTTATCACCACAGCACCTGTAAGAGTAGGTAGGAAGGTGTAAATGAAAATTGGTAGCCACATAAAAGGTTTTGAATGTGCTGGAAATCTTACCAAGTTTTCCTTAAATAGTACTTACTGTACTTACAACTTTATCTGATTTTACATCTGAAAGGAACATTGGTTCTTTCCTTGGTGTATGCTAGAGTTCAAAACGTTTCAGCACACACAGCTTCCCTTATCTTCACGACCTATCATGAGCTTGGAAAAGAACAGTTTTCCTTATTCCATAAATCTTTCTTATTCCTATTTTGTAAGGAGCTATTTGGTTGGTTACTTGAAGGACCATCAAATTGGAAAAGGCAGCAAGATAAGAGCAATAGTTTGAGACTCAAAAATAATTCAGTAGGAAAACCAACCGCTTTCCTTTCTGGACTGCCCTGGATTCGGAGTTTGAACTGGCCTTCAGGGCTTGCCATAAGAAAACTACCTGGTGATGCTTTTCCATGGTGCTTTAGCTACAGAAAAGACCAAGCACCCCCTTTTCAAGGCTTCTTTCACATGAAGGCCGGCAACTCAATCATTCACAAATAGGCAACAGGTTAAAATATGAGGGTTTCACAGCTAAATCTAAAATTTAAAACTGCTATTTATGCTGAATTTCTGCTATTGAGACTTTAAATAACCAGGTTAGCATATTAACAGACTTATTTTTGAAGATAATATGAGCATCTGAACACACCCATGATAACTATACTGTTAAAAATTTACGATCAGGAAGTTGTCTACACCTATTTTCACAGCAGCATTATTCACAATAGCAAAAGGTAGGAACAACTCAAATGTCCATCAAGAATGAATAAACAAAATGTGGTATATACTGTATATACAATGAAAAATTATTCAGCCTTAAAAAGGACAAAAATTCTGACACATGCTACAACATGGGTGAATCCTGAAGATGTTATGCTAAGTGAAATAAGTCAGTCACAAAAGGACAAATACTGTGGGAGTCCCCTTATATGAGGTACCTAGAGTAGTCAAATTCTAGAGACAGAAAGTACAATGGTGGTTGCCAGGGGCTGAGGGAAGGGAAGGATGGGAAGTTAAGTGTTTAATGGGTACAGAGTTTCAACTGGGGAAAATAAAAAATTTCCTGGAGATGGATGGTGGTGATGGTTGAACAACAATGTGACTATATTTAATGCCACAGAATTATATGTTTAAAAATGGTTAAAATGGTAAATTTATGTTATGTATATGTTATCACAATAAAAAGAAATTCAAACAGTTGCCAATAAGATATGATTTTTAAAAAATTACCCTTTCCAAATGTAACATAAATCACATACTTAAAAAAAGAATAAAATCTACATACTTTCCTTAACAGACAGATATGCTACAAAAGAGATTCTCAAAAGGAAAAAATATTCTTCCGCTAAGGCATGATGGATAACATTTGTTCAAAACACACTCCTGCACCGTGCCCTCCCTTTCTCTTCTAGTTAAGAAGGTACATTAGAACCTAACAAAGTGAGAGTGACAGTACCATAGGGTAACCTGAAATTTTCACTCATTTATTTTTTAATTAAATAATTTACAAACTATGGAACTTTATTGCTGGTAAAACTTCTTGTGAGACATTCCACACTGATTCTGGCATACTGTGGGCTGAGAACTGCTGGGCTAAGGTCACACGGAGCATAAACTAGCAAGCAAAATTTAGCCTAAACATAAATCATTTCAGGATGTTCAGCCGCACTAGCTGAACTAGTGAAATGATTGATTTTATCCCCTCAAGTAAGATGTATGGTCAAAAAGAGAAAAAGCTAAAAATGTCTTGGTACTAATTTTAATCGAATGTAATGGAAATCTCATTTCCTGTTCTAGATCTATAATTCTGATCTTATCAATCATCTCAGGGCACAGTGACATATCTGGATCTAAAATTACTCAAGAAGGCATTTATGCCCTCTTGTGAATACTATTTTCACAGTTAAATCTAAAATTTAGAGTGAATTTCACCACCATTTTTAAAAGTACCATATGGCCTTTTTATAAAATCCAATAGGAATCAGAGGTGTATATTGAGTAGAATTCCTTTATTCGTGTGAGAGATGAGATTTACATTGTCTGCCATATTAAATAAAAAAGGCAGCTACTAGTAGTGGAGTAACTACTCTTCACCAAACACACAGCCCCTCATGGTAGGGGTTAGTACAGGTTCACGATCACTTATCCAAAAGCTCTGAAAAATGCAAGCTTTGGTGATGAATCTGACCTGTTTACATTTTTTATTTAGCCCACTAAGTGTAAATGTCTGCACATTTTACTAAAGAATTACTAATATATTTGATTATAGGGTGCTTTTCTAGACCATGCTGGGGGTGTTGTATAACATTTACATATGCATCGTGTTGCCTTTCTAAAATAAAATATCTAAAAAAAAATCCTAAATTCTAAAACTCTTCCAGCCCCAAGATTACAAAAAAGGAATCATGAATTTGTACTCCCTTACAGATGAAGAAACTGAGGCTCAGAGAGTGGCAGTGTCTTGTAAAGGCCATATAGCAAGTTAAGAGGCCAAGCCACTGAAAGAGGGCTGTCTACCTATGACGCCAGCACTCTTTCCATCATACCAGGCGATAGAGAAATACACATCTGGGTAAAGACTGTAGTGTAAGAGATTAGATATTTGGTGTTCATCTGAGTGGGCTTCTTGGTATAAGTGTAGCATGACTAAAGCAGTCGCAAAGACACTGATTACTTGAATGTGATAAGATTTTCTTTGAGATTAATCATAGTTTTTATCAATTTTATTTTCTTTGTATTTACTATCAATAAAAAGATTTGATATTTTTACACACTCACAAATCAAAGAGAACCCTGGTTTATGTTTCATAATTGCTGTCGTTTGTTTCATATGCCTTTAAACATTTATATTCTTAAAATATGAAATACATACATCAAGATATAAAAGTATTTTTTCTGTCTGGAAACTTGGGAGTGGGGGACACTTATGCCCTCACCCACAGGGAGACTTATGCAACACCATTTTCGTGCTTCCTAAAGGAGGTGAGCTTTATTCGTATTATAATTTAACAGCAGCATAAATGTAGGCAGATTGTTTTAAAGTAGTCTGAGCATCGAAGCGGAATGAAACACTGGTGTCTCACATTTTCAGCTGCACACTCAGCTTGAGCAGCAACAGTGCCAATTTACCATCAAAAACAAATCTTATGTATAAGTAATTTTTGTAGCCAAACAATTTAATAGAATGTAGTGGAAGACCAGAAGGAAAAGACACCAATGGAACCCTCTAGGTTAAGAGCTGGCTTGCTCTCAACATCAGTAGGTTCACCGTTATCTTTCCTTTGGTAGCTCAAAATAAAATCATTCTTCCCATTGGGCTAATGAGCCTAGAAGCTCTAGCAATTCTGGCTCCCTTCACCGGAATAAAGAGTAATCTGCAATTAATAGAAGAGGCCACAGTTTCATACGTGAGGAAGAAATAAGATATGTAGTATATGTATAAAAGCCTCTCTCTCTCTCTCTCTCTCTCTCTCTCCCCCCACCCCGGGAGGATTGCCAAGGCAGTTTTGATGAGTAAACTAAAAATTAGTGGGATGCCTAGGAGTTACCACTCTAAGCATATCCAGCAAGCTATTAGCCCATTCTATTCTTTAAAAAGAATTTCTGGAATCACAGAATGTTAAGAGTTGGAATAGAGACCTCCCACTGAACAACAATGAATGCACACAACCCTAACTATATCTCAACCTAATTTTTTTCATTGAACTGTCTTAAAATTCATGATGAGACATGAAATTCCCTCATTTAGTTTCCCTGCTGCTACTGGAAATAGTATGACCCTTGCCCATTTTTAACTGGATTGAGGGAAATAACAATGTCATTGTATTTTACATAATGAAATAAAGAATCTGGTGATACAGCTAGCAGCTGTTATCAAGAAGACACGAATGCCACCTTAATATGATTCTTAAATATTTAATAAGCTGGGTTTTAGAGTGGGTCTGTATGCTCACTAATACTAGGTCAAAAAAATAATGAATTATCTTCTTCATGAAGACAGGGAAGGTAGATGGGGAGGCAATGGCCTATTATGCTAAAAGCTCTTAAAATGGAGGCATTAAACATACTTAAAAATTAAATGATGAAAACCTGTTCTAAAGTTTTTAGATATGAGTTCCTTGGTAAAAGAAAAAAAAAAATTTGCTTCCTGCTCTTTGGTGTAACACAATAAATATGGTAATTACTTTATGGAACAACTTAAATTATTTTAGATAAATTGCTTTGAATGATTGCATTTGTTTCCATTTTTAAATATATAAAAATTACAAAAACATAAATCTACTTTTCCTCTTAACCTGATGAACAAAATTAAAGAAATACTTGAGTAATTTCCTCATGTCTTCAACTATATACTTGTTTCCATATATAACATTAGCTATACATTTTATAAATCCTTTATTTTCATTTTAATATTTTATTTTTTTAATCTCAACATTGTGAGCAACCATAAAATGAATGATGAGAACTCTCAAGGAGTTCTGAGTATGGAAGGGGAGATAAGACAGGAGGCAGTACCATACATTACTGAAATATAAGGAATAAAGGGATAAATGGCATGACATGCTATGAGAGGTCAGAGAAAAAAGGTTATTTTGGGATTATGAATCAAAAAGGTTTCATGGGGTAGGAAGTATTTGAATTGGATCTTGGCAAGGATTTGAAAGGATGCTGGAGGTGTCCAGCTGGCTGCCCGGGGGCTGAGGGAGGGATTATAATCGGCCCACCAGAGAATGCAGGTTAAAAAGCTCCAGCGGCAGTTGGGGGGCAGGGAGGGGGGTCTCCAGAGAACTCAGGGGACATCAGCAGGAAACGGCTGCCAAGCCTGTGGCTGCTCTGCCCCTGCTAGCAGGCCTGAGGTAGGGAAGGGGCCAAAGCCTTGGCTTTGAATAAAGTTGGCAGTTTTGATGAATAAACTGAACTGGCCATAATAATAACTGAACTGAGAGTGTTTCAGGAATTCAAGTGTCTGGAAGACTTTTGATTAAACACAAGTGGAGTGGGTGGATAAAGTGTCTGAGCTTTCTTCCACAGAGCAGAAGTATAGGGGCAACTGTGGGAAAAATTAAAGTTGCTATGTCATTGTGGCCCATCAGTCTTGTTTGACATAACATAAGTATGGAAATATCTCACTTTGGGAGGCTGATGTGGGAGGATCACTTGAGCCCAGGAGTTCAAGACCAGCCTGAGCAATAGAGCGACACCCCCATCTCTGCAAAAAATAGAAAAATTAGCCGGGTGTGGTGGTGTGTGCCTAGTCCCAGCTACTCAGGAGGCTGAGGCAGGAGGATCACTTGAGCCCAGGAGTTGGAGGTTGCAGTGAGCTATGATGACACCCCTGCACTCTAGCCTGGGCAACAGAGCTAGATCCTGTCTCAAAAAAAAGGAAATATCATAAATAAAAAGAAGCCACATACAATAATTTATTTAGTACTTTTAAATATACCTAGCTCTTTATAAGGAGCGTACAAACTTAGTAGTGTAAAGAAGTACAGCATAAAGAACAAAAGACATTACTACACCATTTTTAATGAAATGACCAAAATTAAGATTTTCAAGAGAGAAGGAAAGCAGGCACCCGCTGTTGTGGTCTCCTGTGAAACGCACGTTGGAGCACTTCACTAAGGCCTGGGGCGAACTCATGGATACCTCAGTGCTTCTCTCTCCTCTTGTCATTTTTCTTCAAAGAAAGAAACCTTTTCATGCTTCTCCCAGAGACATGATTGCTAGGAATGTTTAACACTTGGCCAGTAGCATTCATCAGTCTGTTTTTAAAAGAAATTTCTGCTTACCTTGAACTTGATAAGAATAAAGTTAATATGGGGCCTTAGTACTTTTAACAATATATATCATGCCTCAAAATGTCAGTATAACATCAGATGTATTTTCCATCAAGCTAGACATGAAAACTTTTATATATTGTAAGTTTTGTTGTTTGCTGGCAAGTGGCCAAAACAACACATTTGTAAACAAAATGGGTATTTTTCTCGTGGCACAGATGAGAGCTCTGTCAGTCATCCTTTGACGACTGTTCTCTCATGGGTTGGGGGAATAAAAGGGGAGAAAGAGAAAGAGAAAGAGATTGAATATATTACAGTTAAAAACAAAATTTTCTGCTTTATAACTACACACAAATTTCAATGTAGAAACAATAAGTCATCACTAGTAAAAATGTGACTTTCAAATGCAAATGAGCTTGAAAAACAGTAGTTCGCAAACTTACACATTACAACCACCTGGGGATATTTAAAGACTTCCACAGCCTAGGCTAGAAGCCTTATCAATTAAATCAGAAGCTCCAGGGGTGGGACTTAGGTATCAGTGTTGCCAAAACTCCCCAGGTGGTTCCAATGTGCAGGCAAGTTTAAAAATCAGTGTTTAAAATGCTTCTCTGTTCCCTACTCTCTATGTATACTGGCCTTTTGTAATCAAATTTAAAATTGTCTATGAAAATGAAAAAACAACGTAAGAATGTTGTGAAAAAGTCAGCTTTACTGATTTCATATCACAAATCATTAATTTTCTGATAAGAGCTAAATTTTGGTGGTGGAGAGTTGGTTTTAAAAGTCTTTAAATCAGCAATGAAAGACAATTACATATCTTTAGTATGACCTAATGGCTGAATCCCAAAGTATTCTGCAAATATGACTTGTATGCCTTGCAATTGAGCAGAAAAAGTACAATTACATGAGTGATCATATTAGGTAGAAAGTGACATGTGACACAGATGTACAGAAAAAGTGCTATGATTGTCAAGGGAAGGGAAAGATTAATGCCAGATTAGTCAAAATTGATGGTGATGGCATTTGATGTGGACTTTGAAGCACTCATTCCAGTAAAGGAAAAGGAGCAGGAGATGCTAATGAGGGACACACGCAGGAAACAGAGAATAGTTCAATTTGGTAGATGCAAAAAGTAAAAGGAGATAGGTTTGGAAAAGGAGGCTGGATCACTTCCGGGGGGATCCTGTACCTCTAAGTTTGAGATTACTGGAACGTAGAATGACACTATCTAACGTGGTTTTACACTTGACCTTTCTGCAGTGTGTGCCACTGTTGACCACTCACTGCTTTCCTTTCTGTGTTCTCCTCCCTCCCGTTGCACAATCTCCTTCACTTTCTAGCTCTCTGATGCCCTTTTTAGTCTTCTCTTCCTCCATTTATCCTGTATATGTCTCTCATTCCCAAAATTCTATAACATTTTTTAAAAGTCTCTTATCCCAGAATTCCATTCTACCTTGTCTTCATTTCTCATACTATGAACATCCAGTGCTTGAACTACTCGCAGGTGCTTGGACTCTAAGCTGGAACTTATATGTCACCCATGCTCCTCTCTCCTTCTCCCCACCACACCTAAGAAGTCATCTAGTTCAGTTTAGTCTCTCTCTTTAACCTTTGTCTATAACTTTCACCTTTTCTAGATGGTACTGGCCACACTTGGATACCCTAATAGCTCTAAGTAGGCTTCCCACCTCCAGCATCAGTACTTTCTAGTCCATTTTCCACATGGCTTCCAGAGCATCAGTACAAAATCCTGATCACGTGACTCCCCTGTCCAAGCCCCTGGAGTTCTCAGGTTAATGTTAGAGTTTCTACTTAACATATAAGGTCCCTTATGATTTGACAATTGATCACTGCTAATGTGATCCCCTCCCACCTGTACCTACGGTTCTAGCCATCCCAACTCACCTGCAGTTACTAGGGTATGCCATTTTTTCCCAGCACTTTACTCCTTCTTAAATATTGCTTCCTCTGCCTGGCTCACACCCCTTCCCTTCTCATTCTTCAAGTCTCAGTCCTCCCCCTGGAAGCCTTTTAAGACTCCCTGCTCTCAGTCAGATGTTATTCCTCTGTGCCCAACTCACGGCTTATACTGAACTGCGACTGTTAGTTTACCTGTCTGTCCCCAGGATGAGATTTTCACTGGCACAGACACACATCTATTAGAAGCCCATCCTACTTCACTACACTTGTTTACAAGTCTGTCTCCACTGGGAGCCTGTGAGCACCTCACTGGGGAGGGCAGGACATACTTCTTGTTCAGCTTCGTGTCTCACATACTTAGCACAGCCCCTGGCACATAATTAGCACTGCCCTGAATGAATGACTGACTAATGAGAGTTGTGCAGGAGAAGAGATCATTCATCTACTCACTGAATGACTGCAGCAGCAATGTGAACAACAGACTGGGGTGAAACTTTGAGAGAGGAGAGGAATTAGATGCTATCATGAAAAGTCAGGAGCACCAATGCAACTTATGGACAATTCTTTAACTTATTAAATCCACTGGCTTGCCTAGCTTGACCATCTGCGCTTTAAGTCCGCTTAATGGCTTTATTTCTGTCTTCTCCCTCAGTCTCAGTCACTGGACACCAGATTGCACAGTGTCTTCCACATACCCACAGGGGAAAAAAAAAGAACTTAAAACGACCTTCTACCCTTTCCTATTTACCCAGTTGTATTCCTTTAGAGAAAAATACTATACCACTAATCATCACAGGAATAGCTGTTTGTATTTAGTGGAAGAACAATATGCATTTATTCACAAATACCATTACTGGCTCCATCTGGAAGTACTATCAGGGAATATGTGATCAGTTTCAATCTGTTCCTAAAAAAAAGCTTTACAATGGGTTCCAAAATAGATATTTGATCTGGTCAGTCCTTCTCCTAAAGAGAAACAACAGAATTCCGAGCTTGCTCAGAGGAGACAATGGATTTCCCAAGGATAACAGACTAACTAGAGGACGGGGGAGGATTTAAATCTCTTCTGAAATGCAGGTCCAAACTGTTCGTAGGGATTGTTTCAGTGAAACCTTACTGTACAGCCTCCCGCAGACCACCGTCTTGATTGCCTCATAGATAAAATTGTCTAAAAGCATTGGGAAGCTAGTAACAAAAGTCCTTTGGACTTAGTTATCTTTCACTAATTTTTTAAAGGAGTTAATGGCATGATGAGAAGAGCAGAGAGATGGATTTTTGTCTCTGTGTGTAGACAATTATATCAGAAGCTCAATCATCTGTCTCCTTGAAAGCTCTCTTCCACACAGTCACCTTAGGAAGCACAATGCTCACTCTAAGCCTGCTACTAAAGCTCCTACCATGAAACTCCCTTTTACAGCTAGCTTCAGAACCAAATTAAAATGCACACATGTTCTATTCCTTTAGAACAGGGGTCAGCAAACATTTTCTAGAAAGGGTCGTACAGCAAATATTTCAGGCTTTGTAGGCCTTAAAGTCTCCAGACTACTTAACTCTGTTATCATCATGTGAAAGCAGCCATAGACAAGACTAAACAAATACTCATGGCTATGTTCCAATAAAACTTTATTTACAGACACAGAAATTTGAATTGCATATCATTTTCACATCACGAAATATTATTCTTCTTTTGATTTTTTTCAAAATCAAAATTTAAAAATGCAAAAACGATTTTTAGACCACAGGATGTAAAAAATAGGCAGAGGGCCAGATTTGGCCAGCAGTAGTAGTTTGTAGTCCGCTATTTAGATCTGAGGTCCCCAACCCCTGGGCCACAGAACGGTACTGGTCAGTGGCCTGTTAGGAACTGGGCTGCATAGCAGGTGGTGAGTGCGGGCAGGCCGGTGAAGCTTCATCTGTATTTACAGCCACACCCCACTGCTTGCATCACTGCATAAGCTCCACCTCCTGTCAGATCAGCTGCAGCATTAGATTCTCATAGGAGTGCGAACCCTACTGTAAACTGCGCACGTGAGGGATCTAGGTTGCCAGCTCCTTATGAGGATCTAATGCCTGATGATGTGAGGTAGAGCTGAGGCGGTGATGCTAGTGCTGGGGAGTGGCTGTAAATACAGATTGTCATTAGCAGAGAGGCTGGACTGCACAATAAATGTAATGTGCTCGAATCATCCCGAAACCATACCCTACAAGTTCGTGGAAAAATTGTCTTCCACGAAACTGGTCCCTGGTGCCAAAAAGGTTGGGACCACTGATTTAAAGCAATGCTCACAAGGCTTATCCACTAGTATGGTGCTGGTTGTGAATGACCATTTCAGAAATCAAATTCATCCTCCATAGGTGAAAATGACGATAGAGATTCAATGAGATGATTCCTTTAAGTAGGACAATGCTCACTGGAATAAATAAATAAAATTAAAAGAAGGAGGAGGAAGAAGAGGAAGAAGGGGAGAAGAGGAGGGAAGGAGGAGGAATAGAAGAAGGCCCAAAAAAAAGAAAGATTGGAGGTGGAAGAGCAAGTATCTACTGAATGATTAATATGTATCAAACACTCTTCTAAGTATTTTCTGTACCTTATTTTATTTAATCCTCCAAAACCCTCTGAATAAGCATTACCCCTCCCATTTTACAGACACTCAGCTATTAAATATAAGGATCATGACTCAAAGCCAGGTTTGTGTTAGTCCATGACCCACACTCCTTCCAGGCTACTTCCATGTCTATAGACTGATGATACGATATTTTTGTTATTTTTAGGCACATCTTACATAGTGAGGTTCCAGTACATTGAGTTTTTAAATCTTAAGAAATCCTAAGTAGGAAGTTTTTATAAGGTGCATAAAAGAGGTTTGTTCATTCAAACGCCTTACTAAATACGCTCTCTCACATTAAAATGCGTATATTAGCAAGGGCTACTCAAAGGCACATGGAGAATGTACATCCGTATAGTATTTCGAGAACTGTAAGTAAACTAATGTAAATGGATCTCTATATGCCAATTAGTTTAGATTCAGTCAGAAACTTATTTTTAGCTCACTTCACACGCATTCATACATTTATTGCATTTCCCTATTCATGCTTAACAGCATATTTTACTGGAGACACGAATCCTTTCTCAGGTTGGTAAGCAGTTTAAATTACATTAGAACCTGTCCCCACTACTACTTCTACTCTTTAAATGCTTCCTAAGATAAATTAACAATTAGCAGGAGCCAAGGGGAATTCTCCATTAGTTTTTTCAGTAACAGTAGGGAAAGTGTTTTCCCCCACCAAAAAGATGCCGGATAACTAACCATATGGGCCATCACTACTGAATTTGCTTGTTATTTTTATCTTTGAAGCAGGTGTAATTTGCCTTCTATGGAGAAGATATGAGACATTTCTTTAGTCAGAGGTTATGATTTAGACCTTGGGTCTCTGTTGTTGCTTGCAATGGCTCTTTTTCATTTCTATTTCTTGGGGAGGATGAGGTGAGGGGAGGTGAAGATAAACCTGATTGGAATGGCACATGAGGTGAACTGGGCTGGGACTTCCCTGAAACAAAAGTTATCAAGGACTTGGGGAAATCACAGGACAAAATTTTCTATTTCAAATAACAATGCAGAATAACCACTAGAATAGCTGAAATAGTATGATCAAAGAAATTTGACATTCCATTAAAAATCCTTTATACACTACCAACAATATAAACAGAAAAAGTATAAACAGATTCTCTGCCCTTTCAGTGTAGTTGTTTAGGCAATTGAATTATGTTTGTAAGCTTTGTTTAGAATTGACAGATCAAATTGTATATATTTATCATGTACAACATGATGTTTTGAAGAACATATACATTGTGGAATGGCTAAATCAAGCTAGTTAACATATGCTTTACCTCACATAGTTGTCATTTTTGTGGTGAGAATACTTAAAATCTATTGTCTTAGCATTTTTCAAGAATACACCACACTGTTATTAACTATAGTCACCATGTTGTACAACAGATCTTTGCATGTATTCCTCCTAACTGAAATTTTGTAACCTTTGACCCATATCTGTCTGTAAACTTCTTAAGGGCAGACTCTTGTCTGACTCATCTTTGTTTCTCTTCTTATGTGTGCCAGGCACACAATAGGCACTCAAGAAATGGTTGTTGAATTAAATGACATCAACAGCTAGGTCAAAGAAATTAAGGTGTCATTCAGAGCCTTATCTAAGAATTTTTCACTAGCAGGAATCTTGACCTGTAATAGATAAAATTCTTCTAACCCCCCTGGGCTCTCAAAGTGTAGTCTCCAGACCCCAGCATCAGCATCACCTAGGAATATATTAGAAAGGCAAGTTCTTTTGCTCTACCCTAATCCCCTAAATCAGAAACTTTGGGGCTGGGGACCAGGATCTGTATTGCAGTAAACCCTTCAGGTGATTCTGATACACACTAAAGTTTGAGAATCACTGTAATCTAACCAAAAATGACATTGTGGGGCTCCTCCTTTCCTAAAAGGAGGCCCACGAAAAGAAAGAGATTCATTCCCTACATTTGGGGCAAGCCTATGGTGTTACTAAGTATCAGCCTGGTAGGTTTGATAATAGGTAGACTTATACATTAATCTCATCAAATTTCAAAGGCTCCATTTCGCCTCAAAGATCAACATTCAATGTTAGCTACATCCAATGAATTTATCAGTTGGAAAAGTAATGCTGTCATGAGACATGCATCCTTGTGGCCTTTCCTTATCTTCCTGTGTAAAATGTGAGCATTGCCAGCAGTCAAATGGAAAGAATGAGGACTCAACCTAAGGAGGGAAAAGCAGAAAGCAAAAAGAATCATGTGCCCTTAAGAGTATCAGCCAAGCGCCATATTTTCCCCAGTTGCTGACCACCAGACCTCTTTGTCCTGAGCAAAAAATACTCCTACTGTACTTTATTTAACTCATTCCTTTTCAGGTTACTGTCAGCCAAACACCATTGCTATCTGACACAAAAGCTAAAAACCATTTTCCTCAAACATTTAAAAAGGAATCATTTAGAGTTGAATCAGCAACTATCAGAGTAGGCCAGAGTTGGGTCAACAGTACAGTACAAAGCAAGCATGTCTACTCTTTGTGATTACAACTGTCTAAACATTTCTGACATTTCATGTGGTAATGTTTTTCTGAATGCCATTTCACAGAATTTAATAAAGAATTAAAGTCAAAACTTGAAAAAGATAATCAAAGAAAATGAACTGTAATCGTTTTTTCAGAAGCTAAATTGCATCAACATTTGAATACCCATTATTTCTTTTGTCATTTCAGCATTGTGTACTATCATTATCTATTCTTTCAGGGTTCTGAAAAGGCTTTAGAATGTGCTGATTGTCATCAACTAGCTACTGAACACCACTGGACCATGGCAAATGTAAAAAAGATAGTTAACTACTGCAAATAGGGTTTCTGTTGCTAGATAAACAGCATTACAAAGCTGGAGTTACAGTGCTCACATCTGGGCACTTTCAGAGAGCAATCTGTATGTGAGCATGAACAAAACCAACTGGGATTAGTGACATTTCCAATGGTTCCACAGCAAAAACTGGCAAATCCAGAATCTAGTTGCTTAGCTGTTGGCAGATAAAATATACAAGATCAAAAGAAAGGGGCTGTGTTTCTGGGCAACCCTTCCTCCACATACCCCTAATCCAACACAAAATTAATTTGTATGGCATGAGTGTTTTGAATTAAACATGCCATGGAAATATTTTATTATCTCTTGCATTTACTTTGGGTAAATACTACTTAATTTGACTCCCTTCTGAGTAATTAAAAATGCATTATCTCAATGGGAAATAGAATTAGTTTCATTATGCAATTTATTTTTGAATTAAAAATAGCCAGAGAGCAAGCAAATACTTATAGGTCATAAGCCTGATGCTATATAATTAGAAAACCAGAAATTAATACAATGTAATGATTGGCATAACAACATAAAAAAAGGCAAGCCAATTTTAAATAGTTTGTTCTTTCTCAAATGTGTCTTTCCTGACAATTACTCATGAGTCATAGGACTGGTTAATGACAGTATCACTGACTGGTTTTTAAATATGTTTGTTATATATGTATATGCTTATTGCATCTAAATGAAGAGAGTGATCAATGTTTCTTTTCACCTTGCCTGAAACTAATATATTATCACAAATTCTCTGAGAGAGAGAAACAGAAATAGAGAAGAGAAAAGAAAGCATTAAGAAAGAGACACAACTTTATCACTCCATAAGAGGAGTTGCAACCTGACTATAATCTTAAACTAAAACATTTTTAAAAGTATCTGAACTCTAAATGGCCACAATTTTCTGAAAGAACAGTGTGGTATTGCAAAAAGAAGACATAATAAGGAATCAGGAAGTCTTTGTTCAGAATTAGTGGTCTCAAACTCAAATGCCTAAGGGGGCCAAACAGTTAAAGCTAAAGAATGGACCTGTCCAGTAGAGCAATTGACATCTACTCAGACCCTGCTTAAAGGTGAAGGGCTGCCGCTACCCAGCTTCAGCTGATTGTGGTCAGGGCAATACATACCTGGTGTTGCCAGATCACCTGATTTTTCCTCAAAACCAGAAATTCAAATTTCTATTTGAAAGCAATTGTTTTTAAAATGGTAGCAACTAATTTAAAAGTGCTATATGGCTCCAGGACTCTTGATGAAAGAAACACATCCAGGGTCAGATGCTGTCTAGACTTCGCACTGCTACTAAGTAGCTATGGGTCTCTTTGGGACTGTTTTCTTATCTGTAAAACACACGTCCAAGTTCCTATTGGCACCGGATGCTTATTCTGGTCCTTTAATATAATAAATTTCTTCACTTGTGAAAAAACTATTTAGAGATTTTAATTCCCAATAAGTTAGAGTACTGAAATAATATCAAAGTCAGAAAAGGCAATCTCAAAATGCTAATGCAATCTAAGTTTTAGAGACTTGCTTGCTAATTCAGGAGTATGATTTATCCACATAAATTTGTGTTATTAAATATGTCATACAGAGTTAGGTAAACAATCATCAAACAACTAGAGACAGAAAGAAGTTTTGATTTTTGAGAGGCAGTGCTTCCTAGTGGTCAAGAACACACCACTGGATCCAGCCTGACCTAGTTTGACAGCCCAGTTCCCCACTTACTAACTGGCCTTATATAAGTAACTTAAGGTCTGTATGCCTCAATTTCCTCATCTGTGAAAATGGGGATCACCGTTCCTACCTCATAGGATTATTATGAGGTTTACGTGAGTCAGTGTAAAGTGCTTAGAACAGTGTCTGACACAAAGAAAGCATTAGGAAAAAATTAGCTGTTATTATAACATGTAAAACAGCTGAGGTGTTAAAACCGCATGTGAATAGCTAAATCCATCAAATCTCTTACACTGGTTGAGCTAGCATTTTTACTGTAAATATCTAAAAGAAATCAAACCTAACTTTCATCCAATGAAGGCCCAAATCAATGGGTTTTTACAAGTCACTCCATTTGTATCTTGTCAATTAGGGTCTAACGTGACAATTCGTAAAAATCTAACAGAGGTCAACCTAGGAAACACGGGTCAATGCAGTAGAACCGGGGCTATGCAAAATCAAACAGTGCGAATGCCTCGCACTTGGTTTCTACCCCCTTGTGGTTAATTAACAGCCTTACTGTATCCACCCACCAGCTGTATCCTAGCTCGTAGGCCTGACCCCAACTGAGGACTACAACAGTATAATGAAAACTGTGCTTCTAATTGTCCAGCGGGCAATCACGGCTTGGCTAAGAAAGGCTCTTTTCACTTCCCTCCTTTCTGATTAACTAGATGGCTTTATAAATCCCCTTAATAAGTTCATTTGTGCAACCCAAGGCTAGCTGCCCTTCCTTCCTGCTGCTAAGAGGGCTCAGCTGCTTATCTTTGGATGTGACCCATCAAAAGAGAATTGCTAAAAAAAATTTCAAATCTGCTAAATTGACAAGCGAAGCTGATCTCACACCTCCCCTAACATAGTAATGTTTTCTTGTGTCATAAAGGAAGTCTAAGAGCAGGCAGTAAATTGTGAGACTGCCAGAAATCTTTTGTAGTGTATAAAAAAGCCTTTATGATTGTCTCATAAGTAGTGAATTTGATAACTGCCAACAGGCCTGTGTAAAGTTACTAATATTCACAGAAATTTTTATCGTTTCTAAAGAGTTTCCATATGCATTATATCATTCAGTTCTCCCAACAACTCTGTGAGGTAGTACTATTATTATTCTCATTTTACAAGCAAGAAGTTTGAGGCTTGGAGAGTTTAAGAAACTTGTACAAGATGACATTATTACTGTGTGTTAGATACGGGCTTGATTTCAGGTTGATTTTAAACCTTGTGCTCTTTCCACTATAATGTGTACAGCAATTATTCATCTGTTGTTTTTCAGCCCCACATCTGTCCCTGTATACGTTGTACAATTGGGGCCAGGAGTTTGCAATCTGAATTTCCCATGCTCCTTTACCAGCTGTCTTTTCACTGGGTTCTGCTAATTGGAGGTACTTGTGGGTAATAAGAAAGCTTGATAAAGACAGAAGATTCTTGGTTCTGACTCTTCGAATGAGGCAGTTGATGTAGTTGCTGTAGGAGCAGTAGGGTTGCTGTGATTCTGGACTGCAGCAGCCCAGGAAAGGCCAGTACTTTTTTGTTGGTTTCAATCCTGGTTGGGATGGCACCTCTTGAGTGGATCCAGAACCAAATGCATATGTCTCCAACCCACTTGGAACTGCTGGAGCAAGCTCATGTGTTCCAGCCCAGGGGTGCAGGCTGCTTCCGATCTTCGTACCACCTCTTCTTCATGTTCCTCCAATACCCCTCCTTCTCCCTTTTGCGGTTCCAGCCTTTCCAATTTATTCCCTTGTTTGAAATACCTAAAGTGGCTCCATTTTCCTGCTGAATCTTGCTTTACACACATATTCCTGCTCTGTGGCAACCCTTTGGGAAAGGTATACAAAGTAGAAGACATTGAACCTGTCTTGAAGGAATGTGTACTCTATCTGGGTGACAGAACTAACGCATTTGAACCAAGAGTGAATAAGACAAAACAGATACATTCAAGGGCTGGAGTAAATGTCCCCCAGACTATTTGTGCAACAGGATGGTAAATGGGTACTTCATCACAAACTGCATTTGCTTGATGTGAAGAGAGGGACTTGCCTTTGTGTCCTGCCTTTGACATGCATTCAAGTCTATCCTTAGACAGTCCAGAAGAAGCCCCTTGTCCACCTCACCCTTCTGGTCTTCCAAATCACTTCTCCCTTTTTGGACATGCTTGGTTTATGCTTCCTGCCCCTCAGCCATCTCTGGTGCCACATTGTCTGCCCCATTCTTGTTCAGTTTCCTGTTCATTAACTTCTAGTGCATTATAACATTAGCATCCTTAAAGTCCACATTTGCATCACCACACATGAAAAATTTTTTGTCTATAGCAAAAAGGGGCACAATTACAGCATATATAATTTGGTACAGACCTACTAACCACAACAGGGGTTAAGAGTGGGTGAGAAAGAGATTAAATGATTGATAGCCTGTCAAATATTTTGCAGCCCTCATTAAATCTACTGATTTTACTTTTTTCTCCCCTAAAATGGAAGAATTCTATATCATTTGGGATTGTTATTTATTTTTAAAACAACTACTCTTTATTGAGGGCTCACTCTGTACTAGATACTTTAAGTATGTTAATTCTTTTACACCTCTTCAAAACCAAATGTTTTCTCCTTTTACAGATGAGGAAAGTGAGACCCACAGTGCTTAAGTTACTTCTCCATCATCTTAGTCTGTTCAGGGTGCTATAACAAAATAACATAAACAGGGTAATATATAAATAACAGAAATTTACTTCTCACAGATCTGGAGGCTGGGAAGTCCAACATCAAGGTATAGGCAGATTCAGTGTCTGGTAAGGCACTGCTTTTTGGTTTTTAGATGGTTGTCTTCTTGCTGTGTCCATACAGGGTGGAATAGGGCAAGACAGCTCTCTAGGGCCTCTTTCTAAGGGCACTATTCCCATTCATTAGGGCTCAGCCTTCAAAGGCCCCGCCTCCTAACACCGTCACATTGGTGAATAGGTTTCAACATATGAATTTTGGGGGGACACACACATTCACATCATAGCATCCCCATTCTTTACTTGTTATTGGCAAAGCCAGGACTCATGTTGCCTGACTCTCATGTCCGTGTACTTAAAGACAATGGTAAACTGTCTCCATGGATGGAGAACAGCGTTTCTAGTTTGGAGGTACTACCAACCTACCTCTGCCGTCAGCATCCTCAGCGCGGCAACATGGACACAACCTCAGGAGGGCACAGAGGAGAGGTGAAGGAGGAAGGGCTCCAGAGTAACTCAGCTTCCCTCTGTCTTATATACCAGCATCTGCACATGACAGCATTTGAAAAGGGCTCTGCTGCACTTGCTGAAGGAG
This sequence comes from Daubentonia madagascariensis, assembly GCA_023783475.1. Lineage (NCBI taxonomy): Eukaryota > Metazoa > Chordata > Mammalia > Primates > Daubentoniidae > Daubentonia > Daubentonia madagascariensis. Next base: position 42,936,888 of record JAKFHU010001569.1, on the reverse strand, counting down.
GGCACTTGAGCTAGTACAGAGTTCCCAGAGGGTGTAAGCAAAGCCCATTCTTTGTTTCACATGGTTATAGATGGGAGTCAGACACTTCTGCCTGATGTGCTTTCACACACTTCAAGGTCTCAGGGATGGAGAAAACATGGCAACTACTCAGAGAACCACAGTGTTCAAGCAACTGGCATCCTTTTATCCCTATAACTAGTGGAAGAAGCATGGCCCTGTAATTGTGAAGGTGGGACAGTTTCTCTGCGGTCCCTTCCAGTTGTGCACCTTTTCTTACACAGGTACCAGCCTTTCTCTCTCTCCTCAACTGTTCGGTATCCTGATATCTTTTCATGGAAAGAAGTGAAATATGGAGCCTCTAAGGCATCATGTCTGGATGAGACCTGAGAGTTTTCATTTCAGCAGGGATCAAAGCATAAAATCTCTGGCACAGTCGTATATAGGCAATTTGGGATGCTAATCTCATGTCTGATATGTGACTGAAGCAGTAGCAGTTCAATAAATACAGAACTGAATTAAGGAAACCAAGCTCTAGAAGGAGAAGTTCAGGCATTGGCCAGAAGGTTGGGATGTGATTTTTTGGAGAAAGGGGCATTGTGGGGTTGCTCCTAGCACCCTCAAATCACGACATGAATGCAGAGTCTGGGGCAGGCCTTGAAGGTTGATAAATATTTTTATTGTATTTTATTGTATTAATAGGAAACACATTAGCTTCAATGATAGTACCACAATACACAGGCCCTGTAACTGGGAGGCCATTAGGAACATCATTCTGATTCATATGGTCTCTGTGCTCCTACAACTAGCAAATTAAATGAATTACTGAAAAAAAAAACCTCTAAGAAACACATAATGAAAATTATTCTCCCCAAATAATCTATGTTTCCTTCTACCATTATAGAAACTGATGTGACTTTGGCAGAATTCTTAATGTTATTTACATCCCAAGCAATGCATTCTTGTAATCCAAAAGATAGCACTGGGCAAAAAAATCTAATTTCTTTGAGGACAAGGGTTTTTACTTAAAATATATGTGGCTATGCCAGTTAAGAGCCTCCTCTGTGTCAGTGCCAGAAATTAGTCACAAGCCAAATGCCCAAACAGTCTTTGTAAACTTATGATTAGCTTTCAACCCAACAAAGCCTGTATTTGTCACTAGGATACTTGCTTCTCCAGCTACTGGTTAAAGGATCAGTGACATACTTCAAAGATTTTGGGAACAGTTTCTGTTCTTTTTGAAGAGCATTTGTTCTCCCAAAAACAAATGCTAGATTTGTTCATTTGCTCCAAAAAATGAGAGGAACATTTCTTTTGATTGTTTTCCAACTCCACCTCCGCATTTTAACAATAGAAAGCCACAATACCCTTTCTTCCTGCTAGCAGAATTTGTGAGTAAGCTGAGTTCCAAAATATACCATTTATAAACCTTGGGGAATCAGGCTGTCACACAAAACTAATGCAGAATTTATTTAGCTAATAGCATTATCTGACAAAGGGCTGAAACTTTAAAGTTACACAAGTACTTCATTCATTCATTGATTCATTGAGCAAATTAAGCATCTCTTACATGACAGGCAGTATTCTTGTGCTGGGATACATTAATGAACACAATAGACAAAAGTTCCTGTCTTCATGGATATTTTATTCTAGAAGGGGGAAACAGGTATCAAAATAAGCAGTAAATTATATGGTTTGTTACATTGTATTATGGAGAAAAAATGAAACAAGAAAGGAGATATAGTGGTTCCAATGTGTGTATAAATGTGCACATGGATAATATACTTTCTTGCCACAGGTTCAGGAAATAAGTCACCAGAAAATGATACATCAGCAAAGACCTAAAGAAGAGGCAGTGAGCTCTCAGGACATGGGAAGGAAGCGTGTTCCAACAGAGGGAACTGCGGTGCAAAGGCCCTGCTGTGGGAATGTGCCTGGCTTGTTCATGGGGCATTAAGGAGGCCAATGTACCTAGAACGGAGTCAGGAGAGGGCTTTGGCTTTGTACAAGCATAATTAGGACAAAGAAAAAGTAAGTAATATTCAGAATGAAACACTTGATAAATAGGAGGTCATTAGTAAAACTAAATACAAATTTAAATAAAATCTATGTTGCAAAACCATATTTAAAGAAAAACATACCTAATTATCATGATCATTGTCTAGAAGGCATCATTGAAATCATTATAATCTAAGTAGGTGGGGGATTTATGACTACATAGTTTTACTGTGTAGTAATGTAAGGGGCTGACAGGACAAGGCTCCCCCAGTCCAAAAAAGATAAACCTTCCACATTTGAATCTAATGATAGGACTTAATGTTTCCTTCCTTTGGATCTTCAAGGCTGTTTATGTTCCAGATTCTTCTATTAAAACACAAGCACCGGGTTAGGATGGGAAGGGGGCAGGGAAGGGAGTAGGAAGTCACATCTAAAGTAACTATCAGTTAATTTCTTCTGAGAAGCAGTGGACAACAAGCTGCCTTCCAAATCTTGTGTGAATAAAACGTGGCTTGGGTTTCTGGGGAAGAGCTCTAGGAAGGAAGAAGTGGCCTAGGGAGAGAGCAAGGTACAAAAAACAAGCTTTATTTATGACTATTTCTATTACTGTGGACAAAGGTTATACCTGTGAACAAACCACACTGACACTAAATCCAAGAATATATATGTTTTTTTGAGACAGAATCAGCCACATAAGAGATAAGAAGAATGCCCAACATGATTGTAATATCACCTTGTAGCAGGCAAGCTTCCCCAACTGTGTTATATTGCTTGGTCTAGAAATTTTTTTCTCTTTCTGTAGCACCCGATTTATTCTACACAACAATGCACATGAACATGGAATGGATATTTAGAACCACAGGTGCAGTGTAACAACCTTGACAACCTTTAGATTTATTATTTGATGTGAGCAGGCAGCAGGGTAATAACTTTGACTTCCATATGAGACCTTATCTGTCATGTACATACAGCACATTGACCAGAACTCCCAAGGCCAAGTGCTTCTCTTATGAACTAATTAAGCATTCTGGTGGGCACATCTCTTGTCCAGGCAAAGACATGGTGGTGAAGCACACAGGCCCTGAAATTACACTGCCTTGGTTTGAGCCCCTGCTCTACCGTTTACTAGCTCTGTGTCCACAGGCAATGTATTAAACACTGTACCTCGGTTTCTTTGCCATAAAATGAGGATAATTACAGGTTACTGTGACGATAACATGAGATAAAACATGTACAGTGCTTAGAACATGTCTAGCACATGGTAAGCCTTAATAAAAAATGACTGTGATTATTACAGTAGAACATAATGGTTTTCAGAATAGGTATTACTGGGAATATCCAATTCCACTGTTAAGATATAACTGCCTACATACAAATTTAATCATTCCCCAAAATTCAAAATTCTGTTGACATTTTCTATAGGCATGGACTAAAAAGAGAAAAAAAACCTCTGATATTGAAAAAAATACTGCTTAAGGCATATTCTGATTATTCTCAATTGTTATTGTATTACTGTGTTAATTTTACCTTATTAAATATTAAAGAAGGGCCATCACCATTGGGAAGAAATTAAAATATCTTATATGAAATTAAACTAATTTGTCTTTATGCAATACAACATTAGAGGCTCCCAGATGCTATTTTTACAATAAACATCTATTTTGTAAAAAGGTCATCATGTCATGCATGTGCCAACAAAGCAGAGAAGCATGAGACAAATGCATCCCTGGGTAAGTTGAGATCCTTTGAGAAAATATCTTGCCTCCAAGCTGTGCTAAACTAGGGGTAACACTGAAAAGAACAAGTCAAATGAGACTTCCCAAGGAAGAATGTCATATGTCTACCCTTGTTGAGGAACATAGGCCAGAAGGAAATATAAGTTAGAAACAAAGGGATCAGGCAAAATTTGTATCAGATCTGGCTTTACAACCTGGAATTTCTCCATTTTCTTTTCTAATTCATTGTAACATTGAAATTATGGTGCTGATTGGGCCACTAAAATATTTTATGAGTTAACAGAAGCTCAATCTTGGAAAATATTGTTTTAAATTCAAATACTTTTGATTAAAATATAATACCACCAACTCTAACAGAAAGCCTTTTAAAAAATTCTGCTTTACATTTTATTCAGGAAATAAATTTCACTTATATTGGGTGTATATTTGTATGGAATTAGATTTCATTGAATAATGAATTCTCATTAAAAATAATTCTTTAAAAAAATTAAGAGGAAACTATACAAGATTCTCTATATTCTATAAATAGAGGTAAAATACTCCATTATGGTGAAGAAGCATACAAGGCACAACTATATAAGGCCAAAAAAAGAAAGAATAATTTTGATAAGGAAATAAATTTAAATTGTAATGAACTAACATCATCTGCAAAGAATTCTACATAATTTGAACAATTTAAAAATAGTTATTGCATATTTTAACATAGGTTTCCCATTCCTTTTATCAGGAAGCTAGTTAATGCCAGATGATAAATGTAATTTCATTATGCCAAAGTGTATTAATGCCAGCCAGATTCAGAACAATGCTAAGTAAAATGTGGAAAACAAACTAGAAAAGTTTTTTCCACAGATAATATTTATGAAAATTAAAATAAATATACAATTGTTTTCTAGAAAATAAGTTCTAGGGCCTATACAAATCACCAGTATGACTTCTAGGATAGCAGGAACTAATGAAGAACTGGTACCGGGCACCTGGGAAGTCATTAGCACTAACCGGGGGTGACTAGTATGAGCTACAGAAGGCAACAGGCAGGGCCCCCATGGCATGAGCTGTACAACCTTCTACTATCCCATCTCCTGTTTCTGAGATAGTAAAAAAAGTGCCGAGTTGGATTTCAAAGTTTTCTTTTCTTTTCTTTTTTTTTGCTTATCCTATGCACATGAGAAATAGAAGGCAAATTAGATAATTTTACTATTTTTGAAAAAATATGGCTCTTTTCCATTTGATTGACTGAGTAGAAGATGAATGGATAGTGGTAGGGGTCTTGATTAAGAAATATCTAGGAGCTCAAAATGAAAAATTTATGAATGTAAATTATTATTTGGACATTTAAAATTATGATTTGGTGCATTAATTATGGCAGAATTTGTCCATAAGTGCACATGAATTCCCTCTGCAGTTAATGCATTGCTTTAGGATAATATTTCTGAGACTCATGATTCATCTTTGTACATGCCCTAGGGTTAAACCACCTTTCATGTTAATAAATCTGAAAGAATTAGTAAGATCAAAATGTTTCACGGAAATACCACCTCAATCATTTGGCATGTATCTAACTGATCACCCTCTCCAAACAGTGGCCATAGGACCAAAAATCCCACAAAAATAGTAATAACAGAAACAATGCACTTCTTTCCCCTTATATTTGACTCAAATTCGCCTGCACAGTAATAATGACATATTGTCCCATGTTACTGCTTCAAAAAATGTTTCCAGTGACCTTGGGAATGCTATGTACTGTTTTCCTTCATTTTTGCCCTTGGCAAAATTTTATTCATTCAGATCACTCTTTGAGAAAATCATTTCAGTCTGAATTGTATACTTTCTAGGTCCCTCAGTTAATAAGAGTTTTTAACCTTTTGGTTTCTACAGCCAGTTCTCTTGGAGATGATTGATGGCATTAATTCTCCTCACATGGGCTCTTCAAGAAACCACCCCCCGTTCTTCAAAAAAGTGCACTAATTCTCAGGACAAATTGCTGCCAACCCAGTTCTCTGAGTTGCAGAAGGCAAAGATGTCTCAATTAAGATTGTATTCACAGAACAACAATGTGACAAAAGTTCTGGGTAAATTTAAATAAAATGACAAAAAGCAAGGAGATAAGGTTCTCCAGGGGCAACTTGCTTGACTCCTGGCATCTGTACATACCATTGCCACAATCTCTACCCTAGATTTGGGATCTCAGTACAAATGTATCTACCAAAGCAATGATTTCCTAACTGCTTTCCTCATCTTCTACATTCTTTGATAAAATTTTCCTAAAATAGTGATGCCAAGTTAACCTTCTCAGAACAATGTTGGACACATATCACTTCTCACTCAAGAACTTAATGAGTTCATAACAGTACAGCTCAAACTTATTATAGTATAGTCACAATGTGACATAATTTAAACTCAATACATTCATGATAGAACTCTCTGTCTTCCTCAAAAGCAGCCCTTCTGCTGCATTTTCTATTCGGGTCAGTAGCAGCACTATCTACCCAGTATCTAAAGGCAGAGGTCTGGCCTTGCCGTTCCTCATTTTTCATTCTCAATTGGCAAACATATTTGCTGAAATATATTTATATTTCAAATAAATATATTTGCTGAACCGTCTCCGCTTCAGCCCCTCTGCTAGGACCTTGGCTCAGGCTCATTTGCTTATCTCTAGCCTCCTACTGGTTTCCAGCTTCCAATTTCACCCATACTCCAATGTATCCTACAGATAGCTGCCAGGCTGTTCGTTCTGAACTCAGATCTGATCACAGATCTACTCCCATATTCAAAATCCTTTAGTGGAATCTCATGACCTATCCCAAATTCCTGGCCCCAGATGACCTTGCCAACCTGTCTTCACAGAACCTCCAACTTCTCCACCTTCAGTCACACCAATGCCCTCAAAGTGTGTCCACTACTTTGCTTCAGGCTATATCTACTGGACCTTTGTTCTCCCACAGCCTGGCTTGTCCTTCTCCATGGCTGCCTGGAAGATGCCCACCCATATTCGATGCTGTTTCTCAAGGATTTTCCTGATGCTACCATGTGGAATTGTCACATTTGCCTTTAAATCACCATTACACCTTTACATGTATGTGTGTATATACACACACACATAAAAATATATATATTTTTGACATGTTTTGGACTAATTACACCATATTGCAGTTATTGTGCTGTGTTCATTTCATGTATAGCTTACTTGCTACTCTTTGAGGATGTCTGAAACATAGTAGGCCATTCATGAATGAATGCATAAATGTTTATTCATTCACGAAAAAAGGAAGGAAGGGATACCTCTGCAAAGTTATTTTCAATCACTTGTTAGGTCTACTTGCTACTTTAAGTTGGCTTACTTATTTTCTCTTTTGCCATGCAATTACCATACTTATCCTCCTCTCTGCTCAAGACTTTGTGATTTTCCCTATTGTAATTTCTACTCTTTTTAATTTAATTTTTCTGAACTACTTGTAGAACCATTCTTCTTTCATGATCAGTTCAAGTCCAAACCAGTCATAAACTTTGGTTAGTCTCCCAGTAACTAGTGGTCATAATTCCTTTGAACTCCCAGAGCACTTTTAGCCTATAGAGCACATTTAATCATCAATAATGCTACACTGTGCTTTCTTTTTATGTACATACCTATTATATACTTGTGTATATGAACAGTCAATTTATACATTTATTACACGTATATAAAAAGTGTAAGTCCCTCAAGGGCAAGTGCCATATCTGGCTCTTTTTGCATTCTTAGAACCTGTCACAGTTCCCTATATATAAGAAGAAATCAATAATGTTTATTAATGAAAATGGCCACAATACAGGCATTACATGTAGCTTCCATAAGTTAGTATTTTATTTGTATTAATAAAACTGAAATAACTTCAGAATAAACTTTGATTTATTGTCAATAAGACAGTGAGAGTCTAGGTTCAACTACGGGAAATGTTTCCACCAATCATTCAATGGCTATTGAACATGCTACTTATGAGGAACCACATTTGACTCACAGCTGAGGGGAATCTATTTTATAAAAGAAAGTCTTTCAATTGTTTACTCTTTCTAACAAAGGTTTTTCCATGCCCTAAATATTGGATCAGTTACTGGATCAAGGCAACTACATTTCAGTAACAAAAATAATTTTAACAGAATCAAGAAGTCCATTATAATGTATATATTTGAAATCTACTTCCTCATTGAACTTGGAGATTGGTCTACAGAAGAAAAATCCTAGCATTCAAATGTTTTCTTTCAGGAAAATGAAAATTTCTATCAATTTACCATAAACTTGCTTTGGGTAATCAATGACCATCGGCAGCACGTGAGAAGACTGAAAGAGAAAATTTAGGGGAGAGTTTTCCTGAGGGATGACTTATAGTTCTGGTAGAATATGTTTATTTTTTCTACTGTTCTATGGCAAGAAAGCTTTTCAAATGCCTTCAAACACAAATGAGTCGAATAATTTATTACTTTGCAAACCAAATGAATTTGAAGACTTTTGTATTGGAGGATATCTATAGTTGGATTCTCTGTAAGAGGGAAATGTTACATAATGATGAAATATTTTACAGGACACTTGGAACTTAGATATATTTCCAGGTTATTTGAATCATTTAAATATGGTATTTTGTCTAGTTATAACTAACAAATTCCTTCTCAGTTTTTTTTTTTTTTTTTTTTGGCCTCAGAGAACAAAGCCATTTAGGAAACTACATTAACTACATCTTCTCTATGCTTTTTGACAAAAATAAATACATAAAAACTTGCAGAAACCATTATACCTGTGCTGCTTCTCCATGTTGGATTGTTCTCTGCTTTCTATTCTCTCCTTTCATAACCTGTCCTTCTGGCCTTTCCTTCACCAGGCTAACAGCTTCTGTCAGCAGGCTTTTATTCAGTACAGTAACAAAAGCTTCCCAGAAAAATGGATTAATCATGTTCACGGCTTCTCTTGGTTTACCGCTTCAATTCTTGTAGAATTCAAGCAAACCAAGAAAATGTATGTCTAATTACAAATGTGTACTCCCTCTTAGATAGTGATGTGGTGCATTTCTCTTTGAAATATATCATATAATTAAAGGTTCTCTGAGAACTAATGTTTCAAATAAGATTAATTTTCCCAAATATATCTTCTACATTAAATATGTATTACAATGATTTAAACACATATTCAGTATACCTCAAGTTCCAAAAAGGAAGTTTATGTATGCAAATGTCACAGAAGTAATTCAATATTTTCCTTTTTCATTTTCCACAAATATTCTTTGTGAGACAGACACAATCAAACATTTAAAAATAATAATACTCACTTATAAGTGAGAGCTAAATAATGTGTACACATTGACATAGAGTGTGTAATAATAGACACTGGAGACTTGGAAGGGTGGGCGACAAATGAAAAATTACTTAATGTGTATAATGTACACTATTTGGGTGATGGTTACACTAAAAGCCCCGATGTCACCACTGCATGGATATTGCAATATATCCATGTAGCAAAACTGCACTTGTACCCCCTAAATTTATACAAAAATAAAATAAAATAACAGTAAACTTGGGGTTAAATATTATTAATCAAATAACAGAAGTTATGTATTCTGTGAACCTCCAAAGTGGATCTTAGAATAGTCTTGCCACTGATAAATCTAAATAGGATAAAGAATCCTCATTGAAATTTTATTCTTAACAATATCAGAATGCCATCCTTCACCATTAATTTTATGCCAAGATTTAAATGAGATAAATATTGGTGACTTTACTGCTTCTTTATATAACAGTTTCATACAGTAATTCTCTATTACATAAAAATTCCCTCTTGTTCCAGATGAACTTGTTTGCTTTGATTTTTCCCAATGTTAAAAGTAGTTTTTCTAGATAGCATTGATGGTTTCCTCTGTTAAAATACTATAGTTGGAGCCCCCAGGCACAGTGGGCAACATCACCCCAGCACCATTGGGCCATTTCTTCTATGCCTAGACCCTCTCTCACCATTTTAGGAAATGGCTTTCTGATAATTTTTGTCTTCTTGCTCATAATTAAATGGTCAGAAAGTTTTTAAAGTAGCAGAATTCTTATGTCTCAAATAACAAGTAAAAGATACTAAACAAATAAAAACACTCTCAAACACTCATCTTTTTCAAATCATTAGCCAGGCGGAACCACATCAAGATGAGCCCTTTTAGAAATATGCTATGAAAAAAAATATGTGGTTTAATGGGAATTCAGAATATAGCAAGAGAAGTCACAACCGCAAATGAAGCAGAGTGAAAACAGAATTACCCTGGCTGGCCTGAAGGGATCCCTGCCTCCGGGAAGAGTAGGTGTCTAACTGAGATGCCAAGTTCACCAAGTGTATAATGGGCAATCCATTTGCACATCTCTTCCCATATTATTCAAGTGCGTACTGCACTCCATAAGTATTTTCAGCTTTTTCCCTTCACAAAATTTTGAAAAAAGCAAAAATGAAACTCAGGGCAGGATTATACAGAGGGCAGACAGATGCAACCAAGCACTTATGTTTATTAGAAGAGCATTCCTCCTACGAACCTCATAGCTTATACAGTCCCTACTAGATTACAGTGTAGAACATTTTGTAAGAGGAGACTATTCCTGTAAAAAGTCTGCTAGATCCATGTTTTTATCTACAAAGGCACCAGTGTAAAATATATACACAGAAGACACATGTGCAAATGGGCCCACGTGAGCGAAGCAGCAGCCAGGGAGGAGGCACATCGGACACACCTCAGGTGCAGTGGTGGCTTAAGGAGGCATCCCAGGAACACATTAATCAACACATTCAAGGAATGCATTAATCAACACTGTCGGCTGGCATGTCCCATTGTTTCACTGTAGCATGCTAAAGAACACAGAGCAGCAATCTGAATGTGAATTTCCACCATGCTGCAAGAAACAAAACCCTTTTCAGGACTGGCTCCTTGCACCATATCCTACTCGACTCTTTCAATAGAAATCATTCTTTCCTGTATTCGGGTAGTTTATGAACTTGCTTTCTGTGACAGTCAACCAGAAACAAAGAATCTTTACAGACCAGCTAAGTTTGACAAAAGCTGTAGAAATGCCTTCTGCAGATATGAAAACTTGAGTCCATCCAAGAGACTTTTTTCTTCTGACTTACAAAATGAATTGCTGTCATGAAAGACAAAATAAAACAAAACAAAACAAAGGAAAAAAAAATCAAGCATCTATTTGTGTATGCAGTCAGTTGTGACAGCAACATACTGCATTACCAGCAGGGGCCTGGTCCTGGCCTCCTGCTCCACATTGGGTTTCATTTTCCTCCCGGGTAGTTCCCTAGATAACCCTCCTGTCAGGATTCGACTCCCTCCAAAAGCAGCCAGGGATGAAATGTCCAGATGCTGAAAGGAAGGGACATGATAAAACACCCACAGAACCTAGGCACATATGTCTACCTTTGTGCACACAGAGTCTATGCGGACGTGAACACACAAGGCTTTCCAGCATTCCTGCTGCGTGTCTCATTTCCAACAAACCATACTTGGAGTATCTTACTCAGTAGGTTATGGTGCACAATTACAGTTCAATAAGTAATGATTTTGGTGATCAGACTGATGAATATAAAGATCCTTATTCTGAATGAATAAGGGATGTCATTTATAACTATCATTTGGAATAAGCTTCCTCTGAGAAGGCAGAGTTATTTTAATAGAGGTTGTACTTGCTGGGAACAAGGGACACAGGGCAGTGGCTCCCCCTCTTTGTCTGGAGGCACTGTTTTAGTTATTTCAGTGAACCTCAAAATTAAAATCCATGGTCCGCTAATCTAGCCTTATCTCATCACCAGCTCCAATTCTAGTAACCCTAGAAAATAGTTAAAAACTACAAGCCAAAAGTACAGCAAGGAAAACAAATCTGATCCGGTAAGTATATGCAAAGAGCTATTTGCAAAGGTCACTGCATCAGCCATTTGGTGCATAAATGCTAAGTTGCTACACATTTCCTGTACTGGAGTGACTCGGGCAATTTTTTTTCTTCCAATTTCAAAGCAATATTTCTCTCCACTAGACTACAGTGGGAAGAGAGGAATCCTGCACATGAAAGTTGCAGGATCCCAATTACTGACTACTAGCACTAATTACTGCTACCACGGAAACATAATGCCACCTTTCTCCGCTCTTTCACCCACTGCATCATCCTCCACCTGCCTAGCTCCCAAGAGAGAATGCTGATGACTTTTTTCAGACATTTTTCAACTGCTCTTTCTGAGCCTTCAGAAACAGCTACCAAACTGAGCAGCTCAGAGTAGTGGGAATAGTGGGAGGGGGACAGGGTGAGCTGTCCAGACAAAAATGGTTGTGTCCCATAAGAATAATGAGGACAAGATGCAAAGGGCAGAAAGAGCTTAATCAATAAAGGCATCTCAATCATGGATGCCATTATAGCTCGGAGATAAACATCCGGAAATGTATTATAATTCGACCTCCCTACAGAAATGCTGTACATGACATTTAATATGCTTCCATCTGACCCCAGGACGCAGGGCGTTGCTCAGACTTCGCACAGATATGGAAGGCTGGGCAGTCCTCTAGAAGGGAAGAACAGAATGTTCCTCATTGCACAGTCATTCAGCTTCCAGGAATGCTGCGCTTCGGTGGTGAGTAGCCATCCCGTGAAGAAGTTTGCCACAATCACAATAGAGGGACTTTCCAAGTATGATAATGTTTCAAGAGATGTTGTCACTTAGTTGAAATCTGGATCTTGCCCTCATGATCATGTCAGGGTGAAGAGGGAGGAAGCTAATAAATATAAGAAAAGATTGTTCCGGTTTTCCAGACGACTAAGTATCGAATCAAACTTAACTGGTAAAACACAATAAAGAAGTGAATATCCTTTACTTAGATTTAGATCTCTGTCTTGGTTTTTGTAAGTTCTAGGCTTCCCAGGGTAACTGCTTTATTCATGACCTTTTCATATTGAGTTTCGTGGGGCAAGTATTCTTTCTGTGGATGCTATATAGATGTCTTCTGGATTTGACTGGTATCAAGTAACATGAGATAAAACTTAGCTTTAAAATGATCCTGTAGGACAAAATTTTGATGGTCTCTTTATTGTTAAATAGCATTAAAAATTGTATTACTATTTGGGCTTTGTAATAAAATGTTGGTTCACATTTACGAATCAACTTAATTATAAGATAAAGTCTTTTTACTCTTATTAGTTTTGCTGTTATCTATTCAGAGTATAATTACCATTCTCCTAAGATGTATGCATAACTTTAACAGCTTAGTACTCCAAATCCAAGGGAAAGAACAACTTTCAAGTCATCAACCAAAAGCAATCAGTAAATAACTTCAATAACCTGTCAGATTTTTCTTTCTACATAGCTTGCCAAAAGGGAACATGCTTTAAGGTGTAACATGGGCATTATTTTGCTTCAGACTCATTATGGTTATTACCAGCACCAAACTTACACCAAGGTAGCCAGAGCAGAAAACCAGTAACACAAGTGATTTCAGAGGTGTCCTCTATCCTCCCGCCTTACTCTGGTTGATTACTGAAATGCCACCATTAGCAGCCCTGCATTTTAGCCCAAGGTTTTCAACCCAGGTAGAAGGCAGATTTTCCACAGAGAGAATTTGCACATTAGAGTTAGTGACAAATGTGAGCACAGTTTTTATGTGTGACACTGGACACTGGTGGAGGTAGCACTTCCCAAAGAGAAGGAATGTGGATTTGCAGAGAAGGAATGGGGATTAGCAAACCACAGTCCACAATTCTGGGTACTCACATCTTTCAAGCACCACAACACACCAATGACTGTGGGAAAGACTACTGAAAACTCTAAGTAGCTACAAAAAACGTACTTATTCTAATGTCAGAGGCCAAATACTTGAATAGCCTGGGGACATTCTGAATACCAGTGTGCTTTAAAATTTCAGGAAGTTTCAGCCAGTCTTTGTGAGGTGAGGGACAGAAATGGGGAAGACACTCAGTATTTAGTTTCGACCAGATTAAACCATTCACAAGGATAAAATGAGATATTTTAGAGGCTGTAATAGCACCTAACAAGTAAAAGTTCTCTTAAGCCACAAAGCTAGCTAAAAAGATCAAAAAGTATGTATAGAGAAAGGCAGAATTGAACTTTTTCACTTGTTGCTCTAGAAGACAGAGATTTTAAATCAACTATCTTTCATGCAATGATAGGAAGAGAAAATAATGCATCCAGCCAGGAAAACTCCCTTAGAACTACCTACGAGTGTCTAGAAAGCACCTGCTGTGCAGCCCAATTGCTGCCACCTTTAAAGGACACCAAGCACTTCCTCGAGGTGGCCCCTTTGCTTGCCTTGTCTTCCTCTACTTTCTTGTTCACTAAAAACCACCATTTTTACAGATAAGCTCCTGCTTTCACTGTCTTTCTACCTCTCGTAGGTATCCAATATATTATCCAGAGAAGAACTTGCCATACTTTACTACTGATACTACTATTTTATTGGTAAGCTACTGTCCTTAACACCATTACTACTAATTCCTCATTTCTAACAATTGCAATTTGGTATATACATATTCCACGTCTGTGCCAGAATGGATGGAGTCCTACTATCACATCACTTTACCTTGCAGGTGTTCTTTATTTTATGAGATATGGACAATTGTAGGGAGGAGCAGTACATCAAAACTTTATAAAATAAGTCACTTTGCATTAACCAAGGAAGCTTCCTATTAAAAGAGATATTTATACAAAATTAAGGTTCTTTTGGTATTGGTCATAATTACCTAACTTATTAATTTTGCCCAGTCTTTGCTAATTTTCACTTTTCAAGGACTCTTCAAGCAGAACAAAATATGTGCTATTTGATTTACAAGGCAACATTCTTAGTTTCCAGGCTACTGATCTGGGGATTTCTGATGGTATTTTGAAACACTGTAAGAACTAGCTCTATGAAGTCAGTTTCAATATAACACAATGGAAGCAAATTCAGCTGAGGTATGAATCATTCCCTCTTAATTACACAATGACATCTCAGTGGATCAGTCTAAGAATTCTCAAGGACAAGGGACAACCTGTGTGAGGGATTTTACTACCTCAAAATCTTGTATACAATCTTCTTTTCTTAAAGTCCATGATAGTTTCTCTATTTGTTAAATGAAACCTATGAGGTAAAGGACTAAATGTCTCAACAATCAGGCTCTCATAATTTTTTAACAAAGCTATTATTGGTTGAGTTAGAGTTCTCTGAACTGTGTTCCAGATATCCAAGTAAGATATTTTTCATCAAATTCAGTACTATAATAGATGGTCTTTCAGAAGGCACCATAGGCCTGGCAGGATCTGTTGTGGAGCTGATAATTCTGATGACAGAAATAGGAATGGGGTGGGCAGTGAGGGTGGGAACTAAGAAGTAGTAGGGAAGGGATTTACAAAGCAGAAAGCACGTTTCAAAGTAATATTTAAGCTTTCAAAACAGACTTTTTTATTCTTTGGAGTTCATTGTGAGACAGGAAAAATCATTAATGAATTCAGGAGAATTTTGATATATGATTGAATCAAAAAGAAAATTCCTTTCTTATAAATGACTCCCTATAATTTTTAATCTTATTTCCTTCAGAAACATATTTTTTACTAGCAGTGCTTTTACTCTGTCTATTTTCTGGACTTTATGATTCATGTTTAGTAAAACAAAAATCTTATTACTATGAAAGGACTTGAGGACTGGTTTTCTTCCCTGTGTATTTGATCCATCCTCTTTGGCAGTAGTAAGATGAATGTTTTTACATCTATATTTCTCTTTCTGTCTTTTATCATACTCTCTGGATTAAAAAGTAGTAAATATAGCAATAATATTATATAATCACATTATTTTATGGTATAATTTCCTTCTTTACTAATTTAAACATTTTAAGAAGACAAACTCTTACCTTTGCAGGTCTTCTTATCGGACAAAGCTGTTCTTCCTTTTAATTCTTTAAACCAGAGGTCTTCCTAGCATTGCTCTGTGGGTTGAAGAGTAGGGGAAAATGTTAACAGGACATTGGTTGTCATCAGTCACAGCAGATTGTCAATACATTAACTCCAACTGACTCCCTGATGAGAAACACAATTACAGAGAGAGCCCTGCAAGGAAGACAAATTATGAATAGATTTGCCAAAACATATCTGCTGGCTTCAATCAAAAGTGATAGCACAGAGGTGACCAGAACTCTGGTGGACATCTCATTAATGGATCCCAGCCTAAAGAGTCAGGTCTGATTTCTCTTCTCAGTTTAGGGGAATAGAGGGCTTTTTGTTTTGTGTGTGTGTGTGTGTGTGTGTGTGTATGTGTATGTTTATGTGTGTGTATGTAAGTGTATATATATAACATATGTATATATATGTATAGATGTACATACAGTGTGGATAAAATACTTTCTTGCTGTGGGCTTATTATTATTTAAATCGTTTATTTAGCAGCATAGGAATTCTTTTGACTATGTTTGAAAGGCCCTAAGTTTTCAATGAGGAGGATCATGAAGAGATGACAGGAACAGCTGAGATCTGAGGAGGACGTTCCCCTGGGGCTACGCACAGGCCAGCTACGGACACCTCCCAAACTCTACAATTTCCAGCTCTCCATTCCTCAGCCTTAATGTTTCCTTTGCAAATATTCCAGCTGAGAATTAGCCAGAAAAGGACAGCATGGATGGGGAGTAGAACAATCACAGCTGAGCAAATTGTTTCATTTTTTAGACAACCAATTCAGTGACACCCAACATTTTCTAAGGCAGGATTTGTGTCTTTTTCAACTTCAAATTTTTGGAAACAGAAGTCATACTATCAACCTCTGAAAAACCCTTCAGAGAAGAGAAACAAGTGTCAATTCAGGAGCTCTGGATTGCACTCAAATATTAAGACAACTATGAGTTGCAAAATTATTCCATTAATAAAATAAAAAGATGTGTAATAATCTCTGCTGTTTTAGTTTATGCATGTGTTCTAAAATATTTTCTGCATTAAATAGAAAAAAATACATTCTTAATGACATGTAGAACCACCTTTAACAGATTTTTATTGCACCTAGTGCAATGATATTTTATCTGGACAAAATATTAATATTGTGGAGGTTAGTGATTTTCCCTTAGAATTGAAACAAATTTTATAGTAATAAAGATTCAGTTCCAACTTAAAAAAAACCCTCTAGAGGCATGTAGGAGTCTGTGAGAATTTGAAACTATGTCTACAATAAGAATTCGATTCAACAAACATATTGAATATTTAATATGTGTCTGTCAATTCATTAGATATATATAAATAAGGAATAAAGAATAAAATATAAATATGTCATGCTTCCTACCATCAGAGATCTTAGTCCACATGCTGATGGGAAAAGCATCCAGAACTACCACAAATCACCATAAAATGCAGTTATTTATGGAGTATCATGAGACCGCAGAAGAAGGAACAATAAATTCTACAAGGGGGCATCAAGGATGGTTTCCCACAGGAGATAACAATTGAATTGAACCTTAAAGGTGGGTAGGAAGGGCATTCGGGGTAGAAGGAAGGGCAGGAGCAAAGGAATGGCAGTGACAAAGTGGGTGTTGTGTGTCCACTGGTAGAGCAGTGAAGCCACAGCCACAGTGTCAATGGGGGTGGGGGGAGTGTGGCAAGAGGGGAGGCTACAGTGGTCACTTGGAGCCAGAGTGCAAAGGGCCTTGAGCAACAACAAATCACTGGGTCTGGACTTTAACTTGAGAATGACATGGATCCTCTGAAGGTTTTAGGTAAGAGGGAAGAAAATTTGTCAGTGGTGTGGGTGACTAAGGGAGGCTAGACAGTGGAAATGGAGACTCTTTAGGAGGTGTTTCAGTAACCAGCATGCAAGATTCTTGCCTTCTACAGGTAAACCTGCCTCCTCCCTAAGCCCACTCCCCACAGGTACACACTTGACTCCTCCCCAAGATTAATTGGGATACACAGATGGAAATAATTTAAGGTGAAGAACACTGATCAGGCCATGATATCTGAAATTATTGCACATCTTTCAACTTTATTCATGAAATAATTTTGTTATACGTAGTTGTCCTAATATGTGAGTGCAACTTCAGAGGTGGAACTTTGTGACATCAGTATGTGAATGTGGTCTCGTTTCTCTCTTCTTTACCTGGCCATCTCTCCTCCCATCTTCCCACCATCTCCTACCAGGGCAGCTCAGCTCTGTGCTTCTGGCCCTGCCCACGACCTGAGGCAGGTGGGTTGGCCCGGTCTAGTGCTCAATGCCAGGGAAACCCCTCCCTCTGGGTCCTTTTTCTCTGTTACTGGATGTGTGTTTTTGATCAGTCTTCCCCTTTCCATTGTGGTGTTAATATCTGACACTGGCTTGGGCTCAAGGGAATCAGATCCTGCCTAATGGCGTACTTCGCTTCCAGGCCATTCAAACCCACCTGGCTTAGGGAAAAGAAGCCTGTTAGCTCTTCCAGTCTGGTGTAATAGAGCTCTGTATTGGATTTGAGACCAAAGCCTTAGCTAATAATAGATTTTTACCTTGTCTTGCTTTGGCAATGTCCCCACTATAAGTGTCTCTTTTGGGGACTTCACAGGCAGACTATAAATTAAGCATTTGGGGGTCTCCTGTTTAAAACATACCACAACCCTTCATCTCCAAATAATGTCAGTTAAGGCAGACATGCAAGTCAAAAGGATAGCCTGTTCCTTCCTTCTTAAAGTTGCTTCTAAAACAAGTTTCTGCACATGGTAATATCGACAGAAATTTTAAAGAGTACTTTAGTGTGCCGGACCAAGCCCTTTAGGGGAATCTTCATCCCAACTGCACCCATCATTGTTTTTGAAGCACCTACACTACATGGCTGTGGAGCTATTGAAAATGTGTATCACAGACAACTGGAGGCTACAGCTAAATATTGGGGAGTTAATTGATAATATGTCAATAAAATTATTGTAATTTTTATCTGGAGGAGATAAGAGAACTGATATTTAATGAGCTACTATTATGTCCCAGACTCTGCGTATATATTATAGCAGGTGACACACCAATTCTACGAGGTAAGTGTCATTATCTCTTTCATACAGAGGCAGAAACTAAAGCAAAGAGAAGTAAAGTAAATGACTCTAGTCACACAGCTAGCAAGTCATACAGCTGGACTGTATGACTTCTGTCTGACCCAAAGGCTGTGACTTTTCTACTTCACCCTGTAGCTCTTAAGAGAAGGATAAACTTGGGGTGAGGGTGCCACTGAGATTTTAGAGGAGGGCAGCAGAAGAGGAAGCTACCAGAAAGAATGCCCAGACCAAGAGAGAGACATGGAGAAAGCCAAGAAATAAAAAGCTCAGGAAGGGAGGAGGGTGGTCCCAGGGTCACAAGCTGCAGGAAGGACGCAAATGGGAAGGACACTGCAGCTGGCCATCAGTGGCGCATCCCCGCAGCCCTGAGCCGGTGCTCTCAGTACGACACCACCTCCCCGTGCACTACGGTTTAAAGCTTTCTCTGACTCGTACTGCATGATCATTTCCATGCCTCTCTGCCAAACATACTTTTTATCAGTAATGTTTCACAAAAAGGGGCAGGTATGAAAGTGCTACTGGGTAGAGTGTGGAAGAATATGTTTTTGAACATAAATTTTAAAGGGAAGTCAAAGGAATGTGGTTTTTTTGATATGTTTTAATAGTTTTTAGTATAACTCAATTCAGGGCAAAATTCTCTAAAAAGAACATATATGTAATTTTGCATAGGTATAGTTCCACAGCATTGTATGGAAAACTTATTTTATCCTTCCTTACGTGTATTATTGATATGGCACTGTTATATTTTTTTATTTTTTGAATTTTAAAAATTTTATTAGAGATGAGGTCTCGCTATGTTGCCCAGGGTGGCCTCAAACTCCTGGGCTCGAGCGATCCTCCTGCCTCAGCCCCCTCCTGACCTCCAGTAGCTGGGACTACAGGTGCGTGCTACGATGCCTGGCTCATAACCACATTTTTAACTTCCTTGTGGTGATTTAAACCCTTCAGCCTTTGCAATGACCACCAAAAGACTGTGTGTTGAGTGTATTACCATGTCAGCAATTATGCCAAATATTTCTAGGGAATGACTTTTTGTTACATTCATTACTCTCGTTTTGACGATTGTGTCAATGGGCTTTCGTCACTCTGAAACGCGTTTAGGTCGACAGAATAGGGCAACACATCATTGCTATTTTTCCAATAACCGTGTAACAATTTATTTATTTATTTCTTACCAAAATACAATCAACTTATCCTATTAAATAAAACCAGTCCTAAGTCAAAAGGTCACAATGAAATCTGACGTATTTTAGAAGTTGCCTTCAGAAAAGATGAATGACATCTCTGTAAAAAATGTAAGAAGCCCAAAGGCCACAGTACACATAATAGACCAATTACAATAAGAGTAATTCAAGGGTATATAAGTATAATAAAAAATTCAATAATTCAGAAAAGTGAATACTCACCTTAGCCACTCAAGGAAAAATAAAATTATACATTTCCTAACTGCCCCAAAGTAAATCACAATTGATTGGCAGAAATTTTTCATAGGATTTGTTTTTGTTTTTGTTTTGTTTTAAAATGAGAACCTATAACATTCAATACAACTGAAAATCTGTTATTGCAAACACTATTAGGTAAAAAGTATCAGCATGCAAAAACACTCAAAATCTCATTTGGTTTACACTTTCTGGTGCAACTGTGAAGATATTAAAAATGTTTACTCTTTGGTTCTTGTGAGGCTGATTTCTAAAAACGGGCCTCCTTAACAATACAGCAAAGGGTAGATTACACTGAGATATCAAGCTCTGACCCCCTCCAGCCAATTCTGTTTTCAATTGTAACAATTATTTTGTTTATACTCTTCAAAATAAATATAGCTGAGAAATATTTTTCAGAACATCAATTTTGAAAACTTTACATGTGACAATATATTTATACACCTGTATGTATTTATATAATATATTAATATTTATACATCTTTATGTATTTGTGCAGCATGCAAAATTGTTTGCTCTTTTATCACTATAAAATGATAGTAACTTACAAACTTTTTTATGTTTTTTCTTTTTTTTATTTAATAATTTTTATTTCAAAATATTAATGGGGTACAAGTGTTTTTGTTACGTGGATGAATTGTATAATGCTGATGTCAGGGCTTTTAGTAAGTCTGTCACCTGAATAGTGTACGTTGTACCCAATAGATAAGTTTTTATCCCTCTCTCCTCTCCCACACTTCCCCCTTCCTAGTTTACAGCGTCCTTTACGACAAACTTATTTTCAATCTTTGGTCTTAACAAAACTTGACTAGTAACAAAATCATAGACTAACCCCAAACTTTTTTTTTCCTGAACTTCCTGCCTTTGACATAATTCTTGGACCGAATTTGGCTTCCATTCATACTTATTAACTGGAGAGAAAAGGATAAACAAACCACCCTGTTAAAATTGGCATTTATCTTTGGTTTCTCTAGGGTCGGCCTGTCATCCAGCAGCCTAATTCAGCTTGACATGGCAAAAAGCCAAACTCATCTTGAAACCCAGTTCTCCCATTGCAGCAGCCTTTGAAACAAAACATATTCTAAAACGCAGAGGGTATGGTCTGAAATAAAGCAGGTTCTCCAACTAGTAGCTCAACCAGATGGCACCCACAGGGTCCTGCCTCTACCACAACCTGGTTGGCTGGAGTCCTGGGGACATGGGGCCCTGAATTCTGGCCCCAAGTTTAGCACCAAGTTGAGCCTACTCTTGCAAAACTAAATTCATTGGGACTTGGGACCAAAGCCATGTTATACACATTTTAAAAGTCTGGGTAGGAGCAAGAAAGGATCTATTCTGATAGGAAACTTGCAGGTGAACGAGTGTGGATCATGCTTTACCTTTCAGAGAAATGAATCCATTTATCCCTTGATAAATCAAATTAAACAGATTGAAGACAGATCAGTCACAATAGATTTTGACTGTTTCAAGTGACACTATCATTTGCTACCTGGTAGACTGATGCAAACATCCAATAGTGAGCAAATTACACTGATGGAGGGCATGTTGGATATTTACCACCTTACTGTCGATGCGCTGGCAATCATGTCATATATATTATTGTAACATTTTATGGTACACAGTTGCTGTGGTTTGTGTCCCCCAAAGTTCATATGTGGGAAACTTAATCTCCAATGCAACAGTGTTGGAGAGGTGGGACCTTTCAGAGGACTTTTAGGAGGCAAAGCCCTCGTGAATGGATTAATATCATTATCGCAGGAGTAGGTCAGTTGTTGCAAGAGTGGGTTTGTTATAAAAGCCAGTTTGGCCACCTTCTTCCACTTGCTCTTGTGCACTCTTTCTTGCCCTCTCTCCTTCTGCCTTTAGCCATGGCATGACGCAGCAGCAAGAAGCCTCTCACCGGATGCAGGCCCCTCGACCTTGGACTTCCCCAACTCCAGAACCATGAGCCAAACAAATTTCTTTTCTTTATAAATTACCCAGTTTATGGTATTCTCTTATAGCCATACTAAATAGATTAGACAATAGTACATGGTATATTTCATCATTTCATAGGAGGAATTTTTATAACCATAAATGAAACCTAGAAATTCAGTGTGCAGTAAGGGCTAGCTGTCTACCAAACAGTCATGTCCCCTTCTGTTACACAGAGTGGCTGTGGGGGAAGGGGCTACTGTCCAGGTTCTACATTTCCGGCTCCCCTTGTATCTAGGTGAGACCACGAGATGGAAGGGAGCTAGTAAGTGTCACTTCTTTGCCCAGATGTTTAAGAAACAAATGTGTCCTTTCCATTCCCTCCCATTTCTCCACTTCTGGCTGGATGTCAATGCCAGTGTAACCTCAGAAGTCACACAGCAGGGCCTCTGTCAGTGTGGGTCCCTGAAGGGTGAAGAGCAGAGATCCTTCTCTCCACACTCACTGTCTATGTCACTAACAATGAACTGTTACAGGAGCTGAGAAGGAGCTCTAACTGTGTGACAACTCCACAGCGTGGGGGTTTGCTACGACAGCTAGCTCTGCCCTGTCTAACAGAGTCAACATGTCCTGAACATAACACAAACTGTAAATGGAATCTAGTCCTCAACAGTCCTTTTTCTACGTCTATATTCTAAGAGGAAGAGATTTAATTTTTAAATATTAGTGTATTCAGAAAAGTAGCACAAAAATTAAAGGGTATTAAATAAGTCTTAACAGAAAAAAAGTACCAGTGTTTACTTCACCTAGGGAAGAAAAAGCTTAAAGGAGTCTAGTTAAACTGTCAATGAATATATGGAGGTCCTAAAAATTTTATATAGCAGATAGTAAGAAACTGTTTTTCAAGTTCACTAAATATAAAATGAACAAATATAGAAGGCTTTACATGATGGCATATAAAATAGCATTGTATCTAAGGAAATAGGGAAGATTGAAAATAGAGTTTTTGAGAGAATCTGAATCAGCAACTACAGGAGGGACCTGGAAACCCACTTTTCCAATAGGCAGCCCCAGGGGGTTCTGATGCAGGTTGTCATGAGCTAGAGGGTGGAAGAATGTCTCCAGGGTAATGATGGTCAAACAGTTAAATATGCTACTTTGTGAGGCTATCAAATTTCCTTCCTATACTACATATATAATATACAATTTGCATGATTCATCTTTTCATCAAATTGTCAGTTATACAATTCAGAGCTGCCAATTCATTTTTCTGCTTAAATTATCTTAAGAATGCAATGTACATAGCCAGAGGAATGTTCCCAAGGATGCTTTCGCCACATTTTATTTTAACCTGCCAAAGTCCCCTTGTGTTTATAGGTCCCGGGAACTAAGGCCTACTTGCAAAGAGGTCTTTACTACCACTACCTTTTGACGCTAAGTCTCAAGAAGATCTTTTTTTTTTTTTTTTTTTTTTTTATTTATTTTTTTAATTTCAGAATATCATGGGGGTACAACATTTTGGCCATACACATTACCCCTGTTCTGCCCGTGTCAGAGCCACAATCGTGGTCATCTCCCAAACTGTGCTCCCCACATCCATTCAGTGAGAGTTTTTCCCATCCCTTCCACCCCCCTCCCGCCCGCCCGCCCCCTGATGAATGTTATTGCCCTGTGTGATGTAAGTGTTCATCAGTTAGTACCAGTTTGATGGTGAGTACCAGTGATGCTTGTTTTTCCAATCCTGTGACACTTCGCTTCGAAGAATGGGTTCTAGCTCCGACCAGGATAATACCAGATGTGTTAATTCACTATTGTTCCTTATTGCTGAGTAATACTCCATGGTATACATATACCACATTTTATTGATCCACTCGTGTATTGATGGGCACCTGGTTGTTTCCACAACTTTGCAATTGTGAATTGTGCTGCTATGAACATTCGAGAGCAGATGTCTTTATTATAAAATGTCTTTTTTTCTTTTGGATAAATACCCAGTAGTGGGATTGCTGGGTCAAATGGTAATTCTACTTTTAATTCTTTGAGGTATCTCCATATTCTTTTCCATAGAGGTTGTACTAATTTGCAGTCCCACCAGCAGTGTATGAGTGTTCCTACCTGTCCACATCCCCGCCAACATTTGTTATTTGGGGATTTTTTGATATGAGCCAATCTCACTGGAGTTAAGTGATATCTCATTGTGGTTTTGATTTGCATTTCCCTGATGATTAGAGAAGTTGAGCACTTTTTTATATGTTTGCTGGCCATCATTCTGTCTTCTTTGGAAAAGTTTTTGTTCATGTCCTTTGCCCATTTTTTAATAGGGTTGTTTGATTTTTTCTTGTTGATTTTCCTAAGTTCTGTATAGATTCAAGAAGATCTTAATTTTAAAGTTTAATCTGACTTGATTTCAGACCTAGTAATTTTATTGCCCTACCAATGTACAGTTTGGTCTGACCAATTTTAACATCATTGTATACAAAAACTTTTTAAAATTTCATGTGCAAGATTCTTTTTTAAAACAAACTTTTTACGTCCAATTAAATTGTCTGTTGGTATCAAAATCACAGCTCATATTCTAGCAGATGTTATAAATAATAAATCAGATGTAAAGACAGGCATAAAAATATAGTAAATCAGATTCAGGAACAGTAAAGGAGAATGAATGCATTTCCCTTAAAAGGAAGGGAAGAAAAACTTTTTTTAAAAATTAAAATTATAATTTGGCTGTGTATTTTTTGTTGTTGTTGATAGTAAACAAATCTTATTGTAAAGATGAAATAAGAAAAGGTTTTGAAAAGTTTTCAAACATTTGGATAAAGATTAGACCTTTTTTTTGTCATTTTTGGTTCAAAATTCTCTTTAGATCCCCTAGTTTTCTTGTTTCCTCTTGATACAGACATGAACTTACAAGTAGCCCCTCACTTTTATATTTCCTCACAACTTCCTGAGTATTTGACATGCTCACTGAACTGAATTTGAGGTCTTTTCATAATACTGCTCTGGAAGGAAAAAGGAATGAACCACAACAGAAATGACATAAAGTGGGTTTCAAGTACAACTCTGCTATAACTTCTGTGATTATCCCACATTCGCCACAATATTGGTTGGCACCAGGACCTCCCAATGAGGAATTTGTCTCTAGTTCTTAGTTTATGCAAGCACTGGTCTTCAATTTTAGTTATACTGAGTTTTAGTTTATACTGAGAACCAAATGGAACTTTCTGAATATAAAAACAAAAAGCAAAGGAATTCTAACAGGAGTTAAATTAGGGCTTGGGAGGATCCCCAATCACACCTAAGCCTGCCATTAGAGATTTCTCCATAGTAGTATTTGAGCAGAGCGGCCTAATCCTGGTCAATATCAAAATGACTTTGGGAGTTTCAGACCACTCAGTTCTCTAAATCAGTTTCCCAATTTAAGATTATGAAATCCTGATCTTATAGAAATCTGGAATATTATCAGTTCCAGGTTGCTAACTATGCTTAAGTTCAAATATGAAGCTGCCCATTTGAAGAGGTCATCTTTAATGTAACATGATCTGTATTAAACAAACCATTATTTGTAAATAAAGCAATCAAATTATGAATTTAGTAGCTTACTAGGTGACATTAGGCAAATTATTTCCTTTCTGTGTACAAAATGGGGTTAATAATCCCGACCTAGCTCTTAAGGTCTCTGGGGACAATTCATTTAGGAATCGCCTAAGTGCTGTATAAATGTTACTGGTGTTATGAGAGCTTGGTTTTATTGTCATTGGAAGGCCTATCATAATAAGGAATTCAGAGGTCTGGTCAGAGGTGAATTAACAAAGTGAGGTCTATGCTAATACAAGTGCCCTCTGACCTTGGATCACTGAGCTTGAAAAATTGCACACATCAGAATGTAAATGAAGTTTGTATTTTCAGAGAGACAGAGTTTTTATTAATGTATTTCCTTTTAATTCTTTTGCTTTGAAAATCATTACTTTGCAAGCAAAACAACCAATTTCCATTTCCACCTACATTTTTTTTCCCTTTATTCTCATAGCAACCCCCAGCATCATTTGCATTTAAGCATGACATGGAAGGCATCTAAGGCCTTTCCTTCTGAATCAACTATCCAGCACACCCAGGAAACATGCCTGTCAGTAGACATGGGATGTGTATACATCAAATCTCTTTCATTTTAAGGTTTTTTAAAATTGTGTGATCCCCAGACTTTCATTACTCTTAGAGAAAGTAAGTTCTCTTTTCCACTTAAATTTCCAGAATTCATTCATGTATTTGGCAAATAGTTTTTGTGTACCTATTATGTTCCAGGTACTGTCCTAGCTGCTGGAGATAGCAATGAATAAAACAGGCAGAAGTCCTTGCTCTCACATAGCTCATATTCTAGCAGATGAAGATAAATAGTAAGTAAAAATAAATATAGTATGTTAGGATAAAAAAACAAAGACTGGTGATACGACGGGTATGAAAAGATGGGAAAGAGCTTCCATTTTAAATAGCATGGTCAGGGAACAACCTCCCTGAAAGGTAGGATTTGAGTAGAGATTTGAGGGCCATGAGTGTTACAGCCACTGGGGAAGGGCTTTGCAGGCAAGGCAAGGGTGCCTGGCAAATGCAAAGGCCCTGAGGTAGGGGTTTGTTTGCCTGTTTGGGAACAGTGAAGAGGCCAGGTGGCTGAGGGGAATGAATGAGGGGTAAAAAGCAGGAGACAAAGCCCAAGGCGGATCAGGGCACAAGGTGATCTAGGGCAAGGCCCCTGGCTTGCACGCCCAGTGAAATGGCAAGCCCTTAAGAAGTGACACGATTTGACTTCCATCCGTCCTGAGGACAGGCTGAAGGGGAGCACGGTTGAGACAGGAAGACCCCATTAAAGGTTATCACAATCGTCCAGAGCAGAGGTTAGTGTCTTGATCCAGGGGATGGCACACGGTAGAGTTTCACAGCTTTCAATTCTTAAACACATCCTTCTTCTTTGTCTAGCTGCGGTTTCATATTTGAATTACTCCACTCCCTAAGGAAATATTTTCTCTTTAAAGCCTTCCCTTCCCATTCCCTCACTTTCAATAATAATGCTTCTCCTCGCATCATTTTATAAAGGGTCAAAATATGCCAAATTTGGACGTAGTTAAATCAGCAAGTAAACTATTCTCCAAAACTGCAAATGTCTTGACAGGGTTCTACTGAGGCTCTCAGTACACACCCCTGCGTCTCTTCAAGAGGCCTCCCGCATCACAGTAGGCGTGAAAGCCAAGCGGAAGCCTCCCTGTAACGCGGGGGGCGGGGCTGAGGAGGGAGGGGCCTGGCTGTAGAAGTCGCAGGAGGCCAACAGCTTCCATTTTCAGCGATGTCGCTTGCATTCTAAGTCCCAATAGTCCACAAAAACATTTTTGAAGCAAATTATGAACCTGTTTTCACATACTTACATGTACACATTAACCAAAGAAATGCTCACTGACTTTTAATTCCTGTTTGTGTAAAATTTAGTATTGTACTTTTAAAAACTTTTTTTATTTTTTAGCTTTAGCTAGGGCCAGTATAATCAGACACCATGTACCAGGCAAACCTAACCCCTGAGGCCCTGATTACCAAGAAACAAGAGGAACGGACACTCCCTTCACCAAATGGAAAGGAGGTGGCTGCATTCAAGCACAATTCCATATTCCCTAGGAAGGTGGTGGTAAGGGCTACTACCCAAAGGGAAGATTCTGGAAATGGCCCTTGTGGGAAAAGGAGGAAAATACATCAATCTTTTCAACTAACCTAGAAAAAATATTCTTGGCAACTTCAGAACCAACAGAGAAGGAGGAATGTGTAATCGGAGAGTTCTTGGATTACCATGGCATTTTCTTTAGGTAGGTGGGAGTACTCTCACTTTTGATCTGGGTCTCATTTTTTGCAGAATAATTAAGAATGAGAACTTGGATATTCTATGAATGAAGTGGTATATGATTATTAATGGATTATTACTTTAAATGAATTATCTTTCTTTTCTTCATTTGGGTGAATTACTAGAAACAAACTACACCTTGACATTTAGAAAAAAATTTTTTTTCCTGGATCTTGGAGTTCTAAACTGCTGCTCCAGTTCCTCCAAGTATCTGCATTGCTCCTTCATCTTCTTCAGATGTCTGTCA
This sequence comes from Daubentonia madagascariensis, assembly GCA_023783475.1. Taxonomy (NCBI): domain Eukaryota; kingdom Metazoa; phylum Chordata; class Mammalia; order Primates; family Daubentoniidae; genus Daubentonia; species Daubentonia madagascariensis. The sequence continues at coordinate 42,908,666 of JAKFHU010001569.1, read as the reverse complement.
TCTCTGTGAGGTCTTCTTTGGCTGCCTTGTCCAAAAGGGCAACTTACATACAATTCCCCATCTCCTTTCTCTGCTTTATTTTTCTTCTTATTACCATCTAACATATTACATATTTTATTGATTTACCTTATTTATTGTCTCATGTACAAGAAAGTAGGATTCCTGGTAGGAATTTTGTCTGTTTTGTTAGTGCTCTATCCCTAGTGCCTAGAACAACGCCTAACACAGAGCATTATAAAATTTGTTCAATGACTAAATTAATTCCACAAAGGGATCAGACAACAGTTTTAACTTGAAATACTATATTTAAAAGATCAATTTTGGCCAGTAAATGCATAGGAAGTATTTCTGGAAGGATACACAAAAGACTGATACCAGCATTTACCTTGGGTGGAAAAGGATTTGAGGGAAAGATATTTACATATAATTTTATAGCCTTATGTACTATTCAACCTTTAAAATCAATAGACTTTTTTTAATCGTCACTCAGAGTTGTCTGAGTGCTATAAATTATGGGCCCTTTTAAGTTCTTTTTATGATCTTCAATAGTAAAAAAAATGAATAAGTGTTAATTTAAAAGTAATCACATATATTTGTACAAATCTACACATACACATATATAGTATTCAGTGAGACATACAAAGTTAATATAAAAAGATATATCTAATAACTATTCTACATTTTGTTAAAAAATATTATATATAAGAGGATTAACAGAATCAGCTTGGGTGGTTTATTGGTACCAAAGACAACTGTAGCAAATGAGGACATCCCACTAATCAGGACATTCTGAATGCTGGAGAAGGAACCAGGTAAGAGAGTATTCTTACAACCTTATTCATACTAATTACATGGTAGCTAGTATTTTAACTGGGACCAACGCTTAAAAAGCATTCCAATTTTCATTTGAATTTCAGGGTAAGGCTAAGTATTATACAATACAGTATTCATAATGAGATTTCCTCAGAAAAATGGGAAGAAACCATAAAAATCAGAGTATTGTCAGGAAAGTCAAAGAGAAGTGGGTTGACAAAATAGTAGAATTAAACTATAAGAGTATAGTTATTTGAAGAGTAAGAAAATTCAGAACAAAAAAAAGGAAGACATGGCAAGTGAATGCAACTCAACAGCAGAAATTAAATATTATTCTCAATATAACCCAAGTAAACATGAGATCTAGGCCATAGATGTTATAAAGGAAAGGTTTATAAATTTGATCCTTTATTTTCTGGGAATGAAATGTAACTATCAAGTTTGGGCAAAGTGTCCTAGATTCCTATTCATAATCAACAGGGCCCCATGGTCATAAGGCACAAGGAATTTCTCAAAAGAAACCAAGGACAAGGGAAAGCAGTCCTGAGGTATAGGGACTTGTTTTGAAGGAGAGGAAGAGAGGGAAGCAGGAAACTCCTGCGTCAGGTTGCCCGGATTCCACGCGTCACTCAACAATGCTCAGCTATTTTGGTGTCTTTTCTCCCTTCTCTCTCACTGTCTTGATTATTCCACTTTACAACCAAACAGTCTTTGATTTTATTTCTAATCTACCTAACACCAGCTGTTGCCAGACCTTTCTTATTAAAAGGCTTAGTCCAAACAGTCTGATCATTAAAGCAAACATCCAGCACATGGAGCCAAGACGGCATTTTGGAAAGGACACTGGTCCGAATGCCTGGGTGGGAATTCAGCTCTGCATGTTCCTGGCTGGGTAGCTTGGGGCACACTGCTCAGTCTCGCTCAGTCTCACTTATCTCATCTTTAAAATGTGCCTAATAAGATCTGCTCTCTCTGCAGAGGACGGTTAAGAGAATCAAACTAGACAGTGCAAACTGTAAAGCACTATATAAAAACATAAGTTATTTTTCTGGTGACTTTCATGCTGTTTTGTTATTGTCCGTGGAAAAACTGAACAAAAATGGAAAAATTGCCCTAGGAAAATACCAGAGTGTCTTTTAATACACTTGCTTCATGTCCAGCTGTTAAAAAAAAAGTCAGACAATGAATATTTTCATGGGTGTTTCTAATGATGTAAAACTTTGGTTTCAAGATATTAGTTTGGTTGCATTAGGCATAATCACACTATGTTTCATTTCATGAGGTTCAAAAAACTGAGAGATATTAAATATAATCTTACATATGGTCTGAAGACGTTTCATGAGCTAAAGCTAACAAATCCAATTATGATTTTTTTTTTTAAAAAGTGCCCTTAATCCAGCTTTTCTCATCCTCTTGACCATTGAACTCTCTGGAATACAGGAGAATTAATACAGAAAACTTAAGGGAAACTTTCAAGTTAGTGCAGAGAGAATGAAAATAGAATCTTTTTTAATCAAAAAGGCACATGAGTAAAGTTTATGCTACACTTTGCACACAAAAAGTAGTGTAACATCCTTAATAACATCAGGAATGCAGAAAATAAGGGAGAAAATGGCTTTAAGGTAACATAAAAATGATCCATGAGACTATTAAGAGCAAATACCTACACAAAGAATGACAAAATACATTAAAATTACATGTTAACACACCCTGTTGATGTACCCTGATAGCAAACATAAACCTACAAGCACTTAATTTTTCTTTAAAATGTGTTCACATTTTGCTACTAAAAATATACCAACTGAATCTGACTGTCATTGCTCCGCCAAAGCCCCTTTTAAGTGTTGAACAAGCTATGTGGAAGATACTGATTTCTGGAACAAACTCCACCTTCTAGAATGGCACACTAAATCAAATCAAATCAATGAACAGAGAACATACAGCTTCAGACAAGCCTTTATGGGTGGAATACAATTCTAATTTTGGCTTCAGTTTTAAACAAATCATTAAAATGATACCTGAGAGGAGGAACAAAAATCAATCGGTCCCAGGAACCAGGACTGTGGAACATCACTCTCCTCCTCCGCACATAAACAAACACAGATACTACCTTACAAATGAAGTTGTCTTACTGCTTTCCATTTCCTTCCAGTAGCAAAAGGAAAATCTTAAACAAAGTGCCCATCCCAGCACATTTCTGCAGATAAAAGCCCAGGCAATTGAACCCTGCTGTGTCTGGCCCATGTGCAGTAAAACGTTAAAAGTCCTGCTCTCAACAACCAATCCAAAGCTGCTCAGACCTCCCAGGCCTCCCAGGGTGATCAGCCTGGCTTTGTGGCAATACAATGGGAGTTAAACATTTCCTCCCTTTAGAAGCAAGAAAAATCTGTTCAGTTGTTCAAAATTATTTAACAAAACACACAATGGGTTATGATAATAATACTGTTTTAAGAAAGTATCTGCCATATTTTCACCTATGAGGGGGAAAATGTACGGGTGTTACATAGTTTCTTCTTTCTTTTTAAATCTAGTAGTAACTCAAAATAATATTTTAGAATGCCTGTCTGGTTGTTTAATTATTCTTTCTTTACAGGACACAATAACTGCTTGAGACTGGCTTTTTTATCTCAGCCTCAGAACCTACATAACATACATGTACAACCTGCCTTCCATATGACCCACAACAGTCATTTCTGACTTTTTTCTTTCATGGTAACCTAGAAACCATATGCTTCAACTAATTTAATGTAAGATCTTAGTAATAATAAATATTATAAATTCTTAGTTTCTTTTCAATTTCATCCCTCTTTTGGCTTCTCTATTACCCATTGTCATTAGTATTTACCTATCCAAGGTGGTTATTATTATTCTTGCAAGCCAGATATTATCAGTATGTAAGTACACAAATAAAAATAATAAGTGAGCCAGTATTTTCACTAGCGTACCAAATACATGAGTATTATATTTCATGTTAAGAAGACCTAAAGAAAGAAATGGAAAGTGCTCTAAAATGTATTATGTCCAGTAGGATTTCGTTGTTGGAGTTGCCACGAATCCTTAAGCCACCTGTTTTTGCTTGCACTTCTAATAATTACTTTTCGAGCTTTAAGGTTCTCCTGAAAAACTTCAAGAGAAGCAGATTTATAAGTTATTTACCACCTATGACTCACGTTGAGAAAGTGTCCATTTACTGTATTTTCAATTAGTTATTCACTTCCTAAGAACAAACCTGAAAATCTGTTCTGCATTTATTACAGCTACTGTTGCATGAACAATGGTTGGATATATTTCTGTGAAGCTCTTTTGAGTATTTCTTAGAGACTTGCTTAGAATAATGCCTTTCTTCACAAAAGCACAACCAACATGTAACATAATCTCCTTCAAAGCATATTGTCAGAGAGATCAACAATGACCATAGCCACATGACCTCCGAAACCCAACCAAGTAGAGACATCAGAGAATCCTGACTGGGGCCTATCTCTGTACATCCATTTCTCTGCATAATATGTCCCAATTAGCTTTGAATTATGCGAATAGAAACCTGAAAAACAGAAATAATTTTCTGATTTATTTTTTACTCTTTTAAAAGATAAAACAAGTAGAGGGGGAAAGCCTTTAAACTTACTTCCTCTTGATTATGTATCTTCTGCCATGTATATGTGTGATTAGTGCTCCCAGCTGATAGAAAACAGGAAATAATCAGCTGCCTAGTCACTGATACAGCACACACTACCAATAAAGAAACTAGGCTAGAGAGTATGATTTATAGGTCTTACCCCTTTTGTATTTTCCAATTGTTTCTTTAAAGTGAATTTATAAAATTTAAATAAACATTTTTATTGGAAAGAAGAACTTGTCCATGTTTTTCTATTAATATGATAACATAACCTTTTCTTTTCCTAGTTAGCGATTCCTACAGGTACAAAAAATGCTCACACACCAATGTGAAAGAAGGTTGTATTTTAAAGAAAAGTATAAAAGTGGGCTTTGAACTGTGATTGTGCTCTGAACAGTAAGGGCTAAAGGGAGGAAAGACGAGTCTGATTATGCAGCTTGACTGACCGAGCCTAATCAGAATTATTTCGGCACACTGCTTCACTACAGCCACAGACCCATTAAACACTAAACGCTTCTGCAGGCCCATTTCTCGCTCTGGCTCCCACTGTGCCTGTTACTTTGCAACAGTGGTTACTCAGTGGGCTACTCAAAACATTTTTTTGGTAAATATAGGTACTGGATTTAACAGGCTCCTCAAAATCCATCATCAAATCTGTCATTTCATGGCAAGAATGGCTACTGTCCCACTACAACAGGACCATTGGGACTGCCATGCGGAAGGGGGCCCTTTGAACTAATTATTTGTTTTGCAATATATTTTTATTAAGAAAAGCTGAAGTCATAACAGCTATTACTCCTTCCACAAAAGCAGCTTTGTCTTCAATAATTTAATTTTAGAGATCTCATTTTAAACTCATCAGGTTACTAACTCTTACCATCCTGCTTAACACATTCTGAAACAGGTAATTCCATTTTGGGGGGCCAGGCAAGGCAACTTATGGCAACAAAATGTACCCTGCTTTCTGTTTCCCATATTCAATCTCTCAAAGTATGTAAACCTATCCATTTCTGGTATGTATCTGATTTCCTGCATGAGACGACATGGCACCCATTTTAATTTAAGTATATAAGAATAATAGATGTGCTTTTTTACAGATATACTTCTTCATTTAAACCTAAACATATATACTGAAGTTTTGATTAAAATAGATATAATCAGAAAATTTCAATTTTTAATAAAGTACTTTTTATAAAAATTCTATAGTTTTAAATATCATGATGTATGTGTAGAATATTCACCCTTGGTGCGTCAGTTGCCTTATCTGTAAAATGAGGACAATATAGGATCTTCTTCAGAAAGCTGTTATGAGGATTCAATGAGTTAATATTCCTAAATCACTTAGAACAGTGCCTAGCACATAGTAGATGCTATGTGGGTGTTTCTTTTAAGCAAATAAAAATAAACCAGACACCATCTATGAATGAAAAGATGAGCAAATGATTCTTTCAGGTATTCTTCCAGAATGAAAAAGTTCCACCCTGAACTATTAGTTTACCTTCATGATCTTTATTTTTGTAGTTATTTACCAGGCCCTTATATTTACCCAAGTTCACACTCACTGCCAGTTTTTTTCTGCAATGTTTTGTAGGTTCTCCTAGTACAGAAGTGATGGATGCTTTTCTTTTGAATTTTTTTACAGGAAGAAAAAAGAGTGTCAATTGGCTGGTTGAACATGAGATAAAGTTTTGCTAAAGTAGCCCATAAACTAGGTGGGAAAAATGAATTAACCAAAAGTTTCTTTCCTCCATCCTGAAATACTGTGCTATACCCAAAAGCTCACAAGCATTAAAGGGCATGTTTCTCAAAGCTGCAGATCTGCATAGTGGAGACAAGTCAAGTGGCATGTCATTTGCTGAAAATGCCACAGGAGTCATCTGTTTCTGTAAATACTGTACAGAGACCCAGGAACCCCACAGATAATTTGATGGAGCAGCAGACTGGCATCCTATTGCTTTTTCTAATTTACTGATAGGCAAAATGCCAAAATTCTAGAAAGGCATTGTAAAGCTGAGTTAAGGAGAGAGACTGAAAAAAGGTGTTTTTGAGATGAACTGGTACATTTTTAAGTATTTCAAGAGAACAGCAGAGATTGGGTTTCTTTCTGAATCTGGGCACCATCAAAACACCAAGACCGAAATTTGTTTCTTTGTGAAGCCTCAAAGACAGTCATCTCACATTCATTAATTCTCAGCTTTCTTTCCCTTTTCTTCAATCACCATCTCCCTGTCACTCCTGCCTCACCTTGTTTAGAGTACATATAGATTTTACAAACCACTGCTTTTGAAAAAGAACTCTGGTATTGTTATAATTAAGAATGATTCTTTAAGAAAACTGTCCCTGCAAATTAAAGTAGTCAAAACACTGGATGCCTTTAACAAGAATACTGAAATGCAACAGAATTTCTTATACACTATATCTTTGCAACACTTTATATAGAATTTCTTTATGGCTACTCATATGCGTATCAAGACAATGTAGACACAGGCTGTATCAATACAACATGGATTTAATTGAAAACATACATCTAATTGCATTGCATTTAAAGTCTTCTTAGTGAGGATTATCTTCACATAAACATTTATCAGACAATAAAAGAATAGAATAGCAATGATGTAATCATAACTGAAATTTGGAAGGATATAACAACGGGAGATAGAAATGAGAAGAGAAAAAAAGGAGGTTGTAAGGAATAGAAAACATATTAGGGATCAAGCTACATAAAATTGCTGTTTTGCAGGTCAAAAAAGGTCAAACGTTAGCAATTTCATATGGTTCAACCTAACTATTAATACTTCCCTGGGACTGCCCAGCTCCAGTAACGTCCAAATCATTTAACAGAAATACAGCCAGAGTTCCCAGAGCAAATAATTTCCATTTCTATCACTGGTTGTAAAACAAGATTAATTACCATTTTCTAGAAGTTTCAGTTGCTATAGCAACAACCTGCCAAACAGCCACACACTGCTGAAGTACATTCAAGTGTTGAGGTAAATTTTCCTACTTCCTCCTCACTAGATACTTAAGCACGTGCGTGCACACAGACACACACACCCCTTTCTGGAATCAGTCTTCTCTGAATATGTCTTCAGATAAGAATAGTTTATTCTTGTAAGTTGATTTTTAAAACAATGACTTTACTTCTGACATCTAAAACTATTTGAATAATTAAGAAGCAATTCATCCACAAAAATAAAATAGAAAGAGGTTGGATAATTCTACTTCAACAAAACTCATCAAAATCATGCTAGCTGGAAGAGATCTTTTTAATCAGATATTTTCTAATCTGTAAAGTCTACCACCTCATCCTAGAAAAATTCTTAACAAATTCTCTTTTATTTACAGTTGTTACAACGATATTTGTGGGACATATTAAAAACCAGGCACTCAAGAGTTTTTAAAAAAATAGTTCAAGCATTAGGTGAGTCATAAATGACTTTAAGATTCTATTGAAAGATTTGGAACCCTAACCCAAGAAAATTCAGAAACCCCTAAACACCAATTGTTAATAAAATTGGATGTTCAAGAACCCAGGTTAAGAGTTCCTAAAAGATCAATGCCATTTTTTTAACCAGTTATAGTTCTGCTACAACTCATCCTATTGATCATTCATCTTTCTTTTCCTTAGACAACACTATAGGAAATAATAAAATTCTTCATAATCCCCCATCTCTACTGTATCAGGGTTTCCTTACGGTTCTTGTCTGAGTGTGTGTGTGTATGTGTGTAATTTCAACAAAGTTGCAGTCTTGAGATATTTAAAATTTTTGAAATCAACATTATGTCATAAATATTTTTCATATTGATAATAATATTCAGAATTGTAATGTCAAGTGAACACACAACATTCCACTGAAATGCTGTGCCACAATTTTTATCACCAGACACCAAGAATTTTTGAAAATTTTTCTTTAAAATAAATAGAAGTGGAAACATGTTTATGGATGTACCATCCACATTATTTTTTAAACGGTGCATTATTATTTCCAGTGCAACCAGAAGTGTATGCGGTCACCTTCACGTGTTGTTGTACTGGAAATTATCTTAAAATATTTTGGACAATTCAACAGGTGTAAGACATGTTAATCTTCCCAAATACCAACCAAATTACCTACATTCTAAGATATTTCCATTGCCTGTGGAATAAAATCCTTGGTCTGTTATTCAAAATTATTTATAATCCAGCCTCTACCTATGACTTCAAATTGATTTTCCGTGAGTCTTAAACTGTTCCAACTAAACAGGTCTATGATCCCGGCCCCAAACATGCCAGGCCCATTCCACCTCTATTTACTCTGTTTCCAGATGCCACTTTTGGAATGTGCTCCTCCCTCTTCTCTCTCTGTTTAAATCCCTCACTTCCTTCAACACCAAGAGCGAGTCCATTTGCCCCCATGACAGTTTAGCTGAAGGACACAGCTCTTAGGGAGCTGCCCCTCTGCCCTCAGACCCTATGGTCTAGCGCTTATTATCTTACATTTACTACCCTGTTTTGTAATTTAGCTTTTTAAAAATGTAATTCTCTCTTCTTCCCAACTCAGAGTAGTATAAATTGTTTCTGTAACCGTAACACCAAACCCTGCACTTTGCACACGGTAGGTACCTATTAACTGTTAGGCCAATCAGTGAGTGTCTGAGAGGATACACGGCTATGCTTTCCCGCTTATGGTTCTGCATATGAACTTGCATGTGATTTTGAGAAAACATGTTCATTAAAGTCAAATAGAACCATCTTCACCGCCTCACAGACAGACGAGCATGAATAATTAGTTCTTGGTCATATGCCCTTCTCTCCATGTTGTCACTACTCATTCTACTCCTCCTGCCTTCCCTTTAATAGTCTTCCATTCATTCCATCATTTCCACCAATTCATCTGTCATTATTTTTCTATTTCCCCAGGACTGTCCTCTTCCTTAGTTATCTATCATGCTCCACTTCCTTTTCAGCTCATTTCTTCAATATATTCATAAAGGAGCAAGGTGGTGAAGAGTCCTGGGTTCATATTCCATTTCTGTACCTTTACTAGTTTTTGACCTTAGACCTTTGCCTCTTCAAAACTCATTTTATCCATTTGTAAATGGCCATCATAGTAGTAACCTATATCAGAGAGTCTCCAGGAAAAAAGTAGTACAATAATGCAAAGCATTATCTCATTTATTATAGTAAATTCTTAATAATGTTAACTTTTAATAATCACCTTATATCTCAACCTGCCTATTTTATAAATTCTTTATTTTAAAATTTTGTCACTTCTCCTGATCATTCTTATTTTCCTACTATTTATCGTACAAATTCTCTCTACCTTATCTTTCCTTTTTTTATTACAAATTGAAAAAGAAAATGGAAGACAAATGTAATTAATTAAAGACAAACAGGGCTATGAAATGACTTACAGAATAGAAAAACAAAACTGGGAGAATTTTGCTTACCTGTGTCTCCTTTATCTAGTTCTCTTCATTAGTTCTTTCCAAGTTCATTGCAATTGCATACCTTCTATTTCATATACAGTCATGCACCACAAAAGACGTTTTAGTCAACAATGGACTGCATATGTGACAGTGGTCCCATAAGATTATAATACTGTATTTTTACTGTACTTTTCCTATGCTTAGGTATGTTTAGATACACAAATATTACCATTGTGTTACAATTGCCTACAATGTTCAATATAGTAACACGCTGTACAGGTTTATAGCCTAGGAGCAATAGGCTATACCATATAGCCTAGGTGTGTAGTTGGCTATACCACCCAAGTTTGTGTAAGTTATACTCTATGATGTTTGCATGATGAAATCACCCAATGACACATTTCTCAGAAAGTATCCCTGTCATAAGGGACCCATGACTATATATGTATACCCACACACACACACACGTACTTTTCTCATGCCTGAAAAGCTTACACAGTTCCTTCATTCCTTTTATTCACAACCATACCCCTCAAATAGAATGTATGTTTTAGTTTGCATTTCTAAAGCACACTACTGTTAAAGCCACCCTTTTTAAAGTAATAAAATATACATAGAAGAAATAAGAGAATGAAGAGATGTTCACTATCTCTGGGAAAGAATAGGGGAGGTCCTTCTAGATGGGAAGAATAGGATGAGCACAGGTGAGGGGGGCCAGAATGCAGCCCGACCAGGAAAGAGAGCTGCTCGATACTGGGCTTTGTTGTCTGTGATCAGCCTGGCAGGTAACGGGCATGACCAGGTCACAGTCCAGCCTGGGATGAGAAACCTGACAAGGGGGCATGGCCCACTGGACAGCATATGCCTGTGAGTGGCTCAGACACACCTGAAGGAGTCGACTAGCTACCAAACATAACCTTCCCCACCTTATTTCTTCAGATTATTTTAAAATAAAAATAAAACAGAATCTAGTAATCAAGGAATAATAATTTGGATGCCCCTGATATATGTAATATTTTATACAAGATGAGGAATGAAGAGACAAATTAGGAAAAGGGGAAATTTGACCATTTGCTATTTATATTAGTGCACGGTTACATAATAAAAGGTAACATTTATTGAACCCTTCTATCACTGTTTGAGGCATATTTACATCTATCAACTAATTTAATTCTCACAATAACACTGTGATATATTTCCAATTACTACTGGCATTTTACAGAAGAGGACACTGAGGGTCAGAGGAGTTAAGTAACTTGCCTAAAGGCACACAGCAAGAAAATTGTAGAGCTGGGATTTATTAGTGTACATACCTTAGTGTTAGTGTTGGTGGGCACTCTTTCAAACTACAAATATCATCATATCAGAATTTGCATTAAACCTCATGTTGACCATGACATGCAAATCATAATCACAGGCTTTATAAAGCAATGATTGCTTCTGCTACTGATGTATTTTCCTTCACAGAACAGACAGGAGATTCCCTATGTTTTTCCTCATAACATAAAAAAAAAAAAATAGAAGATGAGAGTGGAAACTTCCCCTTCCAATTCCTCACCTGGTTGGTTCACGTCCTGTGAATCTGTTCTGCCAGCTTCCTTTTTCTTTTTTTTTTTCTTTTTTTTTTTTTGAGTTTTCACTGCAAAGACAAGCGGCTGGCTGGCTGCCAAGTAAGGGATTGTAATTTTGAGAATCCTTGAGAGATCTCAGATTCAACTATCTTGATCTCTCTTCCATCCTTTAGATACAGAAAGTGCCTACCTGCTAATCTCACACAGAAGTCTCCAAAGATACGGCAACTTCCTTTGTCTCCTGAGAGTTATTAATAATTCCAGGTTGGTGGAGTGAAAAATGCTTTTTAGTGGCTTTCAGATTTATTTTTCGTCCAGCTGAACCACAGAAATCTTACTGTTGCTATGAACTGACTGCACTGTGTCCTCCCATGCCTCAAATTACATTCTTGGGACAGATCACAGCTCACACATAGGACAAATGCATGACTCAACATCTATTAACTGCCCACTGTTTCCCTTTGTTGCTTAATTCCATTTTCCCCCCTCTTTCAATTTTCCACAAGCAGCAGCAGGAGCTACCATCGATGCGGATTAGTATCAAGAACGAAAGTGTGTTTTCAATTACTTATCTTTAAATCAAAACACTAATTCTGAAAGTGCCTCTCTCCCAGCTATTTGATTTGAAATGACCGTACACACAAATGCAACCCCACAGACCTGTTGTATGCTGGTCTGTATGAATTGTTAGTGGTCCATGACCTCTGCTTCATTCAAATGATCTCTCTCTAGTTCAAGGTTTTGCTGACCTTATTTTCTATAGTTAATTACTCATATTTAAAAGGTTGTCTAATACCATCCAACTCATTTACATAACTGAGGCAGGCAAATCCATGATAGAACCTTAAGCTTCTTCCACCCGCCCAGTGCCCCTTCCCGGCTGTCTAATCCAATTTGATGCTCTTTGTGGTGGCGCTTCTGTTATTTGGTATGTTTGTATCCGTTTGTATGCACCCAGAAGCATGGATGCAATGTTTACAAAAATAAAATAATGAAAAGCACAGAAGTCTTTTAAATGGATGCAAATCACAGAGATTAGCTCATTTAAAATTATTTGTAGGAAATAACAGCTAAAACTCTTTGCCTTTCAAGCAATATTATATATTGAATTTCTAAAAATCTTGGGTACTAATTAAAAATATTTTAAAAGTTAGAAGACTCTCCTGATTTCCCTTCCCCACCCTCAGTATTGTGCTAGCCAGTCACACAGTATTCCAAATTCTTCTAGGGTTCACTAGAAACCCTAAAATGTTCCAAAGAATTTTATGAGGAAACCCAACCTAATTCTATGTAGACACACTAATTGTAAGCTCTCTCATCATTCTATACATCTTAAAATTTTTCCAGACACATCGTAAAATTCAAGTAAAGAACTAAATGTTTTTCTGCTGAGAAGTCCACTAAAAATAAAAGTATTGAATGTAAAAATCATTTTTAGCTAAAAAATGACAACTTTCCTACCTCTTAAATAAATACAAAAAAATAACTAATGTTAAACAGAATCTTTCTAAATTAAGAGATAATTTTAGTTAAAATAATTATATAAGATAGATAATTCTTAAGAGGAGTTTTTCCAATAAGTTATCAATAAGAACAAATAATAGTAAAAAATAAATATTTTCCATTATAGTGGAAAACTGGTTAATATATCTGCTATCTCCATAACTCATTTTTTGCTGCTATGAAAAGTCATAGCACACATTACTTTCCTAGAGTGGCAGAGGTTCAGGCCAATTAACAATAAAATTCAAGTAACTACTTATATATACTCTTTAGTACTACTGACATTTTGTCCCATTAAATACCAATTCCCTAAATATTTATTGAACGACTATTGTGTGAAATGTACCATTTTAGGGGCTGTTGGGTATAGACAAAAATTTTATAGCAGGAGGAGCCATAGAAATTATTTAGCTTATAATTCTCATTTTATAGTTGAGAAAAATCAAAGTATACAGAGACAATTGTCCAGTATGGGCAATAAGGTCTTAACCTTATTTCTAAACAAAAATACATTTTAGAAAATAGGGCATCATTCTGGCTGTCTTTAATTATATGAAGTCATGGATAAAGGAGTGGGAGAAACCAAGAAGAAAGACTTGCATCTGACTCTATCTAGAGAATAGGATTAGACTCAATCCATAGAAGTTTTAATGAAACAAATTAGCAGGACCTGATGAACAGGGAAGAAGAACTGTGGGCCCCTGATAGATTACATAGTTTATAGAGAAAAAAAATAGAATGAAGAGATGAATTCAAATAGGAAATCTTATTTTACTGTGAATATTATATATGGACATAAAAGAGGGCTGGAATGAGAATATGAAGTCTGGATCCCAGGTTTATCTATGAACCTTAGTGAGCTGTGTAATGCCGGCAAATTAATTAACCCAGAAAGATTCATCAACTATTCAGTGAAATGTTTGACTAGGTAATCACAAAGATTAAATTTAGCACAAAACTCCCAAAATCCCATGGGAAGAGTTTTGTCTCAAAATAAGGAAAACCTACCTAAGTATTAAAATTGTTCAAAAATGACTCACACATTGTATGTTTGAGTTTTTATAAGAGCAGTTTGTGCCTTGGGATTATTATTCTCAAAATCTTCTTGAATGCTGATCCACTGGGTCCCTGCTGTGAACTGATGTTTGTGTCCCCTCAAAATTCATATATTGAAGTTATAATCCCAATGTGATAGTATTCGAGATACAGCCATTAGTGAGTAATTAGGTCACAAGGGTGGAGCCTTCATGATGGGAATAATGCCCTTATAAGAAGGGACTTGAGAGAGATGATCTCTCTCTCCACCATATGACAATATAGCAAGAAGGTGGCCATCTACAAACCAGGAATAGAGCCCTCATTAGGAACCCCATTGGCCAGCAACTGGATCTTGGACTTCCCAGCCTCCAGAACTGTGAGGAATAAATTTCTGTTGTTTAAACCACCCAGTTTATGGTATTTTGTTATAGCAGCCTGAGCAAACTAAGATAGTCCCAAAAGCTATCATACCTTGCAAGCTGCACTAGTCCAGCAAAGCTAGAACAAGAGGTGTATAGGGCAGAACCCAGAAGTAGAAGCTGGGGAGCAGATAACAGCAGGCCATGCCGACTGCTGTGGGCTGTAGGAGCCACTGATGGACATTAAACATGAGATGATCTGATTTTTATTTAGAAAGATTTCTTTGATGGCCGTGTGGAGCATAGATTTGAGAAGTTGTTAGGGAGACTAGCTGTGGTAGTTCAGGTAAGAAATTATGCAGGCTTCAAGTCAGGCGATGGAGGAGGAAAGGAGATAATGGCTGTGGGATTTATTTAAGAGGCAGCGTGTCAACACGACTTAGGAGGAGTGGAAGGAATTTAGAGATATCACATCCAATCCATTCTTTTACGGGTGAGGAAACTGAAGGTAGACAGGTTAATTTACTTGTTTAGGAACCTAAATTTAACTAGTGGCAGAACTAAGACTATTGTTTGAGTCTCCTGACTTCTAGTGTTCTTTTTTCCCCCAACACAGTATGCTTTTTTTACACATTAAAATGTTTTTCAAGTGAAAGAGGTATATTATCCAGTATTCGTTTTCTTCATTATTAAACACATATGTATAGACCAAGTATTTTGTCACCATACATTAATCCATATTTCTACTCAATACATAGTTACTATAATTAGCTGGTTAATTCCATTAGGTTGATTTAAAAAAATAATAATATACAAATTTATTTTGAGATTTAAACAATGTTTTCTCCCACCTCCTGCTCTGCTGTAAATAGAGGACAAAAAGTGCTGGGTTTGATATCATCTCTTACAGTGATGGTGTTTTTCTGGCCAATATTCATGAGATTTGGCAAGATCAAGTGACAGAAAGACTGGAGCAGGGGTAGAGACAGACAGACTCTCTAACGCTAGAGCTTGCTGTCCAATTCAATTCAGTAGCCACTAACCACAAGTAGCAACTGAGCACTTGAAATGAAGCTAGTCCATATTAAAACATGCTACATGATTATACGTATGCTGGGTTTTTAAGATTTAATAGGAAAAAACAGAATGAGCTATCTCATTAATTGTTTGATATTGGTTACATGTTGAAATAACATTTTGGATTTATTGGGTTAAACAATAAACAAAACATATTTAAATTAATTTCACCTGCTTCTTTTTTACCTTTTAAAAATGTGGCTACTAGAAAATTTCAAATTACATATGTGGCTTATATTATATAGTAGACTGTGTTACTCTAGTAATTTATAATACATGTTGAGGAAGTAAGGCATTCATAAATAACATCATAGCTGCCAGGAGTAGTATAAGAGGCTAGGGAGATAAATTCTGTCTAGGCTAGTCAGGAATCGGGCCCCAATCTTCCAATGGATGAGAAAGAAAACCCCAGTAAAATAAAGTCCTGGCTTCCATCTCAAATTCTGAATGAGAACATCCTGAGGATTTGATCCAAGAGAACCTTCTAAAGATACATATTCCTCAACTAATCCTCAATCCTCAAACCCTGCAAGTTCATGGGTTGAAGTAATATTTTGCAACTCAAAGGGATCTAGGATATGCCTGATGAAGGGTTCCTTTAAGCCAGAAACTTTTGCTCATAAGGATAGAGTTTAGCACAGAGTTTTGAGCGGCTTAAAAAAAATGTGAGGAATGCCTCAAGGCTGGGTGCACGAGGCGCTCTCCTTGGTACTGAGACCTCTGTCTTTGGTTGATTCAGCCTTGGTTCCCTGTGCCCATGAGTAGAACCCCTCCATCTTGGTCCTGTCCTGCTTTCTTTGCTCTGTCTAAACCTACCTCCTCCCCATGCCCTGTGCATGTCCCAATCACTGCACTCGCCACGTTGTATGATGGTATGTTTATACACTCATCTCTCCTACCGGATTGAGCACCTTGAGGCTAGGAACAGTATTCTACGTTCATCTTTGCACCCCAGATACAGAGGCTGGTGTGAAGTAATTTCAACAAATAAATAAATGTTTACCTAATAACCTGTAACTGTGCTACTTTGTGATCTGCTATATCTCTTCTGCTGTGCTGCACCAAGTATAGAGAAGGATTTGAAAAAAAGATTTAAGATGTAATTTTTTGTAGGCAGAGATTGTGTGTGTGTGTGTGTGTGTGTGTGTGTGTGTGTATGTGAGAATATGTGTGTAGAAGACACAGTGGAAAATGTCAGAGGAGGGAAAGAGCCAGAGCAAAACCCCATAAGGTATGTTCAGCACACGGCAAGCTCTGTTAGGCTGAGGTTGGGGCAGTGAGGGAGAAGCAGGAAATAAGCCTCATTGGGCAACTAAGGAGATTGGTTGTTATCCCTAGGCAAGGAGCAAGAGTCTCAGAAAGATTGTACTTAGAGGACTGACAGGATAAAAGGAGTATTTTAGGGAACAGTGAGCTGTGGGAGAGAGGATCAAAGGCAAAAATAGCACTTAAAAAGTTATTGGGACAATAAATGAAGGGAAAAGGCTCCTTGGGCTTGATTTTTGGGGTGGAGTTTGCAGAATTTTTTTTAAATTTCAGAATATTACAAGGGTACAAATGTTTGAGTTACATGGATTGCTTTTGTACTGCTTGAGTCAAAGTGATAAGTGTGCCCATCACCCAGATAGTGATTTCACCCATCCCCTCCTCCCCCACCCCTACTTGATTTCTGTTGAGTTTTACTTCTCTCTGTGCACATGTGTGCTCATCAGTTAGTTCCAATTTAATAGTGAGTACATGTGGTGTTTATCTTTCCATTCTTTAGATACTTTGTGATTGTGAATTGTGCTGCAATGAACACTCAAATTAGAAAGGAAAGTCTTTAAGGGCAGCCAAGGAATATGTGAGCTATCAAGATGGAAGGGATGTACTGGCAAAACAGGATTTGGGGAAGTTTTGCCATGTGATGGGCTGTACAAAATCTCTATGCACAAAAACCTAAGTACAATCTACATTATTTTTAAGGGCTTTCACAATTTGGCTGACGAGTAATTGAACGTGACACTACAGCTGCCTAGACTGGCCAAAGATAGCACTGACCCACCAGGTTTTAGGTTGGTTGCATTTTATTTTTATTATTGCTCTGAGCCTCTTGGCTTTTTTGACTTTTTGCATATTTAAGCCACTATCCTTGTTACTGCTCTTTAAATTTGTACTAGTTATTAACTCTTAAATCTTGCTCTTAGTCAATGATCCCATCTATTTTTAGATCTTATTTGCTATAATGTATATTTCATCCTTTAATTATTAATGGCTGGATACCACTTTTGCATGAACAGGAAGCCCTGCCCCCACCATAAGACATTTCTTACTGTGATATTTGTATTTCCCTGCTCTAAGCCACAACCATCTCTCACCTGAATTATTACATCAGCTTCCTCACCCATCTCCCTGTTTCTACTCTTATCTCACATACAGAGGTCATAGTGATTGTTTAGAACAAAAACAGATCATACATACTGTTCAAAACCCTCTAATAGCTTCTCATCATATTCAAAATGAAATCCAAATTCCTTGCCATGACTATGAGGTTCTTACATGATTGAGCCTTTGTCTATGTGACCAAAGGCATTCCCTGCCATCTTCCCCTTTGGTGACTATGCTTCACCTATAGTGGCTCATTTAGTTCCCTGAACCTATCAAGTTCTCTCCCATCTTGGGCCCTTTAACAGCTGTCCCCTCCACTGGAGACCCTTCCCTCAGATATATCTATGCTTCAATCCTCAACATTCAGGTGTCTGCTCAAATGTCACTTTCTCAAATGCTACCTCGATAACCTCCCACCACACTCTCTGAAATGGCATTCCTGCCCCCACATCCACACTCTTACTCAGCTTTACTTCCTTCACAGGATTTATTGTAGTTTAAACTTACTCTTCAATAATCTTAAGATGCTCATAGTATCAGACACCACTGGTGTTCCTCCAGGATCCCCTTGGCACTCATGCTACTGGGCACACTGATGGCTTCCTACTGCAAGCACCTGTGACTCTCCACCTACCAGGTTTCCCTGAGTGCTCAGCCCACGCTGGGGCAGGCCTGAAGAACTGGGAGTTGACACATTAGCTCAGCTGACATCTCAGCCAATGACCAATGGCAATTGGTAGATAAATATCCCAGCCACCTTAACCACTTGGGTGGGACTGTTGTCCCCAAATAGGATATATGCTATATACAGAAGCTTGTCTGTTTTTTGTCATCATTTGCTGGTATGTCCCTGGTATACTGAACAGTGCCTAGCACAGAATAGATGCTCCATAAACACTTGATCAAGTGTGGAATTGAGGGGTGCTATGGTTTGAATGTGTTCGCCAAATATCATGTGTTGAAAACTTAATCCCCATGCAACAGTGTCATGGGTTCCTGATAAAAGAAGTTCATCCCCTTCCTCTCCCTTGCTCTTCTGCCTTTGCCATGGGATGATGCAGTAAGATGGCCCTCACCAGATGCAGGCCCCTTGACCTTGGACTTCCCAGCCTCCAGAACTGTAGTATATAAATATTTGTTCTTTATAAATTACCCAGGCTCAAGTATTCTATTACAGCAGCACAAAACAGACTGACCAGGGGATAGTATCACCTCTCTTCAAGAGCCACAACTTACTCCCAAGGAGAAATGGGACATCAAGGTCCCTTACAGAATAGACTAGCTTTGGCCGATACAGTGGCTCATGCCTGTAATCCCAGCACTTTGGGAGGCTGAGGCAGGAGCATTGCTTGAGGCCAGGAATTCGAGACCAGCCTGGGCAACATAGCAAGACCCTGTCTTTACAAAATTTTTTTTAAAAATTAGCTGGGCATGCTGGTGTGCCCCTGTAGTTCTAGCTACTTGGGAAGATCGCTTGAGCCCAGGAGTTTGAGCTTACAGTGAGCTATGATGTCACAACTGTACCTGAGCTTGGGTGACTAGAGGGTGACTTTGTCTCTATTAAAAAAATAGAATAGACTAGACTAGCATCATCATTGAACTGTGGAGACCCAGGGGCAACACTGGTAGATGAAAGAAGCAACATCACTATTGAATTGATTGGAGCAGGGCTCTCTCCACTGAGTATAGAATTTTGGATAGACTTTGGGATACCTAAGACCTCATATTTGCTTCACTGTATTTTTTGACAACTCAGAAGGAGGGGTGAACCCACAAAGGGACATATTGGACTTACTGCTGTTATGGCAGGCTTAAATAGTTAACTAAAGATTTATTGAGATGAAATAGGAAATGTAACTCAAGATTGTGGAGCAGGTCATACTGCTTCCTTTTTAAATTTTTTATTAAGCTAGCTAAGGATATTTCTGGAACAAGACGAAATACAAGTTTAACAAAAGAAAATATTTGTCTTTTTGTATTTCCAGTACAAACACTGCAGTGCAATTATGTGGATTGTGCAGACCCATTAGTCATCCATAGTGAGGCTACTAAAAGACAATCTCACAGAAAGCAGAGACAGCTGTGCCATTGCCCTGAGAGTGCCTTAGGGCCTCAGGGACCCCTCTCAAAGCAGAGATTAAAAGACCACTCACTCCCTGGCTACATTAAAGCTTGAGTGGCACTAATAACAAAGCCACCATTATACAAATTATATTATTTGTAAGAATGCTCTGTCCTCTAAGAATTGACCTGACACAACTTATTTCTACACAGGTCATCAAAAGCCTACAAACTTAGGTTGCCAAACAGTCAAAATTGTGAATTTTGCTAATCTGGAATGCAAGATGTTGCATCCTATTGTCAAATCCCCGGAGTCCACCAGTCCATTAAAATGATGAGAGTTGTGATGTTTCCCCAGCAATATTAAGAGCATCTTAATTGCTTAATCTCCAGTGAGTGTCATAGGTATAAATTTTATGCATAATCTAATCAAAGAGCTACTGAACAGTGTTCTGCGTCAAAGTCAAAGAGAATTTTTCCTCAAATGTGACACTTGGTTGGCCATCATTGGAAGAACTACTAAAGAAAGTAAATGTGGAGTTTCAGGTTTGCCCGGATGTCAAAAAGGCTGCTCTGCCTGTGAGATTAGGTTTTTTATTTACAGTTCTATGGAGGAAATAGATTTTTCACATGACATTCTTGGGAGTTTCTATAAAAAGTAATCACACACAGAAATATTTTTACATATTTTGCAAAATTTTTATTGACAATGTTTTACTTAATGAGTACCAACAAAATAATGGTTTCTAATTTTTACTGAAAATCAACTCTTATTCCCCCTTGGGGGGAAAAACCTGTTCATCCCCTAAACATTCTGATTTCAGAAAATAGTATGACTCAGTTGTTCAAATCATAAAGCTAAGGGTCATCCTGAATTGTTCTCTTTTCCCCAAACCATTTCTCTACAGTAGAAACAAACATCTATGAAATTAAGTTTGAAAAAATCCTTTGCATTCACCCATACATCTAATCCACTGAAAAACCCCATTGATTATGCCTCCAAAATATATTCCAAATCTACCCATTTCTCTCCAAGCCTGCTATTGCCAACTTAGTCTAAGCCTCTACTGTCTCTTGCCTTGAAGATTGTTAACAACCTCTCAGCTGCTTCCACTGCTTCTAGATGGCATCCTACAGCCTGTTCCACATGGAGCACCAGAATGATCTCTTTAAAATATAAACCAGGTCATGCCACTTCCATTCTGGAAACCTGTCACTAACTTTCCATTTTCTTCTGTATGATCTATTATCTGTCCCTTGCTCCTAGAATGTAAACTTCATGAAAACAAGGACCTCTTCTGTCATATTTTCTACTATATCCCTGGCTCTTAGAACATGTGATAGGTATGCAATAATTATTTGTTGAAGGAATGAATGAATAAATTAATGAGTGAGCTTTTCACCATGTGCTAGGCACTGTGCAAAGCACTTTACAAGCAACATTGCTTTCGATCTCAGGCAGCTATATGAGGTAGGGACTGTTATTATCTCCACTGCACAGAAGAACACTGGATTCATACACTAGTAAGTGGCTCACTTGCAAAAACCCAACAAATACAACCACTTCACATAACTCCATTTCCAATGTATGATGCTGGATTGGTTATTTAATGTTTTTAAATTTCAGTTTTCTCTCCTGAGGAAAAAGTACCAGGTACATGTCCTTCCCAAAGTCATATAAATCAAAGAATCCTTGAAAATACATCGCAGAATCATAGAACCACAAGTTACTTTAGACAGCCTTCACGTCTAGCTCCCAATTCCATTATATATTGCTGAATGACATACCTAACAATGCATAAAATGTATAAATATAAAATGGAGTTTTTTCCAAGAAATATATGAATGGTTCAACATTAGAAAATAAAGTAATTCAATGTACCAAAAAAATTAAAAGGGAAAAGCCATACGCTCATCTCATTAAGTGCATAAAATATTCAATAAAATTCCATACTCATTCAAGATAAAGCTTTTAGAAGACCAGAAATTTTAAAAAATTTCCTTAATCTAATAAGAGGTTATCAAAAACTTATAGTAAACATGGTTTACAGTGGCACGTTAGAATCAAGAACAGAACAAAGATGTCCATTATCACCACTTCTACTCAGATAGATAAAAGGAATGACAGGTAGAAATAATGAAATTAAGAGTTAGTCAAAATCAGCAAGATTTACAGACAATATGATTAGCTGCAAAGAAAACTCAAGAGCATCTATAGATAATATTGACAGAATTCAGAGAGATTTCACCAATTTTGTTGGATATGAGAACAACATAAAAAAAGCAATTTCATTTCTGCATACCAGTAACAAACTGTTAGCAATGTAAATTAAAATAACATAATATACAAACTACCTAGGAATGAATATATTGTGTAGAAAATTATAAAACTTTATTGAAGGGTATCTGCTCATTGATAGGAAGCCTTATTATCATAAAGATTTCAGTTATCTCCAAAATAATCTATAAATCCAGTTCAATTAAAAGAAATCCCATGTAATTTTTCCATGAAATTGGACATGTTGATTCTAAAACGCACACTACAGATCAATGGGACAATGCATGTTTACATGTGCAAATACGATGCAAAGGTAAAGAAAAGATCCAGAACAACAGACACGAAATTGAGCGCTTGTTATCTCTGGGGAGGAGCACAGGTTTGAAGAGAATGTGGGCAACAGAGGTGAAGAACTTTTATTTCTTGCCTATATAATTATAGATTAAATTTTTTTAAATAATGAGAACACATTTACCTATCACCTGAGTAATATATGAACTAAAGGGTCATGAAAAATGCTATGTCATTTATAAAGTAATTAGCTAGAAGCCCAACTGTAAGGATGAAAAATGATGTACACAGAAGTCCCCCCTTATCCACAGTTTTGATTTCTGAGTTTTCAGTTACACACAGTCAACTGTAGTCCAGAAATATTAAATGGGAAATTCCATAAATAAACAATCAATAGGTTTATATCGCCATGCCTTTCTGAGTAGCATGATGAAATTTCTTGTTGACTTGCTCCACCCACACAGGATATGAATCATACCCCTATCCGGCATAGCCATGTGGTAGACTCTACCTGCACATTAGTAATTGACATTGTCTGCTCTTGATGTACAACCATCAATATCGTCATGACTCGATTATCCAAGATCACCTGAAGCAGATGATCCCCCTTCTGATGTATTGTCAGATGGTCAGTAGTAGCCTAATGCTACTTCGCAATGTCTATGTCATTCACCTCAATTCATCTCATAGTGCAGGCATTTTATCATCTCACATCATCACAAGAAAAGTGAGCATGGTACAGTAAGATATTTTGAGAGGGAGAGAGAGAAAGATCACATTCACATAACTTTTGTTACAGTATATTATTATAATTGCTTTATTTTATCATTAGTTACTGTTGTTAATCTCTTACTGTGCCTAATTTATAAATTAAACTTTATCATAGGTATTTATGTATAGGAAAAATATAGTATATATAGGCTTCGGTACTATCTGTGGCTTCAGGCATCCACTGGGGGTTCTTAGAATGTATCCCCCGCAGATAAGGGAGACTACTGTACTGCCTTTTTACAAATGTCCCAATGGCAAAATGTTACATGGCTGTGGTCTAAAAATCTGTTTAACCAGGAGCTGTAAAAAAAAAAAAAAAATGTTTTTAAAAAAACTAATTATTATAGCCTGCCAAAATATAGCTATGTAGGCCAAAGAGGAGCCACGGGGCTTGACTTAAATTAGTTTATAAATCACATACACAGTGAATTACAGCTTCGTAGAGGTTGAATATTCCTGAGTCAGGAAGGGATCTTAGTCCAGTCTGGAGCTCCTACAGAACACTGCTCTACTGCAGGCATCACTATTTTGCTGAGTCATCATCACTGTAGACAGGAAATGATATGCTATGGACTGAATGTTTGTGTCCCCCCAAAATTCATATGTTGAAACCCTAATCCCCAATGTGATGGTATTTGGAGATGGGGCCTTTGGGATGTATTTAGCTCATGAGGATGGAGCCCTCATGATGGAAATAGTGTCCTTACAAGAAGAGACAGATCTTGCTTCCTTTCTCTCTATTCTCTGCCATGTCAGAATACAAATAGAAGACACCTATCTGTAAACCAGAAAGGACTCCCTCACCAGACACTGAATGTGATGGCACCCTGATCTTGGACTTCCCAATCTCCAGAACTATGAGAAATAAAATCCTTGTTGTTTAAGCCACCCAGTCTATGTTACTTTGTTATAGCAGCCTGAACCAAGACATGATGGCAGGGAAAAGAGAAGGCAACAGTCTCAGTTGAGAGCTTTACTTTGCAAAAAAAATTGTAAACATAAAGTACATACTCTCTGGGCTTTGGTTTCATTGTCTTTTTAAAAGCTCTTTTTAGATTTTCATTGTCCTTAAATCGTTTCACTACAGGATAATATTAAAAGTGTTCTTTCCTTAGGTGGGGCCAACATTTTTTACTAAAATGTAAACTTTTTAATCTTTTTATTGGACTTAGAGATTCCTATTTATATTAGCCATACTGTGCGGCTGGGGAGTTAGGGGGAGGGCTCAGTCTTTTCTCTTTCCTGCCTTTAGTAAATACATCCCCTCTGTTGATTAAATTTAGGCCTAAGCATTCCGACTAAAACAGTTATCTGAGATTTTGAAGAGAATATTCAGATTTCTCTAGTTAGCTTTGCCTCTCCCCCTGTTAAGGTGGCCTATTTGAGGATAGAAAGAAGAAAGGTAAACAGGATTCCTTTGGCTATCAAGGTTTCCTACCCCGCCTTGAAAAGAGCATGTGTGGTGGGGAAGGGTGAGGAAGCCCTATCATACATGTGGTCTGGCTTGTCCTGACGGACTGTGTAAAAATCTTAGGAAAGAACCTTATGAATGAAATCTTAATAAGCCAGTGCTGAAAATCACAAATATTCCTTTTCCTCTTCAAATGGTCTTTGGCTATACTTTCTTTTTAAGGGTTTAAAGCTTCCTGTCCCAGTACTCCTCTATAAAAGATTTTTTTACAAAAGAAAAGAGAGGTGAGGAGAGGTTGGCTTTAGTTGGTAAGTGTCACATGGGAGTGTTGCCAACGTCAGTGATGTCTAATTAGCATTCACACACAGATCCTCGCAACCCATAATGCCCTGGACTCCTTAAAGCTTGCATCTCTTGCGCCTGAGCTAGGCTTTCATGCCTAACAACTGCAGAACTGCCAGTGCTCCACTCGCTTCCGCTTCAGCATATGCCCTGAACATTGTAAGTCACTCCCTCCTGTCAAGGGGAGTTTGTTTACCCTATTAGCAAAACCAACTGAGTACTGCCTCTGGGTAGGTCAATGTGCCAGATGCCTTGGTTGGGAATTCTGCCTGAGGACAAAGTCTGAAGACCCTGCCAGATGAGGACATCATCAAACCCCCAGCAGTTGGAGGGCTATAATGGGGAAAATGACTTAACAGACTGCACAAAACTGTTTAAAAATCATTCCAGGAGCTGTCATATGTTTCAGATTTGCACAGATATGTTATAAGCTCAGGAGTTAGCTGGCAGCCACCAATGTTATGCTCGTTCTCCTATCATACTGGGTCTAGTTCATTACACCTTTATCCGAGCCTTACAAGTAGGATGTAGGGTATATCAGAGGTTTTGAAAGATGTTGAGATGGCTACCCCTCCCCAATATTCCCCACTGTCCCACACCTTCCAACTCATCAATCTATTCATCCATCCTGCCATCCATCCATCCATTTAATAAATGCTCATCTAGGTCCCATGGGTGATAGAAAAGAAACAAATGTAAGTCCTGCCTTTAATGTACCTTATAGGTTGAAGTGGAAATAGGATGCTCATAAACAGTGCCTGGCACACTATACACACTCTACAAACATAGCAACATAAATAATTATGGTAAAACCAGGAGAAAGTCAAGGGTGCCATAAGAGAAACAGAAAATGCTATCAGGACAAGAGTTTAGAGAAGGGGGATGACCTCTGATATGGAATTTGAAGGAAGATGATTTTGACACATGGCAATTGGCAACAGGAGAGGGGAAGACATTCCTGACTAAGGAAAAGTGAGGGCAAAGACACAGAAGTGGAAAAACATAGGCATGTGTGGAGAAGAGAGAAATTTTCATTTTGCTAGGACACAGGGCATAGAAGAGAAATAACAAGAAAAACTTGGAAAAGTATGTAGGTGTCAGGCTTTCAAGGACCCTGAATGATAAGTTAAGGAGTTTGAGCTGAGGGCAGTGGTTAGCCACCAAAAGTTATTTTATTTTTCACTTCAAAAAAATTGAGGTATAATTCCATACTAAAAAATGTACAGATCTTCAGTGTCCAGTTTGATGAGTTGTGACAAATATCTGTACCTGTGTAATCAAATTATAGAACATTTCCATGACCCTAGAAAATTCCCTCTTGTTTCATTTAAATCTACTCCCCTCCCATTCTCCTGTGGCAACTAATATTCTGAATTTTATTCCCATAGATTAGTTTTGTCTATTCTTGAACTCCATAAAAATGCTGTTATACAGTATGTGCTCTTTTGTGTCTGACTTCTTTTTCTCAATATATTTTTGAGATTCACCCATGTTCTAAAATGTTTTTAGCAGGGAAAATAATATGATCATAACTGTAATTTGGATGATTAATCTGCCCCTCATATATGGAATTTTCCAGAGATGTAAAAGTAATTTCAGAAGCATATTTCAGGGAAGTGGGATTTGTAGAAATGTACAAAGGGATTGGATTCAAATAATACTGGGGTAGGTGAAGGGCTACAAAATTTGTCAATTAACTGGAGCACGAGAGGTGAGGAGGGAAAAAGCCAAAGATCACCATAAACATTCCCTTCCCTAGTTAAAGTATCTGCAAGATATTTAAAGATCTAAGTTTAGTCAGCTGCTATTTCCAAGCAGATTAATTAACAGCTAGCTGATTGGTGCTGAGAAAGAGGCACAGATAAATACAAATAAAGAAAGTACAGGAATAAAAACAAATGAACACAACCTGGGGTATGGGGTAGAAGGGAAGAATTAAAATAAAAGACAAATTTCAAAGATTAAAATATTTCTAAGGCTAAAATTCATGTGAAACACAAGGGACCCAGAATAGCCAAAACAACCTTGAAAAAGCAGAACAAAGCTGAAGCTTTCATACTTTCTGATTTCAAACTTACTACAAAAAGCTGCAGTAATCAAGACAGTGTGATGCTGGTATGAAGACAGACATATAGATCAATGAAACAGAATTGAAGAATAAATAAAACCTTACATTTAAGAATCAACATCATTAAAATGTCCATACTGCGCAAAGTGATTTACAGACTCAATGCAATCACCATCAAAATACCAATGTCATATTTCACAGATCTACAAAAAAATAACTCTACACTTCATTTGAACCAAAAAAGAGCCCAAATAGCCAAAGCAATCTTAAGCAAAAAGAACAAATCTGGAGGCATCTTATTACCTGACTTCAAATTATAATACATGGCTATCATAACCAAAACAGCATGGTACTAGTATAAAAGTAGAGACATAGACCAATGGAACAGAATAGAGAACCCAGAAATAAAACCATCTACCTACAATCAAGTGATCTTCAACAAAGCAGACAACAACATACACTGGGGAAAAGAAGCCCTATTCAATAAATGGTGCTTTGAAAACTGTATAGCCACATGCAGAAGAATGAAAGAGGGCCCCTATCTCTTGCCATATATCAAAATTAATTCAAGATGGATAAAAGACTTAAATATAAGGCATGAAGTCATAAAAATTTTAGAAGAAAACATAGGAAAAACTCTTCTAGACATCAGCCTGGCAAAGTATTTATGACTAAGACCCCAAAGGCAAATACAGCAACACCAAAAATAAATAAATAGGACTTAATTAAATTAAAAACCTTCTATAGAGCAAAGGAAATATAATTACCAGAGTAAATATCAATCTACAGAATGGAAGAAAATATTCTGAAACTATACATCAGACAAAGGGCTAATATACAGACTCTACAAAGAACCCAAACAAATCAGCAAGAAAAAAATGAACAACCCCATTAAAAAGTGGGCAAAAGACATGAAAGTTTTTCAAAAGAAGATAAACAAATGTCCAAAAAAATATGAAAAAATGCTCAACATCACTAATCATCAGGGAAATGCAAATTAAAACCACAATGAGATACCACCTTACCACTGTCAGAATAGCCATTATTAAAAAGTCAAAAAACTTTTTGTCATGGATGCAGAGAGAAAGGAATGCTTATACACTGTTGGAGGGACTGCAAATTAGTACAACCTCTGTGGAAAACAGTATGAAGATTCCTCAAAGAAATAAATGTAGACCTACCATTCAATCTAGCAATCCCACTACTAGATATCTACCCAAAGGAAAAGAAAACATTTTATCAAAAAGACACCTGTACTCAAATATTTATTGCAGCACAATTCCCAATTGCAAAGATGTGGAATCACCCTAAGTGCCCATCAATTCATGAGTGGATTAACAAAATGTTATCTATCTATCTATCTATCTATCTATATATATATACACACACACACACACACACACACATACACACACACATACACACACACCATGGAGTACTACTCAGCCATAAAAAGTAGTGAAATAATGTCTTTTTCAGCAATTTGGATGGAACTGGAGACCATTATCCTAAGTGAAGTATCTCAGGAATGGAAAAACAAACACCATATGTACTCTCTAATAATTGGGAGCTAAACAATGGGCACAAACAGGCAAAAAGAGATGTAAAGGATACTGAAATTCAAGAAGGGAGGAGGGTGGGAGGGGATGAGGGGTAAAAACTTACTTATCTGGTACAATGAACACTATCCTGGTGATGGGCATGCTCAAAGCCCCGACTTAAACATTATACAAAGTATCCATATAACAAAAGCATTTGTACCCCCTTAATATTTTGAAAGAAAAAAAAGAATGCTAAGATAAGCTTAGCCTAACACTTCACAAATTCTCCAAGAGGAGAGATTGGATTCATGAGGGTTTTTCGAGTTTGGTTTTCAAATGTTATTACATGTCGGTTCGTGAAGTACACTTGAATGTCAGTGTTGAAAATGTGGAAAATAGTAGGCATAAGGAAATTTATTTTAAAAATGTTTTTTAACTTAGGAAAGCTCTAACAACCCACTAAGGTTAGCATTTCATGTGCGTTTATAACCTGCCAAAAACTGCCAGAAATTTACTTGTGAGCAAGAAGAAAAAGATACTCCCTGTTTGTCATCTCTCCAAGTGTCCAACTTCTGAAGGCCACTTTGCAACCAAAAGAGAACTTTCCTTCATCAGTGGACATATGTCAAGAGAAACAGTAATAGGATCCAGGCCATGTAATGTTTATTAAACAATTAGATGCTGGAAAACAAACCTTACATTTATGGCCAACTGATTTTCACTAAGGGTGCCAGTATAATTCAATGAGGGAAGGAGAGTCTTTTAAACAAATGGTGGTGGGATAAGTGGATATCTGCACCGCAAAAGAATGAAGATGGACCCCTACCTCCAACCACACACAAAAATTACTCAAAACAGATCATAGGCCTAAATGTAAAACTAAAACTATAAAACTACTAGAAGAAAACATGGATTAGGAAATAGTTTCTTATATACAACACCAAAAGCACAAATGACAAAAGAAAATAATAGACAAATTGGGCTTCATCAAAAGTAAAAATTTTGGCCCTTCAAAGGACACTGTCAAGAAGATGAAAAGACAGCCCACAGAATGAGAGAAAAATGTTTGTAAATCATATATTGGGCAAAAGACATGTCTAGACACCTCAAAAAAGAAGATATACAGATGGAAAATAAGCAGGTGAAAAGATGCTGAACATCATTTGTTATAGGGATTGCAAATTAAAACAACAATAAGGCCAGGCGGTGGAGCGCTCCTGTAGTCCCAGCTACTCAGGAGGCTGAGGCAAGAGGATTGCCTGAGCCCAGGAGTCTGAGGTTGCAGTGAGCTACAATGATGCCACTACACTCTACCCAGGGCAACAGTGAGACTCTGTCTCAAAAAAAAAAAAAAAAAAGAAAAGAAAAGAAAAGAAAAAAAAGCAAGCCATATATAGCTATTAGAATGGCTAAAATTCAAAATATTGACAATATCAAATGCTGGTGAGGATGCCACAGTTTGGCAGTTTCCCACAAAGTTAAAGATAGTCTTACCGTGTGTGATAGTTAATTTTATGTGTCAACTTGACAGGGCCATGGGGTGCCCAGATGTTTAATCAAACATTATTCTGGGTGTTTTGGGATGAAATTAACATTTAAATCAGTGGACTGAGTAAAGCAGATTGCCCACCCTAATATGGCGGGCCTAATCAATCAGTTGAAGGCCCGAATTGAAAAGACTGACCCTCCCCCAAGTTAGAGAGAATTCTTCCTGCCTGACAGCCTTTGAACTGAAACATCAGCTTTTTTCCTGCCTTTGGACTGGAACTGAAACATTGGCTCTTCCTGGGTCTTGAGCCTGCTGGCCTTTGGACTGAAACTACACCATTAGCTCTCCTGATTCTGAGGCCTTCAGACTCAGACTGTAACTAGATTATCAGCTCTCCTGGATCCCCAGCTTGCCAACTCACCCTACAGATCTTGGGAGTCAGCCTGTGAACCTGTGTGGTTCACACAGTTATTGCTGTGTGAACCAATTCCTTATAATAAATCTTATTATTTTTGTATATATATATGTGTATTATATATGTATATCTCCTATTGGTCCTGTTTCTCTGGAGAATCTTGACTAATATACCATGCAATTCAGCAATTGTGCTCCCAGGTATTTATCCAATTGAGTTAAAAACATATGTCAACATAAAAACCTGCACACAAATGTTTATAACAACTTTACTCATAATTGCCAAAAATTGCAACCCGGATGTCTTCCAATTGGTGTCTTAGTCTGTTCAATCTGCTGTAACAAAATACCATAAACTGGTAGCTTATAAACAAAAGAAATTTACTTCTCACAGTTCTGGAGGCTGGAAAGTCCCAGATTAAGGCACTGGCAGATCTGGTGTCTGATGAGGGCCTATTTTATGGCTCATAAATGGCTGTCTTTTCACTGTAACTTCATATGGTGGAAGGGGTGAGGAATCTCTCTGGGGTGTCTTTTGTAAGAGCACTAGTCCCATCATCAGGGCCCCGACTTCATAACCTAATCACCTCCCAAAGGCTCCATCGCCTAATACCATAACCTTGGGGGTTAGGATTTCAATATATGAATTTTGGAGGACATAAATATTCAGACCATAGCATTAGGTGCATGGATAAAAAAATTGTGGTACATCCATAATGGAATATTATTCAGTGATAAAAATAAATGAACCATCAAGCCATGAAAAGACATGGATGAATCTTCAATGTATATTGCTAAGTTAAAGAAACCAGTATGAAGAGGGTACATAAAATTCCCATTATGTTACATTTTTGAAAATGCAAAACTATAGGGTCCATACAAAGATCAGTGATGTCAGGGGTTTGGGAGGAAGGCAGAGAAGGTTGAATAAGTAAAGCACAGGGGATTTTTTAGGACAATGAAACTATTCTGTATGATATTATAATTGTAGATACATGACATTATTCATGTGTCAAAATCCATTAAACTTTACAGTATAAAGAGTGAACCTTAATGTATGCAAATTTAAAAAATAATTTAGGAGGTCAGGGGAATCCTAAGATAAAACGCAGAGTGTAGCCAGGCACGTTGGTGGGGGCCTGTAGTCCTAGCTACTTGGGAGGCTGAGGCAGAAGGATCACTTGAGTTCAGGAGTTCAAGACCAGCCTGGGCAACATAGTAAGACCCTGTCTATAAAAAAAAAAAAAAAAGAAAGAAAGAAAGAAAGGAAAAAATGTAGAATGTAATAATACAATCTAACTGTATTTCAAATGTCTGAAATAACCTCACTAAAGTGGGAGGGAGAAACAAGTGCTGTCCTGAAGTAACTTTGGAAATGAGCGGAGTCCATAAAACCAAAGGCAAAAGAAACTGTACATAAGTACTATGCTCTACTTGATAAAACTGTATTTCATAGGGATGTAGGTTAACAATTCTGATACTTCACTATATATATACTGGAATTGGACAATTAAGTAAACAGATGGTGAATGGTAGGAGCCAGGTTTCTCAATGTTGGAGTGGAAGATTACAGATCAGCAATGAGAAGAGTCTAGAACAATCCATGTGGCAATAGATTAAAGTTGGAGACTTTAAGATGAACTCATCTTTACCCTAATATAGATACAGACAGTTACATACAGGAATATTTATAGATACATATATATACATAGGTTATTATGTACTTACATATTTCTTAGTTCTGTTTGCTGAAAAAACCTAGTAGCAATAAGCACACCCAGTGAACAAATCTTGGTTTCTAATACCGTTCTCCAATAAAGTGAACCAGGGTTCCTTAGAAGAATGACTCATTCTAGGATGGGGGCAGGAAATATACAAAATGAGCCTGGAACATCTTATAGTGCCCAATAGTAAGGACATGCTAAATAAACAAAACCCTAACACATCATGATGGAGTATGCCACAGGGACATGGGAGCCAACTGAAAGAGCTCCCAATGGCCAAAACTAGAACAATTTAAGAAATAAGATAAAGTCGAATTAGATTATAAGCCCAAGTGTAAAATAAATATCCAAGGGTGCAAACTAATATAAGTAAATAAAAGAGACATATTTCCTATGCAGAAAAATTCCAAATAATTTATGTGGATACCCTACCCTTGGGGAGGTGGAGTATAACTCCCCACCTCTTAAATGTGAGCTGCTCATAGTGACTTCCTTCCAAGAGTACAGTATGGAAGAGTTGGGTAGAGGTAGAGTCTCTATCCAGTGCAGAAACCTAATAAATGCTACCTCAGCCAGGTGATCAAGATCAGCATCAACAGTGGTAAGTCATGTTGATAGTATGTATTCTTGATGTGATGTGATGAAAATGGCATTTTATCTCTGTGGTCTTCCTCCCCAAACCCACAACCCTAGTATATTCATGAGCAAGACATCTGGCAAATCACAATAGAGGGACATTTTACAAAATACCTGACTGGTATATCTCAAAACTGTCAAGGTCATCAAAAACAAGGAAAGTCTGAGAAACTGTCACAGCCAAGAGAAGCCTAAAATGTAGTAAGACAACTAAAATGCAATATGGTATCTTAGATAGGATCCTGGAACAGAAAAGCAACATATGGTAAAAATCTAAGGAAATGCTGAATAAGCATAAAGTTTAGTTAATAATCATGTATCAATATTGGTTCATTAATTGGAACAAAAGTACCAGACAAATGTAAGATGCTAATAATAGGGGAAAGCTAGGTGTGGTATTTATGGGAACTCTCTGTACTATCTTTGCAATTTTTCTGTAAATCTAAAAGTGTTCTAAAAGATAAAATTTAATTTTAAAAGATGGGCAAAGGATTTGAAAAGACATTTCTTCAAAGAAGACAGACAAATTAGTCATTAGGGAAAGGCAAATCAAAACCACAATGAGATACCACTGTGCATTGATGTGGATGTCTGTAATAAAAAAGATGCCTATAGCAAGTGTTGGTGAAAATGTGGAGAAAATGGAACCTTCATACATTGTTAGTGGGACTGTAAAATGGTGAAGATGCCTTGAAAACCAGTTTGGCAGTTCCTCAAAATGTTAAACATAGAATTACCATATGACCCAGCAATTCCACTTCTAGGTATAGACCCGAGAGAATTGCAAACATATGTCCACACAAAAACCTGTTCGCAAATATTCATAGCAGCATTATTCATCATAGCTAAAATGTAAAAATCACCCCAAATATCTACCCACTGATAAATGAATAAACAGAATGTGGTGTATGCACACAGTGGCATATTATTTGGCCATGTAGCTGACACATGTTACAACATGGATGAAACTTGAAAACATTACCCTAAATGAAAAAAGCCATTCAAAAAAGCCATTCCATTCACATGAAATGTCCAAAGTAGGCAAATCCACAGAAACATAGGGTAGATTAGTGGTTGTCAAGGATTGGGGGAAGGGGAGAATGGGAAGTGACTACTAACAAATACACCATTTCATTTTAAGATGATAAAATTTAAGTTTAAGTTTTGAAATTAGATAATGGTGATGGTTGCACAACCGAATTGTGCACTTTCAAAGGGTGAAATGTATCATATGTCAATTATATCTCAACATAGCTGTTAGTAAAAAATAAAAAATATATTGCCAGGGCCATCCAGCCCCGATCACCCTGAGCTAAAAGCAGTAATTATGTACCTCGATGCTGTTGGTGCTGGGGAGTGTAATCTATGAAGAGACCTACACACACTGACCTGGTGGCTACCTGATAATTTAGCATTCAACATACATCATTTTATTTTATCCTCAAAGTCATGTCAAGAGGTGAGTGTTATTATCTGCATTTGAAAGATTGGGGAAGTAAAACAGAGTTGGATTTAAACCTAGGCCGACTTATTCCAAAGTCAGCTCTATGCTGTTAAATTTCACTATAGCTCAACCTCGCACATCTTGGATTTCTCATCAAAGTGTCCTATTTACCTCATAAAATTTGCTTTTTAAATTTTTTAAATTGACAAATAACAATTGTACATATTTGTGGGGTATAATGTGATGTTTTCATACATGTATACATTGTGGAATGATAGAATCAGGCCAATTAACATATTTAGCACCTCATACTTATCATTTCTTTGTGGTAAGAATATTTAAAATCTGAGATAATATAAAAAGGCTTTTAACATATTAACTATCAGTTTATTTTTCCTCTTTATATTTAGACAGTTATTTTGCTCTTTATATTCAGGGTGAAAACCATACAGCTAAACCATACAAACAGTATACCCTTCTTGGTTCCAGATTCAAAAAGCCTGAATACTGAGGCTGTGAACAAAAGGGTGATACAAAAATGTATAATTGATTCAAATATAAATATCTTATTTTCCCAATTCAGAGGTTATAATTTTCTTTTGTAATGCTTTATTTTTTTTGGCTTCAAATCATGTTCTTTGTTATTTTATATTTAAGTAACATATAAAGGTTTTAGGCATTGCTATGGTCTGAATGTGTCTTCCAAAATTTGTATGTTGAAACTTTATGGCTAATGTGTTAGTATTATGAGGTGGGGCCCTTAAGAGGTGGTTAAGTCATAAGGGGAAAGCTCTCATGGATGAGATTAGGGCCCTTATAAAAGGGCTTGAGAGAGTGAGTTTGCTCCTTTCCATCTCTTTTGCCATGTGAGGACACAGCGTTCAAGGCACCATTGTGGAAGCAGAAAGCACCCGTCACCAGACAGTGAATCTGCCAATTTCTTGATTTTGGACTTCCCAGCCTCCAAAACTATGAAGAATAAATTTCTGTTCTTTATAAATTACCCAGTCTTGGGTATTTTGTTATAGCAACACAAATAGACTAATACAGGCATAATACTTATCAGATTCGTGATTTTGTCTCATTCTCTGGTTACTAAAAGAATAGGTAGAGGGGTCTTCAAAGACAATTACATACAAATTTCATAACCATATTATTGAGCCACTAATGTAAAAGGCTTGTGAAATGATATATTCTGAATGTCCGTTTATTTTTAAAAAGGTTATATATGAATATATATGTTTCTTAAACAGACATTTGCCAGTGTAATGTAGAGATGAAAGCCTAGCTCCACAGTCATAATCTGAATTTAAATCTTAGCTCTGCCTCTTTAGTTGAGTTACTCAACCTCTCTAAGTTTTGGTTTCCTCGTCTGTAAAATGAACGTTACAACTTTTACCTCAGAGGGCTGTTATTGAGGATTAAAGAAAAACGCATGCAAGGGACTTAGCACAGTGCCTGGAATACAGTAAATGCCCCATACAAAGTCAACCAAAAGAAAATTCACCACGACTTCCTATACTGGTACAGATCCCTAATTGTAAGCTAATTGTCCAAGGTTGTATAGCTGCAATTCAAACCCAGATCTGTCTGACTCCAACTCACCCGATTATACCATACTATATCATAATGACCATTTATTATCTCAGAACAAAGCCTGGGAGATCCTTAAGTAAAGATAGAACAAAAGGCTAAAGATTTTATCATCTGAGATCAAAATGCATTATCTTCCATATTGTTTTTGTACCCTAGAGCAATTGTATCCGAGGATAAGTGAGGAGAAACTATTGAAATGATTTTGGGGAGAGATATCCTATAACTAATACCAAACATTAAAATAACATTTACTCGGTTCTGTGGCAGTTAGCTACTTTGATTAGGATGAGAAACAGGAAAGCGAAAATGGCTTTCTCAACTAATTATGGGCATGTTAAGTCACTCAGATTGTCACACTGGAGATACCCATAAAGAAAGGTGCCCCCTTGACTCCAATCAAATATTTTGAGTGCTGTCCCCAAAAAGCAACTGCCTTGAAATATTATCCTGTTAAAACTCTAGGTTCATATTTCTAACACATAAAATTGAATAATTATATTAGATGTGAAATATATACATGGTATTTTCATTTTGAATGTATATGTGATTAAAGCTTGAAGAATGTATTTGATTTATTGTGTGGCATCTTACAAGACATCTGAGTTTCCAAGATTGATTAATTCTAAAATTAATAACTGAGGTTCTACTTATGGGGCTCCTAAAGCAACCACTAAGATATTTGTTTAAGCAATTATATAAAAAAGACTCAGGCCCTGTACAGGTTAATTTTTTTTCATGCTTAGGGAAGTAGTTCAGGATCTTCTCATGCCTCAGTATCACTATTATGCCTTTTAATCAGCTGTATATGACGAAAACACACTTATAATTTTAGCTTTGAGGCTGAGTCTCTTCCAGATAGAGGGGGCTAATATGACAGTTATTTTTGTCTTGATCCTCCCCAGGTTTTTGATGTTCTGCCTAGATCCCACTGTGGTATATTTAGCACCAGCTCTTCGTATGACAACCTTGGCCACATGGAAACACACTTTCATACCCCCTCACCACTGCTGAATATATAATCTAAGCCCTGAAACATGGTTTCTGAAAGATTGATCTCTACTCACAAAAGAATGGGTAAAACATTTTCTAATGACACGTGACTTACCAAATGAAGTTGATTAAACCTTCTCAAAAGCCACGTATATATAACACACACATACACACAGACACACACATACACACACATTTCTGAAATAAAGTAAAAAATCTTCTTCACTGAAAAAGAGGAAAGATTTTAATGGAAGAGACGAGCAGCGTGTATTTAAATGTCCCTCTATAGATCACATGTATGTGTATGTTTGGTTTGTAAAAACAGCAGCCCAGTTAATGTGACCAGACATATATTTCACTCAAATGTTGCTATGGAAGCCTTTCCTAACGGAAAATTAAACTTCTCCATCTGTTTGCATTACTTTGTATTCATTGCAGTGCCAAGGGCCAGCTGATCTAACAAACATGTCACCAAACAGATTCCTCAAACCAGAAGAAAAAAAAAACCCACAAAACAAATGCAAAGTAGAGCAAATAGCATGAGAAACCATATAATGCTGAAAGATTCACTCTCCAAAAGGCACATGAGTGTTGATAAACCTGATGGAGCTTTATTTAGGGCTATACTCTCACATGGGCAACTTATCATACAAACTTCTTAACATTACAATTAACATGATCTGTTTAGGAAATGCTATAAACCAAAATATTGACTTGTATTATGATCAACTCAGAAAAGGGCATTTAAGAGATAATTTGGAGCTTATTTGAACTGTATTTTAAAGTACCAGAAAGATAATAAACCCTATTAAAATTCCATATAATGTCCTTTTTGTAAAACCAAATTAAAGATTCTTCATTGATAACCAAAAATTGTGATACAGACAAGAAATTCAATTTTAGTTTTATTTTATTTAACTTATCACACATTTTATAATGTAATTCATGTTAGCAAGTCCCAGAAGTTTCAAAGACTATAAACCTGTTCTGATTAATTCCAATTATCTGAGTATTTTATATTTACAGAATTGTTATTACAGACATCTAATTTATAAACATTTTGCCCACAAACACATAAATTTTATATGACACTAATAAAATTCTTAATTATTTGCATTAGCAAATTTGTGAATTTATCAAAATATTATATATAATGAATTACTGATAAAGTTTTCTTGAAATTTTTAGAAATATTTTATGAAGTATAGTCCACTGAAAATTCTTTGAAAGTATTTTTCTTTAAAAAAATTAACAAAATTTTAAATAAAT
The DNA here is from genome assembly GCA_023783475.1 of Daubentonia madagascariensis. Lineage (NCBI taxonomy): Eukaryota > Metazoa > Chordata > Mammalia > Primates > Daubentoniidae > Daubentonia > Daubentonia madagascariensis. The sequence continues at coordinate 42,870,588 of JAKFHU010001569.1, read as the reverse complement.
TTAATTAACTGCTGTTCCTAAAGGGAAATCAGCAGATACTATTAGCTTATTACTTTTCATCTCTTCAATTATATTTTGTTTCCAAATAGCTATTTAGTTATTCAGTTATACCATGTTCATAGGGTTTCTTTTCTTCTCCGAATTGCAGGTGATTTTATTAATGTACAAATTTTCCCTCCCCTAGTAAACTAAGAAGTTCTGAGAGTAAGAACATAATTATGTCTCACCTAAAATGTTTGTTAAAATGGATTTTCCAACTTTAAATTCTCCCACATTAGATAGCCTATTTTCTTACAATTAAATATCTATTTGCTGATTAGCTTTAACATATAGACTCATACTAAATTTTCCCATTGAAGCAATATGCTTCACATGCTTAGGAAACAAAAATTTTAAAAGAGAGTATAAACTTGAACTTTAGCATCATCTGGAGAAAATGTTATCCAATAAACAAAACAATGGAAAAACATATCATGCTCATGGATAGGTATAATCAACATTGTTAAAATGTCCATGCTACCCAAAGTGATTTACAAATTTAATGCAATCACCATCAAATTACGAACATCATACTTCACAGATCTAGAAAAAATAATTGTACACTTCATTTGGAAGCAGAAAAGAGCCCGAATAGCCAAAGCAATCTTAAGCAAAAAGTACAAATCTGGAGGCATCACATTACTAGACTTCAAACTATACTACAAGGATATAGTAACCAAAACAGCATGGTATTGGTACAAAAATAGAGACATAGACCAATGGAACAGAACAGAGAACCCAGAAATAAAACCATCTACCTACATCCAACTGATCTTTGACAAAGCAGAAAACAATGTACACTGGGGAAAAGAATCCCTATTTAACAAATGGTGCTGAGAGAATTGGATAGCCACATGCAGAAGAATGATACAGGACCCCTACCTCTCACCACTCACAGAAATTAATTCAAGATGGATTAAAGACTTAAATCTAAGGCATGAAACCATAAGAATTCTAGAGGAAAATGTAGGAAAAACTCTTTTAGGTATCGGCTTAAGCAAAGAATTTATGACTAAAACTCCAATGGCAATCATGGCAACAATAAAAATTAATAAATGGAATTTGATTAAACTAAATAGCTTATGCACAGCTAAGGAAACAATCAACAGAACAAAGAGACAATCTACAGAATGGGAGGAAATATTCACAAGCAACACATCCAATAAAGGGCTAATATCCAGAATTTACAAAGAACTCAAGCAAATCAGCATTGAAAAAAACAAACAACCCTATTAAAAAGTGGGCTAAAGACATGAACAGAAGCTTCTCAAAAGAAGAAAGACAAATGGCCAATAAACATATGAAAAAATGTTTCAACAGCATTAATAATCAGGGAAATGCAAATTAAAACCACAATGAGATATCACCTTACCCCAGTTAGAAATGGCTTTTATTAAAAAGTCCAAAAATAATAGGTACTGGCATGGATTCAGAAAGAAAGGAATGCTCATACACTGTTGGTGGGACTGCAAATTAGTACGACCCTTATGGAAAACAGTATGGAGATTCCTCAAAGAACTAAAAGTAGACCCACCATTCGATTCAGCAATCCCACTATTGGGTATCTACCCAAAGGAAAAGAAGACTTTTCATCAAAAGACACATGCACCCGAATGTTTATTGCAGCACAATTCACAGTTGCAAAGATGTGGAATCAACCCAGTGCCCATCAATTCATGAGTGGATTAATAAAATGTGGTATATGTATACCATGGAGTACCATTCAGACATAAAAGAAGATGAATTAATACCTTTTGCAACAACCTGGATGGAACTGGAGACCACTGTCCTAAGTGAAGTATCTCAAGAATGGAAAAACAAACAACACATGTACTCACTATTAAATTGGAACCAACCAATGAGCACACATGTGCATGGAGAGAAGTAAAACTCAGTGGAAATCGACCAGAGTGGGGAAGAGGGGAGGGACAAAAACCTACCCAATGGGTACAATGAACACTGTTTGGGTGATGGGCACATCTACAGCTGGGACTCAAGCATGTAAACTAAAACATTTGTATCCTCTTAATATTTTCATATTTTAAAAAAAATCAACCTTACTTGATAATTTTATGTCAATGAAAACTAAGTGGGTTTTTACAAATTATTTTTTAACAAACTGTTAAGATTAAAAAAACTCAATCCAGCTGTCTGAAATAATTAGAAATAGAATCATTCATTCTGGTGAGATTGCTGACCTAGTTTCTAGGCTTGGTGAGGAATTCAATCTTATTTCTCTATACCTTAAATTATTTTTCTAATATTTTAATTATCATTTATTTTATTATTATTTATTATTTATTTATTAAATTGATATTATTTAATAATTATTTAATTATTCTCTAATATAAAATTATCTCATCATATAGATACAATGCAACTGATGCAAATAATTACTGGAAAGGAATTCAATATAGCACTATAATCTTGGGACCAATCCAGTCTTGAGCCAGTGTTTTCTAAAGTTCCAAGTTAAAGCTGTTCTAGATAAGTTAGGATTGGAGTACATTATTGTATACTTCACATCTCACTTTCTATGCCAACTGCCTCAGAACCCTCACAAATAGAATCAGAGAGTCAGGCAGCAGAGAATATTTTCTTGTATGACTTAAAGACTGGTCCCACTGTAAAAGGGTCATTTTCAAAAATAATAAGCATGAATAGCAATGAAATATTATTGTAATGAGAGTGATTGAATAAACATAATAAGAATATTTTGTCAAAACTTTCTAGGACAATAAATTAGCAATTATCATGATACTTCTGTATATATTAATAAAATCATAACATTTTTCAGATAGTCAAATATTTCATTCATTAGCCTCTATGTCCTTAATAGTATAATAAATAACCCTTTTCATGTGCTCAAAGTAGCAGCAAAAGTAGAGTGGATAAACATCCAACATTTGCTGCATCTATTTCTGTAATACATCTCCCACATTATATATACAAGTTAAAGCTTCAAGACTGTGGTTAATTTTAAGCCTAGTCAAGATGGCAGCACACCCACGTTCCCAGGCTTAAAATATAACATCTTTCATAACTACTTCTTCATACCTTACAGAATTCATATATACTTGCCGTCATATGAACAATATTTTTCCAACCAGGTTCTACTTACATCTGCCTCCAAAAGTTTGCTCATTTTTTATGCACTAATGTTATCCACCAGAATTGGATTTCTTCCTTAAAAAACTGAGAAATCTGTCAGAAATAATAAACTTGAATGAGACAGATTAAGAGAAAATAACCTACTCCCTGCTATAAAGACTAAATTTTTTTTCAGATTAAAAACAAAAGTAAAATCAAGGAAAACTCAGATTTACTTTTTTTTACAGAGACTGTCAGACAACAAGCAAATATAAGGCATGAGATGAGAACTAATTTTACCTAGAAGATGTTAGATAGAGGCTAAGCCTATTGGTTATAAAAGTGCTTTAGTGTAACAGAGGAAGAACGCAATGAAGAAAGAGAAAAATTGGGCTAAAATTTTATTTTCTTGGACATTTCTTAGGGAAAGTGGGAAGAGGCACTTTGTGGTTTCAGTTATTGCTCAGCAGCCACCCTCTCCCTCATTCTGCTACTACATCTACTAAGTGGGAGGGAGGAAAGGGCAGGGGATCAAAAGGTCTTTGACTGTCCCTCCACACTGAGGGCCCACTAATGTACACAAGTCTCTCCAGGGCTGCACTGAGGGAGATGGTATGTTTTCTTTGCAGGTTCAAGCAGACTTGATGCTATAAAAGGGCTCTCAAAAGTTTGGGGTAAGTAAACATATTTTCACAAATTGAATTATTAATAACTATTTACTGAACATCTCTAGGCATAAGGCGCTAGAATGGTCACTGGGGATATAAAGAAGTGTGAAACACCACTTCTTGTTCCAGAAGCTTATTCAAGTTCTGTGAATATAAGTAACATTACATAGATGGCACAGAGAAAGGGCTTCTATCATAACACAGTAAAAGTATGTTTAATTATTAATACTGCCCAAAGTAATCTACAGATTCAACGTAATCCTTATTAAAATCTCAACAGCATTTTTTATAGACATAGAAAAAACAATTTTACAACTCACATGGAATCACAAAAGACCATTAACAGCCAAATCAATCTTGACAAAGAAGAAAGCTGGAGGCTTTCCTAATTTCAAAATATATCACAAAGCTATAGTAATCAAAACAGTATAGTACTGGCATAAAGACAGACACATAGACCAGTGGAACAAAATTGAGAGCCCAGAAATAAATCCATGCATATATGTCTAACTGATCTTCAACAAGGATGCAAAGAATACATAATGGGGCAAGGATAGCTTCTTCAACAAATGGTGCTGTTAAATCTTCATATCTGCAAGCAAAAGAATGAAATTGGACCCTTATCTTATGCCATACACCAACTCAAAATGGATTAAATATTTAAAGGTAAGATTTGAAACTGTAAAACTCCTAGAAGAACACATAGGGGGAAAGCTACATGACATTGGTCTTGACAATGATTTCATGCATATGACACCAAAAACAAAAATAAATAAGAGGGACTACATCAAATTAAAAAGCATCTGCACAGCAAAGGAACTTATCAATAGAGTGAAAAGGCAAGCTATGAAATAGGAGAAAATATTTGCAATCCATATATCCGATAAGGGGTTAATATTCAACATATAAAAGCAACTCTTATACATCAATAGTAAAAAAATTAATAGTCCAGTTAAAAATGGACTAAGGACTTGAGCAGACATTTCTCCAAAGAAGATATACAAATGGCCAATGCTCAGTATCACTAGTAATCAGGGAAATGAAAGTCAAAACCACAATGAGATATCACCCCACTCCTATTAGAATAGCTATTGCAAACAAATAAACAAAAGACAACAAGTATTGGCAAGGATGTGGAGAAACTGGAACCCTTGTACACTGTTTCAAGGGAATGCAAAATGCTGTAGCCACTATGGAAAACAGTATGGAGATCCCTCAAAAAATTAAAAATAGAACTACCATATTATCCAGCAATCCTACTTCTGTGTATTGATCCAAAATACGCAGCATCTTAAAGCAATATCTGCACTCCCATGTTCCTTGCAGCACTATTCACAAGACAAGATTCGGAAATACCTAAATGTCCACTGATAGGTGAATGGGTAAAGAATATACGATATACACATACACTATTAAGCCTTTAAAAAGAAGAAAATTCTGCAATATGGACTACATGGATGAACCTTGAGGACATTATGCTAAGAGAAATAAGCCAGTCACAGAAAGACAAATACTGCTTGAATCCACTTATAGGCAGTATTTAAAATAGTCAAATTCATAGAATCTAAGAGTGGAATTATGGTTGCCAGGGGAAATGGAAAGTTACTAATCACCGGGCATAATGTTTTAGTTATGTGTAAGTTCTAGGGATTTGCTGTATGATGTTGTCCCTATATTCAACAATATTTTATCATACACTTAAAAATTTGTCAAGATAGTAGATGTCATATTGTGTTCTTACCACAATACAAAGTATATATATTTTTAAATATGAAAAGGCCACTCCAAAAAGAGGCACAAGGACATTGATGTAAAAAGAAACTCTACTGGGCTATAGACCTGTTCAGTGAACATGAGGAGTCGCAGCTGCCTTACTGTCAATTTCAGACCCAAATCTATTATGAGGAGTAGCTGGTCCTCCCACAATGGGCTGAGGCTAAAGCACGGGGGCCAGTAAGGTGGAAACTGACAAACAAAAATCAGTTATGGTTGTCAGCATGCTGGTGTTGTGTCAGCAAATCCTGCACTAGGCAGGCAAAGTGGCCATTGAGTATGTAACTGCCTTATCCACAGGCTTTGCGGATTGCCCCAGACAATAACATGAGGGCAAGACTTGTGAACTATAAAGCTAATGGTTGTTACCGGGATATAAGTGGGTGGACCACATGCATTTGGCTCGAGGTGAAAACTTCCTAAATCACTGTGGGGGTGGGGAATGTTTAATGATGTTACATGGGAAATGCCATGGCAACCACATTTATTCTAAATGGGGAATACATGTTCTTTTTTGCCAAACATGTTTTAAAATGTCCTTCCCATAGAAAATGCAAACAAACAGCGATGCTGGCAGAGAAACACAGCCACCAAACAGAATTAAGAAACAAAACACCCAACTACAAGGACAGAGAACTGCTTCACATAGCCATTTTCAAGTAAAGCAAGGAGCCAGTATTTTACCACGCATATTAGAGAAGAGAAAAACCTCCTACTGACATAACCCAATACTTAGTACTTAAAGGCTATTCTTGAAAAGTGCATAGGTTAAGAGCAATAAATCTTAATGACTAGTAATTAGAACTCTGAATCTAGAAGAAAGCAACCCAGCGGAACATGTAGGACCTGGAGGAGAATCTAGTCTGAACGAGACTTCAGTCACACTGACTAAAAGTTATTATATCATCAGACCTTGATGAGGAACAGATAACTGACCAAAATCTAGCAGGTACACTCAAATAGTTTGATATAGTATATCTTTCCAATGACTGAATTACCCCAAGCAAAGCACCTAAGTGTTTAATGTAGTGGTATCTGGAGCAAGAGGAAGACAGTACCTGAATATTGTAATCAACGTTCTGTTCCCAGAGTGAACAACAACAGGTCATCTGAATTTATTATAGAGTGCTTTCTTAATGAGGCTCCTTTCTATCTGAGTTTGTTCAAATTAGAGTAGATATAAAGCATACATAAAAAGATGATGAATCCAAACTATCAAGTGAGATTTCAATTCAACAGACATTTATTGAGCTACGTGAGCTATGCTCTGCTAAATATTGGGGTTACACAGATGAAACAAACGCTTTGCTCCAAATGCAAGGTAAGCCCTCAAGCACAAAGATGCCATGTGCTGAAATAGGTGCCATAAAAGAGGTAGAACTCAGAATACAGTGTGAGCGTGTATAAGTTCATGGCCAATGATTAGGAAGAGCTCAAAGAGGGTATCTGTGGGCTCCAAAGACAATACAAATAATGAGTTTTCTTCTCAGCAATACTCTTTAACAGGAGATATTTTCTTCTTGTTTTTTTCCTTACTGATTACCAAGAATGAAAATCCTGCAGCTTTAGACATAAAATATTTATTAAGAGTCAGTGCATGGAGTAACATAGATGTCAGGAATTAAATGTATTATCTATAACACAAAATATCAGAAAGCTGGAATGCAAGGAGCCTGGCCACACAGCCCAGACTGCCTGTCTTTGTAGGGTTAGTTCAGTTTCAGTGTAGACAAAACAAGCCCTCTGATCCTGACTGAGGAGCCCCTCACTAGTGGTACACATGGATGTTTATGAGCCTATTTCCCCCAGTGGGCCATGAGCTACTTGAGGGCAATGCAGTCCAATATAGTGCATGACACAGAGAAGGTGCTCAGGATCTGAATGTTCAATGAATCGATGCATCAATGAATGGCTCTATACCTAAGCACGATTCTCTCTCCCCAAAATAATTAATACTAATTTTTGAAGCCCTTCAAGAGAGGATTTGTCACAACTTCTTCTAAGAATCAAAGACATCCATCTATGTGATGGATCTAAGTGAAAAGTCTACTGCTAACATTAGCACATGTCCTCATTGCTTGACCTCTGAGGGTTTAAGAGTACTCAGGATAAATCTGGAAATAAAATAATCATAGTCTTAAATATATTCATTAAGTCACCACTTTTCCCTACTCTGACATAAGCACTTTCTACAGAAAAAAAGGCATAAGAGGTAAATAATGGAACAGCTGTAAAATCTCTTTCTGGAGACATTCCAAACTTATAATTAAACTATAGCCTATCTTGAGTCCTGTGTTGATCTTACATAATTCAAAGCAAGAATATCAAAAACAGTAAACCCCATGAATATCATTATGCTTAATAGATTTTTTTATTCCATTGTCCTCCAAACAAATTTTTCTATTGCATTTGATATGCACAAACATGTGAAGTTTAGAGAATATCATCTGCCCACTCTGTTGTAGAGGAAATGATGTGAACAGACATGGCTAAATGACAAAAAAAATAAGAGGAGAAGAAACATACCTGAAAGCATCTAAGAAGTTACTAATAAACCCCAGGAACACTTAGACTCAACTGTATTAAACAGATGTATGATAGATGCCTAGTCTGATTTTGATATTAAACTGCCATTGCCTCAAATACTCCAGTGATCCACAGTTAACCTGAGATAGATATCTGTCGGTGTTTGGTTGCCTAAGACTCATGCCCTGTTTCTAAGAATATCGCAAATTTCTTTCTGGGGGTTACTTCAGCTTTGGATATAATCTGGGGAGGTTATGAATCCTGTCATTCTCTGATCTCTTCCAGCCACGGGGCAGCCCTGTGACCCCAGCTTGATCAATCAAATACCTCTCTGGGATTCAAATCCTGTGCAGAGTGCCTAAGAGACTGAAATGGCTGGAGTTCATTCATTTGATCACTGTCACCCTGACCAGATTGTTCCTGCTGCAAAATAACACCTGTTCTTCCTGCTTCCTGCTCTCTGGAGGTAGCCTGGTTCCTACCCATGTTCAAGTCTGGTCCTACAGTCATCCTATACATTCCGTGCTCTCCTATTGGCCTTCCAATAAACTGCCTTTCCTTTAAGTTAGTCAAGGCTGGTTTTATGTGCAGGGCAAGTGTGGTCTGGTACTTGCTGCCCTCCTGAGAAGGGTGAGTGAAAGAGCTACTGCTGGAGAGGTGGGATACCTATTCTCTTGTTACTTTAAAACCCCTGACAGCCTGAGTCTACCAATGAGCATATGTAAATCATGCTGGGGTATGCCTGCCTTATTCTCCTTTTCTACTTTCCTTTTCTACCTCTCTCCCAGGTAAGGCCCAGATAAAGATGAATACCAGGCAAAGTCAATATAGGGAAACTGGTGAGAAGGCCACCCCAATTTCTTTCTGTAAGACAGCTTAAACACTATCAAATGTCAATAGTTACATAAAAGCTACTATTGAGCAACTCTTTCCAAATAGAACAACAGTAATAGAAAGTGAATGGAACATACAGACTGTAAATATATCTGCATATCGTATTCTTAAAACAGAAAATTTGAGCATTAGGAAATTCATAGCCAAACAACAAAAAAAGACACTCAGCAAACAAAATGAATTCCAGACAGCTGTAGCACTTTCGCACTTGGGAACCTGGTTTGCAGTCATGTGAATAGAAAGACATATGAAAAGAATAATTAAAAGATGTCAAAGACAAGTGTCAACAAACTTAGCTATAAATATCCTCAACGAGAACGTTAAATTTCCTTTGGGAAATTATTAATTTGCGAGTGGATTGTACCAGTTGAGAATGGGGAAGATCAAATTAAGAAAATGGAGACAACATTTCAGATGTAAAGTAGTCCCGGGAGTCCCACAACAGTCTTATGGCCTACGGGCATTCCTAGGGACTTGGGAAGTTGGAAAGGGCCTTGGATGGGTGAGAGTACCGCTGCCATTCAGGACACCCACAGCGAGAATGCCATCCTTTCTCATTACTTACCAACATCAGGGCTACTTTTCCAATATCACTGAGAATTGGTAGCACTTTAAATGTTCAGAATTTCCTCTCCCAGCAATGTAACAGATTACATATTCTGAAATCCAACTAAACACCTAAACATTCTAGATAAAGTATGAAGACATGCTTATAAAAGAATGGCTAAGCTATAAGTAATTAAAAAGGAAATATCAGAGGATAAATTAAAGTGAAAATACTAATCTAAAAAGGTTATACTCTCTGCACAACCCCTGCCCCCAAAATACAAAGCCAACAAATTAATGTAAAGCAATCCTGTTTCCCTTAGAAGCAAACATAAATCCTCTATGGAGGAAGGTATCCTCAAACCAGACGTTACAGAATTCCCACAGATAAAGTCCCAACAGATATGATTTCGCAATTTTTAAAAAATTTAAATTGCATGAAAAAACAAGACACCATGAGTGAGAGTCAGCAGACTATACCGCACAGACCTGCCAAAACTTCATATGTTAGAATTACTAGAATCAAAATATAAATTAAGTGTGCTATTTAAAAAGATTACAGAGGGAATTTAATATATAATCAAAGACCATGACACTATGAAAAATGAAGCAGATTTGAAAAAGAGCCAAATAGAACTTCTTGAAAACAAAAATATAATTTAAATGAAAAAATTTATTGGACAAGTCAACTAGCAAATAAGACACAGGTAAAAAGAGTAAATTAGAGAACTAGAACCCAAAGTTGAAGAAATCACCAGACTGCAACAGAGACAAACTTTTCTTTAAAAAAGGTTAAGAGGCATGAGGGATACAAATAAAAGACTAACATATATATTATTATAGGGACTCCAGAAAGAGATAATAGTGAAAATAAGGGAGAAAAAATACATGAAGAAATAATGCTTAAGAATTTTTCAGAATAGATAAAAAACACAAACTCCAGATTCAGGAAGCAGAATGAATAACAGGCAGGATTAAACATACACACACACACACACACACGCACACTCTTGAAGGTAGACTCCTAGACACATAAATTTCACATAATAAGGTGAAATTTCAGAATTCCAAAGGCAAAGAGAGAATCTTGAAGAGCTGGATAAGGCAGAGTGGCAGAGATGAAGAGAAGGAAAAAGGAAAAAGAAAGATGAAAGAGGAAGAAGGAACAGGAAATAGAAGGAAGGAGTATTACAGAAAAGAGTGGATAAGAGAGGAAGAGAGAATAAATTAGCTGAAAACAGCAAACAAGAAAGCCAGACTCTCCTTAGGGGCAAACGCCGCTAACAGCCTGAGGATGCTCGTGAGGTGTAGCTGAACCTAAAATCCTGGCGCTGAGCCTGGAAGGCCAACGTGTTTCCAGATTGGTAGTGCCCTTGACTTCTGCCAGCGAATTAAAATCCTCCTTAACATAGGTCTCAGGATTCCCAAATAATTCCCAAATAACAAATTCAATCTATTATAACCTCATAAACAATAGTTCTACTTTACCCCCCTTCCCCACTATCCAGATGGTTAATGGGTACAAAAACATAGTTAGATAGTTAGATAGAATGAACAACATCTGCTAGCACAACAGAGTGACTACAGTCAACAATAAGTTAAGGCACACTTTAAAATAATTAAAAGAGTAGAATTGGAATGTTCCTAACACAAAGAAATGATAAATACCTGAGGTGATGGATACCCCAGTTATCCTAATTTGATTAATACACATTGTATGCCTGTATCAAAACATCACATGGGCCCTATAAACATATACAACTATTATGTACCCATAATAATTAAAAATTTAAAAAATACATATTTCTAAACATCTAGGGGAATAAACCACTAGGAAGGAAAATCAGTAGAACAACAATGGATTCAAATGTCCAAGAACTTCAGATGTTATAATAATCAGATACTAATGTAAAATTACTACCTCTGAAATGGTTAAAAAAATAAATATGGTAATAAAAATCACAAAGGAACATACAACAAAATATTATTTGACTTTAAAAGGAAGGACATTCTGACACATGCTACAACATGAAAAAGTCCTTGATTTTGCTAAGTGAAATAAGCCAGTCACAAAAAGACAAATACCATATCATTTCATTTATATGAGGCACCTGCAGTAGTCAAAATCAGAGACAGAAAGTAGAATGGCAACAGGGGCTGAGGGAGAGAGGAGCTGTCTAACACAGTGGTCCCCAACCTTTTTGACACCAGGGACCAGTTTCATGGAAGACAATTTTTCCACGGACTGGAGGAGGTGGGGATGGCTAATGATAATCTGTATTTGTACCTACTCCCCAGCGCTAGCATCACCGCCTCAGCTCCACCTCAGATCATCAGGCATTAGATTTTCATAAGGAGCAACCTAGATCCCTGGCATGCGCAGTTTACAGTAGGGTTCTCGCTCCTGTGAGAATCTAATGCCACCGCTGATCTGACAGCAGGAGGAGCTCAGGTGGTGATGTGAGCGATGGGGAGTGGCTGTAAAACAGATGAAGCTTCACTTGCCCACTGCTCACCTCCCACTGTGCGGCCTGGCTCCTAACAGGCCACGATTGGTACCTGGTCTGAGGCCCAAGGGTTGGTGACTGTAGGTCTAATGGATATAACATTTCAGTTTTGCAAGATGAAGAGTTCTAGAGATCAGTTGCACAACAATTATGAATGTACTTAACACAGCTGAACCATACACTTAAAAAAGTTTTATGATGGTAAATTTTATCTTATATGTATTTTATCACAATTAAAATTTTTTTAAAGATCACAAAGGATAAGGTGTTATAAAAGTTGTCAGGCAGACCTACAAAATAAGAAATGAGTCGGGTACAATGTATACTGTTTGGGTGACAGGTACACTAAAAGCCCTGACTTCACCACTATACAGTTCATCCATGTAACAAAAACCACCCGTACCCCTAAATCCATTGAAAGAAAAAAAAGAAATGAAACTTCTGACAATGAAAAATAAAATCATTTTACTTTATAAAAAATGTTAAAAACTCAAAATATGAAATAAACATATTAGACACAGCTAAAGACAGTATTATTTTTAAAAGCAGACTTAAAGAAATTACCCATATTATAGCACAAGAAGGAGGAAAATATTAAAGAGAGATTAAGTCATAAAAAATAAAACCTAAAGGTCTAAATAAGTCTAGTCAGAGTCTAGGGGAAGAATGGAGAAGAGGCAATGTTCAAAAAGAAGTGATGGCTGAGATTTTTCCACAATTGATGAAAGACATGAATTCAGCCCTTATACAGGCCTGGTTTAAATATATGTACACAAGTACAACCAGTTTGGAAAATAATTCACTATTTCTAGTAAAGTTGAAGATGCGCATACTCTACTCTCCAGCAATTAGACTCCTTTAAAAAAAAAAGAAAAAGAACAACACAACACACTTTGCACATGTGTACCAAAAGACATGCACAAGAGTGTTCATAGCAGCATCTCTTGTTATCACACAAAATTTAAAAACAACCCAAAGGGATATGAAAATTTAATATATGCATAAAATGGAAACATGAAAAAAATCAATTTGAATAAATCTCACAAACAAAATGTTAAGTAAAAATTGGTATGACACTAACTATATGAGGTTCAAAAATATGTAAAGTTAAACAATGATTTAGGAGAAGTCTACCCATAGGAGAAAGGCAGGGAGCTATGATCAAGGAATGAAACACAAGCAAAATAATCATATTTCCTATGTTGGTGGTGCTTGTTTTTATTATTTTTACCTTACATATATGATAACATTTCATTTTTTGAAATAATAATAGCTAACACTTTACTATTTAATTCTAACAATAATCCTATGAATGATATACTATTTCATCCTCATTTTGTATATGGGGGACTTTGGCACAGAAAGATTAAGTAATTGGCTCAAAGTTCTGGGCTAGCAAATGGCAGATCCAAGACCATGTGTCTCCATAACAAATACTCCCTGAGTACTGGGTTATTCTTCCTCACTTTTGTATGTATGTAATATTCCATTTTAAAACTAAAAAGAAGCTGAGCAGGGCATGCCTGTAGTCCTAGCTACTCGGGAGGCTGAGGTAGGAGGCTTGCTTGACCCAGGTGTTTGAGTCCAGCCTGGGCAAAATAGAGAGACCTCAAATTTAAAAATAATAGTAACAAAAACTAAGAAAAGAACAATAAAAAGAAAGAATTGAAAAGGAGAAAAATGTTTGGCATTACTACACTAAGGACTAATGTCATTAAAACTTTTGCAAAAAGATAAATACGTGTGTACAACCATGTATGCATCAGTGTAATGAGAAATAAATATCAAAAAGTTAATAATCATTTTATCTGTGTTATTTTTATTCCCTTCATATTTTTCTTCATTTTCCAAATTGTCTGCAATGAACATGTATTAGTTCTATACTCGGGGGAAAAACCAATACTATTTAAAAATACCCTTGCCCTTGGCTTCTTTTTTTAATCTCATATCCTAAATTACGTGGTAAATTGCATAGGAAGTCTAATTATATCTTGTCTGGAAGATAAAAGACAACTATGAGTGTTACTGGGTTCCAAAAAAGGGCCTTCATTTTGTATCTAAAGGCAAATAGTGTGAAGCAAATATCTGTGAAGCAGATAATGGTAGTGTTTGGTAATATTGTCCAGTCAAGAAAGCACTAACTAAAAGGGCACTCCACAGAGATACTGGATCTATACCCTGGCATCCAAGTGCTAGAGCTGAGCCTCAGGAGTAAGCAAGGGCAGGAATAGCAGGCTCCACTCAGAACAGCTCAGGTTTGGTATCATTTTTCTTAACAACTTACTATACTAAAATAAAAAAAAAAAAACCACATCAACTCTGTAAAGTAATTATCCCCAAATTACCCAACATTAATTTGTGCAAAACAACCAAAAGAGCATCGTGGACACCCACTTTTCTATTTTTCTCTCACCACATTTTCCCCTTCCTTCATTTACTAGCTTGAGAATTGGAGCAAATCACTAACTTTGTCTAACTTTTGGTTCCCAGCTTGTAAGAGGGATGTAAAAAGTGAGACAGTGGATGCAGTGTCTAGCACTACGTTCCTGCAGATGATCTGGAAATGTTCATTCCACTCCAGTCCTATCTATCACCCACTGAGTCACAAGCCATACCCCACCCCAGATACACACACTTGATGTAGCCTAGGAAAACCGCCTTCAAAAGTCACTTCTGTCTGGCTCAAGACCTCTAAAATCAAGATTAACAATCCAAATATATTAAAAGGAGAATTGGGAGTTATTTTTCACTTCAGATTTCATTTAAAAATAACAAATTACAAAATAGTAGCTGGAAATTCAGTAGCATGCTAATGAATATTCATGAAGACTACCAACCAGAAATAAAGACAAAAGTTGCCTTTTTTATTTTTTAGTCACATTAAAATGAAAACAAACAAGACATGGAGAAGGCAGCAGGAGAGCCAAAACAAAACTTTCATCTTAGGGGTGAATGCAAGGAGTTAGATGTATAATATAATTTAGCAGGAACATGGTGATACACAACCCCTAGGAATGCTAATGAACACAACTTCCACAGACTTTAATGGAGTTCCATCTTGAACATCCAAGGGCAGCCATTTGGCTTATGGTGAATAGATCTAACTCTTGGCTTCCTAGCCAAAGAAGATTGAGAAATTTAAATAAAAACTAAGAACAAGAGCTTTAAAAATGCTTCTTTTTAATAAAGTACAGTTTCATACTTCATCAACTTTAGTTTATGCCAAAGACAACTATACATCATCCTTGAACCAAGAATCTGGTGAAATATAATAAATAAGGACTGAAATTTCTTCATTGTTTTCTGTTGGGTGTGTGTGCTTGGATTTTACTTCTGAGTTTCACTGAAGTCAGAGTGAGGCAACTGAATTTCTTAGTCTGAAAAATAACCATGATCATGATACACCACTAAGAGTCAGGGCTTGGAAGTAAGTGGTGCTTTGGTTTAAGAACAGGTTGATGAACAGGTAAAAAAAAAAATTTTTAAATTGTTGAAGGGCACAAGCTGGGCTGAGGGAAAGAAAAGATTTGATTTCCATATGAGTTTGAAGTTTCAAAGATGGACTAGACTATATTTAAACTTAAAAATCTGAAAGTAACTAAAAAAATCTATCAGGTCTGGCAGAGACTTCTTCAAAGGAAAGGAGATTTGACAGAGGAGATTTGGAGGCTGTGATAGGAGTAAAAATAAAAAACCTTTTCATGTCTGTGCTGCAGCAGCTTAAACTTTCCTTAGATTACAGCACTATTCCAACTTTAGAGTACATATGAGTCCCTGTGCATCTTGCTAAAATGCATGTTCTGATTCAGCAGGTTTAGGGTGAGACCCGAAATTCTGCATTTTTAACAAGCTGCAGGTGATGTTCATACTGCTGGTATGTAGACCACACGTTTAGTAGCATGGTGTAGAGCACTAAAATAGGAGAAATTTGAGTTTCAGTGCCTGCTGTTGGTTTATCACGTTAAGACTTGGGGGCATATCCCCTATGCCTACTTTTCTTGTTTGAAAGATGCTAGCTTGCCCTAGTTACCTCATGGGTCAATGTGAAACTGAAATTAAACAACACGCCAAAGTGCTTTATGAAATGCAAAGAACAAAGAATAGCACTATTATCACCATAATTAAAAAGATCATAAAGGATAAATGACTTGCTGAAGGATCCAAAGAGAGAGGCAGAACTAGGCTTAAAATCTACATCACCTGGGCCTGGCGTGGTGGCTCATGCCTGTAATCCCAGCACTCTACGAGGCCGAGGTGGGAGGATCACCTGAGGCCAGGAGCTCGAGACCAGCCCGAACAAGAGTGAGGCCCCATCTCTACAAAAAATAGAAAAAATTAGCCGGGCATAATGGCACACGCCTGTAGTCCCAGCTACTCGGGAGGCTGAAGCAGGAGGATCGTTTGAGCCCAGAAGTTTGAGGTTGCCGTGAGCTATGATGATGCCAGTGTGCTCTATCCAGGGCAACAGAGCAAGACTTTGTCTTTAAAGAAAAAAAACAAAAAACTGTATCATCTGATCTTAAGCAAGTGCTTTGTACTCCAGTGTGTGGCTACTTAGGGTGATATGAGGAACAGATCACTTTTACTTCCCCCATACATCATCTTGTCTCAATGCATATATTACATTGAAAACTTACATGTTGGGATGATTCAAACCCTTGTACTTCCTTAGCGGGGCAGAGGTCGCTGTGACTGCTGTAGTGCCCTCTGATGCCCCCCGGGGGCAATCATAACATTTGGTGCACCCACAAGCTACATCACACCATTGTCAAGTGGGTAAGTGTAATGCAGACTGGTGTACATGCCCAACCACAGGAGAGGATTTCAGAGATGAGACAGAACCCATGGGCTAGAATAATCAAGGAAGGCTTTGTGGAAGAGAAGCGTGTGTTTTGAAGTGTGCTCAAAAGGAAGAGAACGGGTCAGGTAGTTTAGAAGAAGGGCAGGGCAACTGCTGAGCAAATCACAGAGAGCGAATGCGGATGAAGCAGTCGTTTGTGATCACATGCCCAGCGTCCGGCACAGTATTTGATACCACATCAAGATAACCTTATATATGTTAGAACACTGAGGCCAACTCAACTGATGCGGTAGACCAGCTCAATGTTTAGGAGGGAGGCCTGGAATACCGGGGTAAGGGCTGTATTCTTCAATGCTCATGGGACAGAGAACCATTTGAAGAATTTTGGATTGGCAGTAACAGAAGGGATGAAATTGGGTATTTGAAGGAAATGTATTGGGGAGAATATGGAAGGCATGGCAATCAGGATGAGTATGATGAAAATTTATATTTCTAGCAATGGACCCATTTAATCAAGTGAAATCTTAAATAAAACCTCTGCCTATTCCTGTTGAGAGAGAGAGAGAATAAGAAAGCAGAGCTGCTTTAGGTCCAGGTGTGATAGAGCCACAGGCTGAACCATCAGCAGTTGAACACTCAGGTCTGCTGGGTTTCTTTTGAAAGAAGGTCACTGTAATGTGATAGGATACAGGATCTAGAAATGCAAAGGAAACCTATCCAGAGATGGTTTTACAAGGGAAGAAGAGATCATCTGGTGACTCCAATAGGACCAGCGCCAGGCATTTGGGCTTGGAGTTCAATGCTCCTCATCTACAGCACACTGTCTCTGCTTATTACTATCTGACAAGACATGCCGAGAAGAAAATACAAAATCCAATATACTTATTAGTAGTTTAGAAACTTCTTAGTAGCTTCCTCTTATCTTCTGACGCTGAAGTCTTAAAAGAGCATTTAGTCTAAAAACGTAGTCCCATATCCATTCTTGAATCTTATCTCTGAGCAATTAATTGATTGGAAAATAATTTCTTCTCCAAAGTTCCAGACTTCCTGCTGTTGTTCTAAAGCCCTTCATAGTGATTTAATACTCATGAGTGTTTTAATAGTGTCATCACAAGATCTGAGTCACAAAACAGCTTATGCTGAGTACAAATAAATGGCCCTGGATGGCAGCCTTTATTTTTATAGAGAATATAAAGAGATAGCATACAATATGATTGAAAACTATGATAATAATATCTAGCAGATTTTTAAATGCACATAGAGACACCTATTCAATGAAAAAAGATTTGTTACATTTTCAGAAAAGCACATGTAAGGTGTATTTGGACACAAAGATACTGTAAGAAATTTAGTTATAGAGAAAATGTGGATAATAGTAATTATTTTCTTCCATTTGCAAAACAAAACATATGTGTTTGAATTTCTAGGAAGCATCATTTCTGAAATCACAGAAACACAGAGTTCAGAGTTCTCCTTAAATTCTGTAGGAAGTATCTCAGTAACTTGGATTGAATGTTGTCTTTTCTTTTTTTGAAGGTTTTTTAGAATTGTATATTCTATAAGCTTCTTCCAGTGTTTTATTGTCAAGAACAAAGGAATCCCCTTGATACAGACCTATCTTCCTCCTTTAAGTTATGTCCATTTCTTCTTGTTCTATCCTCTGAACATGGACAAAAAATGTCCAATATCCTCCTCACAAAAATATTCCACTTGCTTTAAGATAGAAGGCAATTTATGCCTCAATTTTCTTATTTTAAACAATTCCAGGCCCTTTAACTTTTATTCATAGAACTTCCTTTTCATCTCTTTAATCATTTTAGGTTCCCTCTGGAACAAGAATTCTTTAAAATTGCAGGTGATGCGTCTTTTATTAACCTCCCTCCTCTACTATGGTAAATGTAATAAAAATGACATTAAAATGCATTCTGTATTGTAACCAATTGGTCAGAACTAGTGCACTATTTACAGATTATTTATAAGTAAGTACAGGTAATTATAATAACAGCTATAGTGTAATGAATGTCTTCTATGTGCCAGGCACTGAATAGTTTGCTATCAAATCCTGGCAACAACCAAAGAGGTAGGTATTATTATCCCCATTTTTTCCAGGAAGGGCCCAGGCCAGATTGTCACAAATCTCGATTATTATTCTGCAGCCAGTACCTTGTCACAATACCCATACACGCACCCACTGCGTGGTTCATGTATGGTGACTGCTGTAGGTCAGGTTTCTCTGGAACTGGACACAGAGATGAAGATCCCCGTGCACGAATTTTATTGGTGAGAGCTCTAGGGCTTAAAGCTTGTAGGAGAGTGCACCAAGCAGAACAGACAGTGGAAGAAGCTGGGCTGTGATGCTGTCATAACAAAGGCCTCTGCTGACCCTTCAGGTCCCACTGTGTTGTCCTGAATTGGGGCAAGGACCTTTGTATCCCCCAATTGACCAGTCATTAATTGCACGCTGCCCTGGGGCAAATGGTATAACCTTGGGTGAGGCTGCTCTCTTTAGCTGAAGACTGAGGACAATCTCCAAAAGGAGGGACCCAGCTGTGAGCTATCAGCTGCCAACACTCCCAGAAGCTGGTGAGAAAGTGCCTCAGTCAGGAAGGGAAGAGATCTGCGTAGCACATCACAGCTCTACTACAGTGACTGTATTTTCTGATTCCCCACTTAGGATATGGTTCTGGGTACCTGTTTATGGGTTTGTAAGTTACAGATCATGAGTTTTAGTGTCAAAGATTGAGGGGAGAAAAGAACTTCAAATACTGCTTTGACTTATGTGTAGGGGTAGAGGAGTATCATTTCTCTCCCTTCAGTCTGTCTCTCTTCACCTCTGTCTCTCTTTTTCTCTCCCTGTCTCTCTTTTCTGTCTCATTCACATTCTCTGTATGATGCAGACACACTAACATGATGATTCTAAATAAAACATGAAACCCGATAGTAAAGAGGGTAAACAGAAGAGGAGAGACAATAATTTGAAATATTGGAAACAGATAATGATTACCTAAGTAGATATTGCCATTTCTGAATAGTTCTATTAATAATAATCTACATGTCCTCTAAATCAGCAGTCCCCAACCTTTTTGGCACCAGGGACTCGTTTCATGGAAGACAATTTTTCCACATACAGGGGTGGGAGGAATGGTGAGCAACGGGGAGCGGCTGGGGCTATAAATAGAGATGAAGCTTCCCTTGCCTGCCACTCACCTCCTGCTGTGTGGCCAGGTTCCTAACAGGCCATGGACCAGGGTTGCGGACTGCAGCTCTAAATGAAAGGTGTTACATTGGGCGAATAAAACCCTGTTAGTAGTTCTGCATCCTCAATCATTTTTTTAATCCTCAATCTTTCCTCATAGATTTTATTTTCCAAACCATATTAAAAGATATAATTGCCTCTGGATGGTTCTTGCCTGAAACAAACAGCACGAATACTTCTACTATTGATCATGAAGAGGAAGTTCTGTTTTATTTTTCTAGTTTTTAATGAGAACAATCAAAAATGTTTTTAAAGCTTAAGATCAAAATTATTTATTATTTATTGTTATCTATTTATCCATTATGCAGAAGCTTTTAAAAAGCTAGAAATTCAACAACTAGCAGGAATCATTTATTAGGGCATAGATTTGAAATAGATCCCCAGGGGACAACAAATCCAGCTTATATTATCGGAAGATGTGAAGAGTCATTAATTCATATTATGCTGCCTTGCTGTTCTATTAACTAATGCAAAAAATTCTCTAGTCACCATTCTCATTTTAACAGAAGTAGCAAGATATTAGCACAGTAGCTGGGGTTCAAAAGTTAATAATAAACCTGAATCAAGAATAATTTTGAAAGTGCCCAAACAACAAAAGGCAGTAGAGGGTGAAAATTCAAATGTAGCAGGACATTATCCGATTAGAAATCCTCTGTCATTGTCCTCTACCAGAATGGTCCACAAATTGCTGATGCAAAGTCTATGACCTCTATGGCGGGGCTGAATTTGTACCAAAAGTTGGCGGCTCAGCATTTCCTCTCCTTTTAAAATCCCACACTATAGAAGGGCATAGGGTAACACATTTTACTGCTAAATATGATTTGGGCCTGCTGGAATACTACCCACTCAAAAGTGTCACCCTAGCAACTCACCCATGGCTTTTCCTTTCCTGTAGTTTTCCCCATACAACCTTCTTCTTGCAGAATTCTGTGCTGTAACCACAGAGTAGAAAAAGGGCAGTCTTGAATGCTATTTCAAACTCTAAATACTTTTAAGTGGCAACTCCAAAACCATCAAACTCTATGTGTTGCTTTGTTTGCCTGATAGCACTTGCAACACTCACTCTGGAACCTGAGCAGAAAGCAGCCACCCAATACTGATGCATTCTGTACTTCACGCATGGTAAGAAGTTCAGAAGAAGACCATCAAGCCAAACAACAGTGATGAAAGCTGACCTCCCCTTTCGTAGTCAACATACCATCTTGCACTCACAGTCTGCAATAGTTTCCATATCTGTTCATCCCTGTTCATACTGTTGTTCTGCCCAGTGCAGCCAAGCAAGGCAGAGGGCAAATATTTAGCACACGCCAGACAATGCCCCCTACCCCCTCAGCTCTCGCCCTTGATCCATAACACACTATTTCCACTGCTGGTTCCATGAACATAGTCTCAGGTGTTGGATACATCATATTAATGTGTGTCTATCATACAGAGAATAAGAGTGAGACAGAAAAAGAGACACAGAGGCAGAGAGAGAAAAAAAGAGACAGAGGCAAAGAGAGAAACTGAAACAGGGAGAAATATTCCTTGTGTTCTGCACATAAATGAGTGGAAACTCCTTTTGTTACTGGCAGCTTTGGGGATGAGTGAATCATGTTTTGTACACGCCACCCTGATAATTTACAGCCCACTGGTTTCACAGCAAAGACTGAGCATTCTGTGAACTTCAGAGAACAATTCATTGTCTTCGAGACCACCTACAACTTGCATGCATGTGCCGTCATTCTAAGTTACACCAACTCAGCATTTCCATAAATTCATTTTCTATACATAAAATTCATAGTAGATTGCAATGTAATTGACCAAATCAGAACTATCTTGTGCTTAGGGTGACTACAGTTAACAATAATTTATTGTGTATTTCAAAATAGCTAGAAGAAAGTTTGGAATGTTCTCAAAACAAAGAAATAATAAATGTGTTTGAGTTGATAGATATTCCAATTACCCTGATTTGATCACTACACATTGAATGCATTATCAAAGTATCACCTGTACCCCAGAAATATGTACAATCATTATAAATCAATAAACAAAATTAATGTAAAAAATAAATATCTTGTGCTTTAAAGTGTTGGTTTTAAAATTATCTTTTTTCAACCAGTATTTAAACACAGATGATTTGATTCTGTTCCAATCCTTAATTTTAGTGGCAGAACCAATCTAGAGAAATAAAGGGCACCAAAAACAAAATCCATGTTAAAAATTAAAAATTATAAAATTTAAAAATAATAAAGCCTTAATCAGAGCCTCAAGTATTTAAAGCAAAATCTGTTGAATCTAGAACGATTAACCAAAACATATATTACCAGTGTGAACTGATTCACTTAATTCAATTCCCTCTTTTAAGACATGTAGATAACTGCCCAGTTTAATAAGGATTTGGGATGAGAGGGGAAAAAATGATGAGGTAGAAAAGGCAAAGTGAGATTCAAGAGACCAGGACTCTGGTTCCGGCTGTTAGTGTTAAATTACTTAATTTTGCTTTGTTTTTCTTGTGTATGAAAATGAAAGTGATAGATCAGCTGATCTTTAAAGTTCCTGAAAAGATGATGGTGAAGTGGACTATCAAGAATAAAAAGGAGGATTTTGTAATTTTTAAACAGGTATTAAGGAAAAAAATCAGTAAGCTAATTAAGACCATAGTAATCAAATAAAACTCACTCAGAATAGTACTATTGTAAGGATTATTTGAATTTAAAATTTTTACCCATGACATTCCATCAAAGAAGGTTCTGAGTAATGAGTTTCAAAAATCCAACTCGGGTGAACTTGCTCTCAAACAGTGTAGCCTCTGTTAGGACGGACCCCAACCATGTTCTGGGTGGACGCTGGGAAGACCCAAAGGGAGTGGCCCTGGCACCACCCCACTGAAGAACGCCAGAAAGACCATGCTCAGTCTCCCATGAGCAGTGCTTAAATACTGGGCAGAGCAATGAGAGTGAGGAATTGACAGGAAACCGTGATTAATACAGCACAGGAACTGTACTTCGGAAAGCAAAGCACCTTTCTTAAATAATCTATATAACTACTATGAATTAAAATGAAGAATGGCACTGGCTTGTAACTCTCCTAAATTTATATTGGGTTTATATTGTTTATTAAATATGACTTTACATTTCGCTTTATCAAACTGAAAAAGTCACCACATTTGTCCCTAAGAAAAATCCTAACTTATTATGCCAAGAAAATAAGAACTATAGATATGAATGAAACAGCAGATAATGTCAAAATAAAAATGGAAATTGATAACGTGGTGAGTTGTGTCTTAAGTAAATGAATGAATAATATTGAAGGCTTAAGTACAAAATCAAATTTATGTTTTAAAAAAGATTTTTAACTACTGCCTACAACTCCCAAGTCAATGTTTCTAGTCCCGAATCCCCCCCTTCCCTCCACACTTACACTCCCAGCGGCCTGGTGGATATTTCTATCCAGATGTGCCGTATACACTTCAAAGTCCTTCCCTCCTGAAGACAAAATCTGCTTCCCTCCTAAATCCCCTTTATGGCATCATCATGCTCTCAGTCACCCACGTCAGAACCCCAAGAATCCCAAGCCCTGACTACTTCCCATGCCCAATAAATCACCAAAACCAGTTCTTTCAAATTTCCCTCTCTTTCTCTACTCCTCACTGCTTCTACCCAAATTCTAGCCCTCCTATCTCTTCCCCAGATCATTACAAAATGAATCTTCCCTCCCTTCAATCTTGCACACCTATAGTTCATTCTCTACACTTTCTCTAGGTAACACACCTAAAATGACAATGACTCCCAGTTGAAAACCCCTAGGTGCTTCAGTGCTTCCTGCCCACTCCCCTCCCCACCTCCCCACACATCATACCTTACAGTTCAGCAATCCTGAATTTCTCGCTTTCCCACTGTTCCTGCCTGCAACACCCTCCTCCCCTACCCTGCTCTTTACCTGGCTAACTCCTATTCATCTTTCAAGGGCCATTTCAGTGGCCACCTCCTCCAGGAAGCCTGCCTTTATGCACACAGTCCTCTGGCCCCAGGCTGCATTAGATGGCTTGTGCATTCCTTAATGCACCCTCAATATACTTTTATTATACTTAAGTTGGTCATATCAATTTGGATGTCTGTCTCTTGCATTGGGCAAGGACTTATCACCTTTGCTTTTTGAGAGCCTAGCAACATTTATTGAACTGAACTGAAAATGAGTGAAACTATGGGGGAAAACAAATTGGAGGGTACAACAGTATTTTGGAGGATTATAAACATTTGGGAACAGTAGTAATTGTTTTTCTTACTTATACAAATAATACTTAATGGTTTACAAAGTGCTTTCATATAAGTTATATCATTTGATCTTTAAAACAATCCTAGAAGGCAGACTAAGGCAGATATTAAGGCTGACAGAGACCTAAATACATAAGAAATTTACCTGAAAAGAGAAATATCATTGATTTTTTTAAAAAGTAGTGTGTAGAGTGTGTGTGTGTGTGTGTGTGTGTGTGTGTGTGTGTGTATGTGTGAAAGTCTTCATAGATCAGAGATCCAACTTCAAATAAATTCCTGTTTGGTCAAAATAGCCAATTGGTTTCCCTCATAACTACTAAAAAATTCTCCTGCAAAAGAAAAACTCTCAATTGTTTATAAAGAATTTCCAATAACCTGTTCTCCTATTCACTCTTGTCCAAGAAATAGATTTTGGAAGACGCCAGCTAAGTCAGACTTCTAAAGACAAAGAGAGAACTAATTCACTCACCTTCAGAAGGTCCACTGGGCTAGAAGCCTCTCAAATGTCTCCCTGATTTCTGAAGCCGTCCTTTTCTCAGGATGATGCCAATATCTGAGAGTAGCTTTGGTCAAAGTCTTCAGCAAACAGGGGTAAAAAGTGCTGAGGAAGATGATCACAAAGATTCCTGAAAAGGAAAAAAAACCCACACAGAACAATGTAAATTGTTTGGGGTTAGTTAATTCTATTAAGCTGAGATTTCATTCTACTTATAGTATTAAAATTGATAAGGCAAACTTAATACAAATCAAATTCCATGATTAATTTTAACCAAGCACTATTGTACTTAATGACATCAATCTCTAAGAAACTTTAAGCAACTTAATGGCAACAGGTAATGAAAAAAGGTAACATAATTCCAATTACATTTCATCACAGAATAGAAGTCTGAATTACCCCTAAATAGCAGGAAACAACATTTTACACAAATCAAAAAGAAAAAAGGCACTTGATCTTATTCTACTCTAATACTTCATGGGAACACACCATGCTTTACAATCACATCAACACACAGGCCGTGGCTGGGAAGAATCAAATACAGACTGAAAAGAACAAACAATGAAGAACTAAGTATTTGATCAAGGTTGACAATGTCAAAGAGGAACTCAGCAATGAAATTACATTTTAGAGGTGGCTTTGAAGGCAGTGAGAAAAGAAGGCATCTGGGAATAAAGGAGCTACTGAACACACCATTGTAAGAAAAAAAAACATAAGGTTAAGGTGGAACAGAATGAAACCTTAATTAAACAGAAGCCAACTAACAGATGTGCTTGCATAGCATGTTTATTGAATACCTCGCTTTTATGAGAAAGGGTAAAATCACCCTTTCTTTTAAACCAGAACTTGGGGTCAGTCTATAGTGAGAAGAGCAGAAGCCAGACCTGCCTCCATCACTAACCCATGACCTTGGGCTTGCTAAGTGCTTCTCAGCCTTGCCTGTACATTAGCACCACTGGGCAAACTTTTAAAAAAATATCAATGGCTGGGCCCCATCCAGGCCAAATAAATCCCTGACCAAATAAATCAGAATCTCAGGTGAGATAGTACCCAAGTGTCATTATTTTTTCAAAAGAGAGAAAGTCAGGAAAGATGTTCTTTGATGATTGCTCTAACTCTAACATTCTGTCTTCTTTACATTTTTGGTACTTGAAAACTCATTTGTTTTTAAAATAGATAAAATTGAAATTAATAGTCCAAAATTTTAAAGCCCTATAAAATAGTTCCCCAATTTTCAGGAGGCAGGAACTGAGGGTCAAAAGGTACAGTGACTTAGGCAAGGTTCAAGCGAAGTAGCAACATAAGGATGGAGTCAAGTCTTCTGGGGATGAAGCCAGATGGATCATGAGCTGGGGCCAGACACAACTCTGTTTCAGGCTGGGCTGGGTATGATCGGAATTCAGGAGCCATACCAATGACTAGAGAATGATGATGCTCTTGGCTCTCTGGGCAGGAGAGCATAACCTCAGGGTTCCCACCTCTTAAGAAACAACAGAGTAATAATCCTAGTAGCTAAATTATTGAGCACCTTCTGTGACTTAGACACTGTGCCAAGAAGTGTGCTTTAATCCTTGCCAGAACTCTCTGACTTAGGTATTATTATCATCCCCAATTTATAAATGAGGAAACGAGGCAAGAGAGTTTAGTCTTGTCTCAAAAACAGTGAACCTAGAATTTTAACAAAGCTAATCTCTCTCCTGACCATGTATTGCCTCAAGGGAATACAGTTCCCAGGCAGGCTGGGGTCTTTTCTGTCTCAGTGCATTCTCACATTGGGAAGTGGAAAGGGAAGCCACCTGCAGTCTCCCTGGTGCTTTCAGATTTTCTCAGGAAAAATAACTAATTTCTGTTGAGAGAGGATTTACATTTTATGAAATGATTTTTATTCTCCCCTTACACACACTTGCAAATTAGTAGAGTCTGAATGCTGAGATTTAATTACACTATTTTGGAGAACTTCAACTCAGGCAACTATCAGAAGAGTCATCACTGAAATCTGCCCAAAATGATTCAATCCATCATGATATCTAAGTTTAAAAGCCTAACTGAAATCTCTGGAACATCATTTATAATTCATTTGGAAAAAAATTTCCTAACATTCTTACACTCATCTTCTTTTTATTATTTCAAAATATTAATTAAGGGGATACCTTGTACAATGCTTAAGTCAGGGCTTTTGGTGTGCCTGTCGCCAGAACAGTGTTCATTGTACCCAATAGGTAAGTTTTTATCCCCCATGCCCCTTCCTATCCTCCCCCCTTCTTGGTTTTTCATGTCCTTTATATCACTTTGTGCCTGTCTATACCCATCTAGTAGCTCCCACTTATGAGTGAGAACATGTGGTGTTTGGTTTTCCATTCCTGAGATACTTCACTTAGGATAATGGTCTCCAGTTCCATCCAAGTTACTGCAAAAGACATTATTTCATTCCTTTTTATGGCTGACTAGTACTCCATGGTATATATATACCACATTTTCTTTATCCACTCGTGAATCGATGGGCACTTAGTTTGATTCCACATCTGTGCAATTGTGAATTGTGCTGCAATAAACATTCGATTGCAGGTGTCTTTTTGATAAAATGACTTCATTTCCTTTGGGTAGATACCAGCAGTGGGATTGCTGGATCAAACGGTAGGTCTATAATTATTTCTTTGAGGAGTCTCCATACTGTCTTCCACAGAGGTTGTACTAATTTGCAGTCCCACCAACAGTGTATAAGCATTCCTTTCTTTCTACATCAATGCCAGCATCTATTGTTTTTGACTTTTTAATAATGGCCATCCTGATAGGAGTAAGGCAGTATCTCATTGTAGTTTAATTTGCATTTCCCTGATGATTAGTGGTGTTGAGCATTTTTTCATGTGTTTTGGCCATTTGTCCATCTTCTTTCGAAAAACTTCAATCATCTTACAGAAGTATCCGTGTTGCAGTTTGTTACTCCATTACATTTACATTATATAAATTATTTCCTTTCTTTGGATGGCATGTTATTTACTATAATAAAATCTAATTTAAAAGTATTTTACATATGAAATATTTTACTTAAGAGGCTAACGCAAAAGCATGACTGTTTCTGGCACCTTAGGCATATACTAATTATACTGTCAGAATTATCTTCATGGTTAATTTTAATAATAATGTGAAAAGACGGTCTTCATTAGACACCTCTGGGAAGAAATAAAAGAACAGTAATAAAAATAAAATTTTGAAAGGTGGAGGGAGCCTGGAAGGTCACTAAGTCCAACCATCTACCTGCCTATGGCCCATTCCATTTTTAGGGGATTCCATATGTAGCTGAATCCCTCCTCCTGTAGCTTTCACTTATTGGTCCCAATTCTGGCTCTGGATAATAAGACAAGTCAATCACACGGGCTCTCTCTGGGATTTGTATTGGCTATCAGGAGTCAAAGGAGAACCTAGAATATGCAGAGATAGAAGGAAGGCCACATGAGAGACCATGAGAGAAAGGAGTCGATCCCTTGAGGTCACCTCAGACCCAACTTTCTACATTCCGGATCCAAACAGGGAAGCTGTGCTGCAAGTCCTTCTTCCTTAGGGTGTCCTGAATGAGTCTGTGTTCTACAGCCCAAAGTGCCTAATTCATACAGACTAAGATTTATAGCACCTCATTTACTAGCCTTTCTTATAGCTGTGTATCAGACTGACAGTTAAGATTTCCCTTATCTTTTTGTAAGAACCAAGTGAACGCTTTATTTTCACCTCATCAATATTTCACCTTCTTAGATTGGGTCCATTAACCCAACCTGCCCCAAACTTTTGACTTCCCAACTCTGTCCTTACAAAATATTTGTTATGCCTTTCACCATCGCATCATCTATGAATTAGACCTTCTAGAACACCATCTAGAATGACATTCATGCTACTGATAAAAAAAACCAAAACACCGAATTGTACACTATTTCACAGAGCAAAGAGTGGTATAAAAAATGGTGAAAACCAAATTGTTAGTAAATAATAATGAATTTACTTTAGTGTGTAGGTCATTACTTAAAATTAATAATTACCAATACTCCAAATTGACTAAAAATTATCCTGAAGATATAAAAAGCTACATAAACTGACATGACCAAGCAATTCACTTGTTGGATAAAGATTTTAACATTTACTGGTTAGAGATTGCAAAACCCAGAAGAATTAGGTTTCGGCATCCTCAGAGAAAATGAGGCCCTAGTTGAGATAACTGGCAACATAAGCTTTGTAGTTAGAGTAATTGCCTGTGCAGCAGACCAAGAAGTTATGTTTGAGAAACATATTGCAAAAACAGAACCAAGTTATCTTCAACTTTCCCTGAGGCACTCATGGAAAATAGCAGAATCTGTCATTTTAGGTCACCTCGTACCCTTGCCAAAGTGAAATTGTTCTCCAAAGAAGATCTCAACTGCTTTCAATAAGCCTCATGGGATCTCTCCTTATGGTACAAAGCCCTACGCTGAAGGGCTTTTTAAGTTCTTGTGTCTGCTTTTCTTAATTTTTCTGTCTCCACCATTATAGTCAGGCTGTCAAGGTGCCACTTCTCAGGTGGTCAGTGTGCCTGCCTAGAGCAACCTCACCCACCCTCCCTGCTCTAATTGGACACTCCTAGTCCTCCCAGGGCTGACTCTGGGTAAAGTAAAACCGAAAAGCTTTAGAGAAAGGGACTTACGGGCCAGTCTATTAAAAATGCACATGAGTGTTATGTATGGACTTCACACCATGTCTGTTGACCATTCAGAGGCTTTCTTGGCTTGCTTCCTTTTTCCTAGCTGTGTTGAATCAACTACTCATTTAATAATTGGCGTTGCAGACCCACTGGGGCAAGGTGCTGCCCCGGGAGCCACAAGACATGCAAAGACAACTAAGACTGGCAGCTCCTGCTTGAGGACAGAGATAAGAGATGATAACACCATTTTGTGTTCAATAGCATTTTGAAGCTTACTTTTCACAGAGGTAATCTCATTTAATACTAAAAAATAAGTGTTTTTCTATACAGGTGAAAAAAGTAAGTTTTCATAAGGTAAACTTCTCAGTGACTCATCACAGCTAGTAAGTGGCAAAGCCAAGACTCCAGGTGTTCTGTAATTCTTAGTCCACAACTTCCACAACCCATAGGTTTCATCCATTGCTTATGCAGGTAAAATGACTACATAGCAACGTATTGAGTGCTTACGCCATTCTGAGTAGTGTTGTGACTTGTTGGCATATATTTGATCATCATAACAACTTTATGAGGTAGTCAGTTTTATTATCCCCATCTAATAGATAAGAAAACTGAGGCACAGAAACTGGACTAATGGCCCAAGGCCGTCCAGCTAGCAGATGGTAGAAAGTGATAAACACAATGAAAGCCACGCCACCCGGAAGAAATGTGGAGGAAGTTGTTGGATCTGTTGCTAGGAAGAACACTAAGCAAGTTTTGGAACGTTTTCTGGCATTTTCAGAACAGTGAGACTTTTCTTCTCTTGTAAATCTTGTGAGAAGACATTGGCATCAAAGATGAGAAAAAGATGGTAATTCCAAGAAATGTGAACTGTGGTTTTTCCCCTTCCCCTCCACTATGGTTATGGAAGTGTGAGCGACTTAGCAACACAGAGAGCTTGCAGCATATGAATACCATCTGCTGCTTTAATACTTGTTATGCATATTTTCTGTTATTTCAAATTCTTTGGGCAGATCAACTGGTTGAGTAAAGTAGAGAGGATAGACTCTTGGCATTCATGACCTTACATTTGTGGTTTGTGATTTGACAGTGAATGCCCAGGAGGCTCCTGAAGTGTATTGATGTGGTGGTTTGCTGAGACACCAGTTTGAATCACGAAAACTCACTGGCTGCTCAGCACTCACACCTCAGCAGCTTCCTCGCTGTGAGCATATTTTCAGGTATAGAAAAGGAGGGAGCCAGGAAGAAAGGAAGCACTTGAGCATTCAGTGAGTAACTTTGATGGCCCAGACATAGCACCAAGGGCCTCCCAGACAATACCTCTTTTAATCCTCACAATAATCCCATAAGGTGGGCATTACAACAATTTTATGTGTGGGCATATTGAGGCACGGAAAAGTCTAGTGACACACCCCAAAGTCAGACAGCTTGTCCATGTCAGCATGTCCTGGCATTTGAACCCGAGTCTGACTCCGTGCTATGGCATAGCCTCTTCTAATTCTGCTGAAGGAATTAAAAAAGCAAACACACAAAAAAAACAAAAACTTTGTGAGGAAGAGGGAAAGCCAGTAGATGAAAGATAAAATTTTAGTTAAGGTTAGAAAGGCAGTTAACTTTAGATATGAAAATATATGCAAAAAACATTTAATGGAAATGAGTTCCAGGGAAAAGCCAGGAGCCTCTACAAACCTGTCCATATTCTTTAACAGTCTCAGAAATCAGTCCCCATAGGGACCACTGTGTTCCTAGGAATTCAGAGTTGAAGAGGAAAATGTGTCCAAGACAGAAATATGCCTGGCCTAGCACCCAGGGAAGGGTGTGCGAATACCGTGAAGGACAGAAAAGGGGCTTCGGTAGTCCAGAGGAGGCAGGAAGTACTTCCGGCTGGAATCGGGCAGTAAGTACTGACAGCCTCATCGAGAAGCTGGAGGTAAAAGGAAGGGACAGAGAGAATGGTCACACTTGGGCGGGGCAGAGGTGAGCAGAGATTTTAGGCCAGAGGAGATGTGAGTGGATTTGTAGGCTGAGAAGGCAGATGCAATAAGGAGAGACAGAGAACAAAGCTGCATGTTGGCAAAAGTAGTGAACAGAGCCAAGGCCCAGTAAAGAGGGTGGGGAATAAGGGACATTTCATGTTTGTTTTCTCCTATGTTGGAGAGAACACTCCTTGGGTTGAAGCTTTTCTGAAATGGGCAAGAACTGATACAACAGCCCATATGCAGAAACCTGCTTATTTGCATATTGCCCAATCTTGTTATACTAAAAAACAGTTGGAGTCAGTC
The DNA here is from genome assembly GCA_023783475.1 of Daubentonia madagascariensis. NCBI lineage: Eukaryota > Metazoa > Chordata > Mammalia > Primates > Daubentoniidae > Daubentonia > Daubentonia madagascariensis. The sequence continues at coordinate 42,838,794 of JAKFHU010001569.1, read as the reverse complement.
AAAATGAAATGAAATGCCAACACACTTCAACAGTAATACAAATGCCTCGCAACCTCAAACTTGAGTTTAATAGAATAAACAAAACAAATTTGCTTTGATGACTCTGAAAAGCAGCTGAACTAGTTCCAACTTGAACAGGGGTTTGTTTATTTTGCTTAGCTCCAGTCATTTATTCAAATCGCTCAAGAAACATTTAGTGAGTGCCTACTGGGTAATGCATACTAGTTTGAAGCTAGAATGCTAATGATTTTTATATTCTTCCATCATTTTGATGGATTGTTTCAGATATGGCTTTATTTTTACTTGGGGGAATTGTTGCAGCTGATTTTTAATAACATTTATTCTTTCTGTTAAAAAAGTTTTCATTTTTTCAAATATGAAAAGTACAGAAAAATGTTTCAAAAATTAAAATAAAATGTTTTATTCCACCACTAGAAACAATAATTGTTGATGTTTATGTATATTTTCCAAGTCTTTTATTTTTCCTGTGTCTCTGGACACTTTTTTCAAAATAGAAGTTGTATCATTCAGCACACACTGATTTAGCAACTTACTGTTCTCATTTAACAATGAACATTTCCCTAACTTAATAAATATTCTACGAAATCAGCTTTAATGTCTGCATAATATTTTACCATATAAAGAAAACATATCCATTTAATAAGTACCCTAATATTAGACATTGTTAGTCCAACTGGATTTTTACATTATTTTCTAAAGATGCTCTATTTTACTAGCACTAGCTGAAAACAGCCAGTAAGATTGTCATAAAATTCATATGTGGAGCATTACTGAACTGTAAAGTTCCATTTCCCTCATCTGGATTTGTGGTCAATTGAACTGAACGTATTTCACGCCAGGTGCCTGTTCAGGGCAGAGCCAGCACGAATTCCCACTTAGTTCCCACCTTTTCCCATCCCAGCCCTGTCTTCTCTATTTGCTGTAGATCTGTAGTTTGACAATGAGTAGTCTGCCTGATTGGAGGGGAAGAACAGCTACAAGTTACACGTTTAACCAGCTCATTATTTGGAGGCTCTGCTGCAGTAGTTCTCAGCTGTGCTGGGCTTAGGACTAACCTGAGCAGGTTTTAAAACCACAGATGATTATGTTTACTATCTTGATTGTGGTGAAGGTTCCACAGGTGTATGCATATGTTAAAGCTTATCAAATTGGCCATTTTAAATGTGTATAGTTTGTTGTATGTTCATTTTTCCCCAATAAAGCTGTTAAAAAATTAAAACCCCAGATGCCCAAAACCCACAACTGAGATTCTGATTTAATTGGTCTTGGGTGGGGCTCCCCAGGTAGTTTTAATGTGAAGCCAGGAGCCACTGATATACAATGAATCTTTCCAAATGTGTTATAAATTGATAAATTGATGTGATTGGTATGAAATTTATATGGGAATATTTTTAACACATTGACTGCCACACTAGAAAAAAAAAATTTTTCCTTCGGGCCATGGTGTTTTATAGAATAAATAGAATAAAAACTTCTAAAACAAAACGATCCTTTCTAATTTAATGAAAAATTTGTTATTTTTTATTGTTTTCTGTGCATGAATCATATGCAACTTGAAAAGTAGTTCTTGCGGCTCCCAAGGTGAAGAGATGTGTGAGTTACATATGCTTCATGAGGCCCTGGGCTCAAAACTAGTGTGAGTTAAATACAACTCACATGGCAGTTAATATGTTAAAGAAGTGATTTTATCATTTTGAAGCACAAACAATAAGAAGTTTGCTTTTTTTGAAACTCCTACCCAGAAAAGAAATTTAGAGGCTTGCTTTAATGATTTATAATAATTCATTAAACAAACTTTTAAGAGCCTATTATATACTAGATACTAAGCTAAGCAACACATAGATCGTGTATGTGTATGGAACTGATACTTTTTAAGAGCCCAACATTCTCTTAAGTGGATTTATACTAGGTTAAATTTACAAACTAGTTAAATATTGATTTATCTAGGAAAAACTAAACATAGAAAATATAAAAATGAACCTGTTATGGCCCCAATGGGTGATCATGGGTTTTCTGTGAATGCCATTCAAATCCAGGAGGTTTTGCTCTATTTGCCAAGCCATTGAGCTGGGCCCAGGCTTTTGAGCAACAATGTGAGAAAAGTTGTCCCAGAAAATTGGAAGCTTCCTGCCAGAGGGCACCATAATCCCTTCCTGACATATGAGGCTCTACGCCAGTGTCTTCATATACAGATACCAAGATAGTTTCACATCCATATTAAAATAGCTGAGCCCTCTTATTAGAGAAAATTAATAATATTCAATATTAGCTCACATATGTCTTTACTCTGTTATTAATAAGGAACCTTGAACATAATGAGTGTTGGCTTTGAATGCAGTTTGGAACTGCACCCAGCTGGAAAGGGGCCACGGAGCATTGGGTTTCATTCCTCACCAAGCTGAGCACTCTCTGAAAGGGATTAGAAGAAAAAGAAATGGAGCCGACCCTCATTCAGAAAGAAGCGCCCTCCTTGAGTTCACTGGGAGGGCTGAGTGCAGGGTGGGAGCAGAACTGCGGCTGTCACAGGCATGACCCTTCTCAATTCCTTGTCACCTCTCACCTCCATAAGGCACTGCAAAGTGAAATTAGACTAATGGAGCATTCTTGGGGTGAAGAACAAGGGGTGTGACATCTTCAGAGAGCTGCTTGGGGTGAGATAAGACCAGAAACACCTGCCTAGAAGGAGAAGAAGGTGGCTGAGAAGCCTCAGACCGCCCCAGAGGAACGAGACCCCCTTTGGTCAGAGAATGGAGGCCAGGAAGGAATTTGAGGTTAGGATCGATGTGCACAGAGTAGTAGGAGAAACTGCAAAAAGGTATGATTTCCAGACTGCTGGACGTTATCACTGCTTTAGCCACAACAAAGCAACACTGAATAGAAATAAATAGAAGTGCATGAAATTTTTTATATCCCATATAAGAAACAAAGTAAGGCCAACTGGCAACTTTCAATAACCAGCTCAATGCCTTCCACAGCTCTGTCCTACCACCAGCCAGTGACACTCATACTAAAATCTGGGCTCTTTCTGACACTTTCTCCCCAAACTTCCCCATCTATTCTGACGTCCCCTGCTGGCTTCTCTACAGAGCCTCTTTACATCGCTGCCTGGGTCACTCTTCAGAGTCCATTTTCACCCCTGACACCACGTCTCAGGTCACCCCCGTCTCCAGGCACCAGGCCTGAGGACAGGTCAACCCATCTTCATTTCAGGGCCCAGGTCAGGGGTCCAGGAACCCAGTTTTATTTTGGGGGGGACATAATGCCTTGTCTCCCCATACACATTTTTCTAGTAGTTTGCACAACACCTTATGAGTGACCTGTGATAGACATTCATTTCAGTAGTGAGAAATTCAACTTTAACAAAATTTCCCCAGGCAAAAACAAAACAAAACAAAACAAAACCTCACCCCACAGAAGCTGTGAACACAAGGCTATGTTTACCTTAACTTGCTACATAAAATAATATGCATAGACTTTTGTAGGATACCTAGATTCTAACACTGTCTATATCATAATTTCTAGTTTTCACTACAAAACTCTAAACAAAAATTATATTTTGCATATTATATATTTCTTTTTAAAAGGCTGTATTTGAATGATTGATTTCCCACTAAATCAGGCCAGGTATGTGTTTCACCTTTGGCTTATTTCTGCCACTGCCTAGGGTTTGTTTTTAAGTCATTAGAAAAAGAAGAACCCCAAGCCATTAAAAACTAGAGGCAGACCCAAAAGAACCTGCTCAGCACATCATTCCTGACTCAGGAGACTCTCAAATCTATATTCCTATGTCGCATTTTAGTCCAACTGCCGCAACTGCACAGGCCTTGAATTTTCAAGGGAACAAACTTCATTAGAGATTGAAATTATAAGCCCATCCTAAATAGACTGTGGTTAAATTTTGGTTGTTTTCTTGTAATACAATTCTAACCACTATGACCATATTTCACCAAATTTCTTATTAAGAAAAGTTTTGTTACAGTGATTTCAGTATGAATTGACACTCATCACACAGACCTTTAAAACAGTCCAAGCGGGTTCATATAAAGACCAGGGGATGATTTTCTTGGAAAGGAGATGAAGGTGGAATTGTGAAAGTCCTTTGAAAACCTGATGGGTTCCCGGGAGTCGCGTGGTTGGCATGAAACTCCCTGGGGCACTTTCAGAAACAGTCTGATGCTTGGGCCCCACTCCCAGGGACTTAATTGGTCTGGGGTGGGGACTGGGCTTTGATAAATTTTTAAAGCTCATTCTAATGTGTGTTAGAGGTAAACCTGCCCCGGAGGTAGATTTTACTTCACTACAGTACTAAGAACTTTGTAAGAAGCAGAGCTGTCCAAGGACAGGACAGGTCACCTCCTGAGGGGCTGAGTCCCCTGGCACAGCACATGTGCAAAGACAAGCTTCGTGACTGAACCCTATCCAAGGACAGTGGAGAAAGTGGGCTGCTGGGTGGTTCGGATCCTTGAAACTTATTTTTTTCTATCCTAGTTCTATCTAGGGTTGAGATTTAAGGTAAAGTAAGCAAAGAAAAATGTCTTGTTTGCTATGTCATCCTTGGAACAAAATGGTTTATATAAAATCTTTCATGTCATCCATATAAAACTTGTTAATCTGCACATAAAATCAAGTGAGTACAAAATTGTGTTCCATTTTCAGTATTGTTCTATTTTTTAAAAACTTTCCTTCAACAATGAATTGATTATATTCTAAGCTTTGATACTTTTTCCAACTTTCTACTACTTTAGCCTATAAAAGGCCTTTTAAAATCAGTTGGTATTTTTCTTCAATTCATAATAATTCCTCATCCTAAATGTTCTGTGAAATGTTATTGTTACAGAACTACCTATGGCTTCTTTCCCAATTATCTTTTTTTTGTTCCTTCTTGAATACTAACATGAAAATTTCCTCTAACCCTTTCTGGGAGATGAATTTTGGTTCTTATTTAAAGGATGATGCCCTTGAGGGTTCTGTCACCTTAAATTTAGACAAATGAATACACGCAGAAGCAAACAGAATAACAGGGAAAAAGTTCCTTCATGTCCCTATCCTTAGGTTGGGATTTTTTCTTTTTAAGTTTTGCTCTTTGTTATTTCTTATATATTTGAGCTGATACTATATGCTATTTTACAACTTGCTTTTTCAATGTGACATAATGAGTTGAGCTTGTTCCACATCATTACATATGGGCCTACATCTTTTAACAGCCTCATAGCATGGATGTGCCTTTGTTTGTTATCCACTCCACTGTTGACATTCCACTGTTGATAGATATTTAAGTTGAACTCATTTTCCTTACTAGAAACAAAATTGCAATGAACAATCTTGTAAATATATTTATGTATATTTAGATACTCAAAATGGAATTTCTGGATCAATAATTATTTACATTTTAAATTTTGATAAAAAATACCAAATTGACCTCCAAAAAGGTTATGATGATTTATACACTCATAAGAATGTATAAGAAAACTGTTTCTCCACCTCCTTGCCAACACTATATATATCAATTTTAATTTTCCCAACCTCAAAGGCAATGAAACACCTTTGGGTTTTTCCAGAGTTTACAGTATAAGCCAAAGTATAAATATCAATTTTCTAGATTGTTCTTACATTTTACAAAAAATGATGAGGCTAAACTATCACAGCAGATGTCTAAAATCTACTCAAAAACCTGGCATTTTGCTTAGATTCCAAGATTCCATGAGACCTTTACAGACAACTCCTTCCTCTTTTTTCCCCCCTCATAATCATTTTTTATTTTTTAAATGTTTTAATGTTTTATTTTATTTTTTTAACTGACAAATAAAATTGTATATATAATATTTATTGCATCCAACATGATGTTTTGAAATATATATATTGTGGCATGGCAAAATCGAGCTAATTAACATATGTATTACCTCACATAGTTATCATTTCTTCATTTTTGTGGCGAGAACATTTAAAGCCTCCTTTCTTAGCATTTTTCAAAAATACAATATAGTGTTATTAACTATAGTCACCATGTTATACAGAATAAGTTCTCTTGAACTTATTCCTCCTATCTAACTTAAGTTTTGTATCCTTTGACCAACATCTCCCCAAACACCCTTCCACCACCACCTCCCCATTCCCTGGTAACCACCATTCTACTCTCCACTTCTATGAGTTCAACTTTTTTAAGATTCCACATGTAAGTGAGATCATGTGGTATTTGTCTTTCTGTACCTGACTTATCAATTAACATAATGTCCTCCACATTCATCCATGTTGCTGGAAATGACAGGATTTCCTTCTTTTTTAAAGCTGAATGGTATTCCATTGTGTATATGTACCGCATTTTCTTTATCCGTTCATCCATTGATAGACACTTAGGTTGATTCAATATCTTGGCTATTACGAATAATGCTGCAACAAACATGGGAGTGCAGATATCTTGACATACTGATTTCACTTCCTTTGAATATATGCCCAGTAGTGGGATTGGTGGATCATATGGTAGTTCTATTTTTAATTTTTTGAGGACCCACAAGACTATTTTCCATAGTAGCTATATTGCTTTACATTCCCAACAGTGTGCCAGTGACCTTTTCTCCACATCCTCTTCAACACTTGAAATCTTTTTTATAATAGCCATTCTAACAGGTATGAGGTGATATCTCATTGTGGTTTTAATTTGCATTTCCCTGATGACTGGTATGTCGAGCATTTTTTCATATACTTGTTGGCCATTTGTATGTCTTCTTTTGAGAAATGTCTATTCAGATTCTTTGCACATTTTTTACTCAAATTAATAGTTTTCTTGTTATTGAGTTGAGTTCCTTATATATTTTGGATAATAACCCTTTTTAAGATATAAGGTTTGCCAATATTTTCTCCCATTCCATACAACTCTTTCCTCTTTATAAATCCTTACCATTATAGCCTTCAAAAAAATAACTCAAAACTCCTCTCCTCTGGGAAGCCTTCCTTGATTAATAACATCTATCTCACACATTTTTATTCTTCCTTTACACTAGTTCCTCAACACTTAAGTATTTAGTCTGAACTGGCTTTTAAATATCCCTTTGAATCTCCCAATAATACCAGTAAGGTAGAATATAGGAGGCAATTAATCAACAAAAGTCAATAAAGATTTATCAAACATTTATTATATTTAGTTACCTAGCCAACGTCCATTTATTTGGTGTCATACTGGACCTAATTAATGTGCTTTCCCAGATCCGTCTGCCCCTCTCCGCACTATTCCTCTGGCTGCTTGCCTCCCTGTGTCTGATGTCTCGGGCTCAGCCTCTGTCATGTCCACTGTAACAGGAGCTACCACAGCTCTGCACCCTAGTCCCATGTAACTGCTATTTTGGAGACTCTGGCTCCTTGGGCAGCTTCTAGATTCCAAGGGAGCACCCTGCTGTGGGGTATAGCATCTGGCTTCCTCAGAGGCTGACCAGAGGGTCTTGGTAACACAACCTGGACACAGGGACATAAAACCCAGTGAGGTACCCTTGGTCAATAAGAGACAGGAAACAAGAAGGAGCCGCAAGATCAATTCCTTGCCTTTCCTTCTTGGGACAGACTGTTGCAAGGGATGATGGTTCCAAAGAACTGTTTGCAAGATCATGCATGTCACGGAGCAACAGTCTGTGTTTTCTGAAGAAGCCGTGGACAGCTTGGTAATACACTATCTTACATTTGTCCTGTGTTCCCTGTTCCCTTACTATTGTGGCCCTGCAATTGCACCTCCTCATTAGCCTTCTCCTATGAGTTTTGCCTCAGGCTCTGTGTTCTAGGGAACCCAGGCTAAGACACACGTACTATCTACATTAGCACAGCACTACACATTAGATCAACCCTGAGAAAGGGTACAAAAGACGTGTAAAAGAAACTAGTCCTGTCCATAACAACTTTGATGTCTTGAGGCAAGACATCTACTAATGTAACAAGAAGTGGAAAACACAAAATAAAGGGATAAATGAACAATTACAATAAGAGGATAAATTGTGCAGTGGTTTAGGAAATGTAGACCCTTTGATACTACTCTGTGTACAGGGCACATAATAAACACAAAAGGTATTCACAGAGAAAAGGAAAACTGTCAGATCTCGCCCAGGGCAGATTGCTAGGGAAGCGGGAGAAGGGGAAGACTGCTGGGAGGGTATTCCCTGGAACAGAGTCACCTCCTTGAGGCCAGCACAGCCACAGCAGTGGGTGCACTAAGGAGAAGGGGTAGAAGCCTAAGGAGGGCTGTGTCGCCCGAGCAGCGGGGCTTGGCGGGGAGAAGCAGGGCAGGTCCAGGGTTCACAGCGAGGGCTATGGAGGCACGGCAGACAGGTTTTGAGGTGAAAGGCATTCCCCACTCCTCATATTCCCATAGAAGAGATGGAGTATCCTCTTCATTTCTCAGGAGGCTAGAGTGTATGTATAACATTCCTAGTTTCTCCTCCCTCCCACCATTCCGCCTGTGAGCCACCAGCACGAACAATCTGGGAGAAGAAACTAGGTCTTCTTGGCCCCGAGGCCTCTGGCCTCTCTTGTGTATGTGCCAGCTGACAAAGAGGTGCCTTTCTTGGACAGGCTCTGCCTGTGTGAGCAGCCGCCTGCGGTGGGACCTCCAGGGTGAGAATGTCCAATGGTGGGAGAAGCACCAGGGAGCCCCTGTGGCCGCATCTAATCACTTCCCCAGTCAGTATTAACTGTAACCGAGCTGCCATTTCTCCTTCCACCTGGTTTTTGTGTCATATTTCTCAATTGGTGCAAACTTGGAAGGGAGGACAGGAATATTATTTAATGACTTCCTAAAATGTCCAAAGGGGCTTAGACCCCATGCAACGAGAAATGGGCAAGCAGTAAAGATGCATGATAAAAAGAGATAATAAATGCTTCTTGATTAAGTGGTTTGCCCTACATTCTAGTTTCTGCCCGTAAAAAGGAAAGGAGAGGGCTCTGTGGCTTCCATGCGCTTCCTCTTGTGTGGTTCTTTTTACCCTCAAGTGTTTTTCACAGTGGCCCCTCTGGCTATATTTCTGCCGCGAAGTTTCCTTTTCCTCTGAGAGATGCCACAACCATTTCATTTGCTCTCTCCACTCCAGAAGAATGACTCTTCCGTGACAGAACGGGGCCAGGCATTCACGTGAGCCCATCCTTCCATACCAGCATGACCAAGGTGTTCAGCTTCATCTAGCAAGAATAACTACAGGAGATCTGAATGCCACATTTGCTTTAAATAAAAGTGCAGGTGCAATTCCAGGAGTAGGATAGAGACAGCAGAAAGACAACACATTTCTTTTATAGTACCATAGTGTCTATTTTAATCAGTATTTTACAGATGTTTTGAGACATTCCAGTAAAATTGACACGGTTGACAATGCTAGACAGAATTGCCTCATGGGGAAAAAAAAAGAAAAGATTAAACCACAGGCATGTAGCAAAGGAATCTGCTTTGTCAGAACTATGCTTTGTCATCATTGCTGAGATCAGAGAGATGTTTCTATGGCAGCAGGCAACACGTTCTGGCCAGAAGGCAATCATGTAGGGATTTTTTCTTTCATTTTATGTCTAATTGCCTACTACTTTGGGAAAGAAACAAATAAGAATACGAAAATCTTCCTTAACTAGACAGATTAATACCCCAAGGAAAATCTTGGCTTTTTATAATATGCTTTTTAAGATTTGAATTTCATGTCTGGGTAGTTGAAGGCATAGAAACTCCTCCAATAAGGCAGGATGAAATCAGTAAAAAGTAAAGGAAACTCGAATGAAATTTCAGTCACTGCAGAGCAAGTCTACATCCTGTTAATCACTAATGTCATTCGTAATTAAAGGAGGTTCCTCATGGATCTTACCAGCCCTGCTAGCAAACAGCACCTACTTTTGTGACCCATTGAAAGAAGTTATGCTATATGACAGTTCCCTCCCATTTTAGCTCCATGCTATTCATTTCCCTCAGCAATTAACTGACAACATTACAAACACACATTCTCCAGAGAAATTCCTCATTTTGGAACATCACTTTTCAGATATTGCTATTGTTGTCACTGGCCATTTATTTCAATGTTTCCCATCTTCCCTTAAGGTGTAATTGACTGAATGCCTCATGATTTTCTGCTTTTGCAACACAACATGCTTCCTACAACCTGATCAAATAACATGAGTGCTTCTAAGGATCCTTTAAGCTAACAGCTGACAGTAGCCTATTTTAATTGCTATGGATATGTCTTCGTTTGTTCTGTGCTGTGTTTTCTATAACAGAAAACCTGAGAGTGGGTAATTTATATGTGGAATAAACTTATTGGCTCACAGTTCTGGAGGCTGGGAAGTCCAACATCAAGGTGCTGGCATCTGTTGAGGGCCTTCTTGCTGTGTCATCCCATTGCAGAAGGGCAAGAGAGAGATGGGGAAGGGGGCCAAACTCGCCCTTTTATAAAAGTGCCAATCCCACCATGAGGGTGGAGCCCTCATGGCCTAATCACCTCTCAAAGGTCCCACCTCTTAATACTGTTACAACAATGGCAATTAAATTTCAACACTAGTTTTGGAGGGGACAAACATTCAAACCATAGCCGGGGAAAAGAAACAATTTTCTGGTAACTGAGTTAAATATCCTAGCAATTCAATTGGGAGTTCCTGTCATAATCACCTATAGAATTTTTTTTTTTTTTTAATTCAGATGCCCCAGAACTCAACTTCCAAATCTCTGGGCACTAGGCAGATGGCTCTCTCCTTCCTTCCTTCTTTCCTTCCTTCCTTCCTTCTTTCTTTTCTTTTCTTTCTTTTTTTCTTCTTTTATAAGTTACAGAGGTGAAACTAGTATGCATACCTGGTTAAACACTAGCTGACAGCCACTCCTTACCCATCTTTCTGATTCTATGGCAGCCCTTAAGCTGCAGTGACTTTCCAACAGTGTGTGCAAAAAGTGAGCAGCACTTCTCAGTGTCACACACCAAACTGCAACCTTTTAGCCTTTTGGCACTGAAGGTTGCTATCACTACCACTCGGCCAATGGGATCCACATTGATTTCAGCAAAGGAATAAAAGCAAAAGAAGCCCCTTTGCTCTTATATTATGTCCACAGAAGCTACATCTGTGACACATAGAACAAGAAATGACCTCTAGCTCTGGGGAAAAAATGGCGGTGTGATAGGGTCCGCCCACCGTACCGCTCCCAGGAAAGGAGGTGAAGAACGCCAGCAGCTGCCTGCGAGCACGGACCGCTCACTCCGAAAACAGCATTACGAATGACAGAGAAACAACGCCGAACGCCCAGCCCAAGAAAACAGGTACAAAATTTTCACAAAGATCGGAGGGCGCACGGAGCACAATAGAGCCCAGAGCGCGGGAAGGACGCGCTCGCCAGGTCGGCGCAGCGCGACCTGCCCCCCAAGCGGTTACGCGCCTCCCCATACACGCAGTCAGGGACAAGCCCAGAGTTGGGACAGAGCGGTTGCTCGGGACGGCGAGCCCTGTGGAGAGGAGGAAGTAGCCAGAGCCAGACACAACTCGCAGCTACAATATACAGAGACTGCCGAGGGCTGGGGAGGAACTGGGCGGGGACCGAGATTCAGCTTCCCGGGACAGTGCGCGGGAACCCGCAGGCCGCACTGCACCACTAGAAGTCAGCGGGACTGGGCCCAGGAGTTTATCGGAGAGCGGGACGCTCCCTTAGAGGTTGCTAACAACTACCGGCGGAGAAAAACTGCGCTCCCGGCGCGATCGGAGCCCGGCTGTGCGCCAGGCTGGCGGCGGCCGCCATCTTTACAGCCGCCCGCGCGGAGCCGTGAGCCGCGTCTCTAGCTCCGCCCCACCCCGGCCCAGGGACTCATCCGCTCAGGCGAGACAGGCTTTGCCTGTGGTGGCCAGGGACAGCGGCATCCGTGGGTTCCAGGTGGGACGAGATCCCGGAACTGTAGCGGTGGGACCTTTGAGTATTGGAAACAGTTTGCGGCTCGTCCATCTGGTTCTGCTACCCCGGCTCTGGCCTCCCACAACTCCGCTCCGTGCCGGTCCTAGTGCCCGCCCCTCAGGTCCCAGCCCTCCTGTACCCCAGAGATCGCTCATTTTGAAGGTTGCTGGCCATAGTGACTCATTTGGTATAACTGCTGGTTCCCATGACAACCAAATACCTCAAGAGCCACAGGCTGAACCAGAGCAGCTCCCCATAATCCTGCCCACTTCAATAGGGAATTTCGCGCCATCCAAGAGCGCTTCCAGCTGCCACTACTCCCCCCTCCCCGTGGGAACATCCCCCCGGTGGAGACTGCTGGGGATAGAGACAGCCACCTGCCTCACCTTGAGGTCTAGTGGTGGAAAAGGGGTGCACAATTGGAGATCCCCCTATCAACCAGTTTCACGCGGAGACACACATCAGAAGGGCAGCCACACGTGGCTAGATGAGCAACCTCTGAGCTGTGTAGAATTTTCCCAACTCAGCTCTCACACTGCAGCCAAAGGAAATTGTGTTTCTACCAGAACCTCAGGAAGAGCAGGGTCAAAGTAACCCCTAGGAGCTACAAGACCCCTCCCAAAGCACAGGGCTTTCACATACCCCAACTGGGGGATCAGAGTCTGCCACGGACATAACAGAATACCTAGCTAATAGGGAGCGGAGGACTCATATTCTCAAGTACAATCCATTAGCTCAGAGCCCAAGCTGGGAGGTCATTCTCACCACACTCCACTGGGAAGAGGAGAAGACCACAGGTCAGAGTTAACTCAAGATCCAACAAACTTGCTAAAATACACCTAAGGCAATACACGCCACTACTTCTCTCCCTGGCTTTGCCAAGGAAAAATAATTGTGGGCCTGGTGATAGGACCATAAACTAGCTCTAACACCCCCAGCTCTCGACCAAGAGCCAGATGAGAAAAACCAGCGAAAGAACTCAGGGAACATGAAAAATCAGAGTGAAAAGTCACCCCCAAAAGAAATTATCAGTTCCTCAGCAATGGATACCAACCCAAATGAAATGGGTAGAATGACAGAAGAGGAATTTCATTTATGGATTATAAGAAAGCTCAATGAAATTCAAGAGAAAATTGAATCCCAGCACAAAGAAACCACAAGAAAAATGCAAGAAATGAATGAAAAATTCTCCAAAGAAATAGAAATATTACGGAAAAATCAAATAGAAATCCTAGAAATGAAAGAAGCATTCAAGGATCTACAAAACACAGTGGAAAGCCTTAAGAATAGGCTGGACCATGCAGAGGAAAGAATTTCAAAGCTAGAAGACAGCTCCTATGCGCTAAATAAATCAGCTGAAGAGAAAGAACACAAAAACAAGAGACAGGAAAAAAGCATACAAGAAATGTGGGATTATGTAAAGAGGCCAAACATAAGGATAATAGGTATCCCTGAGGGAGAGGAAGAAAATTTGCATGGGCTGGAAAATTTATTTGAAGGAATAATAGAGGAAAATTTCCATGGCTTAGCCAGAAATCTCGACATCCAAGTACAAGAAGCACACAGGACTCCTGGGAGAGTCAACGTGAAAAGGCATTCACCACGCCACATAATTATTAGACTGACCAAAGTAAACACAAAAGAGGCACTCCTCAGAGCTGTAAGACAAAAAAAGGAGGTAACCTACAAAGGGAAACCCATCAGATTAACTGCAGATTTCTCAGCTGAAACCTTACAAGCCAGAAGGGAATGGGGAGACATCATCAATCTCCTAAAACAAAACAAAGGTCAACCCAGAATTCTGTATCCTGCCAAACTAAGCTTTTTATATGAGGGAGAAATAAAGACCTTTCCAGATAAGCAATCACTGATAGAATTTGCGAAATCCAGACCGGCCTTGCAAGAAATGCTTAGACCTGCATTATACACTAACCAGCGCAACAGACACCCACCTATGTAAAACTATGCAAAGGCTAAAACCCCAGAAACCAGATTCCACAATGACGCAAGAGGTAAAACAAAAGATACCACCCAACAGAATAATCAGAAATTTACCCACAATATCAATTCTCTCAATAAATGTAAATGGCTTGAACTGCCCATTGAAGAGACATAGGCTGGCTGAATGGATTAAAAAACAAACCAAGTATCTGTTGTCTTCAGGAAACACACCTTACACACAAAGACGCATTCAGACTCAAGGTGAAAGGATGGAATACAATTTTTCAGGCTAATGGAAACCAAAAGAAATCTGGAGTAGCCATCCTCATTTCAGATGACATCAACTTTAAAGCAATAAAAGTAAAGAAGGACAAAAATGGACACTATATAGGGGTGAAGGGAAAAATTTCACAAGAGGATTTAACAATCCTAAACATTTATGCACCCAACACAGGAGCACCCAGGTACATAAAGCAAATGCTGCTAGATCTAGACAACATAATAAGCAGGAATGCCATAATTGCAGGGGACTTCAACACCCCACTGACGGAACTGGACAGATCCTCCAAACAAAAATTAAATAGAGAAATAAAAGACCTAAACAGGACTCTAGAACATTTGGGCCTAACAAATATCTACAGAACACTCCACCCAAATAACACTGAATATACATTCTTCTCATCAGCTCATGGAACTTTCTCTAAAATTGACCACATCCTAGGCCACAAAACAGATCTAAACAAATTCAAAAAAATAGAAATCATACCATGTATCTTTTCAGACCACAGCGGAATAAAATTAGATATCAATTCCAACAGAAACTCACATCTTCCTCCAAAAACTTGGAAACTAAACAATCTATTGATGAATGATTATTGGGTCAAGAGGAGATTCAAAATGAAATCAAAAGATTCTTCGAACTAAACGATAATGGGGACACAAGATATCAAAATCTGTGGGATACAGCAAAAGCAGTCCTGAGAGGAAAACTTATCGCCCTAAATTCCCACATCCAAAAGACAGAAAAGTCGCAAATCAGTAAACTAATGAATCATCTTAAGGAAATGGAAAAGGAAGAGCAAAGCAATCCTAAAACCAGCAGAAGAAAAGAAATAACCAAAATTAGAGCAGAATTAAATGAAATTGAGAACAAAAGAACAATACAGAAGATCAATGAAACGAAAAGCTGGTTCTTTGAAAAGATAAACAAAATAGACAGGCCACTTGCCAGGTTGACCAGAAGCAGAAAGGAAAGGACTCTAATAAGCTCAATTAGAAATGAAAAAGGAGAAGTCACAACTGATACCATGGAAATACAAAACATCATCTTTGAATGCTACAAAAATCTCTATGCCCACAACACGAAAACGTGGAGGAAATGGACAAATTCTTAGAAACACACTACCTCCCTAGGCTCAACCAGGAAGAAACTGAATTTCTAAACAGACCAATATCAAGCACCGAAATTGAAGCAGTAATTAAAAATCTACCACAAAAAAAAGTCCCGGACCAGATGGTTCACACCTGAATTCTACCAAGCCTACAAAGAAGAACTGGTGCCTATACTGCAAAAATTATTTGAAAATATCCAGAAGGATGGAATCCTCCCAAACTCATTCTACGAAGCCAATATCACCTTGATACCAAAGCCAGGAAAGGACACAACAAAAAAAGAAAACTACAGACCAATATCCCTTATGAATATAGATGCAAAAATTCTCAATAAATCCTTGCAAACCGAATTCAAATGTACATCAAAAAATAATCCATCATGATCAGGTGGGCTTCATTCCCGAGATGCAGGGATGGTTCAACGTACGCAAATCTATAAATGTAATTCACCATATAAATAAAAGCAAGAACAAAGATTATATGATCCTTTCAATAGATGCAGAAAAGGCTTTTGACAAAATCCAGCACCCTTTTATGATAAGAACTCTTAACAATATAGGCATAGATGGCTCATTCCTAGAAACTATTAAAGCCATATACGATAAACCCACAGCCAATATCATACTGAATGGGGAAAAATTGAAGGCATTCCCCCTTAAAACTGGCACCAGACAAGGGTGTCCACTATCTCCACTTCTTTTCAACATAGTGCTGGAAGTCCTGGCCACAGCAATTAGACAAGACAGAGGAATCAGGGCGTCCAGATAGGGGCAGAAGAGGTCAAACTTTCACTATTCGCAGACGATATGATATTATACATAGAAAACCCCAAGGATTCAACCAAGAGATTACTGGAATTGATAAATGAATTCAGCAAAGTCTCAGGATACAAAATTAATACACACAAATCCATAGCCTTCATATATGCTAATAACAATCAAGCCGAGAAACAAATTAAAGATGCTATACCTTTTGCAATAGCAACAAAGAAAATTAAATATTTAGGAATATATCTAACTAAGGAGATCAAAGACCTATAGAGAGAGTTATGAAACCCTGAGAAAGGAAATTGCAGAGGATGTAAATAGATGGAAAACCTTACCATGCTCTTGGATAGGCAGAGTCAACATAGTAAAAATGGCTCTGCTACCTAAATTAATTTACAGAATCAATGCAATCCCTATCAAAATACCAACATCATTTTTTGCCGATCTAGAAAAAATAATTCTACGCTTCGTGTGGAACCAGAGAAGACCCCGTCTAGCCAAAGCAATCTTAAGCAAAAAGAACAAATTGGGAGGCATCTGTCTACCAGACTTCAAACTCTACTACAAGGCTATAGTAACCAAAACTGCATGGTATTGGCACAAGAACAGACACGTAGACCAATGGAACAGGACTGAGAACCCAAATATAAAACCAACCTCATACAGTCACCTGATCTTTGACAAATTCCAGAAAAACGTACACTGGGGAAAAGATTCCCTATTCAACAAATGGTGCTGGGAAAATTGGATGGCCATATGTAGAAGACTGAAAGTGGACCCACACCTCTCACCTCTCACAAAAATCAATTCACAATGGATAACAGATCTAAACCTAAGACATGAAACCGTAAGAATTCTCGAAGAAAATGTTGGAAAAACTCTTATGGACATTGGCCTAGGCAAAGAATTTATGAAGAAGACCCCAAAGCAATCACAGCAGCAACAAAAATAAATACATGGGACCTGATCAAATTGAAAAGCTTCTGCACAGCCAAGGAAACTATCACTAGAGTGAACAGACAACCTACAGAACGGGAGAAAATATTTGCGTGCTACACCTCTGATAAAGGGCTGATAACCAGAATCTATACAGAACTTAGGAAAATCAACAAGAAAAAAATCAAACAACCCTATTAAAAAATGGGCAAAGGACATGAACAGAAACTTTTCCAAAGAAGACAGAATAATGGCCAGCAAACATATAAAAAAGTGCTCAACTTCTCTAATCATCAGGGAAATGCAAATCAAAACCACAATGAGATATCACTTAACTCCAGTGAGATTGGCTCATATCAAAAAATCCCCAAATAACAAATGTTGGCAGGGATGTGGACAGATAGGAACACTCATACACTGCTGGTGGGACTGCAAATTAGTACAACCTCTATGGAAAAGAATATGGAGATACCTCAAAGAATTAAAAGTAGAATTACCATTTGACCCAGCAATCCCACTACTGGGTATTTATCCAAAAGAAAAAAAGACATTTTATAATAAAGACATCTGCTCTCGAATGTTCACAGCAGCACAATTCACAATTGCAAAGTTGTGGAAACAACCCAGGTGCCCATCAATACACGAGTGGATCAATAAAATGTGGTATATGTATACCATGGAGTATTACTCAGCAATAAGGAACAATAGTGAATTAACACATCTGGTATTATCCTGGTCGGAGCTAGAACCCATTCTTCGAAGCGAAGTGTCACAGGATTGGAAAAACAAGCATCACTGGTACTCACCATCAAACTGGTACTAACTGAGGAACACTTACATCACACAGGGCAATAACATTCATCAGAGGGCGGGCGGGCGGGAGGGGGGTGGAAGGGATGGGAAAAACTCTCACTGAATGGATGTGGGGAGCACAGTTTGGGAGACGACCATGATTGTGGCTCTGACACGGGCAGAACAGGGGCAATGTGTATGGCCAAAGTGTTGTACCCCCATGATATTCTGAAATTAAAAAAATAAATTATAAAAAAAAAAAAAAAAAAAAAAAAAAAGAAATGACCTCTAGGTGACTGGGAGAGGTGTGGTCACCCAACTCCTTGAGAGTTGTGGCTACCACAGATCTGTACTTCTTTGGTCTTCCCCACAGTTCATGGCCAGTGCAAAAGAACGTGCTGACTTGTATTTCTGAAGTAGAGATTCTCTCACCAAACAAAAGATTTCTGTGCTTCCATGAAGCACACACTATCAAAGCATATTTTGAGAAGAAAGACAAGCCCACTCACAGAATACGTGAGTGTCTCCAGGGACACCAATTGCTGCTGGGAACTTAGGACAAATGTTTTACTGAAGAGCACAGTAATACATGAGACAAGTGATGGTGTTCCGTCTTGAGTGGTCAGCACCACAGCTTGAGCCACAAAAGCAGCGTTGGCCTCACCACACGCTGGCTGAGATGGGAGATTTTTATTATCTGGTATGTGTATATAATATAAATATATTCACCCATGTGCAAACACTTATTGAGCACTTAGAAAATACACCACCATCTTCATTTTCAAGTTATGATGAAGGCCAAAACTTAACTTGATTGATTAAAAATGTTCAATATAATTTAAACATTTTAATACAACTGTGTAGGTTTTATTCTGGCTTATTTTCCAGCATGGAAATTTATTTGACCATTAGTGTAGAGGCTTTTGAATACAACGCAAGTTAATACGTCCAATAACTCTGTGGCAAGCAAATATTTTGGAAAAAAAAAATTCTGCTCTGAGTTTGAAAAATTGAGAGTTTTTCCGGGAGTGATTCTTTGCTACCCATAATTTCCAAAAATATCTCTCAGCCCTTTTGATAATGAGAGGCACTAATAGGGTTATGTATCCTTAATTAGTTTCACCAAAAAAAATTGTCATGTGTCTACTCTGGTTAGCACTTATACTATGGATTTCCTTTCATCCCTCTCTGATGCCTGCTTCATCTTTTCTTTAAGTAAAAGGACTGCCCTCATCCCCGTAACTGTTCTTAAAAGATAACGTTAGTCATTGTATTCCTACAATATGCTTCTCATCTGGCAGTTAATTTCTCCAGAGGGTACTGCAGCCATTTTATTTTCAGATAATCTCCAATTAGCTTCTTCTCTCCATTATCCTGACCAGCTCACTTCCATAATTTTCTCCTGTACATCCTCCTCCTCTTAACATACTTCTTACACCTCAGGGAAGGCACATGATTTACGTTGCTTTTCATTTTACCTCACTCTCTTCTTGTTTACCTACTTGCTAAAGATTTTAGGATGTCCAAAATCCAAAATAAAATAAAACTGCATGTTCCCTCAAATGTTGCTCTTTCTATCTGAGCTCACTTAGCATTCCATCTTTTTCTTAATGAGTTTGGCAGGGTAGTTTGAGATATATATTAAATATGGTGCTCATAAACAAGACATGCCTGAGATGTAGAAGAGTAGGAATTCACCTATGTGCTCTCATTTCGAAGACACCCCTTTTCCCTCAAGAAAGTTACATGTCTCCACTTCCACGTCAACACCCAAAAATCCTTTGTCTAAGATAACAACTTTTTATGTCAAAATTAGAGATATAGCTTAAGACAGTGCAGGTAAATGATGTAGATTTGTGCTAATGGATTAAAGTCAGATTCTTTCTTGAGAACAGGTTTTGATATTGGGGCAGGGGTGTCCAGTGGGCATTGAGTCCCTCCAGTAGCACCTCAGAAAAGAGAAATGAGTGTATATACAAAGGAGAAAGTGAGGCCACTGAATATACTTCATTTTGTTTTCCATTTTTATGTACGACAGAACCATCTTCTAGTTATTCAGTAGCAGACCAAGAAAACTGATATTTAACTATTTATACAATGATTTAGTTCCATCATTTGTGTGTGAGGGTATTTTTAATTTGTAGGTGTTCCAATCTACAAAAGTATATCCTTTCAGAACATCTGTGCCAGACTGAGGAATCTGGGAACAAGAACAGAAGTAACTGAATGTATTGGTCTTGTCTTTGTTTGGCCTCAATCAATATTTACCTCCTCCTTCAATCATCAAAAATACCTACTTCAGTAGATATGACTTCAGAGATTCTGCTTTCTAGATACACTCAAAATAAATCTTTACAGACTCTTGGTGTCTGATGAGCACTTCCTTTAAGTATCTCTACTTCTAAGAAGATCTCTATCCCCAAATAGTGAGCACTACTTTGCTAAAAATAAGAAACAATCTGTGAGTTTTACATGAATGCAAAGCCCTTATCAATATATGAATTGCTGTTAGAGTCTTTAAGTAGACAGATTCTTATCCATCTTTCTTCTAGCCACAAATTTTAAGGAAATCCTGAAGTTTCTCAGCTATCTATAAAGCTATGAGAACAACTCCCCAGTTCACAGACCATTGCCCATCTCCAATAGCACCTACTGCCCAATTACAAATTTTATACTTATTCTGTGTGAATTTATATTGTTGTTTGACATTTTTAGGTATCTGTGGTTCTTCTCCCCAGCTATTCCATTGGTTTCTTTACTTAGGTTTCACTGAATCCCCCACAGGCCAATGTAGAAACCCAATCAATGCTTGGATAAGCTAGATGTCTCCATACCCTTAATTTTACATTCTTTTCATTACATGACACTGTCTCAGACCTCTCTAAGGAAGTATCTTTCATAATTGTGTGTGTGTGTGTGTGTGAGAGAGAGAGAGAAAGAGAGAGAGAGAGAGAAGTGTAGAATGGGAAGAAACTATGGTAAATATCTTTAATATAGTAAGAGCATGTTGATAGGAAAAAAGTGCCTGTTAACTAAAAGTTAATGAAAACCACAACTGTTTGAAAGTAAAGGCTTACTTCATTCCCCCACACACCCCAAAATAGCATATATGGAAAAGAAAACCTACACAGTCAGTTAAGAAGGATTCATTATGTCCCTACTATGAGCTCAACATTTTGATAGGTGTTGGGAAAAAAGAATGTGAATATGTATGTGTCTTTGTGTATATAAAATAGGTGTAAAACAATATAAAAGAATAATAATCTTGTGTTAGATGGAGTGGAACAGGCTGAAAACATGAGAGAAATTAGTGTGAGCTAGATATTAGCATATTCTGGTTTAATTTGCAAATACTCATCTTTGACATGTTATGCTAAAGTATTGCCTACAATATCATAATGCCTTTTATTTATGTTTACACGTCTCATAATCATATGTTCAAATATCTGTAATTATTCCATAATATAGGCCATTGAAACTTTATCTAGAATACACAAAACTAAGTCTCCCTTAACGAGAAATGTAATTAAAACTTGTAAATGCCAGATTTTCTGAAGATGGACTGAGATAAAGAATGTGAAAGCATTTTGTAGGAGGAAAATTGTTATTCATAAGGTAGGCGTTACAGCCATCATTACTATCATCTCAGTGATAAAATTACTTGAAGAGAAATAATAGAACACAAAGTTACGACATAATATGACCTCAATTCTGTTTGTTTGTTAAATAAAAGAGGTAGGTATCGTTTTCCCTGTATTCCAGATAGGGAACAGAAGCTATTCAATCCACAACTCAAGGAAAATCAATGGGGTAGTAACCACTGACAAAGTAAGCCATTTTGCTCTTCAATCATTTTGCTTTTCTGACCAATCTGCATAGCTTATTGTGAGAACCCTGTAGTTTTAGCTACTACTGAAATCTTAGAAGTTTACAGAGACTTCTGACCTGCCCTGTGGAGATTAGTGACATATTTAATCATATTCTGTCTAACAGCAGGCAAAAGATCTGCCTAACAGAATGGCAGCAGCCCCTTCCATTAAAACGGAGGTATGTTTACTGCATGCCATATAGAGTGGACCAGTAGATCTATGGGAAGTGGAGATTCTGAGCTCCTCCACAGCAACGTGACATTTCATAAATACCTCCTCCAAGTGTCACTCCGCAAGTTCTTAGGTCAGAGCATGTTTCTCCCTTCTGTGCCTCTCTTTTCTGAGGTGCAATACCAGTAACACAGCCTTCAAGCTCTATGCTCTATCCTAAAAGAAATATTTCAAATAAATTATATCACTACTTAATGTTCTAAGCTCAAAATGCTGTGTTACAATAGCTAATATTTATTTAGTGCTGTATGCCAGGCATGCAGTAAGCACTTTACGTGTATTATCTCATTTCATAAACTGCTTTGGGAGGTGGGACTATTATTGCCCCCTTTTTTACATATTAAAAAACCAGTGCTCAGAGAAACTAAGTAACTTGCTTAAGGTCACCCAGCTTGCTCACTTACTGGACACTTACTGTATCCCTCTGGCCCAAACGCTTTCGTGAAATCTTTCAAACATACGGAGAAGCAGAGAGTATAATAAAACACACATCACCCAGCTTTGACACAAATACACTTACCTTGAAAGAAACAGATCATCTTTTATGTAAAAGTACGTTTTAAAGTATAATGGGGTTTCCTCAGTCCAAAAGAAAAGGGCAATAGGAAGATGAGGATAGAAGTGAATGTATATCCCATAAAGTTCTTTTATTTCTTTTTCTTTCTTTCTTTTTTTTTTTTTTTAGCCCTACAGGTGAGCAGACATAAAGAAAGTTCTAATAAGCACAGTGCCAGGCATTGATAAGGTGCTTAATAAGAGTTCATTGAACATATAACAATATTTTCCTATCCAATTATGTAAAAGAGGCCAGAGAATATCATGTGAATAAAACTACGACTCTCCAGTGAGGAGCAATGCAGAATGTTCTGCAGTGAAAGAGCTTCCCCTTCCCACCAGCCCCACCTCCCGCCCCCTCCCTGGCTGCAGTCGGTGGTCCTCTCATTTCAGCCCTTTGTCTTAGCCTCCAACAGCCAAGAGAAGATGCCATCGCATAGGCTGAGTGCAGGGGAGAGCATCCTTCGTCCTGCCCAGGGCAATCAGAGCAGGATGTGAAATAGAATTTAAGACAGTGGTTACCTCCGAGGAGAAGGGAGGGGAATAAATTTGGAGGTGGGACTTCAACTATTTTGGTGACATTCCATGTCTTCAGCTAGGTGTCTTCAACTCATTATGTTGTTCTTTATCTTTATCTTTTCATATGTAGGAAATGATGAAACATATACATAATACAAAGGACAGAGGCAGCCAAGGGGGAAAGGATAGGGAGTCAGGGAGGTACGTCAATGAAAGCATAAGAAAGATGAAAGGTAAGAAGGAAAAGAGAGTGGGGAAAACTCGGGTGGGTTGGGTGGGAAGGGAGACGGAGAAAAGAATTCAGCTCTCAGCAGGGATTTCTTAACAATAGTGGGGAAAATCACCTGAATCAGAGAGGAAAGGAGGATATAGACATAAAATGAGGAAATTATGAGTGAATGATGTGATCAAAACACAAGGTAATTTGAAATGTGACTATATGCTTTGAGCTTGTATTCAAAGAGAACTTCAGCAGCGTGAACAGGAACAGTTTGATTGATGAGGCTCCAAAACGAAATCAAGTGGCATCTCAGCCATTGCTTGAGTCTATATTCCAGATAACAGAGATTTATACTTTAATCTCTCAATTTTATTTTTGGTGACAATCTTGATAAAACACATTATACTTCATGGCCTTTCTAAACAGGATCTGACCTTTTCTCTATCACTCAGAGTCATCAACAAGAACATGAGTGACACACACAAGGACAACTGCTGTGGGAGGTCTAGAGCCCCCCACTTCCACCAGGCTAGAGTGGGAAAGACCAGAGCATGAAACACTTAGCTACAGGGAGGCCAAATAACTGACCTATGTTGACATCAGAGAGTTGCAATCTCCTTTCCGGAAGTTGATCTTAAGGTTTTGCCCCAGTGAACATAGTGATGTACAAATCCCACATCTAAATCTACTGCTGTCACCACCTCTTCTCCATGTGCTTCTCCCTTCCTTCCAAGAGGACAGCACACACGACAGATGTGCTCCAGGACAGTTGTTCAGATTATCAATCATGCTCACTTCTTTGAGCCCACCGGCCTTGAACTCATGCACTCTTATGAAAGAAAACAAACATTATCCCTTCACAGGCACAAATCTTTGGACCTCAATTTAGCCCAGTTGACTGACTGGTAGGTAAGGGCATATCAAGTTTCCTACCAAGAGCAGAGCATCAAAGAAAGCTGGTGAGAAGGGAGTGAGCTAGAAAATGCCGCTTTGGCCTGACGCAGCCTTCCCAGGAAAATAACCAAGATGGTAGCTGTTCTGTCCACTATGAAAGATGAGGAACTGAAAACACTGCCATGTGCTCCTCTTTCTGGAAGCCCTGGAGAAGGAGAAGTCATTCAGAGGTACAGTTGGCATCTCAAGCTGACAATTACAATGCATGAAATAATCACTTTAATAAAAGGATATGTTGCCTGTCAGGCAAGAAAACAAAGATGTGTGGAAGCAGAAAGGGGCCCTTTACACAATGTGTTAAAACACATCATTTCCAAACTTCATAGCTTTTGCCAGTGGGGTTTACACTATTCCTGATTTTAAAAACTGAAGGTAGATAGCTATTATCTATACTAGAATGCAATAATTCTCAAAGGTGCCTGAGTAAATAGACATTTCAGTGAAATTGAACATGATTTATTCCATCATGAAAATATCAGGGGGAAAAGAATGTACTGAAAATTGATTCTTTTTTGAAATGTGTAATTATTAAATCCCAAATTTTTATATTATTTTTGAGCAGCAATATGACTATACATTTATGAGTCCAATGTATAACGTAGTATATATGCATTATATACTACATTAGTATAATAGTTTTGTTTCATCCACAGCCTTTCTCAATCAGGGTTCCACTTACTTTGGAGAGAATTAAGCTCTAGAGAAAATTATTTGCACAATTATTTTCTCAGTTCTTTCTAGGATGGTACATAGTGCATAGATGATAAGTTAATTTATTACATTCAATTAATGCCTTAGGGTATTAGAGATTGGTAAAGTCTCCCTCCCTCGATTTCATGGAAATTTTTCACAAGCATGTGCACATGATCAATTTCCTGGAGTGAGATGTCATAGCTTTCATTAGATTTTTTAAAAGATCATGACCCAAAAGGTTAAGAACCACTATCGTAGAATATTAGTAAGATTATAAGAAAATATGATGTTTATGGACGAGAATAACTCAAAGAAATGAAACATTAAAAGATAAAGTTTTATTTTCCCAATGTTTATTTCATATATATTAGATCAGTGGGTTTTATTTGTGGTGGTTTGGGAGGGCTTTCAGGTTCAAACTTATAGCGCGTCCTTTATCCTCATAATCTATGATGTGAATCTGTCAAGATACAGAAATATATCCCTAAAACTTTGCTGCTTCAAGAAATTGTCCCTGATCTTATAGTTCTTACATATATTTGAAACATACACTCACATCCTAATAGTCAGATCCAAACTCAAGGTTATAAAATAAAATACAAAATATTAGCCACCCAAATGTACAAAACTACCACATCAGCCTGTTTGGCTCCACTGACTATATTGGCAAATCATGTGTTCTTCTCATTACCATGACAGGTTAAATTTGCCATTGACACTGTACATTGTCTAGGCGCATCGTGAACAGAAATGGCTGGAGAGCATGTCGTTCAGACGTCAGGCTGAAGTGCAATTACTGAGGAAAGCCTTGACCTCCCTCAACAGGGCTGAGGAAAGCAAAGCTCTGAGGTTCCCCACTGCCACGACTGCCCCTGGCTTTCTTTAGGGTCTAGAGCAGCTGGCCTAAACTGCTGTTTTATTTATGAGGAAGACATTTTTATATTGGTTGACACTAATGCATTAATTATTTTAAGGAACGAATTCAAATTTTCAAGAGGGTAGAGTGGACGACTCTAAGCATCTCTGAAGCAGGACTAAGTATGCTTGTGTGACTAAAAAGATAGGTACATCTCTGTCATCAGAACTAGACATAAAGCAGAATATGGTTACATTTCTAATTTAAATTCCATTTATAAGCTGAAGCTACACAACCATTTTCCATATTATGTTCTCTTATAGATGTCTGTGCACCTCTCTCCCCCAAAACTCCAGATGATACATACCTTCGTCATTACTATGCCCTAAACACAAAGCTTAAGCAGAGTGAGCGCTTGATACTTTACTTTGATTGTATAAAATAACTATTTAACCAAATGCCTTTATAGTTTTATAAAGCATTTGAATGCATGATGCCCGTGGGGGAAGACCATTTTACTTTGACCAGATGAAGTCTGCACCATTTTTCTTTCTCTGAGCAGAAGCCTCATTCAGGGTGGTGCTGAAGCCCACTCACATATGAAACAAGGAGGGTCATGATGGGGGTGGCAAGCCAGCTACACTGATCAGGGGGGCCTTGACTTCTTTTCCCCATCAGTAGATTAAGACCACCTGTCATTTGGTCTGAATAAAGGGCACACAAGCATATTTCATTAAGCAAACAAAACACGTAATGATTGCCATAACACAAAATAAATACTTGAGTATTATCTGTTGCTTTTAAAATATCTGTAAAACCAGACTTTATTTCAAAGACCATAAATATTTATGGAGGGGGAGGCAACAATGTGAAAACACTGTGGGATGTTCAAATGATATACGGATCCTGCTTACAGAAGGCAGTTTAATACCCCTCAAACAATGCTTTCATTGTCTCAGTTATTTAATCAAAATCTGCTATTGTCCCCCATTGTCCAGTGGGGTAACAACTTTTAACTAAGAAAGTTCATCACAATTTGGTACACTTTACTCATCCAATCTACTTCTCTATATTCCAAAACCAAAGCTCTGCTCTACTAAAGCCAGTATTCCTTACTGTTTCACAAACATGCCTTTCCTCTAGAATTCCCATGCTCTAGCCTCCTCACTGCAAATCTTAGGGCACCTCAAGGCCCATCTCCAGTCCTTTTTCTTCCAGGAAGCCTCCAACCATTGCCACCTCCAGGGATTACTGCCTTCACTGAAGACCTATGGCATGTGTAGTCTCTACTCCATGACCTAGCACTTAATTAATAAACAATACAGGCAGGTATAATTATTTCAGATGTGCTAGTCTTCTCTCCTCAACTAGAGGAGTTCCTAGAAAGCAAACACTTCCTGTGCCTCCCACAAGGCAGCTCTAATTGAATAAATAATGGATAAATTGCCTCATCCATGTTTTTACTGACAAAAAAATATATATTCTTGAGTACAGTGGTTCTCAGACTTGAGCTTGCATCAGAATCACCTGGAGGGCTTGTTTAAAACAGATTGCTGAGTTCTACCTGCAGAGTTTCTGATTTGGTAGGTCTGGGACAAGGCCCTAGAATCTGCAAGTCTAAGAAGTCCTCAGATGATGCAGATGGTGCTAGTTTGGGGACCACACTTTGATTCACTCACTTGAGCAGCAGATTCTAATTGGCAAGAGAAGGAATATAGCACAAAATACTGGGAAAAGCACAGCACAAGACAGGAAGCCAAAAGAATTAGCTTTGTCGTTTGTCCTCTTACTAGCCACTACCTGGCCTTGGCAAGTCATAGTTTTGGTTTACTCTCTCATCTGTAAAGTTGGAATAATATTTTCTACTCAATTAAGCCTGTTGTGAGAATCAAATGTGATCAAATGAGAATAATAAGGAGTAAATATATATGAAAGCAACTTGTAAGTTACTTTATAAATGTGCCAGGCACATAACAGGCATTCAGTAAATATTTATTGAATTTAATTATTGTTTGGCCCAAGACTTCAACTCTAAGTCAAATTTCTTGAGACATAGATTAATTTTGTTCTTCAGTATAATTTCACTGGTTAGAAAGGATGACTCATTACAAGTACCACCAATTTTACTTTTGAGTAAAAGAAATTTATTTGTGAATACCATGCCTACTTCACTCAAAATAGCTGAACTCTACCATATTCTCTGCTTTCATATAAATACTTCAAAAAAGAGATAAGAACTTTGAAATCCTTTACTCAAAAGCAGGAGATGACCACTAATTCAAAAATCTTGCCAGTTCTTTGTCTAAAAAGAAATTATTGGCTGGCAAAAAAAGTGCTTGTTTTAAACAGCAAATCCAAGAAACCCTACCAAATAGAGTTAATCCAGTCTTGCTCTGGATTTATTGTTCTTAACTATTTTACTGCCATATCTCATTTTATTTGAGTGATTAATCATCAGTCAAATTTTAAGATTCCCCCGTGGTCTCACAACCTGCCAATTAGGAAAATAAAATGTCTCCTTTACCAGAGTTAAGATCCATGACCTTCTTAAGTATGTATAATAAAAAGGGGTCATGGGTCATTAATGACAAATGGGCTTTGTGATGGATGACTAAAACCAGAGAAAAGACAAGATAAAGCAAAAAGAGAAACATTTTAAAACTCCAGAGAAATTGAAAGGATATAAAATATCTTTATAATCTATAGATATCTTTGCTGACATCAGTCATAGCACCATGTTATTATACATACAAAAAACCACTCAGTTTTTCTACACACTGTTGAGAAGAGAAAAAGTGGCCTTTAAATATATTTTTGGCCAATAATACAGCTAGAATGGTAAAAAAAGAAATTAATTGATTAAATAGCCTACATCAGGTGTGCGTAAATATATTAATGAAAGTATATAGATGTTGGCAATTTTGCCCTCTTTATTTCCCCAGGATGCATATTTTAATGTTCTGATGAAGAGAGAAAGCGTGTGCACCAACCTGCTGCCCTAAGGGGTAGAGAACCAGGGCTTTGCACATGTGACCTTTCGGCTTATGAAAAGGCCTCATGTTCTTGCAAATAAACTCACAGGGGCTGCAAATCAAAATGATGCCAAGATCCTTGGTCAAAAGGAAGGCAGAGAAGAGAGGGAAAGAGAAATTGAAAATGAAACAGAACCAAGAAGCATGATCATTATGCACCATGACAGACCCAACAGAGAAGGGCCCCTCTGTGGGCAAATCTGTAATATACCCAAAATAATAGCTTTTACAGAAATTTTCCTTCATGTTAATATAAATAATTTTATGTAACTCAATAAGCATGTTTAAAATAGTACAGGGCTCCTTTCCGTTCAGACTTTGAATTTTTTAAATATTTTTTTTTGCCCACTTCATTTGCTCCAATTTTTCAGCTTCTATTTGTTGGTAGAAGAGAGAAGTGGAAACATTTCTTGATTGGTGGGCCAAATCCATAATACTTGGCAAAGACAAGAATCAGAAGAAAAATGTGAATTTGGACATATCATTTTGACCTAAAATTTTCTTTTCTTTTCTTTTCTTTTGAAAATGAGTTCCAAGGATTGACGAGGGACCCAGTTCTCTAGACTGTAAAGAGGAAACTCAGTGGCCCCATGCAAGCTCTGTTTTGTTCAGAGGGCCTAGTAAAACATGCATTATGTTCTAAGTGCTCAATTAATAACATCTAATTTTTAAAAATTTAAGTTGCAAAGCAAAACCAGAAAATCAATGTGAAGGAAGCTTCTCTTTAACCTGGATGTTTCTTTTTAAAATATATACTCCCCACACCAAAGAAAGACTGGAGTTCATTTTTACTTCCCCTTATTACAGACGTTTTATGAATCTCCCAATTAAAGATGGTACAATTCTTAAACTGCATATAATCTAAGATAATTGTTTCAGGGGTGCCCATGATTTTTCCTGACATAGATAAGTTCCTCAATGGCATATACAGAGACCTTTTCATTTACTCATTCAACAAATATTTACTAAGATCCTAATGTGTACTGGGCACCATTCTATGTACTTGGGATGCCAAATCCCTGGCCTGTAAGGCTTACATTTCTACTGGAGAAAGACAGTCTAAATAAGAAAATTATGTAGTATTTAAAAAGTGGTAAGTAGTATGGAAATAAACTATAGCAAGCAAAACAGAATCAGGAGTAAGGGGTGGGGAGTTGCAATTTAAACAGGGTGAGCAGGTTAGGCCTCATTAAAAAGTGACATTGGAGGGAAGATATTAAAGAGGTGACAGCTGAATGGACAGGCAGATCTAGTGGAAGAAGGTTCCAGGCCCAGGTCATGGTCAGTGCAAAGGCCGATGGCAGGAGCAATGCCTGGTGTGGTCAGCACTGAGCAAGGGGGTGCAGACCTTAGTGGGGGATGCATAATGAGAGATGAGGCTGGAGAGGCAGAGGGGCCACATCCTGTAGTGGCTTGTGGGTTTTTTGGTAAGAATCTTGCCTTTACTCTGACAGTGATGGGTTGCTAATAGAGGTTACTGAGAGTGACATTGTCTGACTTTTATTTTTAAAGGATCCTCTGCTTGCTATGTTGAGAATAAGATGTAGCAGCACGACATAAGCAGAGGGAACAGGAGGCTCTTGCAATAATCCAGGCATGAGACTATGGTGGCTTGATCCAGGATAGAACCGGTGGAGGTGAGAAGTGGTCAGATTCTGGATATATGTAAAAGGTAGATAGATTAGATGTGGTGTATGGAAGAAAGAAAGGAGTCAAGCATGACTTCAAGGATTTTGACCCACACAACTGGAAGGATGAGGCTGCCATCAACTGAGGTGAAGTAAGTCTGGGCTGGAGAGAAGAGCAGGAGATCAGTGTGGACACATTACACGTAAAATATTTCTTTTAATCAGTCTAGTGCCTAGAACACAAGTGAATTCAGGCGATCATCCAAAATAACATTATGCACACTCACACCTCGGCACCTTTGAACATGCAGGTCTCTCTGCCTCAGATGCCCTTTCACCCCCTTTCAGGCTGGCAAACCTATATTTTCCAGGTCAAAAACTACTTTCTCTGTGATGACTTTAACAATTCCCCTAAGCGGAGGTTGCCATGGCCACTTCTGGTCTCTAATAGCATTTTGTAGCTGCTGAAACTTTAGCACCCACCCATGCTGTGCTGTAAGGATTTGCTTGTGGGTTTATCTCCCCTCTGCACTGAGAATCCATGAGTTCCAGCTTGTGGATCACCTAGTGTATTAATGAGGATAAAGCATGTCTGGCTGTATATGTTTGCTAAATGAATAAAGAAACAGTACTAATATCTGCCACCATCTTTCACTTTTTCAAGGCACTTTGACTTATTTTCTCATTTTATCTTAACAATAACCCTAAGAAGAAAGGGCAGTACTGTTTATGTCAGCAGGGAAAATGAAGCTCAGAGAGCTTGACTTGCCCAAGGTCGTGTTATTTCATGGCAGACTGAACTCTTGCCAAAGCCTCCTGACTCTTTGTCCAGTGCTCTTTCCACCAGACTGTGCTAATTCCATTGCCACAGGGTCTGAACATGCTGCCAACATCAGCACTCCCCTTGTTACATAAATCTTGCGTTTGGAAAATTCAGACCTTGAGTGGCACTGTGGCAAAGGCTGCAGCAATGCCGCAACAATTGAATACTGTCTTTAGTTTTGGTCATGACTCATAATTCCTGTCAAAAGAGCAGAATACAAGAGTAGCATTAAATTCACAGGATTTTTTTTTTTTAAAAAGCATACCAAAAGTGGGGCAAGGAAATATTGGCAAAATTTAGTTTTAAAGATTGATTCAGGGCCACACTAGCCAAACCAAGAGGTGGAGGCAAAGGCAACAGGGTTTTCATGAGGTGAGATGCTTTAGGTACCTGGAACTTCTTTGCCTAAACTGACAAAGTTTTGGAGTTAGCAGATGGCTGCAAGTTCAGAGGGTAGCGGGGAGTGAAGAAGACAGGCAAGAGGATGACTTTAACAATTCCCCTAAGCAGAGGTTGCCATGGCCACTTCTGGTCTCTAATAGCATTTTGTAGCTGCTGAAACTCTAGCACCCACCCATACTGTGCTCCAAGGATTTGCTTGTGGGTTTATCTCCCCTCTGCTGCTAAGGAGCTGCTAAGACAGGTATTCAGAATTTTAGTGGATAGCCACTTGTATCAGTTGCTGGATTTGTTTGGAACACTGTTTCACATGGGTTGTCCCTACAGAATGTTTACTGTCTCAACCACTAATCTTTGTCCTATGTGTATGTCAGCTTTTCTACAAGCTTTAAAAAAGAACAAGGAATAAAGAAAAGGTTAATGTCATTGATTCTCTAATTTGGATTACTTAAAATGCAACTAATGGCAATTACTGGCTATTTCCACTGAATCTTCAGAGACAGCATCAGAATCTTGTAAGTTATGCCAAATGATACGCTCTTCCTCTTGTTCAGAGAATTGATATAATGAGACTGTCGATTTCCACCAAATAGTGAGCAAGAGACAAGACACATCTTCGCTTCAGCACTAAGTAGCCAGCTAGAACGATGGAGGATTTTCAAAGTTATCAAAACCACAATAAATGAACCTGTTGAAAATGTGTTGACATACTTCAAGTATTTAGTATGCACATGAAGGGGAAATAAAAGCGTTGTCTTTGACTGCAATAACGACATTGGGGAAAAGAAGAAAAAGAGAAACTAGAGTCTGTCCGTTTTGTATTCAGGCCCAAAGATAAAATAACTTTAACCAAACTTGTCCTGAGGTACCCACAGGCAGGCCTACTCCTAACTTGGACCGAGAGTACAAATGGGGACTCCCTTCTCCTTCTAGCCCATCTCAGCCGTGCACGACGAGGGGCCTTGTGCTTCTGTGTGTAGAATCCCAACCTAGAGGTCCAAGCTTCCCAAGTTTTGTCTTCCATATCCCCCACACCCCTCATGGCCCACCACTCCCCCCACTAGCTTCTTCCTAGCTACCCCTCCAGCCTATGGGTGTGCACACTTCAGCGGTCAGTCCTCTGAGACCTACACAGGTCCTGGATATATGCTCTGGCTCTTTGAACAGAGAATCCCGGGTTCTCCAGTACCTACAGCAAGGTCTAGAACATTGCTACCCAAAGTGTGGTCAGGGGACCAGCAACATTGTCATCACCTGGGCTTACCAGAAATGCAAAATCTCAGGTCCCACCCTAGACCTGCTGAATTTGAAACTTCAGGATTTTAATAAGATCCTCAGGTGATTCAGGTGCACAGTAAAGTTTGAGAAGCAAATTAGACATCCACTTGGCCTTTGGACTCCTCATCCCTTACGGAACAGCCAGACTTAGGGAGAAGCAGAGCACAGTCCTCTAATTACGGGCCCAGGGCAGGAGTGCTGGCTGCCAAGCCCAAGATCCATAATGCCCATGAAAGATTTTCCTGGGCTATGTTCTATTAATCTACAAATGCTGTTTCTAAGGCTTAATAACTATAATAGACTGCTCAGGAAGTGGGATACCTGGTAAGTTCAATTAATATTAATAATATATATTATTATATTAATATAATATAATAATATTAATATAATATATAATATAATATAATAATATTAATATTATGATATTAATATTATTTGGGGGAGGGTAGATGGGCAGTTATATGTCAGCACTTGATCCTTGACCTGCTGTTCCAGTCTACATTCAAACCCTGGAAGTTTTCGGCATCTGAGTGACCTCAGTCAGTCACATTTTTTGACTGTCTAGTTAGTGTGTCAGAGACACTATTATTCTTTTCTAAATTGGACTAAACAGGGAACTAGTCTATTTAGTATTAATTTTCTGAAATAATTCTTGTTCTGAAGAAACCAAGAAGTATTGATTTTTGTTGAAAATCCTTCTTAAATTTGTTAGTCCACTTTCCTGAATAAATAGGCACACTGCTCTGTTTTTTATTGAAGAGGAAAGTTCTTACAGAACCTGGAGATCGTCATTCTGCATATTTACAATCACTATTTACACCTGCTGATAAATATTGTGAATGTCCAGGCTATTAGGCCAATCCTATGGCGAATGACATGGACCTGAGTGCTGACTCTGCCACACAACTGCTCTGTGACCTTGGGTCACCCTCTCTGGGCCTTAGTTCTTATCACTAAAGAGAGGCGATACACCAGACATCTTTCCTGTGCCTAAGTGTCAGTACTTTCAGGATAACGCTGGGCTTGATAATTTAATAAATCTTATTTTCTCTGCAGGAAAGAAGATAGAGATGTAACAAGACTGACCTCTGAATGCAGTGTCACTCTCCACCCCTGGGGCTCCCATGAGGGTCAACATTGATGAGAACTGTGTTGAGAGCCTACACCCAAGGATCCATTCTGGTCTGTGAAGAATGCCTGAGAATAAGCATAAAAGGTGCAGGGCAAGAGCTGCCTATGAGGGAGGTCACGTCAGAGCACCTGCCTTGAGCACAGATCTGGGCAAGGCAGTTCTGAGGAGGCAAAGACGTAATGGACCATCCTGGCACCAGGGTCACTCCATTCTAGGTGGATGTCTGATCAACAGGCAGAGATCCCATCTGATGTCTCTTCCTTGTCTAGATTCTGTTTTTCCTCACAATCCACTGTCCATCTCATCAGCATTTCTATACATTTTTAGTTTTCTTAATTCAATATCCTTTAATACTGAGTTTAACCCTCTCCCAGCTTTCTGTTCTTCTGGCGACTCAGTACCAATTCTTTTAACCTTTCTTCTAACAGCCTAACTTTCTAATTGTTAAAAAAAAAAAAGGTGCTAGAGTCTTTGCCTCATTCTTTAAGAAAAAAAATCCATACAAATCATTGTTAATCACCTGACAACCCTATACAAGGGAAACTGGCATTTACTGGATTTTACCTTATGTGCTAGGCCCCATCCTAAGAGTTTTTAATAATCTCAGTGAATCCTCACAACCATATTATAAGTTAGGTATTATAATCCCTCAAAATTACTAATAGAGAAACTGAGTCTTCTAGAAGTTAAACAACTATCTGAGGTTATATAATTAGTAGCAAGCAGTAGCAGTGGGGTTGAACCCACGTCTATCTACCTTCAAAGTCCTTTTATCTCCATTCCATATCTGTTACACCTGTAAAAATGAATTTCAGAAAGGAATATATTCTTTAAATAATGGAGTCATGTATGTGTCTCAAATTTATTCCTGGGCCCATCCATTTTGCTGAATGAGCCTTCATAAGCACACACACAGCATACACACACACACACACACACACACACACGCACAGTTATGAAGAGGACTTCCGGCATAATGGAGTGAGGAAGTTGACAAATTCTCTGCCTGAAAAGCAACTATAAAACTGGACAAAACTGCCAAAAGAAATAACCATTTCAGTGCTCTGTTAAATTGACCAAAGGCATTCAACAATCTGAGAAGCATTTATTTATGACAACTACTGAACTCAGGGTCAGAACAGCGAGTCTCTGGCAGTGTTTATGCCTGGATCTGCTTCCATCCCACAACACCCTCACACACACCCCCACCCTGGGCTCTGTCACCAAAGTAATTCAGTCAATCAGGGGAGGAAAAATTGTGAAAACCAGCAGTTTCACTGCACCTGCCAGAGGGGCTTCCTTGATTAGAGCATTCTCAGTAAAAGTGGAAGTTTTTATTGGAGAGCAAACAGGAATGCCAGAAATTTGGATAGCCTGAAATTGCAGTCCTGTTTGGAGCAAACAAAAAAGCTGGTAGACTAATCAGAGATTTAACAGGGAGTTCCAGTAGGTGAACAAGAGATAGAGGGCTTGAAAAAGCTCTTTACACATACTGGGTTGACAAGGGCTATGCAAATGCATAACAGAGACCAGAGGGGCCCAAGCCATGCACACACCCATGACCAATGGGGTTTGCACACACATACACACACACAGTAGACACAAGGGAATCCTGCTGAATGTAAAAGGTGGGGTAAGACTTGAAAATGGCGTAAAGTTTGAATGCATTCTCCAGCCACACATAAGTTCATCAGCAGAGAGTGGAAGCCTTATCAGCTCAAAGTGTTTAAGCACAACTTCTGGTCAATCATTGGCTGACTACTAAGCCATGCAGACACAGGAACAAGCCTTAAGAAACCAGGCTAAAAATATTTTAAATTTAATAAAAAGATGGGGCTGGGTGTGGTGGCTCATCCCTGTATTCCCAGAACTTTGCGAGGCCGAGGTGGGAGGGTTGCTTGAAACCAGGAGTTCGATACCAGCCTGGGCAATATAGCAAGACTCTGTCTCTACAAAAAATTAAAAAATTAGCTAGGTATGATGGTGCACACCTGTAATCTTAGCTACTTGGGAGGCTGAGGCAGGAAGATCACTTGAACCCAGGAATCTCAGGCTACAGTCAGCTATGATGATGCCACTGCACTCCAGCCTGGGCAGCGGAGTGAGACCCTGTCTCTAAAACACGAAAAGAAGCTAAGTGTAGACATCAACACATATCAGCAGTTCATATTGCAGGGGAAACATGCCACAGATTTAGTAAAAACAATTTACTAAACAAACAATAACAACTACAAATTCCTGGGGAGGTGGGGGAAGGACAAATCCACAGTTGTTACTACATATCTAAAATGTCAGTATTCAATAGTAACAATAACTGTGAGACAAACAAAGAAAAAGGAAGTGTTACTCATATACAGGGGGAAAAAGCTATCAGTAAAAAATGTCCCTGAGTGATCCTAAATGTTGTATTTAGCAGATAAAGACTTCTAAAGCAGCTATCATAAATATGGTCAAAAAGCAAAGAAAACCATGTTTAAAAATTAAAGGAAAACATGGTGACAATTATTCAACTAATAGGGAATATCCATAAAATAACAGAAAGTATAAAAAATAATCAAAAGGGAAGTTTTGGAATTGGAAAGATCAATACCTGAAGTGAAAATTTCACTACAGGCATTCATAGCAAATCTGAGAAGGCAGAACAGGAAATCAGTGAACTAGAAAACATATCACTAGAAATTATCCAATTTGAAGAATAGAGAGAAAGAATGATGAAGAAAATTAAGCAGTCTCAGAGATGCATGGGCACTGTCGAGCATACCAAATACACAGCGGTAGTCCCAAGAGGAGACGAGAGGGGGCAAAAGGGGGGTAGAAAAAATATTTGAAGAAATAATAGCTGAAAACTTCCCAAATCCAATGAAACATTTTAATACACAGATCTAAGAAGTTCAGTGAACCCTAGTGAGATAAACGCAGAGAGTTATATCTAGGCACATCAAAGTCAAACTGTTGAAAATCAAAGGCAAAGAAAATTTTGAAAGGAGCAAGAGATATTATTTGTCAATTAAACACAAAATAAAACTTTAAAAGAAAGATTCAACAAGACATCACGTGCCTCCTAACAATGGCCACATCACCACCTATGGATTCATCTTGCTAAAAACACAGATCATGAACGTAATCAAATGTTCAGTGCTACCCATAAATACCTGGAAAAATGGATGCCAGACTAAGATGTTAAGTGACATAATGGGGTTGCAATCCTCAAAATCCAAACTGTAGTAAACTCTGACAGGCAAACAACCCCATTCCTTTAAGAAATAATTTTGTGACACACATATACCATCCTTCTCTCCCCCCACCTCCAATCCCAAAATGGATGGGTTACAGAGATTAAAAGATTCTTCAGAAACAGATTAACCAGTTTCAAAGCATGGGTTTTATAAAGATCCTGAATAAAATGTAATATAAAACCAAGAAACAAACAAATTTGACAAAATTAGAGGAATTTTAATACCAATTAGATATTTGATTATAGGAAGAACTTATTTTTATTTTTGTGTGTGATAATGGTGTTGTGTTCATGTTCCAAAGAGCTGTGGCCTTTAAGGGATACTGAAATATTTACAGATAAAATGATATGCTCTCAGGAATTTGTTGCAGGTTAATTCCATCAGAATGGAATCCATATTCATTATGCGTTTGTATTTTTTGAAGCAAGGTGATGGATACATGGGAGTTGGTTTTCTATTCTTTCTGCTTTTGTAGATTTTTGAAAAATTTCAAAACAAAATTTTAGTAAAAATAGTATACTCAGCTCACTGTTCACATCACAATACTTAAAAAAAATTACAGATATTAAAAAAAGAAAAGAAAGCAGCAAGATAAAAATGACTCATCACCTACATTGAAACAACAATCCAAATAATTTAAGACTTCTTGTCAAAAACAATGGAGGTCTTAAGGCAGTAGAATGAAATAATCAAACTGCTGAAAGAAAAAAAAATCTGTCAATGAAAAATATACCCCACAAAATTATCCTTCAAAAGCAAAACAAACAAACAAACAAAAAACCCCCACACATTTCCAGGTAAACAAAGATTTTATGAAGCAATACTTACAGGACTCATAAATGGAGTATTTATAACATATGTAAATAGAATGTAAAAAACAATAGCATAAAAGAGGGGGGAGGAAAGGAGATATAGTAAAGCAAACTTTTTATATTTTACTAGAATTAAATTAGTGTTATTCTGAAGTAGAGTATAATAAGATGCATATTACAATGACTAGAGCAACCATTAAAACA
Source organism: Daubentonia madagascariensis (assembly GCA_023783475.1). Taxonomy (NCBI): domain Eukaryota; kingdom Metazoa; phylum Chordata; class Mammalia; order Primates; family Daubentoniidae; genus Daubentonia; species Daubentonia madagascariensis. The sequence goes on along the minus strand of JAKFHU010001569.1, from coordinate 42,800,629 downwards.
TAATTCAAGAAAAAAGTAAAAACTTCAATGGAGGAATTAAAATGGTATTCTAAAAATCATTTAACACAAAATAAACCAGCAAGGAAAAATCACAGAAACAAAAAGGAAATAAAATGATAGAAAACAAATAGCAAAATGTTATACATAAAGCCAACTAAATCAATAATTACACTAAATATAAATGTACCAAATATCCTACATAAAATGTAGATTTTTAGACTGGGGATAAAAAACCAAAACCTAACTATATGCTATTTAAAAGAGACACACCTTCAAAGACACAAATAAATTTAAAGTAAGAGGATGGGAAAATATATCCTATGCAAACAAAAACCATAAGAACGTTAGCTATATTAATAATAGAATATATAAATTTGAAGAGACAAGAAATATAGAGACAACTGAGACATTTAATAATGATAAAATAGTCAATACATCAAAAAGATAAAACAATTATGTTATTTAAAAACTGACAGAATTAGAAGGAGAAACATATTAATATAACTCAACAATAATAGTTGAATATTTCAATATCCACTCTCAATAACTGATAGAAAAACCACACAGAAAAATGAGAAAGGATATTGAATAACTGAACAAAACTATCAATCAGCTTGATCTGACATTTATAGACTGTGCCACCTAAGGACAACAGGTACACATTCTTTTCAAGCAGACATGGAACACTGTCTAGGAGAGACCATGTACTGGGCCAAAGTTCAAGTCTCAATAAATTTTAAAAGATAATCGATCATATGAGTATGTTTTCTGACTACAACAGAATTGTTAGAAATCCATAACAGAAATAAACTGGGGATACTCCTAATTATATGGAAAATAAATAACACACTTCTAAATAACTCAAGAGTCAAAAAATAAATCACAAGGGAAACTCAAAAACATTTTGTTCTAAATTTTAAAAAACATAACACATCAAAATATGGGATGCATGTAGTTTATGAGATGCAACTAAAGTGGTGCATAAAGAGAAACCTATAGCATTAAATGCCTATATCAGAAAAAAGAAAGGTCTCAAATTGATAATCTAAGCTTTCACTTTAAGAAACTAGGTGGAAAAAAGTAAACTAAACCCAAAGCAAGTAGAAGGAAGAAAATAATAAATGAAGCTGAAATCAATAAAACCAAACACTGGCTTTTTAAAAATATCAACAAAATTGGCAAACCATTAATTAGACTAACCAGGAAAATAGGAGAGAAGTTAACAAAATCAGAGATGAAAGTGGAGACTTCACTATTAACAGCACAGAAATTAAAAGGAATTATAAGGGAATATTAACTTTATGCCAATAAATTAGACAACTTAAATGAAATGGAGAAAGTCCTAGAAAGACATAAATTACTAAACCAAGAAGAGATAGAAAATCTGAATAGACCTATAACACATAAATAAATTTAATTAACAATTAAAAATATTCCCCAAAAGAAAAATCCAGGCCCAGATGGCTTCACTGGTGAATTCTACTCCTCCACAAACTTTTTCAGAAAATAGATAAGAGAACACTTCCCAACCCAATCTATAAAGCCAGATTTACTCTGGCAACAAAATCAGACTAAAGCATTAGAAGAACAGAAAACTACATATCAACATCCCCCAGGAACATAGAAGCAAATATCCTTAACAAAATATTAGCAATCTGAATTCAGCAACACATAAAAAAGATTATACAACATGACCAAGTGGGAAGTATTACAGAAATGTAAGTTTGTTTTAACATCCAAAAATCAATTAATATAATATACTATATTAATAAAATAAATGACAAAAACCACATTATCATTTTAATAGATGCAGAAAATGCATTTAATAAAATCTAGCACCCATTAATGATGAAAATTTTCAACAAACTAGAAATGGAAATTCCTTAACTAAATAAAGGGCTTCTATAAAAAATTTATACTTAACATAGTTAACGTGAAAGAGTGAAAGCTTTCCCCCTAAGATTGGCAACAAGGTAAGGATGTCCATTCTTACTACTTCTATTCAACATTGTATTGGAGCTTCTGGTTAGTACAATAAGGAACATAAAAATTAATGGCATCCTAATCAGAAAGAAAGAAGCAAAATCGTCTTTATTCACAGATGACATGATGTAGAAAACCCTAAGAAATCCATACAAAACTAAGATAATTAGTAAATAAGTTTAGCAGGGTAATGGGATATAAGATCAATACATAAAAATCAATTTTATTTCTATATCTTTTTAACAAATAATCCAAAAATGATATGAAGGAAATAATTCCATTCACAATAGCATCACAAAAAAATTAAATACTTAGGAGTAAATTCAACAAAAGTTCAATATCAGTACACTAAAAATTCAAAACATTGCTGATAGAAATTGAAGAAAATCTAAATAAAGTAGACATTAAATGTTCATGGATTAGAAGATTTGATATTGTTAAGATGGCAATTTTCCCCAAATTGATCTACTGGTTTAATGTAATACCTATCAAAATCTTAGCACATTTTTTAATAAAATTAACAAGATGATATTCAAATTTATATGGAAAATTCTTATAAGAAAAAATAGGAGTAAATCTACTCTAGGAGTAAATCACCTAGAGTGAGGAAATGAATTCTTAAATATGACTCTAAAAGCATAAGCAACAAAAGAAAAAATAATTACATTGGTCTTATCAAAATTAAAAATCTTTGTGCTTTGAAGGACACCATCAAGAAAGTGAAAAGGCAACCCACAAAATGGGAGAAAATATTTTCAAATCTTATATTTGATAAGCAACTTGTATGAAGGATCTATTTTTAGAAAACAAACTCAATAATAAGATAATAACTCAATTTTTAAAACATGGCAAAACACTTATAGACATTTCACCAATAAGATATATCAATGACTAATAAACATATGAGAATATGTTCCACATTATTAATCATTAGGGAAATATAAGTAAAACTACAATGAAATACCACACTACACGGGCACTAGAATGGCCATAATAAAAAAGACAATACCAAAGATTGGCAAGGACGCCAAGAAACCAGAAACCTCATACATTGCTGGTGGGAAAGTAAAATGATACAGCCACTTTAGAAATCAGTTTGGCAGTGTCTTAAAAAGTTAAACATAATTTTACCATATAACCCAGCAGTTCCACTACTAAGTAGCTATCTAAGAGAAATGAAAACATAGGTACACACAAAGACTTGCACGCTAATGTTCATAGTAGCATTATTCATAACAGTCCCAACTTGGAAACAATCCAAATGTCCATCCACTGGTGAATATATAAGCACAACGTGGTATCTCCATACAATGAAATCCCACTGATACATGTTTCAATATGGAGGAACCTCAAAAACATTATGCAAAATGAAAGAAGTCAGATACAAAAGATTCCATATTATATGATTCCATTAAAATGAACCGTCCAGAAAAGGCAAATTTGTAAAGAAAGCAGATCAGTGGTTGCCTTAGAGTGAGAGCGAAGTTTGACTGCAAATGGCCTCAAGGAAATTTTGGAGGGTGATGAAAATTTTCCATACTGGACTCTGGTGATGGTTGCTGGGTTAGTTTTCCGCTACTCCATAACAAGCTACAACAGATTTAGAGACTTAAAACAACACACATTTATCATCTCATAGTTTCTGACAGGTCAGAGCCCAGGCATAGCCAAGACGGGTCTCACAAGGCTGCAATCAAGGTGTCATCCAGGCTGCTTTTCCTCAGGACCACAGTGTCCTCTCCAAGCTCATTTATGTTGTCGGCAGCATTCCGTTCCTGTGAAGGGCTGAAGCCACCCTTCTCCATAAACAATTCACAACATGGTCCTTAGCTTATTCAAAGCCAGTAGGAGAGTGTCTCTCTCCTCTCTTAACAGTCCTTTTTTAAGGGTTTACACCTGATTAAGTCAGGCTCAGTCAGGATACTCTCCTTTTCCATTAACTCATAATCAACTGACAAGAAACTTTAATTATATCTGCAAAATCCCTTCATCTTTGCCAGACAGCATAACCTAATTATGGAAGTGACATCCCCTCATAGTCACAGGTCCCACCCACGTTCAAGGGGAAAGTATTATATTAGGCATGCACATCAGGGGTGAGAATCTTGGAATTCTGCTTACGACAGTCACATAATTTATAAATATATTAAAACTTGCTACTTGTATACAGACAGTCCCTGCATTACACTGGTTCGACATAATTTTTTGACTTTCCGATGGGTTTATCAGGATGGAGTCCCATCATAAATTGAGGAGCATCTGGATTTACTATGGTTCAATTTATGACTTTTTGACTTACAACAGCTTTATTGGGATATTGGGACATAAACCCTTGTAAATTGGACAGCATCTGTACTTACTATGGGTGAATTTTATAATAGGTAAATTATACCTCAACAAAGCTGTAAAAAGTATGCCGTGAAAAACAAAATGTTGTCCATAACTCCGTTTTTTTATTCAGGCTACATTTTTCTCATTAAATGAACTAAGCTGAGGACTATCTTTTCTAGGAAATCATTCAACAGAAGAAAGTTTTCTACATTCATCGACCATAACCTTTGTAATTTCTTATACCAATTAATTCACAGTAACTACTTCACAGGAGCAAAGCAGTCAACTTTTCCCCTAGTTGGGTTTTATTCCTCTGCCAGCTTTCTTAGCAATGAATGGAGGCTCACTTACATTCAAAGACTTCAGCTTTCCAAGGAGAGTAGAGTTACCTCCAGACAAGAGTTTCCTCTCTCTAATTTCTCCACCACGGAGTGGCTCCATTTTGAGCTTCCCTCAAAAAAGTATGACCAACAATGTTTAGTCACATGAAGGCCCTATTTTGCTAGCTGCATACTTCCTAAAATTTCATTCACCCGAAGGTCAGGAACTGAGTTCTAGAGCTCTTTACAGTGTCCTGAGAACATCTCTGAAGTCTGGCTGCTCACGGTATTTTGTGTGTGCTGAACTTATGTATAAAACTCAATATTTCCTGACTATAGTCTACTTTGAGAACCTTTAAATCCTTTAAAGAGCTTGCTATATAAAAAACCACAGCCAAGCAGCAGGGTGCGGTGGCTCATGCCTGTTATCTTAGCACTTCGGAAGGCTGAGGCAGGAAGATCGCTTGAGGCCAGTAGTTTGAGGTTGCAGTGAGCTATGATGATACCACTGCACTTTAGCCTGGGCGACAGGGGAGACCTTGTCTCAAATGTAAGTAAGTAAGTAAATAAATAAATAAATAAACACAGCAAGCCTCTGTAATTCTACTTCTGGTGTTATCTGGACACCATGAAGCACTGCAAATTCCCTAAGGGTATGCCCTCTTTGTCAACTGGATGGTTATCTTGTAGGTTTGTTGTTTTCATGCCGAAACTTAACTGTTACCATGGAAATAAAATATAGAAGGAGATATCTATTCTGGGGGGAAAAAAACTGTTTAGAATTCTCATTCAAAGGTTTTATGTTAAACATGGATGAAGCTCTTCTGCAGAATTTATTTTTGTGAAAATAAAAAACTTTCTTGGGAATATGCAAAACTTATCTTACTATAGAACACTTGGGCCACCAACTTAGCAAATTTTAAAAAGCAATACTGTTCCCTAGGTCCTCCTTGAAAAAAAAAGAAAAAAAGAAAAAAGAAAAAAAAAGTAATACTGTACATATTTTTTTAATTAGGGTCATTTGCTTTTTGCAGTCCTATTGTCTAAAATGGCCACAATGTCAGATCATTTGGAGAATCTTAGAAGCTTTATTCAATTAGTCAAGGATGCAATTACATCACTTGTATGTGCTGTAGATTAGATTAGACTATCAACATTTACCTGAATAGCATCTTCAGGACTTGGGCTGACATTGTTCCCTACACAACATTTCACTTAGAAGTTTGGGTCATAATCTATAACTCACAACATGCAGAAGCTAAAATTCCATTCCTTTGTTATTTATCATAGCAGGATGACAGTAGCTCATAGGAGTTAAGACTGAGGGATAAGGGTCCAAATCCTTGGGTTAGAATCCCAGCTCTGCAATTTAGCAGCTATGCTATTTTAACCAGTTACTTAAACTCCCTAAGCCTCAGTTTCCTTATCTATAAAATGGGTATAATAGCACAAAGCAGGGGTTGGCAAACTATGACCACAGGCCAAATCTGGCCTGCTGCCAATTTTGTAAAGAAAGTTTTACATAGCCATGCCCATTCATTTATGTATTGTCTGTGACTGTTTTTGGACAGATTGCATGGCCTACTATGTTTAAAATATTAACTATCTAGCCCTGTATAGAAACAACTTGCCAGCTTCCGACATAAAGTGTTTTTGTGAAGATTAAATGAGATAACTCATGTAAAGTGGTCCATATAGTTAAACAACCAATAAATGTCAGGGATTATTGTCATTTATTAATAGTAATAGTCATAGTAATATTATTAATAGTCATTTCTTAACAGTAAGTTGAAAAAATCATTGCACTTTCATTTGCTCAAATTCAGAGAGACATCTATATATACATAACACCTCAGAAGCAGGCTGCCCATTAAGTAATATCTCCAGACCAGTAGGCACAGCCCCTTTTTTTTGATGTATTGGTCCTGGAGGTGGCTGAGATGGTGTGATCGCAGGATGTGATGTGCAGCTGTCAGTGCAGGGCAGAGAGCCCCGTGGGCCACAGACAGCAGCTGCTACGAGTTATCCATTTCAAGTAACTGATACTGTGCCATTCCTTGATGTAGGATCTCTTGGTCACAGGTGTATGAAACATGCATATTCATGATTGGCCCCACTTCTAATAGTGCAGAAGAGACCAAAGAGAAAGTGGGAAGGGCTAGAATTATGTTTAGGCGATGACCGGAGCAGGTGCAGACAGCCACAACAGAGCCTATTTCCATCTCCCAGGCAGTAACTGGTTTTCCAAGATTTATTCTGTTGTCCGGAATAGGAAATAAGGAGAGTGGCCCAGTACATAATGTTTTAAAATGTGAGTTTAATGTAACAAAATCTAGACTAACAAGTCAAAATAATATAATGGATCTAAAGTTGGTAGCTTATTGTAGAAATGGCATTGCTGGTCCCACGTTAGTACATTTGTAAAAAGACTTTGGTCAATCACCAAATGTTACAATGGTGCCCTTAAATCTTTCAAACTATCCTCACAACTTGTCTTTCAAAGAAAATATTTAAAAAATCTAAAGAGTTTAAAACTGAAACAGTGATATTCAGATACAAACTACTGCCTCCTATACTCTCTGCTCCTGCCTAGGGCCTTGGACATCTCACTTAATCAATTTGCACCTCACTGCCTTGCATGTTAAAGGGAAGCTGTAAGAACATGCAAAATTATAACAGCCATGATTCAAAATTATTTCCTCTTGGATGCTGTTGGAGTCTCATTAGTTGCTCCTGACAGGATTATAAATAAACATGAGTCCATAGTAAAGAAAGAACATTTTCACCAGTAGGAAACCCCAAATTGGCAAAACGTTTACATATTAAAGTGGAATCACTGAATCACACAAAGTCAGAATTGTAAAGTCCTCAGTGTTCATCCCAAGAATCTTCCTACCAAATCATCTCATTGGTATTATTTAAAACAATTAGGGATAACTTTTTTGGGTGCAGGAGTTCATCAAATGCCCCACACACAACATTAGTAGTCAGGGCTATTTCCCTGGAGGAGCTTACCCATCCAAGATAGACAAGGCTGCCACTGGTGGAAATGAAGAACAGACATTCACACCAAGTGGGCAGACATCATAATAGCATTCACAGTGTATTCAAACTAATATTCGAATTGATTCCAAGCTCTTGGCAATCCTGTTTCTTCAAAAAGACAGTGTGGTGTTGCCTGATTATAGACAGCTGCAAAATTCTCCATAATACCATTCTTCACACTGCCCCACTGAAGCAGCATTCACACTAAAGTTGTCTGAGGGCTTTGCTTCCCTGTGCATGAGTAAATATCAGCAACTACACCATTTTTCATGTTGAAAGAAAACTGATTAGCAAGAAGCAGCAAGGGCACCTGTAAACACTTCAATAAAATACATCCCCTTAGGTTCCCAAGTGATGACAATTTACACTTGATAGAGGCAGCCAAGTTGGAGTCAACTTGCTATAACCAAAAAGAATAATCAATTAAACTATCAACTTCATACATTTGTCCAGGTAATAAAATTAATACTCTCTCCACCACTACCAGCATTTCTGTGGCTTCATTCAAGGGATAACTTTCTAAATTATTGATTAATATACACATAATCCTTTCACAAAGTATATAGATATAGATACAGTTGTCCCTTGGTATTCCTGGCAGATTAAACCAACAGCGAACAGAAAATATTCAAATAAGCTGGGTGAGATGGCTCGGGCCTGCAATCCCAGCTACTTGGGAGGATCACTTGAGCCTAGGAGTTCGCGGCTGCAGTGAGCTATGATCACACCACTGCACTCCAACCTGGGCAACAGAATGAGAACTCATCTCTAAAAAAAAGAAAAGAAAAGAAAAGAAAATATTCGGAAAAAAATAATTTAAAAAATGCAACAATAAAAAATAATACAAATAAAAATTCAATTTAACAACTATTTACACAGTATTTACATTGTAATAGGTATTACAAGTAATCAAGAGATGTTTTAAAGTGTACTGGAGGATATGCATAGGTTATGTACAAATACTATACCATTTTAAATCAGGGACTTGAACATCCTTGTATTTTGGTATCCTGGAGGAGGGGGAACGTGGGGGGCTCCTAGAACCAATCCCCCTTGGATACCTAAGGATGACTGTCGAGGTAGAGGTAAAGATACAGATACAGATAGAAACACAGAGATGTGGGGAAGCTGTATTTTTCACTCTTTTTTGGTAAAAGATAGGTTTAGGAACAGGTGAACTGTAGTCATTTCTGTATTAGTTTGCTAGGGCTGCTGTAACAAAGCACCACAAACTGGGTGACTTACACAACAGAAATTTATTGTTTCACAGTTCTGGAGGCTAGAAGTCCAAGATCAAGGTGTGGGAAGTGTTAGTTCCTCCTGAGGCCTGTGAGGGAGAATCTGTTCGTGTCTATTCTGGCTTCTGGTAGCCTACTGGCAACCATTGGCCCTCCTTGGCTTGCAGATCTTTGCCTTCATTTTCACGTGGCCTTCTTCCACTCTGTCTCCAAATATCCTCTTTTTGTAACAACATTAGTCATATTGGATTAGGGCCCACCCTATTTGCCTCATTTTAACTGTAAAGACCCTATCTCCAAATAAGGTACTTAGGTACTGGGGGTTTGGACATGAATTTTGGGAGACACAGTTCAATCCATAACACATCCCCATTTCTAAACCTCTGTGTGTATACCCAGGTTGATGACAACTACTATTTTTAAGTACCTATCTCTTCTCTAAAATGCAGAGGAACAAAATAAATGCAAAGTACCTCAATGATATATACAAACCTGCTCACCAGCCTCACTGCATGTATATTTCTTTTTATACCAAACTTCTAAGCATATGCAGTTTGTAAGCAGATGAATTTAATATATTAAAATGGTTTCATGCTTTATTGGTTTGTGGGGTTGCTAGTTAGTCATGGATGACACAAAAAATTACTGACTGTCCTCCTGAAAAACATGAATGAGATTATGGCTTGAAATAAAACATGATTAGATTTCAAAAGACTATTACTGACATTGAATGCCACTGAAAAAAGTATTTGCTGAATTTACACCCTTATTTTACCAAGTTGACTCAAAATGACTTTCACATATATATTGTCATTTGTTGGAGGTTAAGATTATAGTTTGTGTTTTGAAAACAGTCCCATCATGTAGCAGCAACAAGGGTATCAATCCCTCAGACTGCAGTGTGAGACCACTTCATTTATTCAAAATCAAGTAGATACAGATATTGCTAAGGATATACTATTCGTACGTATACCTGAAGCACATTTTGCCAGAATGCTATGGTGAAAAAAGTGGCAGGTGCATCCTACCTAATAACAACATACATTCATGTCATCTTCTCTTGGCACTTTCATTTTACCACCATCTGTTATAGTTACATACCCTTATGGGGTGGGGTTAGGTAATGAGAAAGTTTTTATGTTTTATCTCCATTCTCTAGCTAAAGGGGGAAAAAAAGTAAGTAATTTTTCCAAAGCCATGCAGTAGCTAAAAATTTAATTAATCAAAGATTTCATGTAACTTTTCACTCTAGGTGTCTCTCTAATGTGGCATCACTGCCTTGAATCCAACCCCTAAAGCCCACTAACTAGTTGGGAAAGGCCATGCTGTAACTAACTCAACTCACGTCTTGGAATATAAAGAAAACAACAGATAAGAGTACTTAATGGCCAACCAAAGAGGGGAGAAAGTTCCATTTTTAAAACTTAAAGCTGCAGCATGAGCACTTCTGATCTGTTTCATATGCCAGCCTTTTCAATTTTCATTTCAGTCCTGTGTGTCTCACTTATGATTTCTTCAAATTCAGAGGGTAGAAAGCAATCTCAGAAAGTGCTTAACTCAGTCAGTGTACAGCCACCCAGAGACCTCTGGAGGGAAATGACAAGTACCAGCTTCAGACAGTGAAGGGAAAGGAAAGCTGTGTGCAAATCTGGAATCATCTGCCATGAGCAAAGGTAGGAAATTATAGAGGAATTTTTTTGGGTCACAAAGATGTCATTTAGGGCTCCACAGTAGCAATTTTTAAAAAAATGGTACCCTTCTGGATTGAATGATTTTACCTGCCTGCTCAAGTGCCTAATTTAGAACCAGCAAGCAAATTACAATCTACAGAGTCCAGGCATGAAGTTATGAATGTTTGATTTCCCACGGTCTAGACTTTGTCTATGTCTTCAAACCAGAGCCAAGGGAAAAAACCCACCATTTTCTGCAACAAAGACCTACCTGACATTCTGACATTTTGCAATATTCATGTATTCAGTCATTCATTCTTGCATGGACTCATTTATCAAATATGGGGGCTCTCACATACATACCACCCTGCATAATGAGAAAAGCAGCCCAGGCTCCTCATGGAACAGAGCAAGGACTAGATTTCTGAGGCCAGAGACCTAGGGAAAGCTGACAGAATCCTATTGTGAGCAAGGCCCAAAATGCCTGGATGACTAGTTACGCAGGGCTTGGCCTCTCAATGTTATCTAGAGCAAATACCAAATATTTTCATACAATTGAGATATTTTTCTTCATTTACCACCTGTCCACTTTACTATTATTTAACCTTATTTGCTTAGGTTTCACTTGGTATCTATTATGCTGTGCTCTTTCTGTAGACTAAATAAACTGATTACTTAGATATTTCGGAAAAATTGCTCCTGAATTGAACTTTGATACATTACAGGAGCTCACTCATCATATAATCCTTGTGCAAAGTGAAGAATTGTGTTTGACGTGAACAGTCACCCCAAATGAGTTTGCCAGGTTCACATTCTTATATTATCTAACTTTCTCAAACTGAGGCTGCCCATATATAAGGGAACAAAATAGTTGGAAAAAAGCTGATCTGGCTAAGAATTTAACTGTGTTACACTGAAACAACTTTAGCTTTGACTTCTTAGTATATTCTTCTCAATACATCCCTTTTAAAAGTAAATGTATCATCATATTTCATTCTGTAGGGTGATTTATAAGTTATTTCTATTTTATGCTGTTAGGTTACTTCGATGATATCGAAGTACCACAATAAAATATCTCTAAAATATTTAGTATCAAGTTCTATGAAATGGCGACTGTTCTCCATTAGCCAGGCAATCACCATAAACAGTTTTATTCTCTTCCCTTTCTCTTTCTTTCAGATTTTAAGTTATTACCATCGTAGTGCTCTGTTCTTTACTCTCTCCTCATTATTTAAAATATCCCTCACTCCTTCTGCCACAGGACACTTCTCCAGGATGACACAGTTTTCATCACCCACCTGAGCCGTCTCTCCGTCTGAATCCTGCATACTCTCCCATGTCTATTCTCCACTCCTAGTCCCAGAAAACGAATCTCACCACAAACTAGCTCCCTCTCTGCTGTTTAGGGAACCCCCTCATAATCTCAGGACAGCAATAAACCCTTGATATATATTTACCTTCCACTATAATTTTCCATCATGGTAACTGTTGCTAGAAACATACACATAGCCATGGAGTTTTAAAAACCCCATTCCATCTATTAAAATGCAGTTTACCTTAAAATTTGTAAGACATACAAAGTATATATAATAATTTATGTAAAATACAACACATCATATAAGTTAATACAATCAATTCTGAAGTAAATTACCTTTGTTTATATTACAGTATTAATAATCTCTGAATTTCCACTTTACTATTCTGTTCATATTATTGCCATGCCAATGTTATTTCCCTAAAAGTAGAAATATTCATTTGAATATATTAAATATACATTAAAAAATGGCTTTTAACCATCATGCTGCTCACATCAGAACAAAAGACTATGTCATCAAGTCATTTAATTGGTCGAAGATGCCAAAGCAAAATTTGGTAATTTTTCAACTTTTAATTTTTCAGTTTTCAAATACTACAATTTTTCAATTTTCAATTGTGGTTTTATGGAGCACCAGGGAGACTTTCAAATTATCCCAAATTGGTTTTTATTTCACTTACATTCTAGTAATCTCTACTTCCCAGTACCTGTTGTAGTATTCTAGTTATACACATAACTAACTCTCCTACTGAAATGTTTTAAATCAGATACTGCCCACCGAAATGAATGGAAAACCAGGTGCCATATTAAAAACTTTGAGGGCAAATATTAGAGTGATGGACTCCTCCTGGCAGCATAAAGCCGAAATTACTCTTCATAAATATACCCAAATAGGGAAAAAACACTGTTAGTCAATATTTAGGACAGATTTATCTTGTCACAAATCAAAACAATCTGCGGACAATACTAAAACACTGTAATGCAATTTTACAAGAGAAGTTGGTTGGGCATTTCTGCATTTATTCAAATAGATAATAGAGGAAACAGCCGCAGAACAGTCAGAAGAATATTTGCAATGCAATTAGGGGCGGACAAGTGCATCTGAGTGCCAGACGCAGGAGCTTCCCCTTAATTCACACAGTCCAATGTCTTAATGCAGCATACAGCAGCAAACTGCACTTCCTACAGTTTTAAAACTTTTGTCAGTTAACTAGATGTTTACCGAGTGCCTTGCTTGGGCACTCAACATTTCGGGTATGCCATCCAGCTCCATGGACGTTGTTCCAACACCATCTGTCACTTAAGCTTCCACAGATTCAAAAATTTCAATTCAAACTAATCTACTCGGCACTCAAACCGAAGCTATAATTCAAATTTCGACATGAAGCTTGAATTCCTTTTCAGTGTTCTTCAACTTTGACCCAGCTCCCCCCCTCCTTCACTGAAAAGGGCCAAGACAACAGCCCAGCAAGTGGGGCAGGCAAAACAGGCCTCCTTTGTTCACTTTTGTCCTTTCAGCTCTCTATTGAGGTAAGGGACTGAAAAGGCGCACCAGGCTTTGGAAAGCGGCAGCGAACTCGCTTGCAAGCTATCCTTCCTCAAAGAACCAAAAAACCAGGATGAAACTTTTTTGACAGGCCATTCTTACCTTAAGGCATAATTAATGGTAGTTTCCCTTTCCCTCTGCCTTGAGAGAGAATGTGTTAATGGTGTTTAATGTGAGTTGTAATGTGCCCCAAAAAATGCATGCTGTAAATCAAGCCATTCAAATGCCAAGGGCATCTAAAAGTGGCATGAAATTAGCTTTAAAGTTGAAATTTGGAGAAAAGATCACTACATGCTGAATACATATACTGAATTTTTTGAATGCTCTCAGCCCACTTGAGAAAGATAAATCAAATTCATTGCATATTACCCAGTGGAAGACCTCCTACAGGATTCCCTCAGATTGTCCTGGGAATAGATTTTTCTGGTTACAGTGGATTTTGAACCAATACATTATGCACATCATAAAATTGAAAGATCTATATGTAAAAAAAATATATATATACACAAAATATTGTTTTCAGCCCTTCCCCATCATTTAATAATAAGGATTTTAAAAGGATCATTTTTGTCTGATACTAATAGTCATCTTCATTCTCATGTGAACTAAACAATGCTTTAGTACAGGGCAATATGGAAGGAAATCAGGGAGCACATAATACAAGATAAGATTTGTCATTTTTGTGTTTAAATCGAATAAGCATTTGGACAGCATGTGCAGTGGAAGAGCATTAGTGGTTGTAAATTTGTTCCCTTTACCACTGGCATGTCTTATATTCACTAGCTTTTTAGTCACTTGAGGGAAACCCTCCATCAGCCTGTTAAAAATTACCTTTTTCTAATTTGAAATTCCAATCTTGTAGGCCAGTAAAATAGGTCAATTAAGTTGACACCACATCTTTTTTATAAGCTCAGCTAAGCAATTATAATTGGGTGGTGAGGGTTTATGCTGTCATGTTTGAAGATTCAACGGTGGGGAGAAATGCCCAATACAGAACTGTAATTTACAACTCCAGCACATCCCTAAACATTCAGTATAAGGATATTCCTATCTATTTTCAGATATGAGGCAAATTTGCTCTTGGTCTGGATTAAAATAACAATGACATTTTTTGGCAATAAAACAAAAGCATACTAATTTAACCTACCCTCATAGCAAAATCATTTAGCACAAGTGCATTACAGACATAGACACTCTAATTCAACATTTTAGAAAAATAACAAGAATGTATGTCACCAATCCTGGCTTACCTTGGACTACAACACACATGTTCCACAACATCTATTTCATGCTTTACACAGGTATGTGGTCAACCAATACCTGTTGGAATAACCACCTCCTTATTAATAAATGTTAAATCAGTAAGTTAGAAAATATTGTAAATGACTTGTTCAGAACACATAGACATTAATTCGTAGCTTTAAAAGGTAACAGCGACAGCACTTCACACCCACTAGGATGGCTATTAACAAGAAAACAGAAAATGTTAATAACAAGTGTTGGCCAAGATGTAGAGAAACTGAAACCCTTGTGCACTTTTGGTGGGAATGCAAAATGTTGCAACTGCTGCAGAAAACAGTATGGTGGTTTCTCAAAAAAATTAAAATAGACTGACCATATGATCCAGCAGTCTCATTTCTTGGTATATACCCAAAAGAATTGAAAGCAATGACTCAAACAGATATTTGTACATCGATGTTCACAGCAGCATCATTCACAATAGCCAAAAGGTGAAAGTAACCCAAGTGTACATGACAGATGAATGGATAAGGAAAATATGGCATATACGTACAATGAAATATTATGCAGCTTTAAAAAGGAAGGAAATTCTGATACATGGATAAATCTTGCAGACATTTTGCTAAGTGAAACAAGCCAGTCACAAAAAGATAAATACTGTATGATTCCGTTCAGATGAGGTACTCAGTGCGGTCAAATTCATAGAGACAGAAAGTAGAATGATGGCTGCCAGGGGTTGGGGAATGAGGAGGCAGGAGTTATTGTTTAATGGGCACAGAGTTTCAGTTTGGGAAGATGAAAAAGTTCTGGAGATGGATATTAGCGATGGTTGCACACAATGTAAATGTACTTAATGTCACTGAACTATATACTACAAAATGATTAAAATGGTATATTTTATATATTTTACCACAATAAAAAGTACCTTAGCAAAAATATCACATTTTAAATAAATATATTGCATTTGCTCCCTCATTTAAAGACAATCTGATAATGAAGGATTTACGGTTGCTAAAGCTGGAGACAGAGCTATTCCCATACTTCCCTCCCTCCTGTTGCCCTCTCCTCCACATTTTGAGAGGGAAAATAAGCATTCATCAGTTCATTCCGGTACACTTTCCTGTTCTCAGAAACTTTAGTCAAACTCATAGAAGCAGACAGTAGAATGGTATGGCCAGGTGCTAGGGGGATGGGGGAAACGAGGAGATATTGGTCAAAGGGTATAAAGTTTCAGTTAGGCAGGATGATTAAAATCTGGACATCTAACGTACAGCATGGTGACTATAGTTAATAATAGCATATCGTATCCTTGAAATTTGCTAAGATAGTAGATCTTAAATGTTCTCACCACACACACACAAAAGGTAACTGTGTGAGGTGATGGATATGTTAATTAGTTTGATTGTGGTAATCGTTTCACAATGTATACATATATCAAAACATCACGTAATACATCTTAAATAAATATAATTTTTTATCTGTCAATTATACCTCAATAAATCTGGGGGAAGGGGAAGAAACTTCAGCCTCTGATGCCAATGGAGGCTTTTTTCAACCAAAGGGGCTTTTCATTTGCCAAGGCACACAAAGGGTTAAATAAAATAAGCCACTAGATTATCGCCCCTAGCATCTAGGTCTCTCCTCTGTCCTCACCTGCCAGGAAGGGTCAGGGCTCCTTCACAGGGGGAAGCGTGAAATTTAAAGTGAAAAGAATATCTGAATGTATTTAGTAATTTTCAATCATTTTCAAATCACTTCCTCGGCACCAATCACCTCAGCAGTTGAAGACCGACCTGAAGCGGTCTTTGGTTCCAAATACACAAAACTTCCAAGAAAAGAACACATTAGGAGCGCTACGTTCCAGTCCAATTTGCTATGGGTTGTTGTGCTTCTTAGACGGGAACTGTTCTTTCAAAACGGAGATGAGACTGCAAAGGCTGCTGATACATGGTGAGAACATCAGGACAAAGCCTGGTGTCTCAGTGGTTACCCTCTGATGCCAGTAATGACTGGTAGGAGCCACAGGGGGGCGCTCTCGGACATGCCTTACACTGTTCCTTGATTTGAGTGCTAGTTACATCAGCACATTCAGTTTGTGCAAGTTCATCAATAATCTATAATATGTGGGAAAAAAAATCTGTGTGTGGGGAAGTATGTAGCCACAGATGATAAAATTAGAATTAATCTCCCTGAGGGCAGAAACTGTTTTGCTCACCATTGTATGCCTAATGCCTAGAACAGTAGGCCATAAACTCAGTAAATATGTATTAATGAATGAATGAATCTCTTTAGCAGAAAAGCTTCCTGTGGAGTTCCATTCAATAGCTCCTTTGTACGTACACAATATAATATCTGCAGTCTATTTATATTCAGTCGATTACACAAGGAAAACTATACCTACAGGAAAGTATTATTACAAAGGATTCTTGAAATTTTCTACAGCCCAGGTGAATCCATTCTTAGGGCTCTCTCACACTTCTGAAGCACTTGCACTTAGGCACTATCGCCACCATTGTTGCGTTGGCCTCCCAGGAAGTACCATTTCCAAAAATGACTTGCTTTTTCCATTTACTGTCACTGCAGCAATAACAAAAAATGATGTGGTGTAAGGACACTGGCTTCCAGTCTGAAGACCACATCGCTACCCAGTATCACAAGGCTGGGGGACCTTCCTGAGCCCCCTTGTACTTGTTTTGAAATGTAATGGGTTATGTGAAATGTTTAGCAACTTCCCTGTAATAAAGTAGAAAGAAGGTTGAAAGAAAACCATGAGTCAGTAGGATTACAAATGCAAAATGAATCCATTTTTCCATTTCATCAGTTAATTATAATAATTCTAAAAGTTATTCCAGAAATAGCTGATTTCATTTTCATTCAAATTCTTCATTTTTACTAGTTAACATGGAGCATCTTTATAAATGTACCACACGTTTTTATATATTTAGGATATTGAATGCTTTCCTAAGATTGGATACTAGGGTCCTATTCAAACTCAACATCCGATTTAAGCAGTAACTCTTCTGCAGTCAAAACAGTTTGCAAAAGACATTCAGGGCTGGGTGCCTTTTCCTTATTAAATAATTTTTTTTTCTTAAAAATTATGACGTGCCAAGCACATCTCTCTGTAATCATAGGGGGCTCTGTACTAAAAACAGTTCAGTGACTGCAATGGGTTGGACTGTGGGTTAACAGCTACGTACTTAAAAACTAAGGAATAACAGAACATGTAAAAGAATTGCAGAGGAATAAAAGGCTATTCCGCAATACGATTCTGAACTACAATATTGCCTGCTACTCTGAGGTCTGCAGAGGCCTGAATTACATGGGCTTGTAAGGTATGTACCTGGTTTTGAACACTCGGTGGCTTTAGGCTTCCCCTAAACGGATGATAAACCTCCAAAAGGCTACATTTTTCAGTCTTGGATGGTAAGCGCAGGGGCAAAATGCTAATCCTGCTCCCCTACTTCCTAGCCATGTGGCTTTGGGAAAGTAACTTGACCTCTCTAAGCCTCTGTCCCTAACTTTTAAAATGTGGTTGTTGTGGGAATTAAATGAGATGATACATAACATGCACAGAGCCGGGCACCTCTGAAGCTCTCATAAACCAGTTGTCTATCATTATCATTAAAGTAGAAAGTATCCAATTGTCCTAACTCCATTTCAGCACTCTGGAAGGTCTTATTCACTCATGAGTCATTATTACAATGTTTTAATAGCCGGGCATGGTTAGCACAAAGCAGTCCCAACCTAAGCAGCCCAGCCTCCTAGGTTTGCATTCAGTGGCTAGTCAGTGTTGCTTCCCAGGACCACCCCAGGGGGAGCTCCTGGTGCAGAACCAATGCCTCCTAACCCATTACGCTTGGCTCCATCTCTTCCTGCGAGAGCCTCGGGCGAGGAAGGGCCCAGCCACTCAGATCCGCACTTCTGAGCCTTAACCATCTGGGACTGGGAAAGGAATAGAATGCTTCCCTCTCAGGACAGCTCAAAGGCAGGTGTAGCCTCGGACTGGAGCTGCTGGTGCGAAAAGGGCAGGAGAGAGGCTGGGTGGGAAGGAGACGCCACCGCTCTGCGCCCTTCTTCAGCACCAGCCGCTGCGCAGGGGCCGCCACCCGGCCCAGGGAACCCTCCTGCAGGGCTTGCTGCCCTGAGTACTCCGCTCTGGAAGAAATGACAACTCCCTGGCTCACCCTCCCGCGACACCCTGGTCCCCCTCTGCACTCTGACAGATGCGGGCCGGGAGCGGCTGAGCCGGCGAACCGCCGGGGACCAGCATGCTGCGGCGCCCACCCGCACTGAGAAGAGGGGGCCGGGGGCGGCGCCCGGCGCAGATGGCGCTCCCTGCGAGATGGATGCTCCAGGGCGGGTAATCACTCCTGGCTCAACACAGCAACCCAGGGCGACGCTGTTGCCAGAACCCACCGCTGGGAGCCTGGGCAGGGAAGGGGATCTTTCCAGTCAGCTCCAAGCCCGGCGCGCCAGCCGCGGCAAGCCCCAGCCCTCCGAGGCTGGGCGGGGCGCTGGGACCCCCGGGACCCGCACCTGTAGGGCCAACAAAGCCCCCCGCAAGAGCCCCCACCACGCTGCCCTCGGTGTCTCTCCGGTTCCCTCCTGAGTCCTCTCCAGGGCAGCGAGAGCGGAAGAGCAAAGTCGGCCTCGCCCCCTGAACCCGGCGATCCGCGCAGGTGTGAGCACATCCGAACAAAGCCCACGCCCAGATGTGTCCGTGGGGACCGGAACACGCACACGCCCGTGCGCGCCCGGCCCAGCCCCTGCGCTCGTCGCCCACCGGCAGGGTAGCGTGACACCCCGCGCCCTCCGTGTCCGTGCCCGGGAAGCCTCCGTGCCGGGCCCCAGCAGCCTCTCCGTGCCCAACTGCCCACAGGGAGACCTCCAGGCAGGGCTTCCCGGAAAGCGTGGGACGCGGGTGCGGATGCAGAAGTTGGCTACAGGCTGGAGGAGGTGGCGGCTGCCGGTGCTGCTGTGTTTCAGCTGTGCCCTCTCCCGGGCGCCCGTCCCCCGCTCCCGCTCGGCCCCTGCAGCAGCGTCGGGGGGCCTGCAGGGTAGACGGGAGTCGGCGACCTACTTCGCCCCTGCCGCAGGCGCTGCTACCCGGGGGACCGCTCGGCTGAACCCCGGGCCGGTGTCCCAGTGACAACGCAGCAGCCTCCCGCGTCCTCCTCCGCCCCAGCTGTCGCCCCCAAGCAGGACCAAGTGTCACCGCCACACGCGCACAGTCCTACTCACGTTCTCGCGCCGCGCCCACCACTCAGCTCCAGCGCGACCGTCCTGGACCCTGGAGCGCAGATGTCCTTCGCTCTTGACGAAGCTGTCGCTTCTGGCTGCCCCAGCCAGGCGGCCCCTGAGCTGCCCTCTGCGCCCGCGCGTCTGAGGCTCGGACTGCGGCGCGCGTCCGCCCGCGACCCTGGCGAAGCGAGGCTGGCCCCGCGCCGGCGCGCGCCCCCGCCGCTCCCGCCCTCTCCGCTCCCCTCGCCGCGTCGTGCTCTCGCCCCTCCCGGCTCTCCTCGGCGTCCTCCCGTCCCCTCCCCCGCACTCCTCCCCGGCGTCCCCCGCCCCTTCCCCTCCCGGCCAACTCCCTCCCACCCGGCCGCTGCCGCCGCAGCGAATGGGCTCGAGCCGCCTGCGCCTCGGGGGACTGGGTGGCCCCCTCACCTGAGCGGCCGCGCCACCATCAACCTCCGTCATCCCGCGAGCTTGTGTGATACTGGTAGTGGGGGTGGGGGACGGAGGGCGGGGGTGTCCCGGGGACTAGAGTGGCTGAGATTTAGCTTCAGAAGATGTTCGGGAAAATGGGTAGTTTTTAAATGCCACTCTCAGGGGTTTAGGTTTCTGTGGGAGGTCTGTGGGTTTTTGTTTTTAATTTTCCTTTTTTTTTCCTTTATTAAAATCATTTAATTTCTTCGAAACTCACCAGTTGGAGTGGTTGAGATTGAGGGATGGTTTTTTGGGGTTTTTGTTGTTTTTGCAACCATTCTTTCCAAACAACCCTCAGAAAGGGAGCCTTCAGGGTAAGGCAGATGCTGTCTGTTCGCAGTAGGGATTGGGTCTTCTCCTCCCAGCGAACAGGGTTATTTCAAATGTGATTATTTTCAGATTTGGGAGTATTAAGGAGAATTTTTTGCAATGTAAAACAATTAAGATTTTCTAACTGTGTAGTATTTGAGTCAACACGCTGCATGCCACACAGTTCAGGCTGAGGAGCCCACTCTCCACTAAATCCTGGATGACGTCCAAGATCCTTAGCCTGACGCTCAAAGTCCTTCGTAATTTACTCCGGTCTGCAGACCAAATCACTGGCCTGCCGCGTGTCACCCGACTTGACCATTACAGAGGCTCCAGCTCTCACTGGGCTCCGCTGAAGCCTTGCTTCCTTCAGTTCTCTGGTTTAATTCAAGAAACATTTTCAGAGCCCTTCACTACCCCACCCCCTACCACCTCCACCCCCAGCCTCCAGGCTGGGTGCTAGAGCAAGTTGCAGAATGAGAAATAAGCAAGGTCATCCTTCAAGGCACTGACAACTCTGCTCTGCTCTAACTTCAATTTGAACTTGCCACTTCAACCCACACAAGCAAGCAGCCTTCTTTTCTTTCTCCTTCTGCTGCCATGCTCTCCTCCTCCTCCTCCAGCCAAATGTGTTCCAACCACACACAACCTCCTTCAGTTCCTGAACCAATATCCTGATCCCTGCCTCCTGGGTCATTGCACAAGTCATTTCCTCAGTCCCATCAGTCACTCTTCTGATCCGGTCCTTACCCCACAGCCATTCAGCTGGGTACCTTGCACCTCTCAATTTATTGTCTAAATTTCCATCTGAAATATTTTTCCAAAAACAAAAAACAAGTGATTCCATGATCCCCCTACTTAAAAGTCTGGGCTAGTGGGCTAGCTCCCTGTTGCCTATAACATAAATTCCAAATCTTTCAGTGTGCCCATTTACAATGTGCCCCTAAGTTACCTCTCCATCCTCCAGCAAAGAGAATTTTCATAACTCTAAGCCTCTGCATATGAGATTCCTTCTACCTAGAATATTCCTCCATCTCTTTTTCATCTGAAAAACTCTTGTTCATCCTTCAAGGCTTTACTCAGTTGTTACCTCCTCTGTGAATTCTTTCCTAAATCCCTGTGTGTTTTATTATAATAGTGCTTGTCACTTTTTAATAATCTCTTTGCATGCCTGACTCCACAAACTTTCACTTCCTTGAGGACAACTTGTCTTATTTATTTTTGTGTGACCTCATTTCCCACCAGTACAAATGAAGCTACAAATAACCAGAACTCAACTCTCCCTGCCTTATCATTTTCACCTGTGTAAAGGACTTCAGGCCCCTCAGTTCCCTCCCCACTGCAGTGATTACTGAGAGTCTTGGGGTTGTCCTGCATGTCCTTCTTATAGCCATCTGCTCCAAGGTTGCCCCCTCACCTCGGCCACTGTGAGGCAATGATTTCTTGTCCACACTCTTTTTCAGTGAACCCCACAGGGCAAACCTGTGCGGTAGGAAAATGACACCCTACTCTCTTCAGTTCTTGCCCCAGTTCTGTGTAGCAGTTTGTACCCTGGGCACTGAAGCAACATTGCTTGTGTCCCCCTGTGTTATAAACCCATAAAGACCCTCCTTAAACAACAACTCCTTCAACTTCTGCTTGGAATTATTCTTTCTCTTCAGGCCCTAGCCCTGGTCCATGAAGCCAGAATGGGGCAGGCAGCGCTAGGTCCTGGTGAGGTCCAGATCAGTCCCAATGCCTAGGAGACTACTTGGGTTACAGAGGTACACGGGGCTTGTTGAAGGAATGAGTACTTAAATGAAATCTTGGGCAAGTGACAACTCTTCCTCATCTGTATAGGTAGAATACTAGTACTTAGTACAAAGGATTGTTGTGAGGGTCAATTTAAAACACTGGACAGTATCTGGGACATAATAAATATTCAACAAATTCTAGTTTAAACAATAATTGTTTGATAAGATGTTTGTCAAATAAATACATGCTTGAATGAAAAGTACAAAGCCATAAAAGAAAAAGCTCTGGAGGAAATGGGAACCACAGGGACAGCACCAAACAAAAAATTAAATAATTTTAATTCTACAGAATAGTTGTGATAATATAAAGTTATTGTATGGTTTTAATTTCCAGTTTATTACTTCAACTGCATTGCAGCCCTTCGTTGCTTGGGATCAGCCTCCTGAGAGGATGAGTAACAGGGAGAGCCAAACAGCTGCTGCAAGTCGAGCTGAAATTAAGGGAGCACGGGAGGAGGGGATAGAAGAATGGTCTAAAAAAGGATTAGAAGGATGCCCAAGCAGGAAAAAGGACTTTCTAATGCAGCCTATTTGATTTGCTTGGTGACACAGGAGACATCCTGATTTGGCTGCACATTGCAGTGATTTGTACAACTCACCTCCTTACCCTAACTGCTACCCCTTCCCCATTCCTAAGCTGTGTCCTGTCCTCTATTCCCTGCTTCACTCCCCCTTCAAACCCAGGTGAGGACTGGGAATCAGGGAAATCTGTCGTCCTGATCATTTGATACTAGCAGAGTTTCCGTGTGCCCAATGCTGTTGTCAGCTCTTTACATTTATTAACTCACTTAGTCTGACGGCAATCCCATGCAGTAGCTACTATTATCTTTTCCCTTTTAGAAAACGAGGCAAAAGAGGTCACATCACTTACAGAGGCACACAGCTAGCGGCGGAGACGGGATTCGAGCCGGGCGTTACGACTCCAGAGTCAACAGTCATAACCAGCCGCTGTGCCGTGCTGCCTGTCAGTGACAGCGCTGAAAGTTTGACTGTTTGTTTTGATGGATGCATCAGTGTCACTGCGTTAAAGCAGCTACATCAGAAAGTCATGGAGCCCCCCAGTGGTCCCTGCGGTGACTATGTTTTAGCCTTTCTCCTTTCCCCTTCTCGCCTGGTCCTCTCTTTCTCAGAATTCCCCTTTCTTGCTTCTTTTACTCTTCCACTTTGTTCTTTCCTCACCTTATTTTCCATGCCGATTTTCTTAATCCACATCCATGCTGCAGGCCTCCCAGCGGAGTCCGTGCCATTGGCCCTGTCCTAAAACCTAATGTTAAGTTCACCAGCAGCTAACCTGGACCCAGCTACGCTAGTACGGAGCTGTGTGTCCACAGCAGGTCACTTCCCCCTCAGCCGGTTGCCACACTGTGAAACGACAGAGTTAGGCAGGGTGAACATGAAGATTCTTGTTTAGCTGTGTCATTTTATGATTCTTATGGTAACCAAGAGCATTTCTTTGACTCCTCTGATAATACTCAGATAAAAACTGGCTGAATTCTAGGTAAAAAAGATTGGAGCACTAAAAAATTGTTCTTACAGTAGTATAACCAGGTTGTTTGCTGCAAGAATTGCTTATACCAGTGTCATCATTATCTTAAGGTGATATTTTATGGCTAGCCGATGTGCATTAGATTTCTGACAGGGATGTGGTAAATGGAATAATTTTAAAAGCCCTTGTAGCAGGGCTCAGTGGCACATGCCTGTAATCTCAGCTACTTGGGAGACTGAGGGGGGAGGATCGCTTGAGGCCAGAAGTTCGAGACCAGCCTGGGTAACATAGGAAGACCTCATCTCAAAAATGAATAAATAAATAAGTAAATGCCCTTCTATGTGAAAGGGTATTTATAATCCAATATCATCAAAAAGCATTGTTGTTATGATGGGCAGCCTCCAAACTGGTTCCCAGTGACCCATTTCTCCTGGTATTCATGCCTGTGTGTAATCTCTTCCCCTTGAGACTGGACCTGGTGACTCACTTCTGACGCACAGAATACGGCAAAAGTAGTGGGATGTCACTTCTGGTATTAGTTTACAAAACACTCTGGCTTCTGTCTTGCTGTCTTGCTCTTTTGTTTGCTTGCTTGGAG
The DNA here is from genome assembly GCA_023783475.1 of Daubentonia madagascariensis. NCBI lineage: Eukaryota > Metazoa > Chordata > Mammalia > Primates > Daubentoniidae > Daubentonia > Daubentonia madagascariensis. Next base: position 42,776,044 of record JAKFHU010001569.1, on the reverse strand, counting down.
GGGAGCCAGCTGCCATGTTGTGAGCTGCCCTATGGAGAAGCTCTCGTGGCAAGGGACTCAGGGGAGCCTCCCACTGACAGCCTGTGAGGAACTGAGGGCCTCAGACCAATAGCCCGAAAGGATCTGAATCTTGCTGCAACCGCAGTTGTAGGAGTGAGCTTGGAAGCAGATTGTCCCCCAGCCAAGCCTTGAGATGACTCCAGCCCAGGCTGGCACCTTCATTGTAGCCTTCTAAGAGACCCCAGGCCAGAGGATTCTGAAAACCTGGGCCTGCTTTCCTGACCCACAGAAACTGGGAGATAATACATGTTTCTAGTGTTAAGCTGCTAAATCCACCACTGATAGAGTTGTCTAAGTGCGTTTCAGAACTCTGAATTTGCATCTGACCACACAAATGAAATCTATTTCCTGGATAGGAAAGGGGCAAAATGATCAAACTGTAGTTGTCATAGATGCAGATATAGTGCTGGATAAGGAAGCAATTGTGGTATAGATGAGACACCAGTCTGACTTGACTGAAGTGAACCTCAGCAGCTCCTAGCTCCACACCCAAGTCACACTGAGCTCCTACAGCCATGTCTAGGGTGACCGTCCCCTGTGCCCCACCCAGAGCTTGTCCTTTCTCCTCTTGGATGCCAACCACAGTCTCAGCTGGCCTGTACCTCCTGAAGCTTCATAGTGAGTGATTATTACCCACTATGGATACTAGGATGTGTGGTTATATCTTTATAATATATCAATAGTAGGATGTGCAGTTTCATACTTCACCTGCCCAGCAATGCAAAGTTTCCACAGATGCAAAACACCAATTGCTATCCCATGCTTCTCCTCGCCATCTGCCACACAACCACAGAACTCTGTGTGCCAGTTTGGTGCCATTTGGGCATGTGTCAAACAGAAACCAGATATTTAAAACCCATTCCTTGCCTGATGCTTAGCAACACAGTATCCTACACCTATCTAAAGATTGTAATGCTCAAGCAATTGGAGGAAAACGTGACCTTCGTGCCTGCCATATGTGGATTTCTTCTCTGGGAGCTTATGAGTCACTAGGATCTTCTGCTTGGCTCAACCCACCCCTTGCTTGGGGAACCAAGTTGGAAAGAGGAGGAACATTTTTAATGATAATAAGCATATTCCTGTAGCCAGCTCCTCCATCTGTTCCTTCAGTTTCTGTCTACAAGAATGTACAAAGGTTCTGCTGCATAGATTTAAGACTAGCCAGGGTCAGTGTGCAATCAGCCATTGCAGCTGAGGTTATCAAGGCATTAAGGACAAGGAACTGCAGATGCGGAAAACAGAGATGCTAAGAAACACTCGTGGTATGTGCCCTTCACTTCTGGCATAAGGGGGAACAGATGACAGGTACAATGAAGATGAGTTCACTGTGGAGGAAAGAAAGGAAACGGCTTCAGAACCAATACTCTTGGGTCTGAATGATTGACTCAGATGGCTTTCTTATTTGGCTACTTTTTTGCATTTTTAAGAAGAAAAAGGGTCTTAGATTAAATATACACTGACATTGTACTTCTGTTTATATTTTCTTTTAAGCCTTGATTTAAATTTTAAGTTTTTTCAATATAATTTTGAAATTCTGCTAAAACACACACAACATAAAATTTTCCATCTTAACTATTTTTAAGCATACGGTTCAGTAGTATTAAGGACATTTACATTGTTGTGCAACCATCACGGCCATCCATCTCCAGAACTCTTTTCCTCTTGCAAAACTAAAACTCTGTACCCATTAAACAACAAATTCCACATTCCTCTTTCCCTCTAGGCTCTATTAACCACCATTCCACTTTCCGTCTCTATGACTTTGACTATTTGAAGTACCTCATATAAGTGGAATCATGTCGTATTTGTCTTTTTTGGCTATCTTATTTCACTTAGCATAATGTCCTCAAGGTCCATCCATGTTGCAGCATGTGTCAGAATTTCCTTCCTTTTTCAGGCTGAATGATACTCTATTATGTGTGTATATATACAACATTTTGTCTATCCAGTCATCTGCTGATGGACACTTGGTTGCTTTTACCTTTTTGGTTCTCATGAATAATGCTGCTATGAACATGTATGTACAACTATCTCTCCAAGATCCTACTTTTATTTATTTATTTTGATATATACCCCAAAATTAGATCATATGGCAATTCTATTTTGAATTTTTTGAGGAACTGCCATATTGTTTCCCATAGCAGCTGTACCATTTTATATTTCCACCAACTGTGTGCAAGGGTTCCAAATTCTCCACATCTTCACCAACACTTGTTATTTTGTTTTGTTTTTTTGAAAGTAGCCATCATAATGAGTGTAAGTTCTTCTAATAGTTTTAAATGTCAGAAATCCATAGGATACAAGCAAGTCCAGTATTTTAGAAAGCCCTTCTCTGGCCCACCTAGAACCTATACCACTCTCTCCTTTTTCTAGACCATATCTGGGAAACTAGAATCCAAAAATTCCATCAGGACCTGCAAGAGCCCCTTCCCCATGGGTGGATGGGCGGCAGGATTAAATGGAACAATAAAACTTTCTTAAAAATGACTAATGTTATCTTAATTTTTGGCCAAGAGCGCTACGATTTTTTCCCCTAGTAGCCAAATGTCTCAAAACTTTTCACAATTTTTATATTAATTTCATTAGTAATGCCTTAAATAGCATTGTAGCATATATAAAATATTAGATGTGGAATACTGAAAGCATAAAAGTTCTAACAAATATCAAATTAAATATGTGAGAAAGTATATATAGCATATAAAATATCAAATATTTTGTTACTAAAGACAATAATTTTTTAAATTACAGAGTTTTAAATCTTGACATTTAGTTATCTGTTATGCTAATTAAGCAATTATGTACAGCGCTTTACCCAATGCTTGGTGCACAAGAGGTTCTGTGTTTGGGGTATTACTATGGAAAAGGGTTCTAACATTTGTTGAATGGTGATGCTAAGGCTCAGAGGTTAACTAACTCATTCAAGTTCACATAGTAAAAAGTTCCATCTGGGATTTCAATCAAGGTGCACTTTTCCTTCAATTCATTCATTCATTCATTCAGTGTTTACTGAGCACCTGCTATATGTCATATGCTACTTAGGTCCTGGAGATGCAGCAGTGAATAAGAGAGGCAGAAGTCCCTGTCTCAGGGATCATGTAGGTTGGAAAGGAGAGACCAACACTAAACAAATAAATATTTGTCTAATTATGTCATTCCAGCTGTAATAAACACAATGAAAGAAAAGCTCAGGGTACAAGAAGATTGTAAAAACGTGGAACCAAACTTAAGTCAGGATTAGGAACATTTCCTTGAAGATTTTAAGCTGAATTAAGTGAACAAAGGAGAAGAGACCGCTATGCACAAAAAAAGCCCAGCATTTGTAGAGGCAGGAGGCCAGAAGCGGTTTGGAGCATTTCAGAAACTGAAGAGTGGCACAGGGCTGGAGCAAACAGCAAAGCAGAAAGACGTATGCGATGGTTAGGCAGGGCTAGGCAGGGCTAGGCAGGGCCAGGTGATGCAGGGCCCTGACGCCGTGACAAGCACCTTGGACACTGAAGGATTTCAAGCTTCCTGCTTACAGATGGAGAATGGATTTGCAGGAACAGATTGGATATGGGAAGATTGGTTAAGAGGCTTACTAAAGGATTCAGGCAAAAAAAACCAGGTGATTGAACACAGGTAGGTGGTGATAGAGAAGAAACAAAGTGGATGGAATAAGGATCTCTAGCCTAAGAGGTAAAAATTGATAAACCTTGGTTACAACCAAGGGAAATAACAGGTAGAGGAGGATGTTAGGCTCCTGGTGTGAGAAACTAGCAGGCTGGTGAAATAGAACACACTGGAAGAGGTGTGGGGCTGAGAAGTAGGGGAACAGGCAGGATGATGAGTTCAGGTTTTGACATCTTGAGTTGGAAGTGCCACTGAGACTTCCAAGGGGAGAAGAAGAGTACACATTTGGGTCAATGGCTGTGGCGCACAGGCGAGATGTCTGGGCTGGGATTTGCCGGGATTAAGAGGGCAATTGCCAAGACGGTGAGTAGGCGCCCAGCTAGGGAGCAGAGAGGGCTGAGGAGAGGTGAGGGCCTGTGAAGCCTTTGCTGGAGAAAGAGCCAGCAGAGGAAACCAAGGTTCAAGAGGGAAGGAGGAAACGCAACAAAGGGTTGTGTTTTGAAGCCTCAGAAAATTACGTTTCAAGAAGGCAATGTCTGACAGAGTCAAATACTGTTAATAAGTAAAGAAGAGAAGCAAAAAACTGTCCATTAGATGTGGGAATTGGCAATCACTGGCAACGTTAGGCAAGTCAGTGGAGTGATTGAGAGTCTGTCTGGAGTTGCAGAGTGAAGAGGAGACGAAAAGGTAGAGACAGTGAGTAGTGACAACTTCTTTGCAAAATCTGGCTGTGAGGAGAGGAAGGATGTGGAGCCTGGGGAAAGGTTTGTTTTTAAAATAGAGGAGACTAGAGTATACTTAAATGCCAGTGGACGGAATTGAGAAGATTAAGAGGTGGAGAAACTAGACAGGAATCAGATATGTCCTTAAGCAACCATAAAAAAATAAGAAGTAAATGGTGACCATATTTTCCAGATTAAAAATCAAGATATGTGTTGATGACATTTCAGAATATTAGAAAAACCAGAATAATAGTGTATGTAATTATCTGTTTCTGTTCACATTTTAAATAAGACACACCATCATAATTATAATTTATTAATGTGATTCAAAAATCATTTCTGTAGCTTGGGGCCATCTTTCTGTATCAACACTTAAAAGTACTTTCCTACTATTCTTCTCTAGTTTGAAAAACTTACTGGGTTTTTTTATCCAAAACCTGCATTTAAAGATAAATGTATTTCTGCCCCCTCAATGTTTTTATTATTCAGTTGGTTGACTGTCCAGGACTGTTGTTTTTCTTATTGCCTTTTGTTATTTTACCACGAATTGCTTTGGACAGGAAGAGATAGCAAAAATCAAATTACTTTATTTCCTGCTTGATTTTACTTGCTAAAATTAGAGGGCCTTTATATTAAAAGTTTAACAATTTATGGTGCAACATGGAAATATCATACTATAGTTTAAAATGATAACTAAGAAGACTGAGAAATAAGGAAAATGTTTGTAAGCTATATTTTATGTGAAAATAGTGGAACACAAAATGGTACATGTACATTATTGCAACTCTAAAGGAATACATGAGAAAGATAATATGCAAATGAAAATCGTTCTATTAAGGTGACAGAATTATGGGTGATTTTTAAATCATTGGTCTTTTTGATTAGACTTATCTTTTCAATAAAATATTTTTATTTAAAATGTTAGTCTATTTTCTTATTATTTCTTTTTCCTTCCCTTTCTGCTGTCATGCCTTAGGCCAGGCTGTGGTACCTGGTGGCCCCTGGTCATTGCTTGTCCTTGGCACTAAATCTTGGAGCTAAGGCAGCTACTGTTCTTACTCCCAATTCCGGGTATAGCATGTGTCCCATGAGCGTGCACCCTGTGGTAGAGGGGTTCCGCATTCTGACGAGCTTCAAAAGATGGTCCAGAAATAGAATCGACTGCAGTTATTTGACCTTACAATAAGGGAGGTACACATTGGTGAGGTAGGTTATGTGCTTAAAGAATTTCTGTACTTTGGCCTTTTGGCGATTCTCTTTGGAAATGCGTGGTATTTTAAAATAGAAACACCTAAAAGTAGAAATAAAAACCAAAAATTCTAAACTTTGAAATTGACAGACTTTTGCCCATCACTGCATGCTAGTATGTAAATGAATAAAAGATGTTTATGATATAGAAGGTATTTCTGATTTAAAGACTATGTGATTGACTCTTATTTAATTTTTCAAAAATGTCCAGATAGATTTTTGCCAAGTAAGATGGGTGTTCAATGTCACCACTTTGGGTTGATTTAGTAATAATGGCATAGCTATCATTTATTGAGGATTATGTGTCAATCAAGCATATTTGGATCTCAGGTACTTTGTTATCTCATTTCATCCTCACAACCATGGTTTTCTGATAGTGTTATCCCAGTTTTACAAAGTGAAGAAACTCAACCTCGGAACAGTTAAATAACTTGCTGAACGGTCATGTTCTTGAACTTGTTTTGCTTCAAAGCCAATGTTTCCACCGCATTATTAGTAAAGAAATTAATTACATATAATTATACCTATATATCAGACATTAAATATTTTATATGTAATAGAAATTACATGTTTTATATACATAAAAGAAATTGCTTATTTTATATACATAACAGGAATTGTTATTTATATATGGCAGATACACAAACATATATATATACTAGCTCAGGAAGACAGTTCCAGAGCTTCCCACAATGATGGCTTTAAAGGCCAAGACACTCTTTTGGATGCAAAGTTCTGGTACTTTGGTGTTTTCACCACTCCATATCATTGTTTTATTATCATTTCTTGAATATGCCTAGCACATAGGTGTTTAAGAAATATTTGCTCAATGAACTAATGAAATGTCAGCACAGAGAACTCCTAGGGCTCAGGAAACATGGTGTGCATGTATGTTGTGGGTGGTGGGGGAGTGTATAGTGTGAGGCACAACAAGGATGCTCTATTAAGAAATAACAGTAAGTTTAAAAACACACTAAGCATAAAGATAGCACAAAGAACTTCTTTCTTAAGCTACAGAAAAAAAATTGAATTTTCAGATCCAGGATAAGAAAAAATAAATGTAGATATACTCTAGAAACTATACCTTCCCTGCCTGTCAAACTTCCTGCCATGGAGCCTCTACTCAACTTGATGTGCTTCCCTCTCTTCTACATTTCTTGGTGGAATAGTCTTGTGGGAAGGGAGTCAACTCTGCAGTCAAGATTTGAGATGGTAACAACAGTAAGGCCCATGGCATATTTCTTCATAGGTAACCAGTTTCATTTCAAATGGCACAACCAGCACACATAGTAACTGTTGCAAACTAAGGGATATATAATTTGTTGAATATCTCAAAGTATATTTTGCATGTAAATAAAACATGTAAAGCCTACAACTTCTAAGTTCATGCTTACTGTTTTACTTTAAAATCAATTTCAGAAATAAGGGCATTGAAAGTTGTTTGAAATTATTTGGAAGCAAATAACATGGAATGTACCAATTCATGTGCAGCAAAAGCATTTGTCTCCAAAATCTATGACATCATTTTCACATAAACAAGAGTGGGCATTATTTATATGCTCAAACTATACTACTACTATTAATGTTTTTACCAATGCATCATATGGTACAATATAACAGAATAATAAAAGATAATGCAAAAAATAAAGAGGTCATATCAAATGATTCCATGATCCTTTCAAAGATTGAGGGGAAAGGAGTGTTGCACAATTTAGGTCTGTGACATTGTGTTTGAGAAACAAATACTTTGATTTCAGAACTATAGATTTCAGTAGAAATCATTAATTTAATACACTTTCCGTCAGTATCATAATTTCCCAGAACATAAAAATAATGGCTGTTATTTATTGAGCACCTACTATATTCCAGGCACTTTGACCTACATTATTGCTAGGGCTCACAACAACTCAGTATTTTTCAGGTGAGGAAACCATCTCAGAGAAGTTAACTTGACTAAGGCCACACTTTGAACCCATATAGTTTTCTCCAAAGACCTTCATCTTAATACAAAACCTGTTACCTCCCATGAGCTATGACCAGAGACTTTAGAGAAACTAGATACAAAATTGGACAACGAAATCTATTTTGTTCCATTTGTGCTATGGTTTCAATGTGTCTCCCAAAGTTCACGTGTTGAAACATAATCCCCAATGCAACAGTATTGGGAGGTGGGGCCTAATAAGAGGTGAATGAGCCATAAGGGCTCTGTGCTCATGAATGGATTAATGTAGTTATCATGAGAATGAGTTTGTTATAAAAGCAAGTTCCACTCTCTTTCTCTCTCACACTCTCTTTTGCCCTTCTCCCTTCCACCATGAGATGGTGCAGCACTAAGGCCCTCACAAGATATGGGCCCCCTTAGCCTTGCACTTCCCAGCCTTCAGGGAAGGCTGTAAGAAATTTCTTTGTAAATTACCCAGTCTGTGGGATTATGTTATAGCAACACAAAATGGATTAAGACAATTTGTGTACTTCCAAAGTGTATAGGATATTGCTCACCAAATTGTTTTGTGTTTCTGTCACCCAGATCGTCCTAGAGTCTTTAGAAGACAAATTCTTTGGTATACTGAAATCTTATAGTCATGTTATGATACAAATGGGCACTTAACAAATGTCATTTAGATGATGAGGTATTTCCATTTCAGAAAAATAAAAGCAAGCCTCACAGAAATACACTTCTTATATGCTATCACTGGGAAAAAATGCAAACCACTACCATGATCAAAATCGATTAATTACTTCCAATCCCCTATCCCCAACTATTATTTGGAAAGCAGTGGAGAGAGTCCTGAGCTGGGACTCCAATCCATAGATGACTCAAATGTAACAGGAAGAGCTCCTACAAGCCTTTGGTTTTTTCAGTGCCATAATTTTCAGAAATTCCTTGCAGGATAACAATGCTGGCCTTGCCAAACCTACAGGATAGTTAGAATAAAATGAGAAAGCATATTTGAAGGTGCTTTAGAAAGTAAATAAATGCTATATCCAACTATAAACAAGTGCTGTATATAAATGTATTACTATAGTTATTGTTTATTGATGGTACAGAACCCACGTGCCCATGAATTTACTAAAAGGTGTATCTTTAAGAATCTAGGCAACAAGATAGCCCACTTAAAAGATTCAATCTGACAAAATAAAGATTCCAAGTCAGGGGGCACTGATGAGGAACAGGGAATATGGTTTTAGAATGAGCAGATATTGGTCAAAAAAAGATAGAAAAAAGCTTACTTTTCAAACAAAAGAAACCCCTTATTCTGTGCACAGAAGAGCTGTATTTGACTTCCTGTCAAGATACAAGACATGCAAGTCATGTGAATGATGTTTACCTCAGGCACTATGTGAAAGGAAATGTGTAATTTTTATTGTGTAGAAAGGCTCCCAGCTCACAATGAGGAAAATGATCCTGGCCATGATTGCACCTACTAGCACAGTGAAAAGCCCTGTTTTCAGATTTTAAAAAAAGAAAGTGTTTCAAAAATAACTTTTTAAAGCATTTTCATTTTCCTCATCTCCTCATAATGATGTAAGGCGGATGGTTCATTGAAGCCTAACTTAAGATAAATATTAAGGACCTATAACGTACCTAGCAATGTGCTAGAAGCTGTGAGATATTTGTAAGAAGCATATGGCAAGTTGAATTGGGAACACATAAAATAATTAGATAAAAATAAAGCAAACTATGCTATTTGAATTATGTATTGCCCAATGAGAATTTTCCCTCCTTTTCCTCTCATACAATACTTTTAGCTACATGTTTTAAAACTGAAATCATGACTTTTGTAGATGTTTTCAAATGATTGCAGGGTTTACCTTCTGGTGCATACAAGACACTTTTTAAAAAAAGCAACTCTCTGGTTGTGAAAATTGCACAAAAGAGGGTTGGTGTCGAGCTCTCATTCTTACTTGAGCTGATGATTACGCTTCTGATGAACCAGATGTAGCAGTTTCTAACATGCTATTGCAGACACGTGGGACACCGTGTCTGAAGATCAGGACATAGCCATTTTCCCATGCTCAAAAAATGAGAATGGTATATTCCTACATTACAAAATTCTATACTATCTAAACTTCACCAAGACCTCTGAAGCATACCTTTCCTTATTATACTACATATAAAAAAATTTGTATTGTATACTAACATAGTCTAAACTTCCATGGCTTCCACAGTTTTTGTGTCAGCACTGGGCATTTTTCACATAATTCAACATAGGAAATGGATGCATATGGGCTTGTTTAGATGTGTATGGATTAATTGTATTCTGATACCAAATGTGTTCATTCAAAATTAGCAAAATAACAGCACTTGTGATTTACAAGAATGTGGCTTCAATGATTGAGAAATAGAACAAATATGTGGTTTTAAATGACTCTTAATTCTACTGGCATTATTTTAAAAACTTGTGTTTTTAAGACCAAATCTGAAAGGCAGGGAGAGGTGTTAATTAAACTGTGTTCCCTAGTGCTCATATATATTACCATAAGCACAAAAGCACAATCACTGTATTTGTTACCCTAGAACACTTTTTAAAAAAATGTGGTCCAATTGTACAAAACAGAATGAATCCCAAGGATATGTGTATCTTGGCATAGAACATTTGGTGGCTTTTATTTTTTCCTTTTTAATATTCTGTTCTGTTTGGTCAAGATATTGTTTATTTTTAATTGCATTCACATTCTTTTAAAATTATTTTGATAGCCAATTTAATTAAAATGCTACATTACTTTTTTGGACCAAGGTGTGTTGGGCATATAATGCAATATAATTAACACGAGATGATACAGCCATTCTTTCTTCTCAGATAATTGGATAGATTTTTGGATTGTTGCAAATCACACGGTCTTTGACATCGTCAGTGGTGGATACTGTCGGAAAGAGTGCTACCAAGCAGCAACTGTTAACTAACTGTTTCATTCTTCTATCAGATGAGTACATCTATCTTGGTTTGATCTTTAAAAACTGCCTAAATAATACAAACCAGGCATTTAAATGTGATGTAGATTTGATTAGAATACAATATTTGAGAAGATATTACAGTATTTGTAACTCTAGATAATTTAGGAAAAACTGTTATAAACACATGATCATGGTATGATCTACAATTTCCAATTGAGAAAGCAGTCAAGAAATATGACTTTTCTCACTATCATCATCTCAGTGCTATTATATAAAATAGGAATGATGATAGTATCTACCTCATAAGATTGTTGTGAAGATTAAATGGTAGTAAATGTTAGCTACAGCTATTACTGGAACATCCAACCATTTTGGACCACATAACCTGTTCATATTCAATCACATGAAACTTTAAAATACACCTCACAATTTATATTGTCCAGGGGCAATCAGTGAATCTGTATTCAGATTAAAGATTAATGTTAAAGATTTTTATCACGAAGGCAAGTCAACATTACGGTCAGTATTTTTAACAAATGAATTATCTAAACTAATAATGCGTATCTGCGGAGCGTGATGAATTTCAATTCCACTCTCATCAGTTGAATAAAGGTTATAACGAACAAAGCAATCAGTGTGAGTTCTGAGAGACACATTTATCAAACCCTTGGACCGATACACACAAACAGTTTAGTCTGGGACATCTGTACTCTATGAATCTTTTTTGGATGGTGGATAGCTCCTGCCAGGAACAGAACAAACTGTTTTTTTTAATGTGATCCCCCTCCTTCCTACCTCCTAGTCACCAAAGAGTAATTGCCATAGATTTGCTCCAAAATAGTGAGATTAAGTGAACAGTTCAGTTGTACTAAAACTTGGCCAAAAAAAAAAAAAAAAAAAAAAGGAAGAATAGGAGCAATGAATGCAAAAAGAATTCCTGTTGGGATCAAACCAGAATGGAATTTTACAAATGGCTTATGCACCCTAACGGGGCAAAGTATACCTTCAACTTCTTGTGGAAGAAATTCATTATTTGCATTCTGTGGATAAGCAGTTCAGAGTTTCTCAAAGGGAGAAATGTTGGTATTTGAGGTGAGAGAGTTCTTCATTATGAGGGGCTGCCCATGCCCAATGCTTCCCATAACATTTACCATCGCTGTCTCCTGGTAGTTCCCCCAGACAATCTCCTCTCGCCCCCTGAGATTTGCAAATCCTTCCAGGGAGTCAGGTAAGACCACTGCTAGTAGAGAACCGCTGTGTTCATAAACAAAGAGATATAGAGAAGTATTCACACTAATTTGACATTGGATTAATTTTCTTTTTCAAGAAGCAACTCTGAAGTCATGAAGATTGAGACGACATTTACTGAGAAGAGTACAGTTCTGCACTGATTAACCCCCAAATTTCATAGATTTCGTTTAGTAAGATAGTCTTGAAGTCATTTCACAACATTCCAGGAAAGGGCATTCTAGGAAAGAGGGGTAGAAAGAGCTGTGGCTAAGAGAATGGATTGGTCCTAGCTCTACCACTCCCTAACTGTGATATCTTGGGCAACTTTTCCTAAGAAAGGGATAATAATGATATTTACCTCATAGGCTTATTGCGACAATTCAATGTACTAACACATGTAACCTGCTAGCCCAGTTCCTGGTTCTCAGTAAGCACTCAAATGTTAGCTATGTTCTAGTCACATTACTGGCACTGGATGCTTGTGAAATATTCAAAACTGTGACTGGAACTATTCCTAGGGCATAGCAGGTTAGGCAAAATTCTGAGCTTCAAACTTCAGGGGTTGCAGCTACTCCAGTAATCAGCAGCTCTACTGTAAGTGAAAGGGGGAGGCAGCTGTCACTAGCTGCTGGGGAAAAAACTCAAGGGGAGTCCCTTCCCCCGTCACCAAAACAAAGTTGTAAGATGCTCCTCTATTCCCAGGCTGGCCTTTTGTGACTTCCTTCCCTCTCACAAGATTCCTTTGACATCTACTTTCTCCTGGATAAAAATGTGGTGTGGGAGGGGAAGAAGTGCACAGTGTAATTATAACCCAGGCAGGGCTCTCTCTACCCCCTAGGGGAAATCCCATCCAGTCCATGTGCCTCTAGGGACAACGCCATCTGGAGTACTATTTTTAATAAAGAATAATATCTGCAGCAAGAACAGCACTGAAATATTGCCAGCACAGTACACCATTTACTATAGAAATATGACTTCTGAGGCACTCAGGAAAGCCTGAGCAAACATTTTTTATTCTATGCTTTTAAAATATAATTGATGTGTTGAGGAATTTATAACATTTTATAAAACAGACTATTCTACCTCTTTGCTTCTTTGAAAAGGGCAGATATTTTACCTGTATAGGACTGAAAATTCATTTTCACATCTCTTCCTATCTCTTGTACATTTGCAGAATTTACATTTTGGGTTGCTTTTGGACAAAGAAAACACTGGTCTTGTTATAAAATCAGGGTTATCTCAGGTGAATTACAGTTCTCTAGATAACCAGTTTCACGTACAAATGGGAACAAGAATGACTGGAAACTGGTGCACCACACAACTGGATGTGCCTTCTGTTGTAGAGTGAAGACAGCTGAAGAAATGGGACAGGGACACGGGCATGTGCTTACGTGCCACGCTATGTGGTTTAAGAAAAAGTCTGGCCAGAGTTCACTTGTGTATTGTACTGTTTAAGAGGGAAATGATTGGCCAAACACAAATAAGGGACAGAATTAATTTAAGCAGTAAAACAGATGAACCACATCAGTTGAGGACAAAAGTGACTTCACAATAAGGTGCAAATATGTAAACTGCATAAATATTACATTATTCTTGAAATTTGCTTTATTACAAAGAATTCCCTGAAATATTCTGATTTCCAATTATTTGTACTTTTCTTACAAGTTGTTCTAGTTGTATATTAATGTGTGTATATTTGTGGTCTGAAAGAACTTTATAATATCTTTAGGAATCATTGGTAGTTTCTTATTACTGTGTCTAAAAACTATGTAATTTGGATGTTAAAAAACTTTAGAGCTAGCTTTCCTCATTTTACAAATGAAATATCCGAAGCCCAGAGAGGTTGTCCGCCTTCCTCAAGGTCACAAACAGAAGGACTTTGCAGCAGAGCCAGGATTAGCATCCAGACTCTCAACTCCCTCCTGCACTCTTTGGACCACATCTCACTGCCTCTGTGAATCAGCATTGCAAAGGAGCAGTATAACAATACGGACAACACGATTTAGCTTTAGTTTATATGTCTATAGCAAAGGGCACTTACCTTGTTTCATTTTTCTTGAGGAATCTAACTAAACACGATGTAGGGCTTTACATGACAAATAGATAACACAACAAAGATGAATTTGTTTGGCATAAATAATGTTTCAGGTAGGTGCATATGTTATTAACTTTTGTAAAATCCAGATAGTTCAAAGCAGTTAATAAAGTAAAACAAGCCTAACTTATTTTCTTTTTAAGCATACTGTTGACAGGTGTATTCAAATGAAGCTATATTATGAATAATTAATTTTAAAATGACATTAGCCTTTTAACAGATTATTTCAATGGTTTATTTTTGTTACTGATAGGGATATTTTTTCAGTAAATTCAGACAATTTTAAAACAGAAAATGATAAGCTAGAGCTAGAAAAGTTAACACAGCATTATCTTGAAATTTCAGGGGAAAATGTGTGGTTGATTAGAACTTCACCTATCTTTTCTTACCAAATAATGTTAAAATAAGCAAATTTTGAATAGAAAAGTGTATCTGGTTCTTTCATATTTCAAATGTAAAAGTACTTTAGTAGAGAAAATTCCACTTTTCTGCATCTATTTAGATTAAATTACAGTAAAAGGTGGCATGTGGATTGTAGAAGGTAGCTAGTGAAAACATTAAATAATGTAAATTTAAGAAGAAATTAGCTTTCCACATGAAATAAAATCAATGATCACATAAATTCAACATGATTATGATGACCAAAGCAAAAATAAAAGGAGAATATGATAGTTTTCAGTTTCTTGTTTGGCACATATATTAATAAATTTTCAAACATCAAACAGTATAACACCAAAATTTACTAAAACCAACTAGCACAATAAGATTACTAAAGCTGAGTTAATTATTAACATCTTAAAAACCTAATTCCCATATGAATTCTGTAACCAAGCATATCCTCGATGCTGTATAAGCTGGCCGAAGGACCGTCTTTTTCAGGATTCCCCAGAATTCATAGGTATTTCAAAGTTAACTCACGTTGAACCCCACAATTCCTTATCGAATTTGGTGAGTCTTCTGGATAGGCCTTAAAATATGAGAACACACGCATACACTCATCACAATTTTGAAAAGAATGGGAGGCCTTCATACATGTCAGTTTTTAATTTTATCCAATCATTAATTTTCTGCAGAGTTGTTTTTTCTTGACTTAATATTTTTGCAACTTTTTTCATTTTTTGTTCATTTCTTTCTATGTACTTCAACCCTTCCAACTGCAGCTGATCCAGCTTTTCATTTCGACTTTCATCTAGAGGTATGTTTTCACACATTACAGGATTGAATCTAAAATAGGTGTCAGGAGGTAACAGACCATCAAGCATTATATGGACTTCTGTTAAAACAAAAAAGGAGGGGATAAGGTAGATAAAAAAAGAGAGGATAGGGTGAGTTATTCTACAATGACCTATTAATTTTATCTTTATTTAAAATTTTCTTCTTTTAGGCACATTACAAAGATTTGCTTATTTCACTACTCAAAAGAAGAAATTAGCTTTCCACATGAAATAAAATCAATGATCACATAAATTCAACATGATTATGACGACCAAAGCAAAAATAAAAGGAGAATATGATAGTTTTCAGTTTCTTGTTTGGCACATATATTAATAAATTTTCAAACATCAAACAGTATAACACCAAAATTTACTAAAACCAACTAGCACAATAAGATTACTAAAGCTGAGTTAATTAACATCTTAAAAACCTAATTCCCATATGAATTCTGTAACCAAAATAACAAAATAACAATAGGAGTAAGGAATCTGTAATAATGCATAAAACTACAAAATGAAGTTCATCTTCCAAAATACTTTATATTATTCTGCTAAATTAGGATACTTGTTCTTGTCTCTCTGTGCTTTTGGTCATACTGTTCACCACTGCTGATATGCCTTTCAACCTTCCTTTGTTTTAAATCTTTTGGTATCATCTTTACTGAGGTATAATTTATATACTAAGCAATTCACCAATTTTAACTATCATTTGACAAGTTTTGACAAATGTATACACCTGTGTAACCACAACAATCGTGACATAGAGCATTTCCATCACTACAAGAAGTTCCTTCAAACTTCTTTATAGTTGGTCCCCCCTTAGCCCTTGACTTTTCTAGAATTCATACAAACAGAATCACAAGTATATAGCTCTTCTATGTCTACCTTCTTTTACTTAGCAAAATGCTTTTGAGATTCATCCATGTTGTAGCATATATAAATAGTGCCTTTCTTTTACATATATTGCTGAGGAGTATGTCATTGTATAGATGCAACACAATTTGTTCTCTCCAGTTCTGGTCTAGTTCTCTTCAGTTTTTAGCTATTAGAAATAAATAATCCTACCATAGGGCCAGGCACTGTAGCTCATGCCTGCAATCCCAGCACTTTGGTAGGCTGAGGCGGGAGGATTGCTTGAGGCCAGGAGTTCCAGACCAGCCTGGGCAACATAGTGAGACCCTGTCTCTACAAAAAATTTAAAAAAATTAGCCAGGTGTGGTGGCGTGTACCTGTAGTCCTGGCTACTTGGGGGCTCAGGCAGGAGGATCGCTTGAGCCCAGGAGTTTGAAGTTACAGTGAACTATTCCTGCCACCGCACTCCAGCCTGGGAGACAGAGCGAGCCCCTGTCTCCAATCATCATCATCATCATCATCATCATCCTAAACATTTACACATAAGGCTTTGTGTAGATATATGATTCCCTTTCTTTTGAGGAAAAACCTAGGGATGAAATTGCTGGTTCATAAGGTAAAAGTACATGTTTATTTTTTTAAAACTGCCACACTGTCTTCCAAAATGGATGTACCATTTTGCATTCCAATCATTAACATATTTGAGTTCCCACTGCTCCATATCTTTGCCAAAACTTGGTATTGTCAGTCTTAATTTTAGCATTCTAGTGAGTATGTAGTGTTATCAATTTTCATTTCTCTAATGACTAACAATGTTGAAAAGCTTCACATGTACTTATTAGTTATCTGTATCTCTTCTTAAATGAAGCGTCTGTTCAAATATTTTGCCCATTTTTTCACTGAATTGCTTGTGTTCTTCTTTGTATATTCTATATATACACACACACATATATGAAATATAAGAATTTTCTATATATTTTGCATCTGATTATATATTTAGATCTGATAATGGATCACATATATGTTTTACAAATATCTTCTTTTAGTCTATGGCTTGCCTTTTCAGTTTATTAAACATATCTTTCAAAGAGCAAAATTTGTAATTTTAAGTCTAATTTATCTATTTTTTTCTTTTTTGGTTCATGCTTTTTGGGTCCTATCTAAAGAATCTTTATCTACCCAAGGCCATCAAGATTTTCTCCAACATATGCTTCCGTAAGTTTTATAGTTTTACCTCTTAGATTTAGATTTTCACCTAAGATCAGGAACGGAGTAAGACGTCTGCTCTCACCACTCCAATAAACACTGTACTGAAGGGCCTCCCACCACACGCACAAATGGTAACTATGTCAGGTGATAGATATGCTAATTAGCTGGATTGTAGGAATCATTACACAAGCTATACTTATATCAAAACACCTTGTTGTACACCTTAAATGTATTCAATTTTTTAATCTGTCAGACCTTAATATATCTGGGGAAAAAAAGAATATTTTATTGATTTGACAACAAAATTCCAGATAATGAAAAATCCAATATATCAACTTTCCTTGTGTTATCATTTAATGAATAAAAGTCCTTAGTGGGGAGTTTAAGATCCTCCCTTAGGTTAATGACTGAGTCAGTAACATGCTGATATGGAAAGAATGAGATTCAAAAACAAGGGCTGTTAAGTTGTAACAATTTTTAAAAAATTAACAACAGATTTCATAAAGACCTAAATATAAAACAGTAAAATGAGGAGATCTAAACCTCAAGGCAAAAAGTAGAAATTCAATATATACTCACTGAATGCCTAAGATGTGCCAGGCATTGGAGTCAATAGTAAACTAGATATATCAAAGTAAACTGGATAAGTCAAAGCAAACTGTGTAAGTTCTTGTCTTGCATTCTTGTGGGATAGAGAGAGAATAAGTAAACAAGCAAACACGTAATGTCATATATCCATAATGAGATAAATCTCTAGGAGAAGAAAAAAAAAAGAAGAAAAAGAAAGCAGCAGGATAAGGGATCAGAGTGACATGGTGAGGGGGGTGGAAAGTGGTCAGGAGAGGTCCCTCTGAGGAAGCAATGTTTGAGCAGAGACCCAAATGAAATAAAGGTCAAGTACAAATCCGGGTTTCCCCTTCTTTCAAGCCTTACAGAGAGAAAGCACAGCAACCACTGAGGCCCTGAGGTAGGAGAGTTCTCAGCGAGTTTGAGGAACAGCAAGAATCAAAGTGTGGCTGGACTCACTTTGGAGAAGAGACACACTAAGAGAAGGTTAGGATTTAAAGGACCCGGTAAACTTCAGTGAATGAGGCTTTTGGATTTTGTTCTAAGTGTGGGAAGCCTAGAGGGTTTTGAAAAAGGGAAAGACGTGATTTAACTTACATTTTAAAAGGATCACTTTGGCCTTTGTATGAAGACTAGATTACAGAGGCAGCAAGAGCAGAAGCAAGAACTTTCTCTAATTCCAGTTTGCCTCCATATTACTAACTCATGGAATTCCATTACTCTAATTCTCTGTTACTATGTGTATATTTGAACTAATCTGACTTCTTTTGTTGCTTTTCCCTTTTTTAACTTGCTTGAGTCTCCAACCAAGATTTTGTGCTATCCCTACTTTAGACACTTCTCCAACTGTAAGTAGGCAAAGGTAGCACTAGCTCCTAGATGGAGAATAGTCTCTGTTTAGGGTCACTTAACAAGAAATGAGTAAGAAAGGAAAACAAAATACTCGCTCTTGTGTGTTTCCCAAGCCCACACCACAGACATATCATACTCTTTTGTAGTTAGGATTGGCATATTCTACCAAAAACTGCTAGAATGCTACAAGTGGAAGTGTTTTAAAGTAGCAAACAGACTAACCTTCTGTATCTGTAGCACTGTTGATAACATTAGAAAGTTTGGTTTTCAAGCTTGTGTGTGTCACGGTGTTTCTCACGTCACTCTCATAACGTCCAGTGCCCAGGGATACTATGCACTCTAATGGGACGTCTGGCCAAAGACATTTGCACTCATGCATTGCTAATGCTGAAGGGTTATTCAAAAGCAAACCTCCATCCTGCAAAATACAAGTTAAAAAAACAAACCCTTAAAAGTGAAATTGTATTATATAAATATGAAAACAAAAATTGTAGTTTAAGCAGTTTGACATTTACTCATAGGGAAAACTGAACTATGTAATAAGCAATAAGCTAAACAAATTATTTAAAAATAAGAGGTTCCTTTAAAGTGAATTTCTTTTATATATTACAGCTGCAAAAAAAAAATTATATGAAAACTCACTGGCCTCATGAGGAAATTTCTTATTGAGCTTTTCTTTCCTATTATGAAAGTTCTTTGAACTTCTTTTTGGATTGCTTTGCATATTTTGCTCAAAAATACTGAAATGAACTGAATTACTTTTCAAATGCACATTATCCTTATTTATTGGTTAATATAGATTCTATGTAAAGCCTAACAGAAAAGAACTGTGGTTCTACTAAGCAATTAAAATTTGTCCTTTTCTCACAAGTCAAATATAACAAATAATTCTAAATTAACTGAAGTTTTATTAATAAAATTTCAAAACATCACATTCATTATAATGCATATATGATGTAAACAAAGTAGGCAAAACTTTGTAATTCTAATCATTTATCACTAATCAATATTATTTTGAAGAATTCAAAAGGAAAGGAAGGTAAAATATGCTGATAGAGTACTGTAAAAACGTAGTGGAATAAAAATCGATAAAATTGTGGTCAGACTGTAATAAAACTCATTGGAGAGCTATATTAAAATATATTACATCATTAATATTATGTTTAAAATCTAGGGAAATACATCTTATTTAAAATAGTTTAAGTGATCACTCCTTTCCCTGTAAAGCTCCCACCTGTGCCAGTTAATCATCTGCTGAATACAGGGAAAGATGCTTCCTGGTTCCCAGGTAAACAACCTGAAAAAACTCAAGTGACTTTTGATGTCACTGATGTCTTGGCATCTCCCTTGGAATTCTTCATTGCTAAGATTTCTAACAGACCTTGGAATTCCCCTAGTTCAATCTTTCACATATAGCCCTATGAAAGTATTTGACAGAATTCTTGAATGCTTTCAGCAATGGGGCACATACTACCTTGTAAAGCAACTCATTTCATTTAAAAATATTTGAATTTTTAAGATTATAGGGTCAAATTAACTTTTTTGGTGTACAGTTCCATGAATTTTAACATACACAGAGGTTCATGTAACTAATACCACAACCAGGACACAGAACAGTTCCGTCGCCCCTTAAAAACTCTTCTCATGCTGTCTCTTTGTAGGCTCACCCTCCTCCCACCCACAGCCCCTGGCAGCCACTGATCTGTTTTCCATCATTATAGTTTTGACTTTTCAAGGAGGTCACAGAAATGGAATAACATAGTATGGGACCTTTTGAAACTGCCTTCTCTTACACAGCACATCATTGAGATTAATCCAACTTGCTGCACGTATCAATGTTCCTTTTTACTGCAGACTGTATGAATGTACCACACAGTTTGTTTATCAACTCCTCCAGTGTCGGACCTCTGGGTTGTTTCCAGCATTTGACTATCACAAATAAAGCTGCTGTAAACATTTGAGTATAGGTTTTTGTTCAGACATAATTTTTCATTACTCTAGAGTCAATACCCAAAAGTGGGATTGTTGGATTACATGGTAATTGTACATTTAACTTTAAAGAAACTGCCAAAATATTTTCAAAGTGGTTGTCCACTTTGCATTCCCACCAGCAATGTATGAAAGTTCCAGTCGCTCTGCATCCTTAGCAACACTTGGTATTGTATTTTTTATTTCAGCCATGCTAATAGTTGTGTGGTGGTATTTCACCATGCTTTTACTTTGCGTTTCCTTAATGCCTAATGATGCTGAAACACCTTTTCACGTCCTCCTTTGCCATCCTTTTATCCTGTGGTAAAGTGTCTGTTCAAGTCCTTAACCCACACTGTTAAATTTTGAGTTTCTTTTATATTCTGGACATAAGTCCTTTGTTAGGTATGTGATTTGTGAATATTGTAGAGCAAAATTTTAAATTTTGATGAAGTCCAATTTGTGAATTTTTTTCTTTAATGGATGATTATTTCAGTCTAATTGTTAAGAAGTCTTTCACCTAACACCAGGTCATGAAGTTTTTTTTTTTTTCCTATGTTTTCTTCTAAAAGTTTTATAGTTTTGTTTCACATTTAGAACTATATCCACTTTGAATTATCTTTGTATAAGGTATGAGGTTTAGGCCAAGGTTTGGGGAGGTGTGTGTGTGAGTGAGTGACAGAGAGAGAGACACAGAGAAAGGTGACCAATTGTTTCAACACAATATGTTGAAAAGACTATTCTTTCTCCATTGAATTGCTTTTGTATCTTTGTCAGAGATCAAATGGTCATAATGTACGGGTCTGTTTCTAGACTTTCTATTCTGTTCCATTTGTATACATATCCATCTTTATGCAGATACCACACTATCATGGTTACTGTACCTTAAGAGTAAGTTTACAAATTGGGTAGTGTTGATTCCTCCAAACTTGTTCATCTTTCAAAATCATTTTAACTGTACTTATTCCTCTGCCCTTCCAAGTAAATTTTAGAATCTGGTTGGATAACTTAAAAAAAATCCTGCTGGAAGTTTGATTGGTATCACATTATAATTATAGATCACTTTGAGGGTAACTGACATCTTTATTATGCTGCATCTTTCAATCATGGTATGACTTTCCATTTATTTGGGTCTTCTTTTATTTCCTTCATCAGTATTTTGTTGTTTTCAACACACAGATTCTGTATCTGTTTTGTTAGATTTATACCTAAATATTTAATTTTGGAGTATTAGAAAGAGTACTGCTTTTTGTTAAAAATTTGTTTTCCAGTTATTCATTGCTTGTATATATGCACATACATATTTTTAAAATTTTATTTTATTTCAGTATATCACAGGGGTACAAATGTTTTGGTTGATTCTCCCAAGTAGTTTCCCTTCCTTGTGGAAAATCATCTACCCCACCATTAGTGCTCTCTGGCTTGAAGGCCCTATTAAAAATATTATGTGGGATTTTGTCCTACTAATGAAGTATAGTATTGTTACTAAAATTTCTCATGGAATGTGAAGAAGTACTCTTCATCCTTTCACAAATTTATGCCCAGTTATCTTAAGGGGAGTGGTAGCATTTATTGGGCAAATCATAGATAATAATAACTCTTCATTTCTAGAATTATGAAACAACTGTTTCAAAAACATTTATCTTAAATAATACTCTGGTTGGACCAGTATGATCACACTAGAAGGCAGCTATATAGAAATGTTCCAAAATACTAGCCACACTTCCCAGAGAAAGCTAATTAGCATTTTCAGTTATATAATAGAATAGCCAGTCTGAGAGTAATGGACCTTTACTATGGCATATGTCATTCAACACCAATGTGTAGCATTGTGATATATTTGAGGTAACAGTGTTGACTCTCCAAAAAGCAGTTTGGTCACATCACTTCATTGCTTGCTATATTCTCCATTTTAGTATGGGTTCTTTGGTGCCACTTCCAATCCAGTCTCTACCGCCCATGAGTTGCTGATGTCTACCACTCTCTAACTACATCTCTTTGAAATAATATGTCTTAGTTTTTCACACTGTGACTTTTGTGAGAAAGGATTATCCCTTTAAAAGACATCTTTTGTCAATAGGGACATATTTATTCATAAACCCACCATATTTCAAGTCTTTGGCTCTTCCCATAAACATCACCTTGTGGCTGGGATGTGCCCAAGTTGGTATAGTCTCTAAAACCTAAAGATTACAGAAAGCTGGTCCATGGATGGCCCAGGTCTGGGATAGGAAAAAAACCAGAAAACAAAAACAAAAGCAAAAAACAAATGACTTGCTTTGTTTGCCACCTGACTGGCAGGAACTGTCCTAAGAACGATGATGAAGACTCTCTCCCTTGTCTGGGCTCAAGAAGAGGACAATTTGTATCAGGAACAGAGTAAGGAAAGAGCAGTACAAAAGCTAAGTGTTATGCTTATCTCCGTTATGGATTCAATAGACTGAATTTTCAGTGTACATCTTACTAATGTAGTTAAATGCTTATCACTCGTAAACTTAAAGTAGCGTGGCAGAGGACATGCACCAAAGATGAGAAACCTAAATGAAACATCATCTTGCATGACAGTGCAAGTTAAGACTGGGAGAAGTAGGCCTTCTCTGATATCAAGCAGATGCTTCAGTTCATTCATTAAAAACTTAAATGACCACCTATCTACTCTGTGCCAGGCCAAAAAGCTTAGAGTGACTGCAGTTCTAGGGACTGCTATCCTTGTGTGTGCTGAATTTGAAGCAGGTGAACTGAGACGGTATCTGCTGAAACTAATCACCATGGAGAGTGGGACAAGTTTTTCTGGCCACTTGGACCATTTTTCTCAAAGAATCAGTAGAGGCTAAATTCATACGTCTTTCTAAACTCCACTGTGCCTTTGTTCCCACAATGGCATTCAATTCTCTGCGCCTCCTTGCCAGTGATACAGCCTTCCACTCTTCCCCCACATCCTAAACCCTTCCACTGTATTCTGTGACATTATTCCACAGTTACAATTCCCAATGTAATCTCACCTTCTTCTGAAAGTGCTTTCTTCAACTTAACAGAAATGTGGCTTTTTCCTGATACCACTCCCTAGGTAGTTGTTTCTCTCATATCTTATGTGCCTTAGGGTTAGGGAGCAGGATGGTATCTTATTTGTTCTTTAGCATTTATTCTAGATCCTTAGTCCAAATCTGCTTGGAAAATTCCTGCTTGTTAAAGGCGCTGCTATTCAGCTGTGTCACCATTGCCTCATCACTACTGTCACATATCAATCTCCAGTAACTCCCTCACTCAACAAATTAAGACAGCATCTGGTCCACAGACTTACTTTCTAACTCAAGTCTTTACATTACCCCATGTGACTTCAACATCTTTACAACACCTAGATATCTCAGCAGCTCAATCCTCTTATCTTCAAAAACCCTATTCATCCATCTACTCTCCGAGGTCACACAGTGGACTTTGTTATCAAAATAAATGGAATCATACAGTACGTAGTCTTTTCAGTTGGGTTTCTTTCATTTAGAATAATGCTTCTGAGATTCATCCATGTTGCTGTGAATGTCAATAATTCATTTGTTTTTATTGATGAGTAATATTCCAGTATTTGGATATACCACAGTTTATCTGTTCACCAGGTGAAAGGAACTATTTTTAAATTCAGCTATCTATAAATTTGTCATAAATTGGCTAGGCATTTGTATTGCTTAACTTTGTAAAAATCTACTTAGATTCCTTAAATGTAGGTGATAATAATTATTTCCTAAAGGCTTTCTCAAGGATAAATTTTAATTTAATCCTTTCAACTTTTTCCTTTGTTTTCAATTAATAGGACATTAGAATGATACCCATCCCATGATATAGGTAACATTTAATTTCTAATTCAGCAAAAAAGTTATCTTTTTTATTAAATTATCTTTATTTTAAATTCTATAGTTGTTACATTCTGTGTAACACCCAATAAAGTAGGTATTTTAGATGAAACACATTTTAATTATATAAAATCCTATAATGATGGGTCAGAAAAGACAAAGAAGAGAGAAAAGATGGAGGGGCAAACAAGGTTTAGCAAGAAATGATAATTGCAAAATCAATCTCAAAGCAAAAAATTGCCAGGTTTCTAGTGGTTTTACTAGCTATTTTTCAAAGTAAATTCCTGTTTCCTGAACTTTACCTACTTTTTATCAAAAAAGCACAGCAGTTAAGATTTTTGGTACTCACTCTAATCTAGTGGTGAGGCATACCATCCTTTAAGCTCTGCTTGTAGTTAGCCTCCTCTTACCAGATGCCTATTCTATCAGCAGGTGATTAGGATAATGTTCTGTCCATGGTATTTCCTGTAGCCTTTCTATTCATTCAAGTATTCATATTTACAGTTACTTATTTATTGTAGACCTAGTATGTGCCAGGCATACTGCTAGCTGCTGAGGTAAAACAGACTTGAAAAATTAATTGTTTGGATAATTTGCTAATTATCTCTTACAGGAACATACAGATTGTGTTTTAACTGCCATGCATTGTATATATGCCTAACAGCTTAAAACTTACAGATAACTTTTATTGATTTTAATGTATATTTAATAATCTCAAATTGTAAGTCAGAACACCTACCAGAAAATAATCACTGGGTAATGACAATGCTTCTTAATCATCTCAGTTTCTCACTTTTTTCCTTAGTTTTTTAAAAATTTGATTTTATTGTGGTAAATTAAATATAACACAAAATTGGTCCTTTTAATGATTTTTCAGGGTACAATTCAGTGGCATTAATTACACCCAGCATTCTTCCCTCCCCATTCTGTTCCTATCCCCAATCAACTATTCATTCTTTATACATCAACTCCAATGACAACTTCTTTGTAAAGCCAACACTGACAGAATAAGCCACATCTATACTACTTCTCAATCCTTTATATATTTCTATTATTGAATTTATCATCTCATTCTATAAGGTGTTTATATTCTTTTGTCTAAGCTATTTGAGGGTAGGATCCAGGAAGCACAAGCAATATGCTATTATTAAAAAACTCTATATCCTTCTCAGCTAGCACAGTGCCTGGCACTGAGTAAGCACTCACTACATTTCTGTCCAGTTATAATAAAAATTATTAATTGTAGCCCAGCACAGGTATAATTTGGCAGATGCTGGGCAGACTCTTTCTGCTAAAAACACTTGTTACCTGGAACATTTATATGAAATTTTGTAATTCCTTTCAGGTTCATGTGTCCTAAGCTCTGAACATAATCTTTTAAAATGTAAATAAAGTCCAAGAGGAATAATACGTATATTAAAATTAAGCATCAAAACCTTTAGCGCAAACTAACTTATCAAGTTCTTTCTCTAAAGATAGGGAATGAACAACTTAATTTTGAAGGTGGATATGGAAAAAGGGAGATGGGATAATTTTGTGTAAAAAGTAGTACTTCAAGATAAATATTATGCTACTATTATGGCAGGGGGCAGAGATTGGAAGCTACTCAAAAAGAATTCTTCCCACTTTACAATTTTCTAGGACTTGTAATACACCTTATAAGTACCGTAATAATATTCTTCTCTTTATAGTCAAAGGCAAATGAAATCTCCCTATACACCTACTCATACCTCTTAATTATAGCACTTTCAATAACCACTCAAATAGAATATTAGTTAACCTCTACCTGACTCTACAAAGGGTATGAAGTAACTTACATTAAAACATATGTCAGACATGACAGTTAAAAGGGATTTTCAAAATGACACTGGTAATAATTGAATACAATTATTCAAAGAATTTAGGATGAGAAGGTTGTAGTAAGTGAATACCATATTTTAGTTCTAAACTTGGCAAAACTTCTGAATGACTGGAAAGAAGCAAGAACTTTGCTCAAATGTTTTCTTTGTTTAAGCAATCAAGATAATTCACTCAGAATATTCTTATCAATCTTTCATGCTGTCTTTTGAGGAAAAAAATATCCCATTACTTCCTCAAGTCTTGGAAGAAGAGAATATACAATAAGGAAAATATTTACTTAAATAGGTTACTTAGACTCCAAGTTCCATTTGAATATTCTTATTAAATTAAATGTGCCAATTTTTCTGAAGGTCATTAATTTAAATGAAAGTATAGTCTCTGTCCCTGTGATTATGAGGTTATATGATTTACCTAAAAATTATATAAGAAGTTATTTTAATCTGTGGCTCAAAATAAATTGAAAGATTATGGTCATCAGTATGAAAATGGCTAAGCATGAAAAGAAATATCACTAGTCTATCTGAAATGGAAAAAGAATCACTAAATGACTTTGGTTTGTTATACGTGTTCAACAGAACTGAATTAAACTTTAGAACTACTTCCTCTTAGATAAAGAATAAAGAGCAAATGAGATAACTTCTTTTGAAGTCTGGAAACATATGGTCCCAAAATGCAGTTACTATTATCTGAGACTTTCACTAATACTTGGCATAACTGCAAGTATGGAGCATGACAATCATATTAAAGTTACAACTTATAAATGCTATTATATTTTAAACACATTGTCTAAATTATTTCTCCATTTATGACATGGTAAGAATAATATAAGAAGAGGGGAAAATAATTGTTAAAGACAGCAAGCTACATATAAAAATAAAAATTTTATTTTGACCAATAAGTCCTGAAATCAATATCAGAAAGAAACTCAACAGCCAGCAATTTCTGCCCTGAGAGGGTGGGAGAAAAAGAAGAAAGGCAAGAAGGGGAAGTGCCTTACATAATTCAACAATGACTGATTTGACAAAATAAGAAATACGAACTGACTCCAAAGACAAAAGGAATCCTATTTTGATCTTTTAAATACAAAGATTATGACATTACTTTTAGAAAGATTAAAAAGAAAATGTATAGTTCACCATAACATTATCTAAGCTATTCTATCAAAATATAAGAAAACATAAAACTGATAAAAATGTTTAGTTACAACATCGACACATGTGAATTAAAATGATCCATTAGAAAGTTTATATAGTTGACATATAGCTTATATAGAAGATCTATGTGAGTTTTTGAATGCTATCTGAAAATCCTTGTCAACAATATTAGATTTTTTTTCTCAACAGATATCTGAATATCAAATAAACAAAGCACATATACTTCAGTTACTAGAGAGAAAAGTTAAGATTCCACTCATTTGACTTCATCAAAGAGACTGATTTTAAAAGAGACATCATATAAAAACTTAAGTATATACAAAAAAATACATATTTTGAAAGTATCAGCTTAAAGCTTTATTGATTTTATTCTTATAGTGCAGTACAAGTTATGAATTAGGATTTCCATAAGAGTGGGAAAAACTTGACAGAGAAAAAATTGAAGATAAGTAGATTAGTCTACATAACAGAAAAGGAATAAACAGAAATAATATTCAACTTTACAGATACTTTAACCATAAATTTAAAACAGTACTATAATTATAGATAGCATCCTAACTCTGTCACTTAACACCTGTTTCTCTAGTCTAGCTACTTAACCTTTCTTAAGGCTCCAATTATTTGTAAAATGGAAGTAACCAGGAATGATTAAATGAGATAATGCATGCAAAACACTAAATGTCTGGCACATAGCTAACTTAATGAGTGTTTACTATTATTTTTTCATACCCTCTCCTTCAAAATATGCCCACCAAAACTGTCAAATAGACTGGGTTTTGCATTTTCAGGGGCTATATTTCATTTTTATCATGTTTGGAAAGCTAATCATACATACTATGTAATTTTTCCATCAATAAAATGATCATAATGGGCTATAAATCACACTATATAAAATACAAAAAAATCTTTCCTAAAATACGTTCTTATGTCAGAAGCCTTGTTAAGAAAAACAAAAACAAAAAAATATCTTAAATTGCACATCTTACATGTACAAAGACATGAATAAGAGTGTCTCCTTGGTTGACACCTCTGAAGCTGATTCTTTTAATCATATAAAATTTAAAAAGATAGGTCATACAAATCAACTTACTTGATGAAGATCATTTCCCAATGCATATTCTGCAAAGTAGCCTGGAGCAGCAGATGAGGCTCTAATGGCCTGCCACATTTTATACTGACAGCCTCCCAAATAATGAGAGTTGATCCCAGGAAAATGACCATAGTTTCTGAACACAAAAGCTTTTGGCGTTATCCCTCTGTTTACTATGGTACTTACAGCAGCTACCTAGTGAATTTAAAAAGTGAACAATATCATTGTAAGCAGCAATATTTGGGGTCTGTAAAAATTAAACACTATTTAATAGTATGAATGAACAATGTACAGCTCTATCCAATAAGATAAATGTGTAACACAAATATAATGTTGAGCAAAGGGAATCAGATCTCTTCAAATAGGTATTTCTTTATGGGACAATAGACACAAGGGCTGAGACAATTCTGAGAAATATATTACAAGAGAATAATAAAAGAAATATATTTGACTATACGATTTATTTACTTTAAAAAGATATTCAAAAAGGAATGTATTTATAGACCTTTATGTAATAATTGATACAGCAGTAGTAATGAATAGAAACTGCTTAAAGATTATTAAGTACACTATTTTCATAATATACAAATTTACTAATACTTACAAATTAGTCTTTGTTTCTGTTATCTTTGAAAGTATTTTGACTTTACTAAAACCAAAATGTACTACTACATAAACTATCAGGGCTTTCAGATAACAGTTATTAAAACTTGGTAGTGGAGTAATTTTTATTAAAAAACTATAATGTCAACCATCCTGGGTCTCAATTTTATCACTGTCAGTTGAATTCATGCAAAATGTGCTGTTTTGTCAATACTCTGCACTACAAACTTAAGAGACTAAAAGGTATTGATACGGCCAAAGTTGTTAGTGTCCTGTGCCAAGTGCTGCCAGGGGTTTGTTTGCTTTTCTATTTAATAAACAAAGGTCATATCCCAAATTCCTGTGAGTAATCCAAGTGTGTCTCTGGGTTACTATGCATAAGTGTTGGCCATAGACTAAAATCCAGAGAGTCTATCGGCAATTGGTATATAGATAGGGCTGGATTAAGAAACGTTATGGATGGCTGCTCCATTTATCATGATGAATTACTTTTGGAGGTGGCTATTCCCTACACTCTATTCTTTTATTCAAAGTTGACAACGTCCATGATTTAAAAGCAGGCAAACAAACAAACAAGGAGCCCTGGAGATACAAGGGAATAAGCAAGAGGTGTAGAACGCAAACTAAGGTCCTCTCCAAAAGAGCTAAGTCACCTTTTCATCATGGCCTATGAAGCCTGGGTAGTCTGATCTGTCTACTGCTCCAGCCTCATCCCACATGCTGCCCTTGGAGTCTGAGGCAAGTTAAGTCTTTCAGTTCCCAGAATTCCCTATGACTCCTCTGGCACAGGCCATTCCCTTTGCTAGGAATGCTCCTATTCATCTATCAGCCTTCACACTGAGATCTCAAATCTCCCTTCCTCATGTCCTTTTAAATAGAGAATTACCTTTGGGCTCCATAGCACTTATGCATTTCAGAGAAACTATGTCTTATCTGTGTGATTATTTCATTAATACCTACATTGCCCTACTGGGCTGTAACTTCATGTCTGCGTTTAAGCACTAATGCATCCAAAGTGCCTAGCACAGTGTACAGTGTGCACATAATTAATATTTACAGAATGAATGAAAGTATGAATATGCTGATGTTAAAGAGCAACAGAGGAAGCTGTATTTGATTTTTCATGGTTACAGCTTGTTATCTGAGAATAAATACAAGCTGCATGGGAGTCCTAGGCACATAAATCCTATTCCTTAATCAAACGAGTAATATTAAAGAAAACAGAACCCAAGTAATACTCAGATCATTGGGTTTCAAATAGATAAATAAATGAGGAGCCACACTGAGACGTATGTAAGTGACACTAAACTTTTTTAATTGGGATTGTATTTGTACATTGATATAATACAGTCATCACGTGCCACATATTAATGTTTTGGTCAATGACTTCTTTTAATGCTTATATTTATTTATTTTATTCTTCATTTTTTTGTAGAGATGGGGTCTCACTATGTGGCTCTGGCTGGTCTTGAAATCCTGGCCTCAAGCAATCCTCCTGCCTTGGCCTCCCAAAGTGCTGGGATTACAGGCATGAGCCATTGCGCCCAGCCTGTTTTGGTCAATGATAGACTGCATATATGAGAGTGGTCCCATGAGATTATAAGGGAGCTTTTATACTGTATTTTTACTGTACCTTTTCTATGTATAGATACACGAATATCTGCCATTGTGTCACAATTATCTACAGCATTGAGTATAGTAACATGCTGTACAGGTTTGTAGCCTAGGAACAAGGTAGGCTCTATGATACAGCCTTGGTGTGTAGTAGGCTATGCCATCTAGGTTTGTGTAAGCACATCTACGATGTTTGCACAATGACGGAATAACCTAACGACGCATTTCTCAGAATGTACTCCCGTGGTTAAGCAATATGTGACTGTATGTTTGTATATATTTATATACATATGAGGCAGATAAAATTTCTCTTTAAAAGTCTAGGGGAGGAAATACCATAGTTTTTCTTACATCACTAGATTTGATTAAAATAATTATGATAAATTAATTCTTCCTCATTTTTAGTTCCATTCTTTCAGGTTCTTAAAACTTCTATTATATTTTTACTGGATATAGCAAAGGCCTAATAACCACATCCTATATCTTCATAGAATTACTCATTACATAAGGAATTAATATAATCTATTGGAAGAAATTTCTAAGAATTTTTTCCCTTAATAATATGGCCCTCAGAATATGTGCTTTCACCAGACCTTCAGTTCCAACTAGGTGTTATGTTTAAGAGACTTAAGCTTACCTTAGGACATGTGGGATTTCTTGCTGTTTCAATCATTAGTGCAGATCCCATTCTATCCCTTTATTAAAGGAGAAGAGATAAATTATATCAAAATGATTTTATCTACTAACAACAGGGAACATGCACTATGCAATTACTGTTTGTCCATGACTTTGTCTAAGTGCTATGAGGGACCAAAAAAAAAAGTTTAAGAATCTCTTCTAGGAGGCTTATAATCCAATTAATGCACATGAAACAATATGTAGTTATTTATTAATATCTGATTCAAACTGCAAGTATCTAGAGCTCTGAGGTAGAGCACTCAATATAAGGTGTAGAAACAGAAAGATGCATAAAGGTAGTTTGAGAAAGACACTGAAGTATAGCAAGGAAACATATTCAAAGCTAGGCCATATGCAGGTTAAGGGCACAAAGGCAGAATAAATCTGTTGTTTTCAGGGTCCTGCTGATAGGATAAAGGAGTTGTTATGAGATAAGACTGCAGAAGTATGTATGGACTAGTTAGAGTTACCTAAAAACCAGGTGAGGACATTTAGACTTTAAACTTGTTTAAGTATCAATAGGTAACAGAGAGCCAATGGCATCAAAAAACTGCTTTTAAAATCATTGGAGTTGGCATTTGAATTATTGCAACATTATAGAAATTGTCCTTGGGTAACAATTTTCACAGTTCCATAATAAGGAATTTTATTTCAATGTAGACTTTTTCTAGACTTAAAAATTATATATTTTTTCCCCTGAATTGAATATGAAGACTATGGTTTTACCAACCTTCCTCATGAGTAAAACCATTTTTCTAATGGCATTTTCCAAACAATACTCATGTTTCTCAACTAGAATGTTAGTGAATTTCACTTAAAGGCAATATTTACAAATTGCTTAGTGATCTAACCCTTTATAAGCTTTTGCAAGTATCAATGTAAAATGCTTTCCAAAATAGACAAGATCTTTCATCTTTCCCAACCTAATTTAAACATTTCTTCTGCATCAATGCAATTTTATTCTTCTAAGGGTCTTTATTTTTTCATAGAACACTTAATATAAAATTGGAACAGAAATCCTAGGAGTATGTTGCTTTCAAATTTTTAAGCAAAGTTCACATTTATTTTTTGTTTAAATCTTGATATTATCAAAAGAGCTAAAATGCTTTAGTGAATTAAGTTATGAATATAAATTTGGAAACAAAAGTTAGGAATGATAATTGCTTATTTTAGAGAGATGTCAAAATATGAAAAAATCCTCAACATTTCTAGATTCTACTGATGTTATATTTAAAAATGGTGTCCCTAAAATAACGTAAAATCCTTATCACAGAAAAAAAAACATAAATGTGCTCTCAATAAACAATGAGGGAAAAAAATGTAATGTTATGCCAAAAAAGACCAGAAGGTAGGTGTGGTAGAACACAATATTGGCTCCCAGTGAATCATACTTCCTGGTAACCATTTCCTTGTATGTAGTCCCTTCCCACACAGACCCTCAGTTTCAGTGGCTTTTGTCAATGGGACATCAGCAAACATGCCCTTAAACCGAGGCTTGGTAAGTGTTTATGCACTAGGGCTTGCCCTCTGGGAACTCTGGGACTGCGTGATGAGACAAAGCTTGGATGAGAATGATCATGTGGAGAGAGAGACCCAGCTGTCCCAGCCATATTACCTGAACTATTATACAAAGTGAGCTTAGGCAAAAACAGAAGAAATGCCCAGTCAAATCACAGAATCATAAGACTAAATCATCATTGTTTAAACCACCAGGTCCTGGAATGGTTTATTTTGCAGCAAAGACAGAATGAAAAAGAAGAGAAAGAAAAAACAGCTAACCACACTTATAAAGTTTATCAATGCTATGATTAAAAATAAAGAAGTCTCTGAAACAGCAAAAGTGAGACAGCAATATGCAAATATGTGAAGATATTCTCATGAGTAACAAAAGGAAAAAAACATTTCATAGTAGAGAAGCTGGTTTTATAGTAAATTTTTAAAACTTCATTGAAAAACTTTAATAAACAGTATTGATTTTATGATTTCATGGGAATAGATATGAATTATTTTTTTCTAATAGACACAAAAGACCCAAAAATAAGTTACATACAATGGTAATGGGTGGGAAGATTCCACAATTGGAAAGATACCAATATTACACAAAATAATTTAATACATTTCATGTAATTTCCATCCAAATATCAGTGGGATGTTTTTATGTGATAGAAGTAACCTAAGATTTGCTTTGAAGATTAAATGAAAATAGCTAACAGAACTACAAAAAAGAATAATAAGGCCAAACTTGTTACACTGTATCAATATAAAAACATCATACAGAGGTTCAACAACTAAATTTATAGAATCTGTATAAAAATAAAGAAATCAATAGAAAAAATAAAAACTTGGACATACACTCTAATATAGGTAAGAATTTAAAATATGATAAAGGTGATGTTTCCAATCAGTTAATAAAAGGAAAAAATACTGGGTAAGTGGTACTAGGATGTTTGAATTAATATTTGAGAAATAAAATAAAGCTTGACCCCCTTACAATAGACACTAAAATAAGTTTCAGGTGACTTCAGAATAAATATAAAATTAATAAAACCTTAGGACTAGAAAATAATATAAATATGTACCTGCTTTCAGGGAAGAAAGACTTCATAAATACAAAAGCAAAGTTAAAAGTCATTAAAGGAAAAGATTTGGCTAAATAAAGATTTTTGAATGCTCTACATTAAAAACTTGTTAATTAAAAAGCACCTTTTCAATATATGGATAATATGTGTACAATACAGTGAGGAACACTCTGATAGGAAAATGAGCAAAGATTATGCCCTCAAAATTCACAAAAAAAGAATATAATCAAAAATAAAAAAATGTTCAAACTCATCAATAATTAAAATGATATAAATTGAAACACCAGTTTCGAAATCTCTCAAACTGATATAGTTTTAACCATTAAGTTGTTTGGTGTTCATTAAATAGAAACACAAATTGATGCTGGTGGATGAGTAAGCTAGGATAACTGTTTTGAAGAACAATTTAGCTCTATATGTATCAAGATTCTTAAAATATGTATACCTTCTGACTCAAAAATTTCCTTCTAGAAATTTACCTTAAAGATATAATCAAAGATTTAAGCAGAGGTGTGTAGGATGTCCATATAAACTTTATTTTGAACTGCAAAAGTATCTGAAGTATCCTTTCCCAAAACATTTAACATTTAACATTTATTTAATTTGTTAAATAAAAAACAGTACCATAAAATGGTGAACAATCATTAAAACAAGTGTCAAAAAACTATTAAATAATGTAGGAAATCATTTGCAATAAAATGCTAAGTGAAAAAAAGCAGAATACAAAAGTACATGTGCATTACTATCTCAATTTTGCGAAGGGGATGAATATGCAAACATAACTACATATACATATGCTTTTTATCTGTAGGAAATCATAGAAAAAATGTATCACCATGTTAATAGTGCTTTTGCTCTTAGTGGGATTATAAGTTATTTTTAGTGTTTTCTTGATACATTCTCTATATCCCATATAATGATTACTTTAAAAATACGTCAACATTTGACCCAATAATTATGATTCTTATAAACTCATCTACTGATATATTCTGAAATATGGGAAGAAATTTAAACTTAAAGTTTCCTACCACAGCACTGTTGATAATCACAAAAAAATGAAGAACATAAATGTCCTAAATGCCCCTAAAAATCCTAAATGGAAATGATTAAGAAAATACGGTACTATCCCACTCTGGAGTATAGGGTAGTCTTTAGAAATGTGTCAGGAGATTTTAATAAAGTTGGAAAAAAGGGAAAGAATACAAATTTACAACTATAATTTCAGCTATACAAAATGTATATAAAAATGTATTAATATATAGTCTAGAAAAAAACTAGAAGGAAACATATTACAAGGTCTACAGCTCTGAATAATAGGATTGTGGGTGATTTTAAGTTTCTACTTTATGCTTGTATTTTTGAATTTATATAATAATATTTGAAAAGAAATTCAAAATTATTAAATATTTTAGAAGAATGACTTGAGAAAAAATATGTAAAATAAAAACAATAGGATGCAAATATTATCTACATGCAACATGGTTTCATTTTTTTAAAAAGGCAATTGTAACTTTTATATGCAAATCTCACATATATGAAGCTAAGAAAACAATGACTAGAATGTGATTCACCAAAATAGTAACAGTAGTTACTTCTAATTAGTGGGATTAATAATTTAATATTCTTTATACTTTTCAAATATTATAATTTGACACATAAGTACATATTATAATGTACTTATTACCTATATAATCAGAATATTTTTTAAAAAGTAATCATAACTTACTTAAGAATCTTTTCCCACGTTTGACTGTCATAAAATGCATGGCTCCAACTCATTTTGACTGTTCCAACAATGACATTTTGTGAAAATACATCTGATCCTAATTTTCGATAAAGTTCCTCACATTCATCCAAGGGCATATGAAACAATCCCAACATGAAAGCTAATATGGCACCTGAAAAAAAGAATCCTATTTTTATCAGCATTGATAATAGAGTACTTACAAGATCTCCTGAGTCATAGATCTGGCTTACAATCTAGCTTTGATACTTTCTAGCTATGTCACCTTGGACAAATTACTTGACTTCTTAGAGCCCTAATTTTTTTATCTGTAACATGGGAATAATATGAACTAAAATTCCTAAGTCTCTTGTACTGCAATAACACATGTAAAGGGCTTTACCAGGCCTCAAAAATAAATGCTACCCAACAATGATAACGATGATGATGATAATTAAAAAATATATAAAAACGTGTTATTTTACATTAAATCATATAATATATAAGAAAGATACTGTAGTAGATAATGTTCTAATATTAATAAATCACTTAGTTTTAGTCACAGAATACAGTATATTAGACAACTCACCAATTCATTAAGCAATTACTCCTTCAGGTTAGTCCTAGGAACCAATATATTATAATTAAAGAAATTAGGTCTTCTGGGATGTCCTTTTAAATAGCTGATTTCATATCTATCCGGAATTGGTAGGACACACTGCCACCTAGTGTGTCTAACTGGCCCAACCCCGAATGAAAGAGAGAAAGGGGAGGAGAAGGCTCTGGGGTATGGAGAGAGGGCTGGAGGAGGCAAAGGACCATGGTCTCAAATATAAGTGCTTAATGTTCTTTTCCTTAACGTACTGCTGGAATGCACCACTTCTATATAATAGTAATTTTTTTTGGTATTTTTTTAGTATTACCTGTGCTTACACCACAAATGTAATCAAAGAGCTGATGAACTGGCTTCTGAGTAAGTTCAACTAATTTTCGTAGTGTCTGAAGAGCAACCACACCCCTGTAGAAAAGATTAAAGGCAAAATGAGGATTCCTGTTTTAAGAAAAATTAAGTTATTGAATAAAACTATTCTAAAAATTTTGTAGTTTATGTGCTAACATGAAAACTAATGATATAAATTAGAATCAGTAAAAATTGTCTGACCAAATCTTTAGGATCACTTTTCAAAATCCAATATCTAAATAATGGTAAAAAAACTGTGTTATGGCAACATATTTTAAAATTTATACTAATATCTCTTTAAATAAGAATACACCTGCCCAAATAAACTCGAGAATGCCAAAAATAAACAAATAAATAAGAAACAAAGACATGCCAATATAAGATTTTTTTTAAACACCCCAACTCCGGAAAACACTTTGGGATGCCATATATTGGTTTCTTCTCTTACCAACGTAGTTGGTCACCTGCGCTTCTATACATTTGCGTTTTATATATTTCACTAGTCATATTTTTAAGCTACCTTTTATTTAGTCATTTTTTAAAACTCCCAATGACCTTAGGATAATCCTCTGAATTAAGGGTATATTAATTAATGCTGCTAACTTTGTTCATTTCTGGATCCTGGCCAAAGGCAGCAAATAGCTTCATGAAGGAACGTGAAAAGATGAACAGCCTAGTAGGTGTAGGCCAATTCAAGGTGTGTGTACCATGTGGACAATTTTTTAACACTGGGAGAATATACAAAAACAACGAAAAGCTCTATTCCCAATACAAGGTGTGGGGCAGGTAAGTACTGGAACACAATGGTAGTAGGCACCAAAAAAGTAAAATCTAGAGTGTCAAATTTTACCTTGATACTGCTAACAGAAGTAACCAGAAAACACCGTAAGATTAAAGTAGAAAATCAAAGACACAGATTTTTTCTTTATGCAACAAATAATGTAAATTTGAGGAAAGGTAAGAAGACAAGACATCTTATAAGAGAGATGTATTATTAATTCAAGGTGAAACATGAAGAATTAAAGATAACGCTGGATAAAATATATTTAACAATGTGACTTCAATTATTTTATAAAAAATAAAACATGCCCATACATATTCACAAAGAAAAAGATTTGAAGAAAATAAATTGAAACATTAAAATAATCTCGGAGTTATGAGCTATGGTTTTTATTTTCTTTTGTTTTTCTTTTTTTCTTTTAAGTTTTCCTAATTACTTGTATAATCAGGAAAAAACTATTTAAAATGTTATATTTATAAATTAATTCAGAATGAATTTAAAAATATATATATACTTACCAGGTTGCTACTACTGTATATGCCTAACACTGTACTTACCAGGCTCTCTTATACAAAAGAAATACAAGATACGGGTTCTTTCTCTCACAAGCCCTCATACCTTACTGCTTTCAACACAACCCTCCCATTCCAGCTGCTCTCTCATATTCCCCTAAACCAGGGTTTCTCAATAACAGTACAATTGATAATTCTGAGTCAGATAATTCTTTGTTTTGGGGGAGTGTCCTGTGCATTGTAGGATGTTTAGTGACAACTGTCTTCTTCAAACTAGATGCAAAGGGTAGTTCCCCAGTTGTGACAACCAAAAATTTCTCCAGACACTAGCAAATGTCCTTTAGGGGACAAAATCACCTCCAGTGGAGAATCACTGATCTAAACCTAGCTTCATCCTAACCCACACCTAGATTTTCCCAAATTTCCTCATGCTAATTTCCTCCCTGTATGACACACAAAACTCATTCTACCAGATCAAATATTTATTGGTCACAAATATCTTTTTCATCATACCTCTCTCACTTTAAGTAGACATTTGAATGTCTTTTAATATTCTTCCTTCTTTCAGATCTCTACTTAAATATTACTTCCTTGAAAAGAAGCCATGGTCATTATTATTCATTAAAATAGCACTATTATTCTCCAACCCTTTACTTTTCTTCATAGCACCATTACTACCCAGTAACATATTTTTGTTTTTCTATTTATTGTCTTTGTCCTCCTCTAGATTGCAAGCACCATGAAGACCTAGATTTTGCCTGTTTTGTTTACTCAGTGTCCCCAGAATCTAAATCAGTGCCTACAACATGGTAGGCAATCAATATTTGTTTGTTAGTTGATTCAAAGAATGACACTATCCTTCCCAACTCCCCTGAACTTACCAGCAGAGGGATTCTTTCTGCTCCTTAGTGAAATGCTCCTACTCATTTAACTGCTACTTTCCCTACTTCTCATCAGTTGGAACCAACTCTGTAAACTAGAAGGATCTGTCTCATTCATTATCACTTGATCTATAACATGAATGAAGTATTACTTCTTAGATTATTTCACTTTCCTAAGAAACATCCACCAAGATCTTCTAATCTTCTAAAATTTTTCTCTCTTCAGTTGGCTTTTCTTTGACAGCTGAGCACTTCCATATGGATGTATATAATCTTATATTCAACATGAGCAAAATAGAACTGTCTTTCTCAACACCAAGCACCTTCCCTGTCCCTAGTCCCAGTGACCTACAGGGTTATACTTAGAGTGATCTTGATCTACATGCACTATATCCAGTCTCCCTTTTTCTTCAAAATTTCTTGCATATCTTTCCTTCTTCCTGCTTCCCACTGCCACCATCTGAGATTAGTATTTTATTGTCCTATGCCTAAATTATAAAATAGCCTCCTCCTCTCATCACTCACTCCTTCCTCACACTGATGTCAAAGTGTAAAGGATTGGGTGAATATAGGACCATGGAATTTAACAAAAAGACGTGGTACTACTTGAACATAAGAAGTATGTTCAATCAGAGGAATGATTGGCAAGGCAGGTACACCAGAGAGCAAAATCAGAGAGGTAAGTGAACAACTAGGCAGAAACCAGACAAACTAAGACAGAATAAGAAGCGTGGATAATTGCCAGCAGTAAGAACAGAGCTTGATAGTGAAATCATCTCCTTCTGAACAAAGTATGTATTTATTTCTTACATAGCACCAGAAGGCATCTGCAAGTAAAGACATAGGCAGCCAGAAAGTTCTTGATATAGTCTCTTTTCTAACCATCATTTTATCAAGTGACTGGTTCACTGATATAAACAAGATAGATAAATACAATAAAATAAAGCTAAAATTATAAAACATTGCCAAGATTTTAAGAGAATAATGGTTGATAAGCTTTTAAACTATCAAAAAGGTCTGAAAAGACCAAACTAAAATATAAATACTAAATCGAATCAAAAAAAAAGGCAATTCAGGTATATGCTAGAGTAGCTCTTTAGATCTGATAAACAAAAACAATTTCAAGTTATATTTTTAAAATTCGATTTTATAATAATATAATTACATCAAATCAGTTTTCTTAAGTCCCTAAAGCTGCACCAAATTTGTAGTTTTGAAAAATAATTTTTCTAGCCTTACCTTGTTCCTCCACCATCAATTGTAAGAATTCGGATTCCTCTCCCTTTCACTGGATCCACATAACCAATTAAGGCCAAAATTTCTCTAACTGCAGCCTGAAGAGTTTCATCCTTAATTTGTCTCAGTCGTAATAAATATGGAATAATTCTTTCCTATATTGAAAGGAAAGATATTTTGTTGCTTTTGTCAAATCAAGAGTGAAAATGTATGATTATTTTTAACTAACGCATATAGATCATCATATAAAATCAGGTGCCAGTGTTCATTACTTTCTCATTATTCTTAAATGATAAATTAGTTTTTGA
Organism: Daubentonia madagascariensis; assembly: GCA_023783475.1. NCBI lineage: Eukaryota > Metazoa > Chordata > Mammalia > Primates > Daubentoniidae > Daubentonia > Daubentonia madagascariensis. Next base: position 42,735,696 of record JAKFHU010001569.1, on the reverse strand, counting down.
CATACTAACGTTGATTAATATCTAGGATGTATCTGTCCTAATATCAAGGTCAAAAATTAACCTTTATCCAAACAGTTCTTTAAAAGGTGCAATGCTTAAAAATTAAAGAAGACATAATTTGCTTAATGCAAACTTGCAAAGTATTAATTATAACAGCAAAAGGTTCAGTTAACATTATAAATTTCACACAATATTTTGTCCAAATCCTAAAGAGGATAAAACTGCTTCATAATAATTACTGGAAATTAAACTATTATTAAAAGGAAAAAATAAACCATCTTGTGTACATTGCACATGGAATACCAGGGGACCTCATAGTGGAATACGAACACATGATAATTAATAAGTAAAACTGGGGTAGAAGATAAAATCTAACCATTACAATTAAATAATTAGTTTAAATAAACCTGAGACTTCAAGATTTTAAGCATTCAACTTCACACTGTTGATCACAGGCAAGAGCTTATTTATTTATTTTTTCCCCCACCAATCTGATGGGAAGCAAGAACATGCAAGAGCTTAAATCCTAGGGTTCTGTGCCACTTATCAAAGATTCTCTAGCGTATGTACATAGAAGCATCTTATATGGTCAGTACCCCAGATTTAATGGAATGCTTGAGTGGCAGCTATACTTCTGCTGTGTAACCTTCAGTAAATCAGTAATTTTCCAAAGTATCACTTATTTTGTTTCTCTTTTATGATCAATCAAGCCTGAAATAGTATTGCTCTAAATTCTTTTTCAGTTTTATTTCTTCTTTTGCCCTGGCTAGTGTAGAGCTCCAAGGCCCCACTAGAGAAACTTGAACAATGGTGGAGGATGGAAATGCAAACTTCCACTTCTGGTTAGCATGGAACAATCTGTTAGAGATCAATGCTCATGCCAAGAATGACTAGAAAAGCTAGATAAAATACAACGAAAAACACCATCTGTTTAAAAGCATCAAAGAGCTGCTGAAGCAAAGAGGACAGGAGGGGCTAAGAATCTGGAGAGGGAATAATTACTGGGAAGTGAGTTGTAAACTACAGCTTTACTTCTCTTGGGGCATTTTGCTGATTCTGGGAAGCAAAGGATTAAAAAACTGGGCTTGGCTTAGACAGAGGGCCACAAATGAAGGACAGAAAACTAGCTGATCATTTAGTCTAATGGGTGTGGAGTGAAAAAACTGAAGACCTGAGGGGCTTCAGTCACATTTCTGGTTTTACCTCAAGACATCTGTTGGATTCTAAAACTGAGGTGTGGGAGGCTAAAAAACTAAGCTGAAGGACTCTGAAAATCAGAGTGGAATTTTTTGTATTCTTGAGAATTTAGGAACTAAGGGGGTGGTGGTAGTGAACACACTAGAGACTGTCAACTGAAAGCCCTGGAGGGATATGCCCTAAAAATAGGGCAAACTAGAGGTCTTACCCAAATTGTAACACAGCCTTGACCCAGCTCTGACCCTGACTAAATTAAGGTTATCAGTACCCCACTCTATATGCCAACCAAAGGAACAAATAAACTCTCTGGAAAAAGAAATCATCTAATATAATCTGGATCCTATGCAATTTTTTATTTACTATGTCCACCATCCAGAAAAATTATCATGCATGTGAAACCATTACCAAATAAACAAAGACCAAGAGGTGATCCTCAGAATTAAAACAAAAATAAAATTACCATCCAAAGATATCATATACCTATGAATTAATTTAACAAAATAAATCCAATGAAAGATGTGCAAGACACCTACATTAAACATTTTTAAAATACTGAAGGAAAATAAAGATGACTCAAATCTTTATTTGGAAGAATATGCCATATTCATGGCTTGGAAGACTCAGTATTATAAAGACCCAATTCACCCTAAACTGTTGCATAGATTCAATGCAATCTCAGCATAATTTTTTTCTTCTTTTTTTAAAATTTTTGGTAGATAAACTGATTCTAATATTTATATGGAAATATGACCTGTCAAGGATACCCAAGCCAATATTAAGAGAAAGAACAAGGATTTATACTACCAGATATTAAGTTTATTATAAAGCTACAAAAATTTAGGCAGTGCAGTATTAGAGCAAGAATAGACAAATATATCAATGGAACAAGATATAGTGTCCAGAAACAGATTCACATATAATCACTTGATTTATGCCAAAGGTCTTTTCAATAAATGGCATTGGGTCAACTGAATAAGTATATAAAAAAATGGTCCTACCCCATATTATACAACCAAATCTTCTGGATGAATAGTAGATATAAGTGTGAAAGGTAAAACAAAGTTTTAGAAGAAATTACAGGAAAATATCTTTATGACCTTAGGATAAGCAAAGATTTCTTAAACAGGACATAAAATACTTATAAACTGGACTAAATTAAAATTAAGAATATCTGCTCACCAAAAGAACACCAAAAAGAGTGAAAAGTTAAGCCACAAAGTGGGAGAATGTTTGCAAGACATATATACATACGCGCACACACACACACACACACATATACATATGACAAGAGACTTATAGCCATTATCTGTAAAAAAACAAAAAATTATACAAATCAATAAGAACCCCAATGGAAAAACAGGCAAGACCTGGAATAAGTACTACACAAAGGAAGTATGCAAATGGCCAATAAACACTGGAAAAGATGCTGAACTTCACAGCCACCAGAAAAATAAAAAATTAAAACTACCATTTAATATCACTTAACACCCAACAAAATTGCTAATAAAAGATAAAAAACAAAACAAAAAAAACTGTTGGAGAGGAAGTAGAACAACCAGAAGGCACATACAATTCTGATTAAAGTAAAAATTGGTACAAGCACTACATAATACCATTTGGCAGTATCTACCAAAGATGAAAATATGCACTCTGTGACCCGCAATACTACTCTTAGGTATATACTCCAAATAAATGAAGACATATGTTTTCCAAAAGATACACCCCAGAAGCACTACTAAATATTCCCAAACTGTAAGCTATCCAAATGTCTAGCAATAGAATGGATGTTCTACAGCCATACCCAACAATATAGAAGATTCTCACAAATATAATGTAGCGTGAAAAAAAAAACCAGACATAAAAAAGCACATGTTATATCACTCCATTTATATAACATGCAAAAAGAGGCACAACTAACCTATGCTGCCAGAGTTTGGAAAAATTGGTCAAGCTTTTGGGAATAGTGTTTGGAGTGCTGGTAACATTATTTTTCTCATTCTGGGTAGTAGTTATATAAATGTGCCCCATTTGTGAAAAATCATGGAGCTATATCCATATGATTTGTATACTTTTCTATACATTTTTATAAAAAGTAAAAAAAAAAAGATACATGAATTGGGTTGAAGGGGTCCCTACTAGTCAAAGTTGTGACAAATTCCGAATTAAAAAAAAAAATTATAGAAACACATTTAACTTACGAAAAAACATGAATCCATAATCCTAATTTTTGAAAAAGGTATAAAAATTCATGACATCATTGAGGCAGCTATTAAAGCAACACCTTACCTTGAAAACAGACGACTAAATAGAAAAAAATGAAGCATTTCCCTTGCCTTTCCTTAAAATTTGTGTTTGAAAATGCACGAATAGCTTCAGCTTGTGAAGGAAAGCTCTACTTTACAGAAAAATGTCAATTATAGTGTAGAAGGAGTAATAGAACTAGAAACTGAATACTCTGCAACCCTAATGAAATGATTAGTTCTAGAAATGATTAAGTTAATGCTTGCTATGGTTTGGATATTTGCCCCCTCCAAACCTCATGATGAAATCTGATCCCCAATGTTGGAGGTGGGACCTAATGGGAGGTGTTTGGGTCATAGGGGCAGATCCCTCATGAATATATTAATACCCTCTGGGGAGGAGTGAGTTCTCACACCTTTAGTTCCCAAGAAAGCTGGCTGTTAAAAAGAGCCTGATACCTACCCTATCACTTTCTTGCTTCCTCTCTTGTCATGTGATCTATGCACAGATGGCTCCCCTTTGCTTTTCACCATGAGTGGAAGCAGCCTGATGCCCTCACCAGATGCAGATACCCAATCTAGAACTTTTCCAGACATCAGAATTGTGAGCTAATAAACTTTTCTTTATAAATTACCCAGCTTCATGTATTCCTTTACAGCAACACAAAACAGACTAGGACAATGGTTGATGGGATAATGGTTCTAGCATAACTACCCTACAAAAAGCAGACTGTCATCACCCTAATCCAGTGGTCATCCTTAGCATTACTCATAGTTGTGCAACCAATTATTATGTATGTCCTGATATGGAGCATTATGAGGCACAAGACATTACCTACAATGTGCTCTAACAAGAAAATATTTAACCCAATCAATCAAGCCTTTATTTATAAATTCTAGTGCTTAAGAGACAAAAAGGAAAGAGGAACACACCAAATAACACCAATAAGGAAGCTAGGTAAATTCAGAAAGTGAGTCATTCTGCAAGTTAACCAGCCCATTCTTTTCAGTTGGTCAGTTTTTAAGGTGGGGGTGGAAAAGGACTGTGTTATAAGTGACTTGGAGAAATAATCAGATGCAACGTGTGGTCTAAACTGAACCCTCATTTGGATCCAATCAGTTATATAAAGAACATTTTGAACTGAGTATATAGATGAAAATTTAATGATATAGAAGGTTGCACATTGTAAGCTCAAGAAACAGGTTATAAAACAACATATACAGGACGAGTTTATTTTGGTATATACATGCATAGAACAATTTCTGGAGGAATATTGTGGCAGACATCACTAATGTTCACCAATACCCAGTTTGCATCTCCTCCTAAGCACACAGAAGTCTATACTTCTCAGGCCCATGCAATTGAACAGGATAATTAGGCTGCAAGTAGAAGAAACGTGGCACCTTCTGCTGAAATACTCTTATGCTGCTATAGAAATCATGGAGGAAACTTCAACTGAGATACAGGTAACAAGATCGAAGTAGCCACCACAAGGAGGTTCACTGTGCCAAACCCAGGGCCAACTTTGCAAGAGTGAGAAATAACTTTCTGTTTTGTTAAGCCACTGAGATTTGGGTGTTGTTATTAGAGTTTAACTCAGCTGACTAACACAAATAAACTCTAATACATTACAGTGATAATGTCAGGGTAGTAGAAATATACAATTTATATTTTATTTTATTTTTGCTCTTCCTTTTTTCTATTTTCTACAACGTCCATGTGCTACCCTTGTTTAAACAATGAAAGGTTATTTTTTAAATTAAAAAATGTAGTGAAAGGAGACCACCTTCATCACCAACAATGAAAAATTTATCAAAGATAATTCCCCAGATGTGGCTGCTATAAATGTAGCACACAAAATTAATGTACACAAAAGAGGAAACTAGGTTTCTTTTTTTTAATGGTATTAGGTATCAAAGATAATTCCCTAGATTTGGCTACCATAAACATGGTACATACATAAAAAACTAAAATTCATACAGAGGTTCTATAATGAACAATTCTAGCATTTTAAAAAGCTCAATTCTTGATAATAATGAAAAATTTCACTGGGAAAGTTCATGAGAGTGTACATGATGACATATCTTGAGCAACTTATTCATTTCATTGTTTTTTAGATGCTTATTATTTAAGGGAAGGGAGACAACTTTCTTCAGACTATCTCAATTTTTATTCATAATTGATCTGAATGTATTAATATATTTCTATCATATTTCTTCTTGGTATAGAAGGGTCCTTAGATTTGGGATCAGTTATGCAAGATAAGAGTCCTCAAAGTTTCAACTAGCAAGACTATTCATGATAAACTAAAACTGAAAACTACCCAGAAATCCGTCTGAATAAATTGTGATACATTCATAACATGAAATATAAAGGCAATGAGAATAATTTACAACTACCCATAAACAATGTAAATGATCCCTACCAACACGCTAAGTGAAAGAAGCCAACCCACACAAGTGTTCACATAACAGAAAAGCAGGCAAAACTAACCTGTGATTATCTTTTTGGGAGATTGTGACTGAAATGGGGCACAAGGGAGACTTCTCAGGCACTGGTAATATTCCGTTTCTTCATCTGGGTGCTAACTACATGGATGTGTTCAGTTTGTGAACTTCACTGAACATTATGCTTACAAATATATGTGCATTATACTTGAATGTTTTCTAAAAGTTCGTTAAGATATGTGCTATGATCTGAATGTTGGTGTCCCCTCTAAAATTCTTATGTTGAAATCTAGTACCCAATGCAATAATATTAAAAGGTGAGAAATGAGGCCTTTTGGGGAGTAATTAAGTCATGAGGGCTCTGCCTCATAAATAGTATGAGAGTGCCTTTGTAAAAGACGTTGAAGGGAGCTGCCTTGCCCCTTTTACAATGTGAGTATTCTGCAAGAAGCTGCCATCTATGAGGAACGGGACCCTCACAAGACATCAAATCTGCTGGTGCCTTGATTTTGGACTTCCCAGCCTCCAGAACTGTAAGAAATAAATTTCTGTTGCATATAAATTTCCCAGTCTAAGGTACTTTGTGAAGCACCTGAATGGACCAACATAGTATGGAATTCTATTTTAGATCTCTGCTTTCAGTATATTACTGAAGTGTGAAATATACTTAAAAGCATATGTATATTTGGAAAATTTATCTTTTAGGTAAGAGATTATATAAATAGAAAAGACAATCCCAAATTTTAGGAACATGAAATACTAAAATTTATCTATTATAATGTGTGTGTTATATAATATAAAACTAATGAAGGGTACATTATTCAAAGACTTAGATAATTTCTCAGCAAAGTGATAATCAAAAAGTGGAATAGTTGTGAACTAAGTTAATATAATTTTCTGAATGGCAATCTAAAACTAAGCACTAACTGATTTCTAATGAAATTTTAGCAATATCATTGTATGATATTTTCAAATTGCTTATTAAATATTACAAGTAATCTTAATAATACAGATGTAGAGAGACTCCACCACATTCGTCCTATTTTTCAGTATTTCTGTGAAAACAGTCTATTTAAATGGGTCTAAATTATCTTCACTATTTTATAATTGAAAAAACTAAGGCAAAGAAAAGCTAATTGTTTTGCTTAATATGATTACCAATTCAATTATCAATAAGGTCATTAAAACTTTTAGACTTTATATTATGAAAGGACCATGAAATAAGAACTAGCAAGAATTTACATATGAATTATGTCTCCTGTCTTAAGAGTAAGTTACATAGTATAAACACATACATTGCATTTTTAAAAATATGGCTGGCAGCTGTTAGGCAATTCAGCTAATATACTGATATTTATCTTCTATATTATAAATGTTTGATATCAAAGTACAAATATTAATAGCATAATTTATATTACAGAATAAAATGGACTACTTAGCATAATGTATATCATAAACAGGGCAATTACTGAATATACATCACATGTATAATGAAAACTACAAAAAATTCAAATAAAAAAATAAAAAGCTTTGGCTTCTCCATTTTAAAAAGCTTATAAGTATTTTTGTTCCAAGACAAAACCAGATAAAATAAGTTAGAAATTACCTTGACAGCCACTCCTTTTCCTTCAGGAAATTCTAGAAGATGAAAAGTCAATTCTTCAACCCTAGTAATGCAGAGCTTTGGGTCAGCTGTTCTTCTTAATGCCTGAACTAATGCCCGGGTTCTGTTATCAATACTCACCCTTGCAATAATCTACAAAGACATATTAAATATATATGATTAAAACATGAAACCGCTCTAAAGAACAGTTAAAGTTCCTTAGGAAATGAAACTTGTAAATTTGAAAAAAATTAATACAACTTAAACCCACAATGAATAACAACTTGCCTTTTCTCGCTGAAGAGATAAACGCTTTTTCTCCTCTGCCTTTTTGTCTTTGCTGATAGCCTGCTCAGTTTTAGCAGGTTCTTCCTGTTCTTCTGACTGACTCTTTGAATCATACTTTAATTTGGGGACAAGTCCACCAATATAACCACCTACTAAAGCTTGTACACCTTCAGTGGGACGAGAAAGAAAGTTAGCAATACTTTGTTTAGTAGACACTGGAAGAACCTCAGGTATTCCACTGGGACTTGCAGGCTTGTCCACAGGATCTAAAGAAGATTCTGAGCCTGGCTTATCAGTGAGGATGCCAGGGTCTGGAGAACTTGATTTCCCTTCTTCAATATTTTTACCTTCAAGTTCTGATTTGTCCTGGAAATGTTTATTTTCCTTTTTTTGAGACATTTTTTCCTCACGTTTGAAATATGTATTAATATGATTTGATAAAAAGTAGAATGACTCTCCAAATTTTGTGGTTACAGTATTTGTATAATGAAAAAGACTTTGTTTACCTATATCATCTTCTTTATCTATAACATGACTTTTCTCTTCTGGAAAAAGACTCTTTTCTGCTGATTTCTCACTATATTTTTTCAGAGATTTGATGGCTTGTTTAACGTTTTCCTGTTTTAACCAGCCACTATCTGTTACTTTTCTTAATATTCCAGAAGTTGGCTTAAATTGAGCTAAACGTGAAATCATTTCATTCTGATTGCCAAAAACAGCCTTTGAAACAGAGTTCAAAGTACTTTTAATACGGGACATACGAATGCTCACTTTTGTAAGTCCCTTAGGAGCAGAAGTGCTAAGTTTCAAAATTCCAATATGTAAACCATGGTTGCTTGGAGAGTAGCAGTGCTTACTGCAAGAATGTGCTTCACTTTTGGTCCATTTACATCTTATTTTGCTTGTATGAAAACCTCTTTGTAGACTGATGTGGCTTACCCTCCAGTAATGTTTAGATGCACACAAGAAATGTAGTTGCTTGCTTCTCTGCTTCCCACAAAGACTTCTTGCATTACTAAGGAGGTAAATATATATACCTACAGTCAAATTAATAGACATAACTTAAAAATCATCTATTTTCTATATGACATTCTCTCATTTCATTCCTGAATGCTTCATTTAAGAAATCCCATAATTCATGGTCTTACCTGAAACAGCAAGGAAAAAAAATAAAAGTTCAAGTTAAAATTGAAGCATGATATAATATAAAATACATGACTATTTGAACTAAACTCAGCAACTTGTCTCAAAAAAAGACACAATAATATATTTCTATTATGGTTGATATAGATTTCATTTTTAAGGTAATAAAAAATAATTCGCAATTGAAGGCATTCCTGCTTAGACCTGAAGCAAGATAAAGTTGCCCACTGTCACCACTTCTATTCAACACAGTGCTGGAAGTCCTAGTCAGAGCAATCAGGCAAGAGAAGGAAATCAAGTGTATCCAAATGGGGAAAGAAGAAGTTAAACTATTGCTCTTTGCTAACGATATGATCTTATATCTAGAAAACCCCAAAGAGTCTTCCAAGAGACTCCTGGAATTGATAAATAAATTCAGGAAAGTCTCAGGTTACAAAATCAGTGTATACAAATCAGTAGCATTCCTATACACCAACAACATTCAAGCTGAGAACCAAATCAAAGACTTAATACCTTTCACGATAGCAAAAAAGAAAATAAAATAGCTAGGAATATATTTAATCACAGAGGGGAAAGACCTCTACAGGGAAAACTATGAAACACTGAGGAAGGAATTAGCAGAGGACGTAAACAAATGGAAAGACATGTTATGCTGATGGACTGGCAGAATCAATATTGTTAAAATGTCTACACTATGCAAAGTGATTTAAAGATTCAATGCAATCCCCATTAAAATACCAATGTCATTTTTTGCAGATCTAGAAAAATTAATTCTACACTTCATATGAAACCAGAAAAGACCCCAAATAGCCAAAGCAACCTTAAGCAAAAAGAACAAATCAGGAGGCATCACTTTACCAGACTTCAAGCTATAGTACAAGGCTATAGTAATGAAAACAGCACGATACTGGCACAAGAACAGAGACATAGACCAATGGATCAGAACAGAGAACCCAGATATAAAACCATCCTCATATACCCATCTGATTTTTCACAAAGGAGACAAAAACATACACTGGGGAAAAGAATCCCTATTCAGTAAATGGTGCTGAGAAAATGGTATAGCCACAAGTCGAGGACTGAAACAGGATCCGCACCTCTCACTACTCACAAAAATTAATTCACAGTGGATAACAGACTTAAACCTAAGGCATGAAACTATAAGAATTCTAGAAGAAGATGTTGAAAAAATTCTCATAGACATTGGCCTAGGCAAAGAATTTATGAAGAAGACCCCAAAGGCAATCACAGAAACAACAAAAATAAATAAATGGGACCTGATTATATTAAAAAGCTTCTGCACAGCCAAGGAAACAATCAATAGAGCAAATAGACAACCTACAGAATGGGAGAAAATATTTGCATACTATACATCTGACAAAGGGCTCATAACCAGAATCTACAAAGAACTCAAGCAAATCAGCAAGAAAAAAAGCAAACAACCCCATTAAAAAGTGGGCAAAAGACATAACAGAAGCTTTTCAAAAGAAGATAGACTAAATGGCCAATAAACATATGAAAAAATGCTCAACATCTCTAATCATCAGGGAAATGCAAATCAAAACCACAATGAGGTATCACCTAACTTCAGTGAGAATGGCTTGTATCAAAAAATCCCAAAACAACAGATGCTGGCGTGGATGCAGAGAGAAAGGAACACTTACAAACTGTCGGTGGGACTGCAAACTAGTACAACCTCTATGGAAAGCAGTATGGAGATACCTCAAAGAACTAAAAGTAGATGTACCATTTGATCCAGCAATCCCATTATTGGGTATTTACCAAAACGAAAAAAAGTCATTTTATCAAAAAGACTCTTGCACTTGAACGTTTATTGCAGCACAATTCACAACTGCAAAGATGTGGAATCAACCCAAGTGCCCATCAATACATGAGTGGATTAATAAAATGTGGTATATGTATACCAAAGAGTACTACTCAGCCATAAAAAAAATAGTGAACTAATACCTTTTGTAACAACCTAGATGGAAATGGAGACCATTCTTCTAAGTGAAGTATCACAAGAATGGAAAAACAAACACCACATGTACTCACTATGAAATTGGAACTAATCAATCAACACTCATGTGCACATCTGGTAGTAAAACTCAATGGAAATCAAGCAGGTGGGGGGGAGTAGGGGATGGGTAAATTCACACCTAATGGGTACAATGCACACTATCTGGGTGATGGGCACACTTACAACTTTGACTCAAACTGTACAACAGCAATTCATGTAACCAAAACGTCACTTTCAGTAAAGTCGTCAATGAGAAAAGAAATTGAGTAGTAGGAAAAGAACTAATTTGGGGACGTTTCCCAATAGATAAGTTTTCCTACAACACATAATCTAATATGCAATTTAGATACTATGATGCTTTTTTCTTCCTTACTGTTAAATTTCTGACTAGTTTACATAAACAATAGACTTTAAGTTCTTTGAAAACAAGGGTCAGTTCTTATACTTCATTCACCACAAACCACTTATAGAATACTTAATCTGCATCAGATCAGCTGGATGCTGAGGCCACAAAAGTAGCATACTAAAGAACTTCCAGTCTAGAACTGGAAATAGCCATGTGAAAAAGGTTTTACTACCTAATAATAAGTGCTCATTAAATCAGAGAAATCAGACTAGAAGAAACTACATGTAGCACCTACCACAGAAGGGGTTCATAACCACAACGGAAAAAGAACACATACAAATAATAAAGGAAAGAATAAACCAATTAAAAAGTAGGCAAAAGACATAAATAGGCCAGTCACAGAAGAATAAATACAAACAGTAAAATTATGAAAACATACTTCACCACATCAAAAAAAAGCCAATCACATGACACTTTGTTCTTTTAATTGGTAAAAATGTAAACAATTGATAATATCCATTATTGATAACAAGCTGGGAAAATGGGACACAGATTACTACTGGACACTATCTGATGAAATTTTAAATGCTATCAAAATTTTAAATGCATATTCTTTGATCAGCAATTCTACTGTTAAGAATCTAACCTACAGAAATACTTGCATAAGAGTGCAAAGTTATATATACACACATTCCCTGCAGCATTGCTTGAAAAAACAAAACACTGAAAAACATTAAATGTCTTTTAGCAAAAGATCATTAAATATAGTATGGTACATACAGACAATGGAATCAGTTATCATATAATACTATGTAGCAGTTAAGAAGAACTAGATGATCCGTGCATATTGACATATCCTTCATAACCAGTACAGTAGAAAGGCAAGCTGGAGTTTCTGGTTCCACATCTTAAGGATCTTGTAAGTCACCATTGTGTTCTAAGGACAAGTAAAAAGTGGAACAGACTGAAAAATCAACAACTCTTCTGTTTGATCTGTAAGAGAGGTGAGGACACAGGACAAACTGCTATCCCCAAGATTAAAGAGATACATAAGTGAATACAAGGAGACATAGCTTTCCTGAGTAAAGGCCCATGAGCAGAAACGTCTGTGGGAACCAGTGCCGGGATAAGAAAACCTGAATGGTAATTGATGAACTGCTAGAGGCTCCAAGTGGACAAGTGTGAGAGTTAAAAACTCCAGAGGACCCGGTCATGGTGGGAGTCCCTACACTTTTGTGAGTTTTACCTCCAATAGCTTCACCAAGTTCTCACAGTAAATATAGGAGAAACATCTCCTCATGCTTCTACAGCAGGCGGAGGGGAATGAAATACAACGGAGTACACTGTTCTTCTTCACAAGGTCTGCCCTCAGGAGAAACTATTAAAAGTTAACCAGAAACTAACCTGCTGGGGTTTTGTCAGAGCCTCACTGACCTAGAGGAAGGGAAGTACCCAGTTCTGGCCCACTGTAGCTATCCTGTCCCACCTAGGGTGGGGAAAAAACTAAGAAGCACTTGTGAAGTTCACAGTCCAGAGGCATAGGCTCACTAAAAGACTGAGACCTAATCACAGAACTAGAGAAAGCTTCCCTTCCCCTCACACGTTATTATGACATTACTAAAGGCCTATTTACAGCAGTTCCTTTTACCCAGTACATCATGTCTGCCTATTGAGAAAAAATTACAAGGCATACTAAAAGGCAAAAAACATAACTTGAGACAAAGTAAACATTAGAACCAGACATGGAAGGAATGTTGGAATTATCAGACCTGGAATTTAAAACAACTATGATTAATATGCCTAGGGCGCTAATGAATAAAGCAGACAGCATGCAAGACCCAATGGGCAATGTAAGTAGAGAGACAGAAATCCTAAGGAAGAACCAATAAGAAAGGCTAGAGATCAAAAACACTATGAGAGAAATGAAGAATGCCTTTGATGGGCTTATTAGTAGACTGAGGAAGAACATGACTGAGGAAGAACATCTCTGAGCTTGAGGATATATAAATAGAAAACCTCCAAACTAAAAAGCAAAAATAACAAAGACTGAAGAAAACATCACAGAATATCAAGGATTGAGGGACAACTACAAAAGGCATAAATATGTGAAATGCATACAACCAGAAAGAGAGAAAGGAACCAAAAAAATATTGAAATAATAAGGATTGAGAATTTCTCCAAAGTAATGTCAGACACCAAACCACAGATCCAGAAAGCTCAGAGAACATCAAGCAGCATAAATGCCAAAAAAACTCTGTACCTACACATACCATTCTCAAACTATAGAAAATCAAATATAAGGAAAAAATCCTTAAAGAAGCTAGAGGAAAAAACATCTCACCTACAGAGGAATAAAGATGAGAATGACATCCAACTTCCCCAGAGAAACCATGTAAACAAGAAGAAAGTGAAGTAAAATATTTAAAGTGTTGACAGAAAAAAAACCCCACCAACCTAGAATTCTGCACCCTGCAAAATTATCCTCCAAAAGTGAAGGAAAAATAAAGACTTTCTTGAACAAACAAAGATTGAGGAAATTTGTTACCAGTAGACCTGCCTTGCAAGAAATGTTAAAATTCTTTTTCAGGGAGAAGAAAAATAATATAGTTTAGAAACTTAGATCTCCATAAAGAAAGGAAGAGCACTGAAGGAGAAATAAGTGAAGGTAAAATATGAACTTTTATTTTTCTTATTCTTACTTGATCTAACAGATAATGGTTTGTTCAAAATAACAATAGCAACAACATACTCAATTATGTGTACTTATGTGTCTATATGCTTATGTATGCTTATATATAGGTGAATTGAATGACAGCACTGATACAAGGGATAGGAGAGAGGAATTAGGATTATTTTGTTATTATAAGCTACTCAAATTACCTGTGTAGTAGTATAGTATTATTTGAAAGTGGGGTTGGATTAGTTGTAAACGTATATTGCAAACTCTAGGGCAACAACTTAAAAAAGATTAAAAAAAAAGTGGGTGAAACTTTATGGAGATCTAAGCTTCTAAACTATATTATTTTTCTTCTCTCTGAAAAAGAATTTTAATATTTCTTGCAAGGCAGGTCTACTGGTAACAAATTTCCTCAATCTTCATTTGTTCAAGAAAGTCTTTACTTTTCCTTCACTTTTGGAAGATAATTTTGCAGGGTGCAGAATTCTAGGTTGGTGGGGTTTTTTTCTCTTTGATATGCTGAGAATGGTGAAAAAACAGAATTATATAAAATGCCCAATTAAAACCACGAAAGGCAGAAAAAGAGTGGAAAACAAAAATAGGAACAAAGAAAAAGGGTGACAAATAGAAAACAGTAAAAAATATGGTAGATATTAATCCAACTATGTCAATAATCATATTGAATATCAATGGTGGAAATGCACCAATCAAAAGACAGAGATTGTCAGAGTGGATGAAAAACAAAAACAAAACAAAACAAAAAAACAAAAACCAAGACCCAACAGTGTTGTCTACAAGAAACATACTGTAAATATAAAGAAATATATATTCCAGGGAAAGAAGAAATAAAATTGTCTTTGGCTACAGATGACATGATTGCCTATGTAGAAAATCCAAAAGAATCAACAGAAAAGCTACTGGAATTAATAAGCAATTATATTAATAGCTTGGTTACAGAATACAAGGTTAATATACAAAAGCTTTCTTACATACCAGCAATGAACAAGTGAAATTTGAAATTAAAGACAGAATATCATTTATACTAGCATGCCCCCAAAATGAAATACTTAGGTATAAATCTAACAAAATATGTACAAGGAGGAAAACTACAAAACTCTGATGAAAGAAATCAAAGAACTAAATAAGTGGAGAGATATTCCATATTTATGGGTAGGGAAACTCAATATTGTCAAGATGGCAGTTCTTCCAACTTGATCTACAGATCAACAAAATCCTAATCAAAATCTCAGAAAGTTATTTTGTGTTTATCAACAAACTGGTTCTAAAGTTTACATAGAGAGGCAAAAGAGCCAGCACAGGATTGGAGGAGAACAACAAAGTTGGAGGACTGACACTACTTGACTTCAAGACTTACTATTAAGCTACAGAAATCAAGACAATATGGTATTGGTGAAAGAACAAATAGATCAATGGAACAGAATAGAAAGCCCAGAAATGGACCCAACTAAATATGTTATAGTTTGACTATGACAAAAGAGCAAAGGCAATACAATGGAGCAAAGTTAGTCTTCTCAACAAATGGTGCTGGAACAACTGGACATCCACATGCCAAAAAAATGAATCTAGACACAGAACTTACACCTTTCACAAAAATTAACTCTAAATGGATCATAGACCTAAATGTAAAATGCAAATCTATAAAACTCCTAGAATACAACATAAGGAAAAACCTAGATGGTCTGGGGAATGGCAATGACTGTTTAGATATAACACCAAAAGCACAATCTATCGTAGAAAGAATCACTAAGGTAGACTTCATTAAAATTAAAAACTTCTGCTCTGTGATAGTGTTAAGAGAATGAGAAGACAAAGCAGAGACTGGGAGAAAATATCTGTAAGAGACATATCTGATAAAAGGCTGATATCCAAAATATACAAAAAACTCTTAAAACTCAACAATAAGAAAACAAATAACCCAATCAAAAATGGGCCAAAGCTGTTAAAAGACATCAGTCATCAAAAGAGATTAATAGATAGCAAATAAACATATGAAAAGATGTACCACATCATATGTCATCAGGAAGATGCAAATCAAAACAACAAGATACTACTACACACCTATAAGAATGGCCAGTATCCATAACACTGACAACACCAAATGCTAGTGAGGATGTAGAGTAACAGGAACTCTCATTCATTACTGATGAAATGCAAAATGATTCAGCCACTGTCAGAGACAGTTTGGCAGGTTAAACATACTCTTACCACATGATACAGCAATCGTACTCCTTCATATTTAGCCAAAGGAGGTGAAGACTTATGTCCACACAGAAATCTTCATGTGAACGTTTATAGCCGCTTTATTCATAATTGCCAAAACTTGGAAGCAATAAAGATGTCTCTGAATAAGTGAATGGATAAATAAACTGTAGTACATCAGTATGTGGTACGTGATACATACAATGATACAGACAATGGAAATTTATTCAGTGCTAAAAAGAAATGAGCTATCAAGTCATGAAAAGACCTGGAGGAAACTTAAATGCATATTACTAAGTGAAAGGACCCAATCTGAAAAGGCTACATACTGTAAGTGTCTTAGTCCATTCAGGCTGCTATAACAAAACACCATAAACTGGGTAGCTTATAAACAACAGAAATTTATTTCTCACAATTCTGGAGGCTGGCAAATCCAAGATCAAGGCACTAGCAGACTCACTGTCTGGTAAGGGTCCATTTTCTGGTTCATAGACGATGACTTTTACCTGTGTCCTCACATGGTAGAAGGGACTAGCTAGCTTTCTGGGGGCTCTTTTATAAGGGCACTTAATCCTATTCATGAGAGACACACCTTCACAACCTAATCACCTCCCAAACGCCCTACTTCCTAATACCTCACCTTTCGTGTTAGGATTTCAACATGAATTATGGGAGACATAAACATTCACACCATAGCAGTATGAGTTCAACTATATGACATTCTGGAAAAGGCAAAACTATGGAGGCAGTAAAAAGATCAGGGGTTCCTGGGGGTTGAGTAGGAGGAAGGGATGAATAGGCAGAGCATAGAGAATTTTTAGGGCAGTAAAAATACTCTGTATGATATCATAATGATGGATATATAACATTATACATTTTTTAAAACCCACAGAATGTACAACACCAAGAGTAAATGAAATGTAAACTATGGACTTTGGGTGATTGTGTCAATGTAGGTTCATCAGTTGTAACAACTGTACCACTCTGGTGGGGACGTTGATAATGGAGGTGGCTATGCATGTGTGGGGGCAGGGGACATATGGAAAATCTCTGTAGCTTCCTCTCAATTTTCCTGTGAACCTGAAACTGCTCTAAAAAAAAGTCCTTAAAAAAAGCAAATTGCAGTACTATATATACTATACAAACATGAATATATATAGATATGTAGACATTTACAAAATAAAATGAAAACCTATATATGTGGTTGAAATCTGTGGGCACACACACATGCACATTGATTCTAAGAGGATAAGCACATCTTTATCTAGTCTTGTGAATTGAGGAGTGGGACCAAAAGAGAATGAGAAGGATTTTTACTTTTTACTTTTCTATTGTCTGAATTATTTACAATGAGCAGGTATTATTTTGTAAATTTAAAAAGCAAAACATTTAAAGCACTTTATCAGAAGATGCCATGTGAATGGAAGACACACAGTGAGAGTAGATACCAAGGGAAGTTTAAAAAAGAGGTTAAAAGTGGACAATGTTCAAAAGGAATTCATCATGTGTAAAGATGAGAAGGAAAGGAGAGAATTCTAAATAATGGTGGAAAACACAGCAAACACAAAAAAGCAAGTAAGAAAGCACAGATAGCATATGCAGAAATGGCAAGTAGTCTAGTTTTACTGCAGGAGCTAGAGAGATTATATGAGGGAGAGGTAGAAGATGACACTGAGAAAGATGGAATCAAGGACCTATTATATTAATAATTGTCCAGAAGATTACGGTTTGAACTGAAATCCTTCTTTCTAAATTCCATGGGCACATATTATTTTAAAATACCCAATTGTACAGGGGGAAAGAGAGAAAAGAATGAGTATTTAAAGGCCTTTAAAGATCAACAGATGCTGGAAGAGACTTCTCTCCTATCTACATAAAGACCAGAAAACCCACCAAGGAGAACAATTTGTTTTTCCTTCCCCTTCCTGTTACCTCATTATCTATTGTAGAAAAGA
This sequence comes from Daubentonia madagascariensis, assembly GCA_023783475.1. Taxonomy (NCBI): domain Eukaryota; kingdom Metazoa; phylum Chordata; class Mammalia; order Primates; family Daubentoniidae; genus Daubentonia; species Daubentonia madagascariensis. The sequence goes on along the minus strand of JAKFHU010001569.1, from coordinate 42,717,559 downwards.
AGACTGAAGAATTGTAACCACACCTGAATGGACCCTTTCACAAGATATCTGTCTCTCAGGCTCATTCATTTCCTAAAAGAACCATTTACAAGTTAATCTGTTCCTTATCCAATCATTCTCCTTAGTCATCATTTATTACTGCCCCTCAACAGAATTACTTATATACCATATCTTCCCCCTGCCCCCTGAAAAAAGCTATGTAAGTATCTGGGCCCATGCATGTTAATAAATTTGTATTTCATTTCTCCTATTAATCTGCCTTTTGTCAGCTGATTTTCATCCAAACTTCAGAGGCTGAGGGGGAAGTTTTTCCTTGGCCCCTACATGGCTCTTCTGAACCCCTTAGGACTTACAGTCAGTGTGATAAGCCAAGTTAACATAAAAGCCCCACAATTCCCATGACACAGAAATACTTGGTAAAATATAGTTAAAGTACTGTGGATAAAAAGACATGTTCTGTTCTCATTCATATGTGGGAGGTAAGAAATTTGATCTCATTGAAGTAGAGAGTACAATGACAGTTACCAGATGCTGGGAAGGGAAGGGGGGGAAATGGGGAGAGGATGAAGACAGGTTGATTAATGGGTACAAACCTAGAGTTAGACAGAAGTTATAAGTTCTAGTGGTTGACAGCACAATAGTATGACTATAGTAAACAATAGCATATTATGTTTCAGAATAGCTAGGAGAGATTTGAAATGTTCCCAACACAAAGAAATGATAAATGTTCAAGGTGATAGATATCTTAAATACCCTGATTTGATCATTACACGTTGTATACATGTATCAAAATATCACATGTACTGCATAAACATGTACAAATATTATATATCAATAAAAAAAGCCATGCTCAACTAGAAAAATGCTAGGAGAATGGATGCAAAGTATTCTCACCACCAAAATAACTATGTGAGATAATACACACGTTAACTAGACATTAGTCATTGACAATGTATATATACTTCAAAATATGTTGTATATGGTAAATGCATACTTTAATCTGTCAATTTAAAAAATAAAAAATAATTTAAAAAAATAAAGCTAATGTAGGGATAAGACATAAAAGGAAGGTCAAGAGAGCCTGAGTACAATCATTTGGATCTATATCAGACCCTAACCACCCTGAACAAGGAAGTTGTCAGCAAGTTGCTGGCCCAGGACCCCCTGAAGATGGATGAATTACTAAACTGGATGCCTTATAAACTGCACTTACCTTTCTGTGACAGCAGTTTATGATTAACTTTTATGGCCTGACCACAAGACAATGCTGGTCAGGTAGGACTGTTTCCCAACAGGGATTTGAACATTTAAAAATGTTACCATTGCCCCATAAGGAGTCCCCCTCCTGCTCGGGAGAGGACCACTACTCTGTGGAGTAGGATCTATTATTTGTCTCTGCCTCAATAAACTTTCTGCGGCTAGTTAGCTCGCCCATGAAATCATTCCTGTGCAAAGCCAAGAACCCACTTGGTGAGTTCAGGGGGCTTTCTTGCCTTCATTGGGATACCTCCTGCATCAAAGCCATGATCAAAACCAATAGTGGGAAATCTACAGGTTTAAGAGGAACCACAGGCCTGGATTTACAGTCATATTATCCTCAAGGTGCAGAGACCCTATACAAATAAAGTTGATCAGAGCTGGTAAATCCCATGGAACCCCAGCAGAGTCAACTGAAACCACCATATAAGGACACTTCCAAAGCGCAGGGCAATGGGACTTCCACACCAAGCAACCACCACTGAAGATTAACTCACAAAGATTACAAAACATGCAAGGAAATGAACCATCATCTCCAGAGAGGATCAGCAAATACAGTCTGAAGAAAATTGTGTCACCAAGATTTAGAAATAGAAAAAAAATTAAGTAGGTCTAAAACGTTCAAATATATAACAGAAGGAACAAAAATAAAGAGGCAAAAAGAGAACTCATACAAAGAGTAAACAGGGACAGTAAAATTTAAAAATGAAAAGTTTAGCTATATACTAGTTACAAACACACTTATAATAATGACAAAGAATGGCTGAAAATAAAGGACTGGGAAAAATAATATACCAGGTCTATACTAACCGTAAGAAAGTAAAAAGCCCTTTAAGGCAAATTCAAGGGAAAGGCATTAAATACAAATAAAAAGGGGAGACTACATAATAATAAAAGAAATGATCTATTTACTTATTAAACCTCAGGTATTCTTATAGAACTTGAAGGACAAGACAATCTATTAAGAAATAAATAATAAATATAATGTATAAAATCTGGTTGAAAAGTGCCATGAATTAAAATAAAGCAGAGGATAGGGGAAGAAGGGCACAGAGGATGCTATTTTAGATAGTGTGATCAGAAGAACTGAGTTGAAATCTTAGTGGAGACCTGAATGAAGTGAGGAAGCAGATTATTAAAAGAATCTGGGAAAAAAGCATTCTAGGCAGAGGAAAAAGCAACCAACACTTTGGAGACAAAAATGAGCTTTGTATATTCAGGAACAGCAAGAATGACAAGGTGGTTGAAGAGAAGTAAGGAAAATGAAGAATGATAGAGACAGGGCCCAAGATTCAGGCAGAAAACCAGACAATGCCCTAGACTATGGTAAGGAGTTTGCATTCCTTCTTTCCAATATGACTAATTATGAATACATCTACCAACTTGGCATTGAAATACAGTACATAAAGCCAAAAAATGGGAACCATTACAAGAAGACTAGACAATTTCATGATCATAATGAGAGATTTTAATATACCTATCAGAAATGAAATTTTGAAAGCTAGTCTGGCTTTTCATTTCTAAAATTTCATCAGAAATTACAACTACTAAGCAAAAGTTATGAAACATAGAGATGATCAACAAAATCAACAATCTTAATTTAATTGCTCTCAAATCACAACACTAGTAAATGCAAGATAAGTGTTTTGAGAGTAAATTCAGCCAGAACAAAAGCTAGAATGCAAAAAGACAGGAAGAAGAATGTAAAGTAAGAGGTGCCATCATTTACTGAGAAAAGAGCAAGGAAGAATAGAGGTAGTATAAATACAATGGATGTATAAATAAGTGGGAGAGGCTTGGACCAAGTACCCAGGGAAGGAATAGAGTTTTAACCTAGAAGAATTAAGGGAACTGTTAAGTGGAGACCCAGCTGCGGATAGAAAGAATGAATTTACAGAGGATGCTAATTATTTCAATAATGCAGACAAAAAGGTGACAAGGAACTGAATTATGGTAATAGTACTTGAATGGAGAAGAAGGCAACTGAGCATTTTCAAAGTAGGGGCAAAGAAACAAAGCAACCAAACACAGGACTTGGTGACAGCTAAGAATAGGGTAAAAGAGAGAGATGTCAAGAGAACTATAATGTTTTAAATCAGAAACATATGGAGAACTCCATTTGTGAATATGAGAAAACTGGGAAGGGGCCAATTTAATATGAGAGAAAAATGAATTTTCTTTTGGATTTACAGGATGAAGTAATAGTGGGAAATTCAAATGGAAATGTATATAGATTGTGGATTTATGTGTGGAGTTACCAGCACAGTGGCAGCTAAAACTATAAGCTGGATGGACTTATCAAAAGATAGTTTATAGTAATGATACTTGAGTATTTTGGGATCCTAAAACCTGATGAAAGCTCTTCTTCCTTGAAAAATGTTTATTTGCAAATTCACACTGTATTTTCTATGACATTTCAGGATATTCACAGACCTATTAAAGTATTCCTTGGGTTTCAAATATGAAAACTCTGGTTTAGAGAGAACATGGGTAGAGCCTTGAGTGCCACCCAGAAGGTTAGAAGGAGGAAGAGAAGACCTCCCAGGAAACAAAAAAGCATAGGAGAAAAGATATCTCAAAAAAATCAGGGCACTGAAACCAATACAGGAGAAAGTTTTCAAAAGTAATGGATAATGAACAGAAAAAAATACATGAAGATGGCAGAGAAACATTAGAACTAAGAAATGACAGGATAGGAAGGTGTCTAGGGCTAAGAGTTTTAACTCCTGACCTTTTTACAAACACATGTTCCACAAGTGAAGCAATATGCAGCTTCAGCACAAACACTCTGTCTTAACTGAGGAAAAGACTCAAAGTACAAGCTGTTCTTGAAACAAGTGAACATACAAACTAGTGAAACTGACCCTTCAATTCAACAACACTCATTAAAAGGGCATCGCTTACAAGATTTTAATTTAGATCTGATATAGAAATAGAAAAACAAGATCAACATTAAAAGTTTGATTAATAAAAATATGTTCTTATATTGAAAGTACAGCTTTAATCCGCATAAGCAATTTAACAAAATACCTATAATGGGCTTGATACAACTGCTCATACAAGGCATAAGCTCTCGGTTCACAGTAATATACTTTCTAAAAATCGTTGGATTTTAAAATTGTTAATATTTCACTGTTAAACTGTTATGTTCTTAATACACTGAAACATACTTTTGTCTTTTTTGAAATCTCAACAGTTAGGGCTGCAGAACTAGGACACAACTGTTATTGGAAATAAAAAGTACTTTAAACAGTATTTTACGATAGTCCCTCATGTCATGTCTATTCTAAGTTTTTCGTAGGAGTCGCCACTTTTCTTTAAAGTCATCACTGTATTAGGCGTGGAAACCAGGTTCCTCCCAGCATGATGATAGAAATGACACAGGATAGGAAACACTGCAACACAATGATTCATACACCTTCACCTTTTAAAAAGCACACACCTGAATCCACTTAAGCAACAGCAGTCAGGGATAGAATCAAACATGAGTAGGGTTAAAAAATCGCTGATACATAAAAATATCAAGCAGTAGAATCACCAGGTGCCCACTAACAGTCGGGAATGATGTAGAACAGGGAAACCGTTTTGAGAGTCACCAGTGAACTGCTGGAGAACACTACAGTCCAGGGGAAGGCAGGACAGACTCCGGGAAAGTGGGCTAGGAGTCATGGGGTGGGACAGGAGGCGCAGGGCAGGACCAGAGAGAGAAACCAAAACAGTTTGTGCTTCCGGGGCCGCAAAACCCGCGGGTGCACAGGAGGCGGAGGGCGCTGCGCACCAATCAGCCCCAGGACCCGCGGGCTCCTTCCGGTGCTCGGTGGCTTTTTGGAGCCGCGGTCCTGGGACCTCCCCGAAGCCGGGCGTCTCCCCACCCTCTTATTCTGGAAGTGCCCTCAGAAGACACACGGGAAGACCCAGAGGGCCGGACAACTGTCCGGAGCGATCAGCCGGCTTCCTATCGTCCCGCCCCTGTCCCCTCACGGCCACTGACCGGGATGCAGGCCGCAGTCACTTGGGCGGCAGTGGCGACTGGCTCCTTCCCGGCATTGACGTCTACTCGGGCCGGCCTGCATCAGCTGAGCTTCCCACACAAACACACGGGCAGCAGCCGGGGCACCACCCCCTCGACCCGCCCCGCCCCCAGCGGAAGTGACGCACGGCCTGGTCGCGACTACCCGCCTGCCGGGCTGCGGTTCCTCCTCGCTCAGGCCTCTGCCTCCCTATCAATCGCCGCTCCGCCCCCTCCCCAGGCATGCGCAATAGAGCATGACGGAGGGCGAGGCGGGGGCCCGCGGGTGTCGCGCGTGCGTGCACAGGCCTGGGGGTGCCGGGAGAGGCGTGGCAGGGTGGCCGGGGGTGTTGCGAGTTTAGGTAGCGTCTTGCCCGGGTGCTTGAGCTGGGGGGGGAGTAATTTGTGTTTGCTCCGTGGGCAAGACCTCAGCGCCGAGTCGGGGCTTGCTTGTCTGCGGGCTGCCATCCACTTTGAGCAGAGCCAAGCCTCCATCTCCACGTCCCTGAACGCCCTGCCGTCGGAGCTGCTGGCTGGGTTACTAGCCTCCTGGAGGGTGGTGAGCGGCATGGCCAGGCCCCTACCACGCTGGTGTCACCGTTCACGGTGACGTCTCCTCGATATCCATTCCGGGCATGGCCACCCAGACTAAATGTCACTCAGAAGCGCTTTCATATATTATTGTAAATTAGCACACGTGGTCGAATTCTGACATTTCATGCGTACCAGGTCAGCAAACTACAGCCCACCGCATATTTTTGTACAACTGTGAGCTAAAAATGGTTTTGGCATTTTTCAAAGGTTGAAAAAAGCCTGTTTTGGGGCACATGACAATTATACGACATTCATATTTCAGCGTCCGTTAAAAAATAATTTTATTAGAACACAGCCATGCCATTCTTCCTTTCATGCTACAATAGCGAATTTGGGTTGTTGCAACAGCCCTTACTCTCTTGACGTGACGTTGCAATTAAGTTGAGGTCAGGATAGAAAGTAGAAAAGTAGTCTTAACTAGTTTTCAACCTCAAAATGTTACCAAGACTGTTAGACTCCGCCCTCATGGCCCACCTTCTCGTAGGTGTCAATGCTTTAGTCCCCTGTAAGATTATTGTAAAGTCCTTAAGGAAGGGAATAGTATGAGCTGCCACATGTAGTGAATGATAGACTGATAGTAGCATTTTTTAAAAATTAAGGAGGGAAGCCAACTTGCTAGGCTCTTGGGACATAAGCAAGCTGAATTGGGTACATCATAATGCCAGCAGTGCATAAGCCAGACATGTTATTTAGCTATACGATAGTTAAAAGTTGTATGCACAAATTAAACCTGGGAGGAGTATGGAAGTAACTGTAGCTCTTCAGGGATATTTCTCTCCAGTTATTAAAGAAAAAATTATTTTGACACTTGTTAAAATGACAAAGAAGACCATTCAGGACTATCACAATAGGTGTCATGACTATTGCCCATAGGGCAGAGAGATCAGCCTCAAGTTCTAATACAACAGAGACAGCTGGGATTTATAGCCAACAGACAATAAGGGGTCACTGCATGGAAAATTACTAAGAGGTAATATCAAGGATAGGGGACATTCTTGCTAAACTGACTTAAGATTCTTGTTGAAGGCAAGTGGGGGTGATCAGTTATCAAGGGGTGGGAGAATCTCTCTAAACTGATTTAGCTGGATTCTGGCTGAAACTGGACTCAGCAGGCCTAAGACAGGGGCCTAAGGACAAGGGCTAGTCGAGAAAAGGACTTAGAAGAGCCAAACTAAAGTTTGGTAGAGGAAAGAGTCTCACCATATCCTCACCCCTTGTGTTCCTTCATTCCCTAGTTTAGTCAGATGTTATCAAATATCCAGATTTCCCTCCCATGTCAGAAATTTTCAAGAAACTCAATTCCTCCTTCTCCTTACTTGCCCTTCTTCTCCCTCCCTTGCGCATCACCATACAGATTAAAATCGGTCATGAGGTCTGGTGAGTCTGACTACAGAATCTCTTGAATCTTCCCTCGGTTCTACATTCTCATTTCAACTGCTTTCGTTTAGGCTTTCATCCTCTCTCCTCAATCTCAGCTAAACTGGTTTTCCAGCCTGTAACTAACCTCTGACCTAGTCAGTCTCTTCTGTGCAGCCACAGTAATATTTTGAAAATGCAAGTCCAATCATGTGTTTTCCCTGATTAAAAAGCTTTTGCTGGCGCTTCATCTCCATGGAACAAACTGTGTGGCATGATAGGCTTTGACCCTACCAACCTTCCTGCCTATGTCTTCAGAGGGGGTAGAACATTGTTACGGGTGCCGCTGCTATACTATCAAACAATAATGATCCAAGCAGGAGGCTCTTTCAGTGTGGTGGACACAGCTAGCTGCTGTGAGAGAGACACGCTTGTTAGGGCACCGTGGGGCCTTGTGTATCGTGGGCACACAGGGGAGAGACTTTTTCCAGGATTGCTTTGACAAAGCCTGTTTGACTGACTGAGAAAGTGATGAAAGTGTTCTGGAGAAAAGTGATCACCTTGTCTTTGCTGTATTTCTCCCCACTCCCCTTTTCATCCCTCCTCGTTCCTGTCTCATCACTTCCCTGAATTCTCACAATATTAAAGTTCTAAGCAAGCTTACACAAATATATTTTAAGAAAATAAAAACGTAAAAATCAAATAGTGATTTTTCACTATTCTTTTATTCTGATTAATAAAGCCTTGACTTGTAATATTTTTCACTTCAGTTTGAATTGTTTGAAAGACCTTTCTTCAAAGAAAACAGTAAAACAAGGCCAGGCCATAGCTGGCCTCTGGACAGAGGCGATATAGATAGACTAGACATAGATCTAGATATAGGTACATATAAATAGACAGATGATATAGACATAGCTATAAAGATTGTCTGAGGTTCAAATAAGTTTAATGGTTAATATTTACATTTGTTAATGTATTAAAAAGAATATTATATAGTGATTCCAGATGATATATTTTAATAACAGTGATTGTTTCCTGAGCAAAACTACTCAGAAAAAAGCCACAAATATTGAAAATGTTAAACATCTTTTAGCTGTAGTGGTAGCTTCTAACTTGTGCCATACTGAAAATACTACCATACTCTAAATATAAAACTTTACAAAAAAAAAATAGGAAAAGGGCTAATATATTCTTTAGTTTAACACTAGATGGCAGCCCAAAGTGGCAAATTGTATCTGCTTTTCAAAGGTACCACTTCAGTTTTCAGCTTAATTTATCCAAAAGAAAAGAAAGTTATAATAATAAACTTTTAGGTTTTTCAGAACTCTGCATTAGAGTCTCAGTTTTTCCCCCCTTAACTAAAAGAAACATTTCATAATCACTCTTTTTTTCCTGGGACAAGTTGGCTGAGAAGATCAGTATTAAAATATATCTCTTTAGCTATGTGAGTAAAGATAATTCCGAAAGCAAATATTTTTTGGCATATCTACTTAGCTTACATTTAGGTATTTTAGTACTTTATTTCAATAATGGTTTGCTGCAACAAATTTTTGAACCTGAATTAAGTAGATTCTTAACAAGGTAATTTTTAGAGTATACAGTTTTTGTTTTTGTAGAGGACTGGGATTTAGGTGAACTATTCCCTTTGTTGCTTTCCAGTTAGCACAACATGGAAACGCCTTTAGTACAGAGTTTTAGGAAACTTTCCTAATTTTGAAATTCTGAAAAGACTGAGTGTATCAGAAATAAGCCAGTTACCTTACTTAGGCCGTCCTTTGCCTTGGCTTAGCTCTCAAAAAGTTTTATTCTTCTGAATTTTGGTTAATGTGATGAAATATTTCTCCAACTATTGTATGATTTGTGATTGTCGAAACCTTTATCGGAAAAAAAAACAAACCTAGAGGAGAGAAAGCAGGTTAAGATCTTCTATCCACTCCGCCTAGAAGAGTGAATACCTGGCATCCAATAGATGCCAAGGAGACAGAAGTGTTCATGAGGATTATGAGTTGGAATTAAAAATGTGAGAAAATTGGTGGTGGTTGTTTTTTTATTTTGAAATAATTTCGAGCTTATAGAAAAAATACAAATAGAATACAAATATCTTCTTTTTCCTGAAGCATTTGAGATAAGTTGCTGACTTGATCTCCACCTAATATTGTATTGTGAATTTCTTACAAATAAGGACATTTTCTTACATAACCATAATATGACCTTCAAAATCAGGAAATTAACATTGATTCATGACTACCATCTAATCCTCAGATCTCATTTAACTGTCATTTTTCTTTAGTCTTCTTCATCCTAGAATAGGGTCGTCCATGAACTTGATGCAAACTAATCTTTTTTTGTAGTCTGTTCCTCAGTTTAGTTTTGTCTCATGATTAGATTCAGATCACGTATTGTTGGTAGTAATAGCACAGAAGTGATGCTGTTTTCTCATTACACCTCATCACCATCAGGTGGTGTATGATTTTGACTTGTCCCATTACTGATGATACTCATTTTGGTCACTTGATTAAGGTGATATCTGCCAGATTTCTCCACTGTGAAGATTTTCTTTTTCTCTTTGTAATCAATAAGTATTTCATAGTGAGTTATTTTGAAACTTTGTATAATCCTATTCCTCATCAAACATTGGCCAACTATCATGGAAAGATGCCCCATATCACTAGTATTCAGGGAAAAGCAATTAAAATAACAAAAATAACAAAATATTTTTATTTGGAGATTTAAAAAAGATTGATAATATCTCTTGATGGTGAGGGTAGAAATCACTGTTGTTTGAAGAGTATATTAGTACTGCTTTTTGGAAGGCAATTTAGAAATATCTACAGGAGTTTTAAAGGTACATATATCTTGGTAGAGTAATTCTACTTCTATATATCTGTCCTTAAGAAATCCACACATGCACAAAGATATGTCTTTAAGGGTATACACTGCAGCATTATTTGTATCAGCAAAAAGTCAGAAACAACTAAATGTCTTAGCCAGGTGTGACGGCATGCACCTGTACTCCCAGCTACTTGGGAGGCTGAGATGAGAGGATCACTTGAGTCCAGGAGTTTGAGGCTGTAATGACCTATGATCATGCCACTGAATTCCAGTCTGGGTGACAGAGCAAGACTCTGTCTCTAAAACAAACAAACAAACAAACAAAAAATCTAAATGTCTTCAATTGGGGAATGAATTAATAAGCTATGGTACATCCATGCTGTGGAATTCTATGAAGCAATTAAAAATAAGTAGAGGTAAACATTTTTGACTTGAGAGAAGTCCTCCATATTATTAAGGGGAAAAAAAGCAAGTTTTACAATCCAGTATATTATGCCTTTCATGTTAAAAAAAGAACATTATATTTGTATACATGCATTTATATCTGCAAACTCATAGGGAAAATTTGGTAGGATATAAACAAACTTAACAGTTTATATAGTCTATATTGTTGGAAATTTCAAAATAGCAATATATTTTCTTCTCTCCCATTTCTCATATTTCTTTATTTTGCATTTTGTAACCCAGTTTCTTATTTCTTAAATAAGAAACTACCACATTAAATTATCAAATTAAACCCAAAGAACCTTTTATAAGAATCAGAAAATAACTTTTCTATACTTTTCCACTCATCACCTACCCTACCCTCACCAGAACTTTGAAAGTAGGAGTTGGAAGCAAACAGAATTAGAATAGAACCTCATAATGGTGAGAGTTCAGGCTCTTGAAGAAACTGCTTGAGATAGAAACTTTCCCTGAAGTATGAGAAACAACAGCCACACGGGCAAATGAATCCTGGTCCACTGTGACAGAACGACTTTTTTGGCATCTCCAGGGTTGAAAGGAACTGGAGTGGTGGGGGAGTGAGGGTTTGCATAGAGAAGTAGAGACATGGATGAGTGCACCCCCACCCAAACAGAATCATAACAGGAAGCTTGGGGTCACACAGCTACCACCTGACAGCCGTAACTACCAGGACAAGCCTTCAGGCCAGAATCACTGTCTCTAAGACCAGGGTGGACAAGTGCCCTCAGAGCTGACTGAGCATTCAGGTTCGTCTTAAGAAAGGTGGAAATGCTGCTGTCATCCACCAATTTATGATACTAATTTAGGGCAATCAGTATTCTGGAACAAATTTCCATTATCCTCATTCACAAAGGGAACATAGATTTGAGGAGGTAGCTTTATAAAGGACTTCTCCAGATAATGTTAGCATGAGTTCAGCACCATTTCCTAAGCAAGGTTCCAGATGCTGTGTGGAAACTCCACCGTTGCTGTTACTATGATTGTAAGACTGTTCTGGGGCCCTGAGCCCTGACTGTTATCACCGTGATTTCAGGCCTAACCTTGAAGAGACATTTTCTCACCTGGCTCCCCCCATTTCACAAAAGTGGGAAAGGCAAGTGCTCATCAAGTGGATATATTTTCTCTTTTCCACTTATGTCAATCCTACTGATCCTTTGAGATGTACTTAAGGCTTGCGAACTTCAGAAAGCCTCCACAACTCAGTATCTTCACTCTCCCGCTCCTCTCCTTTTATAGTATCTATCGGTGCTACTACAATTTAGCATTTGCTATTTGGTTTATATTCTTCTCCATGTAATTCTAAGTTAATTGTCATACTTTTATGAATATAATACTTTTTACCTCAACAGCATAAATCTGTGGAGGAAAAAGGTGATGCCATACTTACACATCTTTTGACTTCTCCACTGTGCTAGACAAATCTTAGTTGAAGCTTATTTTCATGTCATAAAAGGGTGTTCTGTGTAAGAAAACTGTAAGTGAATTCTCAGTTATACCCAAGTTGGATTATGCCGATGGAGATTCTGGCTCAATCTTCTTGTTTTACAAAGAAGGAAACTGAGGCCAGAAAGGTGAAAGGATTTGTCCAGTTGTGTTTTTGTGATGTAAACTAGACTGGACCTTCAGGTTTCCTGAACCCTTGTTTACTCTTCTTTCTCTAGTCTGTAATTCACAGATATTTTGACCCAAAATTAAGCTGAACTGTTGAAAGGCAGAACCAAAGATGGATCCTGGTATTGAAGTTTGAACCAACTAAAGTTCTAGTATCCACACTTGAGTAAATGTCCCCTAATCTGCTACTCTTCCAGTGTTCTCCATCTCAGTACTGGCACCACCATTCACCCAGTAGCATAAGTTGAGAAACACACCACACACACACACAACACACACACAAATCCCCTCAGACTCATCTTTATCCCTTCTCTGTATCTCAGGTTGCAGGCTACACATCCAGTCTTTCAACAGATCCTATCAAAACATATCCAGAATCCAACTAATTCTTATCCTCATCACTATCCTGTGACAGTCAAGGCCCAGAAGGAATCAGAATTCTCATTAAAACTAGGTAATTTGAGAAGAGTATATTAAAGGAATTATTTATTTATTTAACCATATATATTATTTATTTTATTTTTTGAAAGTTTATTATGTAAATTTAAGGTGTACAACATGATGTTTTGATACACATATGCATAATGAAATGATTACTATAGTCAAACAAGTTAACATATTTATCATCTCACATAGTTACTCCTATTTTTTGGAGGGGGCAAGAGCACCTGAACTCTATTCTTATTAGCAAAAATCCTGAGTACAATGCAATATTGTTAAACATAGTCCTCAAATTGCACATTAGATCTCTAGATGTGTTCATCCTACGTATCTGCAATTTTGTATCTAAAGGGACTATTTAAAGGTATGGGTAGGATTTAGGAAACTTAACCAGAGATAATATAGTATCCCAGGGTTAGCAATAGCAGAGCATTCACCATCATAGGTCTGAAGGGGCAATTGGTGAGAGACGTTATAGTACCTGGAGAGGATAGAGGAGTGGAGAGGGCTGCCTGCGGGGAGCTGTGGACTTTGGTAGAGTGATGCAGCCAACCGCTGTAACCCTGCAGGGAGGGAGCCAGGAAAATAAATACCCTTCTCCTTCTGCCCTCCAACTTCTGCCGGTATCCTCTATTGGCCTGGCCGAACCCAGCCAGCCTCCTGAGGCACACAGCACCAAGGAGAAGGGTGTTAAGAATTTCATACTTCTTGTTCCCTCTGCCTAAAACAGTTTCTCTCCAGATATTCCCATGGTTTTCCCCTGCATTTCATTTACATCTCTACTAAAATGTCACGGCTGCAGGGAGACTTTTCTTGACCATTCCATCAAAAATGCACCGCCATTGCTCTCTATTCTATAACCTTGTTTTATTTTTCTCCGTACTACTTCTTACCTCTGCCATTATATAATACATTTATTTGAAAAAGTTTAAATTAATTTCTCTTAATTTAAGGGATATTTTTCTAGTTTGCTTACTACAGCTAACTCAGAATATAAAACAGTAGTCCCCTAACCTGCTACTCATTAATAATAATAAATAATAATAAATAATGAATGCTCATTAAATATTTGTTGATAAGAGAATGAATGAATTAATTCATCCTCCAGGGTATAAGAGGGACCAATAATTTCTACAGTGCATAGAAATAGTCCACAATCTAGCTCTTGATCTATATACATAAATAACCAAAAATAATAGTTTTTTATTTATTATGGCTTTTATTGCATCACAATGCTATCATAAGCCACAAACCAATTTGGTCTGCTCAACAAGTAAAATATCTATATTTTCCTAGTTTCAAGTGAGAAGATAGCTTTTCTTTTCATTTACCAGCAATGGTTGCCAAATATAAGCCACTCTACTACTGATATATGTCTTTGTGTATGCTGAGAAATGAAATATTTCTAACATGGTCATTATTATGAACTTTTTTAGCCATTGAGATTTAGGAGGTATACAATTTAGTGTTTACAAGCCACTTTCATTTCAAATCTGCACTCTAGTTAATGACTTTTGTTAAGACAATAGAAAAATACTTTGAAAATTGTCCTTCTTAGCTAAAAATAAGGCTGGAAGTTTAGGTCATTCAAGTCAGTTTCCCTTTAGTGTCTGTAGGCTTATGAGCCAGTTCATCTGCTGTTTATTTTCTTCAGTGACCCTAACAATTTGACAAAACCACTTTAAAGCTAAAATAAAAAGAGCTAGCTTTATGGAAGCATGGCATCCATTTGAGCCTTGTAATGATTTTTAATATGCCCCAAGGAGATGAATCTTTAATGGCAACTATTTCTCTTTCTATTTTTTTTAAATGAGAATGATCATTCCTTGAATAGAAAAAGAATCAATGAATTTAGATATTGACTATGTTTTCTGTTGCTATACAATTATTCTGCGTTAAAGAATAAAAAAAAGTTAAAAGCTCACAATAGATATATTCAATTACTTCACATATAATTTTCAATTAGCTAATTTCTCACCAAACCAAATGTAGTTATCAGGCCTTTACCAAAAGTAATTTATGATCCAGGATGTTGTTTAAAAAGCACTCAAGATTTGATTAAATTTAGCATTTTTATTTATACACTCACCTTTGTTGTATTGCTTATGATTTTCTTGGCTAACCCAATTGCAAAACTCAAAGTAACTTTTAAGTTGCACAGGGCTCTCTAGGCATCCAGTATAAAGTCTTTTAACAATGCAGTAAGATAGAATTCTCTCAAGAAGCAAATCCCTTATTGCAGGTTCATTTAATTACAGAAATTTATTTCAAAGCATTCTGAAATCTGATCCAGCCCAGTATGTTTACCAGCAAAACCTCACAGCTCAACCTGTGAATTACAACTCAAATTCTTCCTTACACATGAAGATGTTTTTAGTTTCTCTTCAAGATGATAGCCAATAATCTGACAGTCCTGTTTGAAATAAATCTGAATCAGCTGAAGAGCAGGAAAAAAAATTGGCTATCTTAAACTGAAATAAATGTGTTGGCAAGAACTTTTATAGTTTTTAGAATTTGTATTCCCATCCTAGCACCATGGAGGAGAATAATAAAGTTGTCTAGGATATACATATGCACTGCATACATGGCAGATTTGAGTGGCATTTTTTCAAGTTCCTTCCCAACTAATCTGGAATATCACAGATGTCTTTATAAGGCCAGTTAGTAAAGACGTTTGCCTCAATTTATATAATAGTCATTGTTCTGGTTATCTTTTTCTGTGTAAAAATCCCAAAACTTAGTGGTTGACAATAACAAGCATCTTATTATGTTTCACAATTTCATTGGTCAGATATTTAGGCATGGCTTGGCTTCTTCTGTTCCATAATGGCATTGACTGAAGTCACTTAGTGGCATTCAGCTGGCAGATGGGCTGGTCTGAAGTGTTCAAGACGGCTTCACTTACATGTCTCCCACCTTGGTGGGAATGACTAGAAGGCTAGGCTCAGAACTCTTGACTGGAGCACTTTCATATGGCTTCTAAAGCATGGTGAGCTCAGGGTAGTCTGACTTCTTACATGGGGGGAAAATTGTTTCCCCAAGAATGAGTGTTGCAAGAGGTTAGGCAGAAGCTGCAAGGCTTTTTATGATCTAGTTTTGGAAGCCCCAGGACTTCAATTAAGTCACTAAGTCCAGTTCAGTTTCAAGAGGAAGGGAGGAATATGTTCTGCCTTCTATATCTTGATAGAGTATGGGCATACTCACCCAGGGAGAGAAGGAATTGATGGTACCCATCCACCATCATGATGGCACCACAATCATGATGACTGAAGACTGATGCCAAGCAGTCCATCACCAAATGATTACTTTCCAAAAGAAAGGTGTCTTTAAAATACTGTATTTTGTAGCAGCTGCGATCTTTAATTTTTCATATCTAGGTCTGAAATATTTCCCAGTATTTTTTATTGATATACTAAATTGTTCCAGCCAAGGGTATCCAAGATCTATGTGAACTGGATTTTCCTTGGTCCTATTTTTCATCCCAGTGATAGTTCTGATATCTGTCAAATAAAATTTTGTGGGATATTTTAGATAAACATACACATGGGTAAACACAGTATATTGCACATCAAAAGTTAACAACAAATCTTGAGCCAGCAAGTAATACAAGTCACCACTAGGGCCTTATTTTCCCACATGTAAAGGGGGTTAAAAATGGCACTTAACTCAGGAATTGATCAATAACAAGAATAAAAGGGGGGATAGATATCATTACAGATCCTATAGACATCAAAAAGATAGTAAAAGAATGTTATGAACTGTATGCCAATAAATTTGACAGATGAAATGGACAGTCTTTGAAAAACACAACTTACCAAAACTAACACAAGCTCAAAAAGAAAATTTGAATATTGTTGTTTCTATTAAAGAAATTGAATGTTTTCAAAAACTTCTCCACAAAGAAAACTCCAGGCCTAAGTGATTCTGCTGGTGAAGTATACCAAACATTTAAAGAAGAAAATAAGATAATTCATGGTTCAAACTATCCGTAATCTTCTAAATAAATAAAGACATTGACATAGAATAGGTAAAAAACAAACAACAACAAAAACAAAGGGGGTGTACAAATGCATATGAAATAATCTCTCCACAGATTCTCTTTAAATCCCACGTTTGAAATGCAGTAAAACAAGTTTAGGAGGAAGAGACAATCAAAACAAATAGCTGGAGACATGTTTCAGAAAAAACAATTCCAAATTATATTTAGTTGTTTCTATCATTTTTGACTTATTTAGAGAAATATAGATTGCCATGGCTTATGTGGAATTTGAAGCTACATTTTAAAAAACAGACATACTGCTAAGGATGACAAAAACAGTTGAATTGCTCCATAAAATGAATTGATATAAGACTTAGGAAGACAAGTAAATGAAGCATAGCATTATTCATGTTAACAATGTAGTGTTAAGAAAAGCTATACTGTGTTAAAGTGTAGTGAAAGTGACTTTTCACATCTAAATAGATTAGTATAGTTCTCAGAACAATCATAAACAGCAAATATGTGCCACTTTGAGAGAGTTAGCAGCAAACATTCCATGGCAGTGATATAGAATGGCAGGTTCTCGCTAAGTCTCAAGTCACACTTAATTTGCTCTCAGTTCAACTGTGAAAATCATGACCAACTGAAATATTTATAAATACTTTTAGGAATAATGTATCTGTGAAGATATAGGATAAATTTAGCTAGAGTTTAAACTTCATAGAATAAAATCCAAATCAAGAGATGAATTATTCAAGGTGAAGATAATTGTCTAGAAAAATATCTGTTTAGAAAAAAATCAAAGGCTTGACTTAAAAAAATTCTATTTAGAATTTAGATAAGTCCAACATAAAAAAGATTTGGGAATGGCCAATAAGTCACCTTTCGTACTGTCGGGTTTTTAGATTTTTGAGTTTCATTTATTTACCTTTTAATCATTCCATATACTGCAATTGAAAATGGGAAACTTGGAGTCAATATTTTGTGACTTTCTGAGTGGGACCTCAAATTGAAAAGAGTGATACGTATATTTTTAACCATCTTAAACTTCTTTTCTCTCATTTAAATCTTTCTTTTTCTAAAGTTCTCATCTCCTTTGACATTCTAATGTCTATGGTCTCTTCTCTATTTGCTATTAGTAGGTAAAGTTGAGATATACAGTAGGGCAAAAGAAGCAGCACAGAGTTAGCAACAGGTTTTGAGACTGAGCAATTTAAAGTCCTTGTTAAGTGGATGTTCTACAGTATTTAAAAATAATTAGATCTATATAATACAATTCACTTTATCAACCATCCATCGGTCAAATAAGACCACAAGAGGTAGCATATTATTACCATGTTTTTCCACAAATAATTAGAGGCCTGCTAGGTGCCAAAAATGGGTAAGTTTTGGCCTCCACATCTTAGGAACTTACAGTATTATCACAGAGACTGATACATAATGAGGCAATTACAACAAAGTGTGATTTAGTTATAATAATGATATGGATGGAATGTGTGAAAACAGGCATGAACAAACAACTGGTATGTGTAAAGGGTTAGGGAATTACCACCTGAAGAGGTGACATTTGAACTAGTTGTTCAGTGACACACAAGACCCTTACCCACTTCCCTGCCCCCTGCAAAATTCTGGTTTTAGTTTTGCCCCAGATTAACAAAGAAGAAAGAGAAAGAAAGAGAGGAAGGAAGGAAGAGAAAAAGAGAAAGAGAGGGAAGGAGAAAAACGTAAGGGATTTGTGGGATCATTTTATCTAAGCTTGGAAGTAATTTCTCCCATGGCAAGCATTATTTTTTAAGACCAGGGTGCTCAATTCTCTATTCTTAGTAGTGTTGTCTCTTCACTCAGCCTTTTGCTATTGCTAAGGAATGAGCAGTTTACCTTAACATTACTTGGGTTGACTTTGTTGTTGTCTTTTTTCTCATTAAAAAGCTTTGTTTATAGTACTCTTCTTCAGAAATGCATTACATAGCAATACCCAATAATGTGCTTCTGCCTACTCACTTGATTATATTACCAAAACATGCCAATTCTTCAGTTTTCTGGGTTCCAGCTTTATGCCTCTTCTATATTATGCAACATTTTTTTCTCTTTGCATTTTATCATTTCCCAAATTAAGTAGGTAGATTGGAAGGTGATGTGCGGAAGGGTGTTTCAGATCCCCAAAACACCAAATTTTAACAAGGCAAAACAAATATCTCTTTAACATATTGCTTAACATTCCAAAAAGGAATATAGACTTTTCTTATTTAATAACTTTCTAGGGATTGTTTGAACAATCTGAAAAGTGTCCTTTGTCTGTCCCTCCTCACTCCTTCAAAAATTCCTTGCATATTTTAGTACCACTGCTATGAACTGATTGACTTCTTTTTCATCTGTGGTTCAGGTATGTTCTAGTCTCATGCCAGTGAATTCATTTCCACCTAGACTAACCAAGGTTACAAGCTCAATAAAATTAACCTCATTTCACATTTATGATATTCTAGTCCATTGTGCATATTTAAATATGACACATTTTTATAAATGGAAAATATGAACCATGCACCAAAAAAACTAAAGATTAGACTCTCTCTGAAATTGGCTCCTGTGCCATTGCTTCTCATTTTGAATTATATTTCTATAACCAAGAAACAAGAATTGAAGTTACATATTATTTTCCAATGATCCAAAAGAATACTTAAATTTATTTTCTAACATTTTATGTAGTAATTTCAATATTAAAATTTATTTTCCAGAAAATTATGAAGCAGTGTTGGTCTAAGATTTGCAAGAATTCTGAGTAGAATTTATCAAGCCTGCTTTTGGATATGAGACAATTTTTAGTAGTTCTAGTTCTACTCCTGATTAATTAAAATCACATAGTTGAACTGGTGTTTGTATATTCAAATTTATCTAGAATAGTAGATTTCTCATTTCTATGTTTCAGGGGTTTTAGAGAATAAAATGTAAAGAGCTTTATGCTTCTCTAAAGGAAGGCACAAGGTAAAATGTAAAGTATTATTGCCCTGAGCAGTGGTGTTTAAATTTCAAGGGGTCATTTATCCTTTCTTAATCTAATAGAAATTATGAGCTCTCTTTCAAAAAAAAAAAGCCTATGCACACAAAATTTTGTGTTAAATTTTAGGGGATCCAATGATCCTGGGAGGTCTTCCATAGTTCAGTCCCCAGCCCTGGAGATAATGCTACTTCACCTTTATTAGGTACTGGTTATAACATGCCAGGAGAGATTTAAAGTAGCAGTATTTATACTATAATTCAAGTTAATAATTTAACAGAGCTGCCTGAATAATGGCACAATAATACACTCATGAAGCTACAAATTGGTTAATTTATATGCTGACTGTCTCAATGTGGAGCCAGAATTAGACCCAGCAAAATAGTTCCTGAAATACGGTTTAGTAGGTGCTATTGTTCACCTGACAAATATTTATGGAGCTCTGATTTTGTACTAGGAATTGTACTAGGCAATGAAGCTAAAAAACTCATAAAAACTTACACTTTGGGGGTATGAAAACAAGTAAGGAAGCAATAATGACATTGGATGATAGGAATTATAACAAGATTAAGGGAGCTAATAGACTAAATATGAAGGGTATCTGGAAGTGCAAATGAGGGTTTTCTAGGTAAAATAAAGAATAGGTCAGTCCTGAAGAATGAATAGGAGTGAGCCCATAGCTCTCACACACATGCTTAAAACGTCAGTATTCTGGCCAGGTGTGGTGGCTCACACTTGTAATCCCAGCACTTTGGGAGGCCAAGGTAGGATGACCACTTGAGGCCAGGATTCAAGCCCAGCCTGGGCAATGTGGCAAAACCCTGTCTTTACAAAAAAATAAAACAATTAGCTGGGTGTGGTGGCCTGAGCCTGTAGTCCTAGCTATTCAGGAGGCTGAGACAGGAGGATTGCTTGAACCTAGGAGTTTGAGGCTGCAGTGAGCCATGATTGCCCACTGCACTCCAGGCTGGGTGCCAAAGCAAGACCATGTCTCTTAAAAGAAAAAAAAATTCTTTAAGCCTTGTTAGAAAAAAATGCAGTCTTCCTCCATTTCCTGCTCCCTAGAGTCAACCCCTTTCAATGATATATGTAGATTCTTTGTGTATTTACCTATATTAACTCAAAATAACATGCTTAATTTGCTATTTTTTAAATTTTGCATTTAGGCACTATCTTTTGACATTCCATTAAGGTCAATGAGGATTTTGCTCTCTTTAATTACCTTGCCATCCCACGCCTTGTTCACCACAAACATATGCACATACACATACACCCCTCCCATGTTACCTTCCATCTTCCTAATATATTATGTAAATGATTATATTGTATTTGCATTATTTTGATTATGTAAATGCAATTATGTACTAAGATATGATGGTTTGATCTTTCATGCATATTTTATGTCAATATTTGTCTGGGTTCTTTGCATAGTTTTCTCTGTGCTTATCATTAATTCCACCCTAAATTCTACTCCAGATAAGTGAGTTTCCTCTCAAGATGTTCAACACATTAATCTATCAATTTTAATCTTGAAGAACTCTTTCTGAGTCTTCTGATCTACTCTCATTTGGGCTAGTGGCTCTCTAGGCCTGTATCCCAGCTTTTGTGTTGGGACCTTCCTCCACTATCAACTTGGGATTCTTTTTGCTTCTTTCTTGATTTGAATTTCCTTTTTCCTGTTTCTATCTCTGTATCAGTTGAAGGATAAACTATCACCTAGGAAATAATTCCAGAAGATAAACAATTCTTTGATTTTCTCTTATGGCCTTATTTCCCTAGGATACATGTTCCAACAGCTTCCTTAGAAAGGGTACTGAGGAGGCAATTTTTGAGACCTTGAACATACAGAATTCTACCTTGGAAAACTTTTTCCTTCAGAGTTTTCAGATCATTGATCTCTTGTCTTCTAGCTTCCAATGTAGCTATTAAGAAGGTTGAAGCCATTCTATTCTTGACCCTTTGTGACTTTTTTTTTCTTCTTGGTGAAAGTTGGTAAAATTTCCTTTTTATATCTGAAGTTCTGATTTTTAAAAATAATGTGCCTATTGTTCTCAGCACATAATGGGTCATTCCATCTGGAAATACGTGTTCAATTCTAGAAAAATGTCTTGAATTTTATTATTTCTTTTACTATTTTCTTTGCTCCATTTTCTTTTCTGTTCTCTTTAGAGAGTTGGATATTGAGTCTCCTGGATGTATTAGATTTCTAGGGCTGCCATAGCAAAATATGACAGACTGGTGGTTTTAACAATAGAAATTTATTTCTCACAGTTCTGGAGGCTTGAAGTCCAAGATCAAGGTGTTGGTAGGTTTGGTTTCTCCTGAGGTCTCTTTCCCTATCTTGCAGATGGCTGCCTTCTTACGTTGTCCTCACATGTTCTTTCCAGGATGCTCTCACAACCCTGGTGTCTCTTTGTGTGTCCAAATTTTCTCTTCTAATAAGTATACCAGTGGGATAGCATAAAACCTCCCCACCCTAATGGCCTCATTGTAACTTAATCATCTCTTTAAAGGCCCTATCTCCAAATATAGTCACATTCTAAGGAACTAAGGGTTAGGGCTTCAACATATGAATTTTGAGGGGGCATATTTCAGCTTATAATACTGGCCTTGTCTTATTTGGGCTTCTTATTTTCCATCTCTTGGTCTTTTGGCTCTACTTTTTGGAACATTCCTTCAACTTTAATCTTCTAACACTCCTACTAACCTTTTAGTTATAATATCACATCTTAAATTACTAGAGCTCTTTTTGTTTTCATAATATCCCTTCTTCAAAAGGCATCCTGCTTTTGTTTTCAGGATGCAATATAGTCTCTGCTTGGTAAGGAATTAATAATAATTGTGTTCTTTCCCATAAATTTTCTTCTGCCTACATAATCTCTGTTTCCTCCAAGTTGCTGTTTTCTACTTATTTATTTGGGCAACTGTTGTGGTCTAAATGTGTCCACCAAAATTCACGTGTTAGAAACTTCATCTGCAATGCAGCAGTGTTGGGAGGTGGGACCTTTGGAAGATGCTTAGGTTTTGAGAGCTCTGCCATCATGAATGGATTAATGCCGCTATATGAAGGGCTTATAAGAATGGGTTCTCTCTCTCTTTTACTCTTTTACCATGTGAGGACACGTTTGTCCTCTATTGCTCTTCCATTAAGTGAGGATATAGCAAGAAGGCCCTCATCAGATGCCAGCGCCTTAATCTTGAACTTCCTAGTCTCCAGAGAAATAAATTTGTTTTTTAAAGATTAGCCATTCTCAGGTATTCTGTTATAGCAGCACAAAATTGACTAAGACAGGCACTATCTTTATTATTAATTGCTCTCCTCAGTTGTCTGTTAACTGCCAGTGGGCAGAACATTAAAAGCTGATGAGAAACTCTGTATCCACGGGTGAGTCTTGCCCATAAGCTTCACTGTAGAGCAATGATTCTTAACTTTTGCTGTTGTACATTAGAATCACCTAGGAAACTCTCAAGATATAGATTGCCCAGGCCTTATGCCAAACCAATTGAATCAGATTCTCTGGGAGTGGAGCTCAGGCAAGGAAAAATTTTTAAAACTTCCCAGGTGATTTTAATGCACAGTAAGTATTGAGAATTACTGTTGCAGAGCAACTTAGCTGGACCCAGTTGGAATTCCCAAAGTAAAATATTTTTGTTTTTCTCTCTTAGGCTTGTCAAAATCCTTCAGAGAAGATCCTTTCAGTCTTATGACCGTAGGGTATAAAGTTGGTTGTCAGAGTTCTGGGAACTGAGTATGTGATAGAGGCTCGGTGGGGTGGAAGTTGGAACTCACCTTTCAGTATATAAACTTTCACTTAATTCCTCCTTTCAGTATGGTTCTCCTGACTAGCTTTTTATCTTCTCTAGAGATCCTTGGTTTTAACCTCTTGAGAGCAGCAGTCCCCAACCTTTCTGACACCAGGGACCGGTTTCATGGAAAACAGTTTTTCTACGGACCTGAGTTGGTGGATGGGGGGTGGGGAGTGTCGCCGCTTTGGCTCCACCTCAGATTATCAGGCGTGGGATTTTCATAGGGAGCGCAACCTGGGTCCCTCCATGCATGCGCGGTTTGCAGTAGGGTTCGCGCTCCTACGAGGGTCTGAAGCCCCTGCTGATCTGATGGGGGAGGGCCTCAGGCGGTGCTAGAGCTATAGTGAGCGGCTGTGGATGCAGGTGGGGCTTCACTCACTGGCCCGCCGCTCGCCTGCTGTGCGGCCTGGTTCCATGAGGGCTGGGGACCGCAGGTCTAGAGAACAAACTTCCAATCTTTTGCCAACTTAGGAGAGGGACGGTTGCCAAACTGTGTGGGTTGGCAACTGTTTCTTAATAAACGTTAATCAATCCTTTTTTAACCTACCACTATACTAAAGAGCATCAATCCTCTTTTTTAACATGCCTTCAAACCCGGCCCCCCAATTCCAGAGGTATCTATTGATTTCAATTACTGAGTCTTTTGGGGTTCTATAATAACAATTGGGTTGCTTGTTGGCTTTCCTTCGTGTTGACTTAGGAATCGTAGGACCACAAAGGCAGTAACTACTTGTACATCTGCTGTTCACCTTCCAAAATGTTGTTTGTGTTTCTTTCCTCTTTGTCTTTGTCTTTGTGGGTTTTAGCTTTTAAAAAGATCTCTTTACAGTTGTTTTAGTAGCATAGTGGGTGGGAGCAGAGCTAAATGTATATGCTTAATCTGCTATCTCAAACTGCAGATCATATACTCCTTATACTTCTTTTAAAAATACTTTATTACATTCAACCTTGTACACATCTTTCTGTATTGCAGAAGAGTTGTAGAAGAATAAAAAAAATGACAGTGGCATACAAAAATAGAATAGAAAGAAATGAAGATGTATTCCTAACAGGGATGGGGCCACTAATTTTCTAAGGCTCTATTTCTTAAAGTGTGATCCACGAACCACCTCCAATAGTATTACCTGACACTAAAATGCAGCTAAGTCTCTCCCTAGGTCTACTGAATTAACATGTCTTCAGTTAAGGCCCTGGATGCTGCTCTTAATAGTTCTGTCCCAAAGTTCTGTCTCTGGTCCTTAAGCACAGGTTCAGCTGAAGGCCCTCTATAAACCAGCATATCAATTTCACTTTCAGAGAACACTTCCCTACTACATTTGAACTAATTATGTCAAGGAACCTTTATTTGCACTTTACTCTTTGCAACTCCACCTCTCCTTCCATGGACTTGAAATTCTGAACCTTTTCTTGCTTCCTGTGAATGAATTGCCTAGGTGTAAGAATTTGTTTTCTTTTGCCCATACCAAAAACACAGGTCCTTGTACCTATTCCTATAACAGGTCCTAGCTCCTAAGAACTCCTGAGCTCCTGAGAACTCAGAAAGCAGAAGCCAGGGGGTGCTATGCTCAGACATAGGAGTAATATAACAGAGGTAAGCTGCTAGTCACAGTAGCAGCAGAGAACCCTGCAGAGGATGGAGCCAGAAGCTTCTAGCTCTGGAAACAGGACGACATCTTTTGCAATGGCACCTCCATTCTCTCCTTAGCACTGTACAATTCCAGCTGTCCATCTACTTCTATCTGCCACCTCTCTAGTTGCCACTAAATGACCATAAAATGGAGATAGTCACATGATTGATGGCAAAGGAGATTTGGAAGTAGCAGTCTTTTCAACCTTGGCATGTGCTTATGATTTGAATGTGTCCTATAAAAAGCATGTGTTGGAAACTTAATCCCCAACAAGGACAGAGTGAATGGATTCTGTTATTTTGAGGGTGGGTTCATCATAAAAGGGTAAGTTCCCTCTCTCACTCTCTCCCTCTTTGCCCTTCTGCTATGGGATGGGGCAGCAAGAAGGCCCTCACCAGATGTCAGTGCCTTGATCTTGGATTTCCTAGCCTCCAGAACTGTGAGGATAAATTTCTGTTCTTTATAAATTATCCCATCTCAGGGGTTTTGTTATAGTAGCACAAATAGACTAAGACAACATGTGATCTGTGTTTAATGTTGTCCTTATAGGCTTTTCTCTGAATAAAATCTTGGGTGTTAATGCATACAAAAAGGGTGGAAAATTTTCATTGATTAGTAGAGTGGATTTTTCAAAATATGCAGAGTTGAGAGTAATGTGGTTAGACAGAAGACATCAAAATGGAGAGTGGGAACCTTGACATAACTGACAGATTGCAGCAGTTAAACTTAGTGCGCACTCATTCTAGGCAATGCCAGGACAAGCTCTATCTAGAGAAATTAGAAATACTGCCAAAAATATCATAGAAATTAATATTACTTTGATATGTCAACTTTTTTACATTAGTAGTATCCAGGGAGAAAAGAAATGACTCTGGAAAGCAATTTCTGTGCAATATTACATTTAGATTTTTAAATAAGCCCCATTTATCTGCACCATCCATCCATCCATATAGTCTCCTGATTTCTCTGAAGTGTCCTGTCACTTTTTCATTTGTAATTGACAGAAATCAAATTTTTCTACTTATTTCCACACCTAACCTCCTCATTCTTGGCTCCTACAGTCTGTTCCTCGTAGATGTCCTCCCTCTCAACATTTTCCTTTGATCCTTTAGCTGTATCTCACCAAGACAAAGAGAAATAGATTTTAAAACTATTAGTTATAGGTAGTTTTATTCTAATTTTTTTATCATATACTTTCTCTTAAATATTAAATAATGCAATATGAAATATATAGAAATATCTAAATATGTGTTTATTGATATAGCGTCTACGTGTGGTTATCCGGGAAAAAGTTTCAATATTTTTAATTCTCTTAGGTAGTATGATAGTTTATTAAAAAAGTAAAGGTAATAACATGCTAATACTTCACCCAACATATTTTGCTCATTTAAGATAAAAATATAAGTAGCTAGTTTAAAAGACATCTGTAAGAACATTGAAAATACATTTCATATATTTTAGAATTTGTCAGTTGCAGTTTCTACAGTGAAATACTCACCACATTCCCATTACCTGAATGTATGCAATCAAGCCCTTCTGAAATG